>JARCFY010000013.1:45000017-46200017 GCA_029233225.1 Lepidodactylus listeri
AGAACAGTTCTGAGAGAATTGTGGCTTGCCCAAGGTCATCCAGCAGCTGCAAGTGGAGGAGTGGGGAATCAAATCTGGTTCTCCCAGATTAGAGACTGTGCACTTAACCACAACACCAAACTGGCTCCCACCAGCCTTTAGACAGAGTGAGGGCCATCTTTTGCTTGGACCCACTTAAGGGGGGGTGTCAGTGATTTCGGGGGCCCATCCTGGACATGCCCATTTCCTAAATTTGGAGGAGAGGATGGTACAGAGTTACCTTATTTTAACTGTGGGCCAATAGCTGAAATGCATTCACTGGATTTTAGAGAGAGATTAGAAACTGGGTTTTTAAATTGCTGATGGAAAAGTCCTTTGTGTCAGTGCCAAAGCAATTCCCCCCACACCCCATTCCCGTCTCAGAGCCCAGCTGTGCATTACACTGATTTCTTTTTATCTTTTGTGTGCTGCTTTGAGCATGGCTGGCTTTGTTTTGAGTCTGTTTTTAAGGGGAAAAGGCAATGTCGAAGTATTTTAAATTAATAGTACATAAATGAAAGTGTCATATCAATTCAGTTAGTATTTTTAATTATGCAACATTCACTGCTGCAACAGAAGGTGACCACTAGTTTAGTTGGATTTAAAAGCACATTGAAAAAAAGACACAGTGGACACGTCCATCAGTAGCTGTCACCACAATGACTGAATGAAACCTCCATAATCAATGGCAGTCACCTTCTGAATACCAGTGCTGGGGTTATGGTGGGGAGGGTGCCCTGACTGTCAGCCTCTTGTTGTCCACTGTGGAAAATGGGATGCTGGACAAGATGAACCTTTGATGTGATTCATCAGCCATGCTTCATGGACTTATGTTGTTATGGTTACTTCATCCTTCTATCAGTCCCTCCTAAGCTTGGTTGTGGCAAATGTCGTCAAATCACAGCTGACTTTTGGTGACCTCATAGGGTTTTCAATACAAGAGACCTTCAGAAGTGGCTTGCCATTCCTTGCCTTTGTGTCACGACCCTGGTATTCCTTGGAGGTCTTCCATCCAAATACTGACCATGGCAGGCTGACCCTGCTTAGCTTCTGAGATCTGGTAAGCCTGGGCTATCCAGGTCAAGGCCTCCTAAGCTTGCCATCTATTTATGTCAGGGCTCTGGTCCTTCTTAATTTCCAAAACAGAAGAGATGAACTAGACCTGCAAAAATCTACCTCAATGCAAGGCATTATTATAAGCAAGGTATACTCTAATAATGTGTCAGTAATATTCTGATACATGCAAGGCATACCCCCTACAATGGGTTCTTTAAATTGGAGCTGGCCAACCTTTTTAAAAACTTGGGGGGAAATTCCAAGTTCAGTCCAGAAGCTGAGCAGATCTATGTCAGGTGCTTGAAAATAGCACAAAAACAACCAGCTTACCAGAAGCACAGGAAGAGGAGGGAACAGGAAGAGGCTGCACATGTGTCAGAGGAGTAGGGTTGCCAGATCTCTACCCCCCCCCCCCCCTGTGGATCTTAACAGGAGAAAGAGGAAGGGCCAGGCCACATTGCTGGTGTTGCACAGGAAGTGATATCCTCGTGCCAACAAACTCTAGGTGATAGTCTGGTATTTGAGCAAAAATTCTGTGGTAGGAGCTATTTTTACCATAGAATTT
This sequence comes from Lepidodactylus listeri, assembly GCA_029233225.1. Classification (NCBI taxonomy): domain Eukaryota; kingdom Metazoa; phylum Chordata; class Lepidosauria; order Squamata; family Gekkonidae; genus Lepidodactylus; species Lepidodactylus listeri. Next base: position 45,001,657 of record JARCFY010000013.1, read on the forward strand.
TTGCCCAAATACCAGAGTGCTATATCCACATCGCAGAATGATGATGCCACTTTCTGTGTGATACCAGCAATGTGGCCTGGCCCTTCCTCTTTCTCCTGATAAGTCTCCCTCCCATCCCCTGCTGGTTGTCAGGAGAGACCTGGAAAACCTACAGAGGAGGAAACCCTACAGAGGAGCAAAGGTGGGGAAAGCACAGATCACACCCTCTCTTCCTTCCATGTGCATAATCCTGAACTCATGACACTGCCTTATACTGAATCAGGCAATTAGTCAGTATTGACTGGCAGCAGCTTTCCAGGATCTCAGGCTGAGATCTTTCACATTACCTGCTACCTGATGCTTTTAACTGGAGATGCCAGGATTTGAATGTAGGAGCTTCTGCATGCAAAGCTGATGCTCTACCAGTGAGCTATACCACTTCACCTGTAACTTCTCCCACAGGGATGAATGGCAGACACTCAGATTGGTAGTTGGTACAGGGGAAATCATCAGGATTGACAATAAACCTGCATCCTTCCCTACAAAACCCCAAACACTGAGAACCCATCATGCTCCAATCTATGTTTTCTAGGTTCTGCTTCAAGGTTACCCTAATGCATGACGGCATGTTGGAAGGTGGAGGGAAATGTTCCCTAGTTCGTTTCCTTCTATATTGGTCTATTATTTTTGTCAACTATTTAGCTTCTCTGCTTTTCATAGTTGGCTTTGTAGGCTAGGTTACATTTACATACATTGGCTTGGATCCAGTGATATGCAAGTGGGAACATAAACTGACTTAGTGTCCGGCCTGTAGCTACAGGGGGGCATCTTGGGGCTAGGCCCCCCAACTTACTGGCAAGGTTCCACAACTTCCCATCCAGCCCAGGGCCCCCGAGCAGTGGAGTGTGTGGGGAAGGAGCCAGGTATTCCTGCGTAGCTGTCTGGTGTGAAGGGCTGGCTACGGTGGCCATGCAGAGCCAGACAACACCTCTCTCTCCCCCACAGAAAGTCTATTTCTCTCAGAAAGTACTTGTTGCTGGTGGGCTGTGCTGCACTGTCTGGCACCAGGGGCTGGCTATGGTGGTGCAAAGGGCTGCTGTGAGGGGGAGGCAGCTTGGTAGAGGCCCGGGTGGCAGAAACTGCAGAGCAGCTCAGGACGGGAGTAGGGGTGCCCCCTAAAAAATTAAATGCCCCCCCCCCCCAACTAAAAAAGATCCTGGCTACGGGCTTGCTTAGTGTGGTTCTGCTTGGGCAAGATCTTGTGCACCACCTAGACCTTTCCTTCCTATGTATTACAGGGCTCAGAAATTGATTCCGCAAGATCTTGTGCAAGCAGAAACACAAGCGTGGATGGATACAAGGAGCCCGGCAGTGCAAGTTGTTACCAGGTCCTTTTCTTGCATTTCCTCTAGGGAAAGTGGAACTTTTGAACTGTATACAAGCTACTATATGGCTTTTGGATGCAGTTTATATGAGATTTATATGTATAATGTGTGCACGTAATAGCTGTTCAATGCTGATTTACAGAGATGTAGAAACTTCCCCATTTCAGAATGAAAGCTGGAGTTTGCAAAAGGCACTGGGCACTGTCAAGGAAGCTTGATTTCAACACTTGGGGTATGATCACAGACACATAATCAACTATTCTCTCTGAATGAAGTCCTGTATTAGTTAATGACAAAGTGGTACTTTAAAGATTTCGGGGGTTATCCTAGAAATTATGTTAATCCTCTACAACTATCATTTTTAAGCATCCTCCCCCTCCATTAGGAAGCCAAACATCATTTTTTTGAAATGCAAAAATGGCATTTAAAAATAATTTATTTCAGCATCTGAAATGGCAGCTTAAATCAAAGGTTTGCTCTCCAAAATGGATAGCTTGTTAACTCGAAATCGCTTCATTCTCACTAATGCTAGCAAAGAATCAAAGAGCATCTTATAAATCACTAAACAACTCCAGCTTCATTCTACAAAAGCCACTTAATGAATTAAATTAGTTGTTCTAAAGACATGCACAGTGAGTTTTGTTTCTTTTCTATCATATAAAAAGAAGTCTACAAAACACATTTTAAAAACTATGGCTGAGGACAGACTGTTGTTCTGCCGCGCTACAGGAGCGCGGCAGAACAAGCCGGGGCGAACTGCCCCGCAGCGCAGCATTTAGACGCTGCTGCAAGAAAGCTGCCCGCAGCGTCCACACTGCAGGCAGCTTCCGGTGGTGGTGGCAGAATGCCACGTGGCTCTGCCCGTGCACATTCACACCCATCAGAAGCGGGTAGAATGTGTGCGCAGCCACTGGGACACCACCTGGAAGTGGTGCCCGGCTGCTGCGGGAGGTGAGCACCGCCGGACGAGGTAAGTCCAGGGCACCTCCGCAGGGCAGATGCGGCAGTCTGGACGCCCGCTCTGCCTCTGCTTTTAAAGAGGAGGCAGAGCGGGCCAGACTGCCAGTCTGTCCTCAGCCTATGTATTTAGAGGAAGAAGAAGAGAGAGGGTATTGCAATGGTTTGCTGGTAGTAATTTGGTGTCTTCAGTGCTAGAATATATGGGACATTCTACAGAAATTTTAAAATGCATTTTGACACCAGATTAAGTATTATTAGGGATTTTATCAAATTTATTTGTTTGTTTGTTTAATTTATACCCCGCCTTCCCCGCAAGCAGGCTCAGGGTGGCTTACATAATTGGTCTCCAAATGACCATTAGAATACATAAAATCAGTTCAAAATTATCAGAACAATAATTACATCTCAGAATCCCACCATTTTGACTTGGAAAGCTTTATTTTGTTGGCTTCTTTCCTGTGCCCTTTTCCTTTCCTAGTGCCAAATTCTTTTCTTTAAATTTATGCAATTTTAGCACTACTCTGGCATCAGTTGTGTATATATATAGAATATGTAAGCATTTTAAAAATGTCTTAAAAGAAACAAATTAGAATCACCAGTAATGAACTTGGGTGAAATGAAAAGGCTTGCATGTGACAGAGAAAAAATAATTTCAGCTGAGTTCAAAAAAGGGGTCCAGTTACTACTAACAACTAAGGTAGAAGTTCTTTTCTTTATTGACTGATCATGATCAAGGGAAGCATCTATTCCAAAGCAAGTTCAAAATGCTGACAATTTTACAACAGCCTAAGCATATATGGGCAAAATGATGTCAGGATCTTGCAGAACTTTTAGTCCAATTACACAATGAAAAATCAATAGTAAACCACCTCCCCCACCCCCAAGCACACTTTATTTCTACTTACATTGCCCATGGTTTACCCTTACACATAGAAATTATTTTTATTGATGTATAGATGTTCCAGGAAATGTTCTGTTCTTTGGATATTTCAAAGCAGATCTAAGCCTAACAGGATTAAACTGGCAGGTGTGACAATTCTGTTCTCCTTCACATGCCATTAAAAACATTATAACAAAAGAAATCACAGAAGGGCATATTTATACATCCTTAAGAATCCCCTGTATATTCACCATCTCTCCGCTCCATGGAGAAGACATGGAATGAGTCAACTGAGGGCTCAGGTTCAGAATTTGTTTTCTAGACTGCTTCCACACAGGGGTGCAAAAATGTGCCACAACACTGACACTGCAACAAGCTGCATGGGACAGGACAGGACAGGACCAGGATCCACATATCTCTTCGTGCACCACCTGCTGGCATGGCCCTTCAACCCATCTCCCTCTTTGTCACTTCTCCACAGACATGATAGAGATCGCACTAATTTGCCCAAGGCCTGGCAACCCTCCCTTTCCTTTTACCAGCTGAGCCATTTTGTCAAGAAACAGTGTGGCTCAGCTGGAGAGAAAAAAAGCCCTTTAAAAGGCTGAGCTCCCTCATTTTGGAGATGACACTTAGTTCCACCCCCTTCCCCTGTTACTGCAGGTGGAGCACCCACATGGACACTCTCCCTGCAGCCCCCCCTCCCAGTGATCCAATTGAAAGAGGAAAACCTCAGGACAAGTTGTGCTAGGGTTGCGAGACACCCCCACGGTGAAAGCAGGGGTCCCCCGCTGCCAGGCCCCACTTCCCCACCATGATCAGCTGGCTGGCGAGGGGGTAACTTACCCCAGAAAAGAGGGAGAAGCATCCAGTGTGCAGCAGTGTGTCTAAGTCACTGCCCACATGACCCAAAAGTGACACCATCACATCCAGGATGTTGGGGTGACACTCTGGTATTTGGACAAAAATTCTATGGTAGATACCAAATTTCCACAGAGTTTTTGCCCAAATACCAGAGTGTCACCTAACATCCCAGATGTTTTGGATCACGTGAACAGTGACTTAGACATGTTGCTGTATGTTGGCTGGGCCTCCCTGCTGCTCCCGGTAAGTCCCCCCAACCCCTGCTGGTTGCCAGGAGGGTGGACTCTTAAGTTGTGCTCAGAAGGAACACAAAATCATGTGGATGCTCCCATTTAAATGCAGAGAACGTCCTGCATTCCAGGCAGAGAAAAAATCCCTACGTGAAACCAACTTTTGCCAACAATATTGTGTGTTGGGGATGCTGAAACATCTTTCATAGTGTCGCTTACATTCACAAACGAGGTCTAGGTGAGAATAGTTGCCCTGCTCACCAGACTGGAAGCAAGGGCTTGGGCAACCACAGAAATCTGCTGTCACAGTACCTGATATGGTGGATTCAACAATCAAGATCAAAGAGTTCAAGCAACTGATAGACCTATCAGCAAGACTGCAGACAAGCTAGCTTCACTGCAGGCTTATATAGGGAATTTCCCTACAGGTGATGGAAGGAGGGGGGAAATAACCATAATCTCTGTCCTATCCCATCCATCTTTCCTTCCTGCAAAATCCTTACAAGTCCTCACTTTTTGTAGCTATCTTCAGAAAGCTGGTGTGTCACACTTGTAGCTGTCACCTAAGTTTCATCCACACACCAATGGACATTGCACGACACCAGTCTTGCATAGTAGGAATCTTTTGCAATTGAATCATCTTATCCACACAGGAAGGTAAGTCATGAATGACTGCCATAGCTCTATGATAGCACAGTACACAGAATGTGTGGATGCAACCCAACCTTAGTAACAGATCAGGAGAGGAGGGAATCTCCCAAATTCTATCACTTTCATTTATTAAACAATTCATATTCCACCTATCTCTTCAGACTCTCAAAACAGCTAACAATGCAACACCAGGTTGCAAGGACACAAAACATAACCAGTCCAATTAGCAAGATTAAAATGCATGGATTAAAAAGTGGACAGAATTAAAACAACAACACTTCCTTCTCAGAACTCTGGTCCAGTACTCAAATTGCCAGCCTCCAGGTGGGACTGGTAGATCTGCCAGATTTACAACTGATTTCCAGACAACAGAGATCAGTTCCCCTGGAGGAAATAGCAGCTTTAGGCCAAATCTACACTTCCCCTCTGAAGAAGTTTGACTGCTGTCTTTGCCTACACTCATTTCACATTGGTTTCAAATCTCACTTTGTTTTTTTCCCCCCTGGGTCTGAAGAGCAGTAAGCAACAGGATCTGTTTAAAGCAGTGTAATGCTAGCTTGACCACAAGAGGGCAATTAACAAATGTAGACAGTGATTTTCAAAATAGAACAAGTATGGTTTGAAACTAGAAACAGGTATAGACGTTTGTGGGTTTTTTTGAAACTAGAATGATTTCAGCGGGAAAGTCAGATGTAGACTTGACCTTAGAGGGTAGACTCTAGAGCATTATACTCAGGCCCCTCCTCAGGCTTCACCCCCCAAATCTCCAGGAATTTACCAACCCAGAGTTAACAACACTATCCAACACTGTCAACTGGGAGAAATGGAAAGTAGGGGTGTTAAAAAAAAAAGCTGGTATTTTTCGGCTTCGGGTATATCAGACCCAAAAAATATTGGTAAATGCTGAATTTCCTCAGTCCAATACTAGTAAAGTATTCAGATTGGGGAAATATTTGGTATTTCCAAACATATTCAAGTCTGATATACACCACAAGAGGGAAAATACCTTCTTTCCCTCTGGTAACCCCCTACTGTGAGTGAAACTGACCAGGGAAAGCCTGTGCTCTCTGCTTTCCCTTCTCTAGCTGACAGGGGTAGCTGGAGAAGGGCAGGCAGGGAGCCCAGACATGTTTTAAATGCCTTTCTTTCCCTCCCTCCCTGATCTGAGGAAGGGAAAGAAAGGCATTTTAACATGCCCCCCTTCCCCAAGCCTCTCCACAAAAGCTGAGAGGCTCAGAGAAGGAAGGGGGCATGCCTGTGTACCTGTCCTTCCCTTCCTCAGCCAACCTGCCACAGCAGGCTGGCTGGGGAAGCAAAGGACAGGCATGCAGACATGCCTGGGATCCCTTCCTGATCATTTCCAGGTGCCTCGTGGCTGTGGGGCACCTGGAGAAGATTAGGCAGAGAGCTGAGGCATGTTTAAATACCTCTCTTTAGGCATTTAAACCCAACAGCTGACCGGCGGCTCAGCTTGTTAGGTTTAAATGAGACCTTGTTTTCAGTATAGCAAAATTAACCTGAAAAAAAGCTGGATAATATCGACTTTTTTGGGTTTAGCTATACCAGTAGCTGAAAACAGATCTCTGATCTGTATTTGGCTTATGTACTTTCGGTTTGGCTATTGTTGAATGCACACCCCGAATGGAGAGGCAGGCTCACAGGCATTGTGCTGATACTACTTCCATCATGAAACTGGAACCATAGTGTTTTGGGCAAATCCTAGAGCAGCTCCCCAGTGCAATGGCACTACTTCTGGTTTTCCAGTGGAAGCTCTCCTCACTCCCCCCCACCAACCTGTGAAGCAGTAGTAGGGAATGGGGGGGCAAACTGGGAGGTGTCATGCTGTAGTGGGAGACCCAGGTCCCTAGCAGTACATCACAGTTGTATTGGACAATTGTGATGAATAACAGAGAGTTGAAAAAAGGTTCCTTAGGGATGAACTAGATTTGACAGGGCCTTCATTTACCTTTTTGGTTCTGTTCACATTTTAGGATGGGTCAAGAAGCTTTATGGAAAAGAGATGCTTAATTTTCCTTTCTCCCATGCCTCCTCTCACAGGTGGTTTCTCTTTTCTCCTGCCCATATCAATAGTGTAATTGCACAGCCTCCCTCCCATGTTCCCCATTTTCTGTTAAATTGGTCCTCCCTTTCTCTTATATATAAGTAGGACAGTCCCATAAAAAAAGAAACACAAATCTTTAATGGGGTCTAATTTGGCTCTGAAAGCCTGGACAAATTGGTGGGACCAAAGAGAAGCTAGCAAGACATCCTACCACAGCACAACAGCAGATGACTGATTCTGTCTTCCATTTCATCCACCCCAAACAGTTCTTAGTTTTGTAATGCAGATATGTACTTAATTATAGTTCTGAATACAATCGCAAATAAGTTTGGTAGTTTTGTAGTCGTTTTTTTTTTTAACTTAGTTATTTAGCTAGTGTTTATTTAAATTGGAAATATTATAATTGTCACATTTATTATATTTAATGTACTTTCTGTATTACTGATCTATATTTATATGCGTCATTTCTTAACTTATTGTCTTTTAATTTTTGGTATATGTTGTTTTTTGTGTTCTTATTGTAAAACTTTTAGCTGCTTCAATAAAGTTGGATGGAGGATGGATGAAGCTGCCAGCTTTGTCATGGAATGTGAAGTGTCAAAGGGATACTGGACATTGGCAGGGTGTCCAAAGCCTCTCAATGTGCTTGGACTTTGGCCATATCACTCCCCAAGGGGCTTTTGGCTTTAGCATGTTACCATTATCATTTACAGCACAGCTGGTAGGCTTCTTCCATTCCATCCCCAAGGAGAAAGCACTGGGTGGATACAGACCCATGGGAAGGATTTTATGGAGCAGGTGGAGTGGGACTATGGAAAGCCCAATGCAAAAAGCAGCCATCGGTAAGTCTTAAGTGGAAGTTCAATCACACCTTGTCCCCCCATTGTATTTTGACATTAATTCAACCAGCAATGAAATCTCAAAGACTCGGGAAAAGCTCAAGGAATATATTGTGCCTCCAGGAGCAAACGTTATTAATGAGAGTGGAGTTTAGGCAGTTGCCCCGCAACATACTGAGAGACTATGACATGCAAATCAATTGTTTATGCGCCCCTTTTGTCACTGTTCTGCCAGAAGTTTAATCTAATTCATTATACATGGCCTGCCCTTTCTCCATGTCGAGCAAAATACAACAGCATATTGAGAAGCAAAAGCGCAAGCCATTTAATCTACATCATAAATGTGGTCAAACCCCAAACTATTTATCATAAACTGGATTTGTTGAACCTTGTGTCCCGTCCCAAGGGAAGCACGGGTTTCCAATGAATAACCATGCTTGTCTCAAAAATAAATGGATGAATTCTGGCATTGTGGCTCTACCAATCAATCTGTCAAAGGCTAGAAATAATATACCCCTTAGACCAGTTCTGTAGGTAGTATTTCACCTGTATCCTACCATGTTCTCCCTCTCCCAAAATGTCATAACTTGAGAGCAACCAATGAAATTGATGGGCAGTAGATTCAGGATGGACAAAGGGAAGTACTTCTTTACTCAAAGAGTGATCAAAATGTGGCATTCACTGCTAGGGGATGTAATGATGACCACAGGCTTTAAAAGGGGACTATATGTGTTCATGGATGACAGCCATAATCAGAGGCAGTAAATGTCTGAACCCCAGTGCTAGGAAGCAACATCAGGGAGGGCCTCCACCCAAAATAACTGGTTGGCCACTGAGTGAGATAGGATGCTGGACTAGATGGATCACTGGTCTGATCCAGCAGGGCTCTTCTTACATTCTTATGTTTGCTATCCACCAAGCAAATTTTGAACCCTTCCTCCAACCTGAGGAGACTTCTTCCAACTTAAGTGGCTCTTAAGTGTTACTATGATACATTAATTAATTCTGCCCCCATTTATAAGAATGCAGACAATACTTAGAGTGCGTAAAGATAAACACCCTGCCCTGGATGGCCCAGGCTAGCCTGATCTTGTCAGATCTTAGCAGCTAAGCAAGGTCAGCTCCAATGGTCCCGCTAAGCTGTGGAGTCTTGTGAGCAAAAATTCTACTTTCTGAGCTACTGGTATTAAAGTTGTGAGCAAGCGATTTGGCTGCTGCATAAATCTGTTTGCTCTGGAGCCATCCTTCCTGAGCTAGGACAAAATGTGTGAGTTGGAGGCTAAAAAACTGTGAGCTATCTCACACTAACTCAGCTTAGAGGAAACACTGGAGCTCTGGTTAGAATCTGGATGGGAGACCACCAAGGAAGTCCAGGGTTGTTCTGCAGAGGCAGGCAATCAATGTCAAACCACCTCTGTTAGTCTCTTGCCTTGAAAACCCTACAGGGGGGTCAACAAAACTCAACTGCGACTTGAATGCACTTTCTACAACTACAAAGGTAAACACCTGTTTATCTGGGTCTGGCTGTGTTTGAGGGCTTAGCACACTCCTGAGTTCTGCTAAATGTCTGAAATTGAAAGCCCCATGGCAGAGGGAAAGCTTGAAGACAGTAGGGATTCTGATTTCATGCATCTCTATGCATTTTGAACCCAGAGAGCTAGGCCACCCAGTGTTAGAAGTGTCCCCCAAGTGCTTTACTAGTCTGGATGTGAATGAACAGCAACTTCTGTTAACTGCTTTTACTTAGTAATTATAATTGAGTGCTTTTATTTGCTTTTAAAAAATCATTGTACAATGATTTGTATATTATGGTAAAGGAAATCATAAACCAACTGTAATTTAAAGAGCGCCATCACCATCAGTGCTCACTTGTGTGGGACAAGGTGTGTACTCCCCCATCACTGGGATGGAACTTCAACCTGCACCCTTTCTCTGGAGTTCTCCGCCACCACAAATCATTTTAAGGCTGTCTTGTTTCTTGCTAATGTAACCCCTAGCTAGGAATGGAATGAGCCCAGAAGGGGTGGAGCCTCTAGATGCAACTGGATTTATGAAGGCCTCTAGTGGTGAGACCCATTTAGGTATTTTAGTATAACACAGTACCTCTTCCCATACCTTTAATAAGGTTGCTCTTAGTATATGCTGTTTAAAATATTTATGATTACTACTTTTCTCATACAATACAAAGGCATGCCACCCTAATTTCACATCATGTCCTTCTAGTTTCAAAAGTCTAGTATTCTCCAATAGAATCCATTCTTTCATCCATGACAAACATCCAAGCATCACTGATGGATGTTTGGGTATCTTCCAATATAAAGACCAAACCATCTGCAAATGCTTGTAATTTATGTTCTCCTCCTTTAACTTGAGTCCTTTAATTGCAGTATCTCTTCTTACCATATCACATAATGTTTCCAGAGCAAAAATAAATAGTAGAGGAGATAATGGGCATCATTGTCTGGTTCCTTTTTCAATTTCAATATTTTGTGAGAGATCACCATTTACCACAATTTTGGCGCTTTGTTTCATATATATTGCTTTCACCATTGTGTAAAAAAAATCACCACACTGCCAAGCTTGTAGTTGTTCCAGCATAAAGGCCCACGTAAGGTTATCAAAAGCCTTTTCTGCATCTAGAAATATCAGTGCCAATTGTTTTTCAGGATGCATTTCAAAGTAATCTAATACATTCAGAATAGTTCTCACATTGTTTCTCATTTGTCTTTTTGGTAAAAATTCTGATTGGTCTTGATGAATTGTCTGAATCAGAACCTTTTTCAGTCTACTAGCCAAGATAGATGCGAAAATTTTATAGTCCACATTCAGTAAGGAAATTGGTCTGTAATTTCTCATTTCTTTCTCGTCTGTTTCTGGTTTATGGATTAGTGTAATTATTGCCTGGTTCCAATATTCTGGAAGTTGCTTCTTTTCAAATATGTTTCATATGGTAAGTTTCAGTGGTAATGCAATTTGATCTTCAAATATCTGGTAAATTCTGCTGGGAACCCATCTGGTCCTGGAGTCTTCTTTTTCTTTTGTTTTTTAATTGTTTCAAGTACTTCAGAAAAAGATATTGGATCATTTAACATTTTTCTTTGTTCTTCTGAAAAGTTTTTGTTATTCTGGATTTTTTTAAAAAAAATCTCTAATTTGGTCTTGCTTGACATTTTCTTCTTGGTATAATTTTTTATAAAAGGTTTCAATTATAGTTTTTAAGTCTTTATGTATGTTTTTTCTTCTCCGCTTTCATTTTTCAGTATCTTTATATGTTTCTTTTCTGATTCTTTTCTTAATTTATATGTTTGTTGGCTTATTTGCATTTTCAAAATAGTTCTGTTTGGCAAACATTATTTTCTTTGCCATCTCTTGTGTCAATTGGCAGTTAAGTTGATGTTGTGATTTTTTTATCCTGATCCTTGCTTGTTCTGTTAAAGGGTGTATTTTCAGTTTTCCCTCTTTTTGTTTAATTTGCTCTTCAATTTGTGTATATTTTTGTTTTATTTTTCTTCTCATCCAAGCATCTTGCTTAATGTACCATCCTCTTGCAAAGGTCTTAAAAGCATCCCATACAATATCCATAGTCATATCTGGTTGAATACTAATTTTAAAGAAATCTTGGAATTTTTTTTTGGCATTTTGGAAGAAATTGGTGTTTTTCAGAAGCCATAGGTTTATGGACCATCTGCTTTTCTTTATTGTATCTTGTAAAGTCAAAAGTAAGGGGTTGTGATCTGCAAACGCTGCAGGTAGAATCTCAGCTTCTATTATATTAGTAGACATAATTGTTGAAATCCAAGCAATATCCAATCTTGACCAGGACTTATGACTTGCCGAATAAAAAGTATAGTCTTCTTTGCTGATATTCCTGATTCTCCATGCATCCACCAAACTAAGTTCTTCAACTAATTTTAAAAATGAATTTGGTAACTCATTTCCTTTATCTTGTTTACCTGTTTGATTTTTCCTATCAATGGCTTTGTCAAATAGTGTGTTGAAGTGTCCAATTATACAAATTTCCTCAAATGTTAGGGTTGATAAAATCTCTTTTAGGGCTTCATAAAATTTTTCGTGTTGTTGATTTGGTGCATAAATATTAACAATCATCGTGGCTTTAGCGTGTCTTTGAATTTTCACTATTAGTATTCTTCCATCATCTGAATCGTAGATCAGTTCTGGTTGCAAATGTTCCTTTATGCAAGTCACAACTCCTCTTTTCTTTTTTTGTTTATCTGCTGAAACAAAACATTTTCCTATCCTTTTGGCTTCCAAAAATTTTATGTCAGATTTTTTAATATGGGTTTCCTGCAGGCATGTTACATCTACTTAAAGCTTTTAAGTTGATGAAAAATTTGTTTCCTTTTTTGTGAGACATTCAAGCCATTAACATTAATGGAGATTATTTTAAATTTCTTTCTATCCATCTTTAGCATCTTGTTTGGTTCCATTTTTTTCTTGTCTTGGTATCTTGTTGTCAGGGTTGAATAGCTGGTGTGTGGGGGGGGGGTTGGTTTCTGTTTGGCGGGTTTTTATAGTCTGGTTTTATGGGTATGACTTGTTTTAATGTTTTAAATGGCCTGAATTCTCATTGTTTTACACTTGCTGGTATTGTTTTATTTCATTAGTGAATTGTCTGAACAGATTCTAGAGAGGCAGTATACCTGTTTTCTAAATAAATAAATGTATACATGGCAGTAACATACATAAAGCATCATTACATAAAGCCATCCACTTATTTTACAGACTAATTACCACCCTGAATACACACACTTCAACTCTGGACAGACTTGAAGGATGTAATAGACATAAAGAATTCAGCTCCTTCATACTCACCCAAATGAATCATCATCAGGCCTTCTAAAAACAAACCTGGCAAGTCTTGTGCCTATCACAGGGTTGCCATCTCTGGGTTGGGAAATTCCTGGAGATTTGGAGGTGGACCCTGGGGAGGGCAGGGTTTAGGGAGGGGAGGGAATTCAACAGATTATAATGCCATAGAGGTTCACTCTTCAAAGCAGCCATTTTCTCCAAGGCAACCGGTCTCTGTAGCCTAGTGGACAGTTGTCATTCCCGGAAATCTCAGGCCCCACCTAGAAGCTGGCAACCCTAGATCAGTAGGTCAACAAAACAGGTACTGAATTCAGTGTACATGTTTCTGGATACGGTGGGAGCTGTGCAGGTATCCCCTTTTTTGTAAATTAAGAAAAACAAGGGGACTTGGCCGAAGGTCTAATGAGGATTGAGAATGCTCATTGTACTTGGGAAAGCACAGAATGTTGAGAGCCACTGAATGTCTTTTGAAAAAAAGAAGAAGAGAAGAGATTGGATTTCTATCCCGCCCTCCACTCCCCAAGGGAGTCTCAGAGCGGTTTACAAACTCCTTTTCCCTTCCCCTCCCCACAACAGACACCCTGTGAGGTAGGTGGGGCTGAGAGAGCTCTTTCCCAAGCTGTCCTTGAGGGAACAGCTGGTACAGAGCTATGGCTTGCCCAAGGTCATCCAGCCAGGTGCAAGTGGAGGAGTGGGGAATCAAACCCGGTTCTCCCAGATTAGAGTCCACGCACTTAACCACTACACCAAACTGGCTCTGAGGAAATTGGCTTGCTCAAGTTCCTAAAAGTTTATAGCAGTGGTATTGACTTCATAGCTTGCAGAGAGCCACATTCACAATTATCAACCAAAAGAGCCACCATTTCTTTCTGCCTTTAGTATGAGGCCTGCACTTCAGGGAAGCTTGCAGCTTCCTCAATTCTCTGGTGGCAGCTGTTTCCAAGTGAGCACCACCTGCTAACCAGAAGCCCCACAAGGTAAGGGCCTTGCCCACTTCCCTGTAGGGTGGCCAGCCCACTGGTGGAGGTGGGGGATCTGTCACCTGGCCCTGTCCTCCACCACTGATCAGGACAGGGAGGGAGGCCCGGGCTACATTGTCACAATATGGTGATGGCACTTCCAGTATGTGATATGGAAGTGATGTCATCACATTGGTGATGTCTAGGCATTGCTCTGGTATTTAGGCAACAACTCTATGGTAGAAGCCATTTTTACCAAAGAGTTTTTGCCCAAATACCAGAGCATCACTGCAATGACACAATGTGATGACATCACTTATGGTGCATGCTGGAAGTGACATTGCCGTATTGCTGGCAACATAGCCTGGGACCCCTCTTGCTCCTGGAAATTCCCACCCCCATCTCCACTGGTTGCCAGTAGGGATCTGGCAATTCTGCTTTCCTGAAACCTGAACCAGGTGCCAGATTGTTGAATGGTGGTCAGAGGTGCCACAGTTAACATGTCAGAGCCAAATGTGGCTCGCGAGCCACAGAGTACAACTAGTTTACAGTAACTTGCAGAAGGAAATTTAGTTGCTGGGAAATGTATTAATGTTTTACTCCCCACAGAGTCTCTTTCATCCCTTCCCCCAAGATGTACTCTTTGTCAAGGAGTTCTCTCACTAAGCTTTACACAGCATGGTCCTAAGGAGATTTATAACATCTGTAGCAATGTTTGCTAGCAACAAACTGAGAGATGTTAATGTAATTCTAAGAAATACATTATGTTGTATCCATAACTTGATTCTTCTCATGTGAAAGATCTCAGAATATTCAGAAATGCATAACTCTCTGTGAGGGTATAATAAGTTTATTTGTGGCCTGCGTTAAGACGCTGAACTACAGACTGGAAGGTCAGTAGTTCGGCAATTCAACACCTGAGTGTCACATGATGGAGTATGCTCCCATGTCTGGCCCCAGCTCCTGCCAACCTAGCAGTTTCAAAGCAAGAAATTGCAAGTAGATAAATAGGTGCTGCTTCAGTGGGAAGGTAACAGCGTTCAGTGTGCCTCGGCATTTAGTCCCACTCCAACTTTGAGGTCACGGGAAGATATGTTAGGAAAAGTGATTGCTCCAGTGATTGCCCCAGAGGTCCCTGCAAGATCATAGGAACTTTAAAGATGGTCCCATTTCCTGGAGAGAGAACCTGGAGGAAGCAGAATGAGATGCTCCAAGGAATCAACAAAGCTAAAGAGAGCAAGAGAGTCGTTACTGCCCTCTGTTCCATGTGTCTGTCCCACCAGGAAATGAAAAAAGTCACCCAGATGTTCATTTGGTGTCACATGGTTCTCTGGGGCCATCTTCCATTTCCTGATGTTTTGCACTTTATATTCTCCACAGCCACCACGCACTTCTCCTATGGAAAAATAGGAGAAAAGTCAAACATCTCCTGACAACAGCGGTAAAGTAGGCACCTTATGAATGATGGAGTATTGAGTTACGCTAATTAAGTGTGCTTGCGAGTATTCCAGTGAGTAGGATAAATTTGTGTGTATATTGATTTTTCTGTGAAGGATTTAAAATAAGAAGGACTAAATAGACACATTGACACAGGATTATATGCTTTAAGAAGTTTCTTAAAATGAAACGAAGAAAATTAAACTGGTGTCTTCGTTGGCAACTTTGGCAACTTTCTTCAGACTTGGTTCTCCGAGGCTTGGCTCCTGGAATAAATAAGATTAGATAGTTATTAAGTGTATAAGTAGAAATAATTATTAAATACAATACAAGGAACTTACCTATACTTACCTGTTTGGAACTATATCCTATTAATGAATGGTGTAATGAGCAGGGCTCATTTCATAGCAGGCGCTCCTTTGCATATTAGAACACCCCCCCCTAATGTAGCCAATCCTCCAAGAGTTTACAGAGCTCTTCTTACAGGGGCTACTGTAAGCTTTTGGAGGATTGGCTACATGTGGAGGGTGTAGCCTAATATGCAGAGGAGCTCCTGCTATGAAATGAACCCTGGTAATGAGCATTGTTAGTTATAAATTAGTTAATTTTAGCATCTCACTCTCAGCCATTGCTTCTTATTTTGAACAGCAGTAATTCTGCATGCCCAGGGTTACCTACTCCCAGGTGGGACTTGGAATTCTTCTGCACTTTTGATCAAGGGCGTAGACTTTCCAATTTCCCGGGGGGTGGCTGGGGCTGAGCCAGAGACACCACAGGCCATTGTCTCCGGGGGAGGCTCAGCACTTCCTGGAAAAGTTTGGGGGGGCTCCACCTCCCCAGCCCCCCTGAAGTTGATGCCTATGCTTATGATTGATCTCCAGACCACAGAGATCAGTTCCGGGGGGGGGGGGAATGGCAGCTTTAGAAGGTGGACTCTGTAGCATCATAACCCTGGTGAACTCCCTCCCCAAACTTCATCTTTCTGAGACTCCACTCCCAAATCTCCAAGAATTATGCTACTCAGAGCTTGCAGAGTTTGCATATTATGGAAATTGGGAGATCCTAACAACATCTCCTGTTTGCGTCTGTTAAAGCCTTTCATTATATTGTATGCTAATTGGCTGTTCAACCTCTGCCTTATATGTATGGACAGGTAAGTTCCAGTTCACTGAGTCTGAGGAGTGCTGGATCCCTCTAGAGTCGTCCCCCCAACTTGTCTAGCTGTGTTGCTTTAATTTGTGTGCACATGAAAGCTCATATCTTGAATAAAACTTTTTTGGTATTAAAGGTGTCACTGGACTCAAACTTTGTTCTAACATCTCTCGTGGAAGCTGACCCTGTTTCAGATCCAAATTATACTTTTGTCCCATCTCTCTCTCCACCCCCAAATCATGTGGCCTTTGAACTTCTTGACACTATAATTGTCTCTTCATGTGTTTTTGAAAGAATAATCTGCACAAACACAAACATACTTTATAGCTTTAAAGTGACTTAACAAATATTTTAAAATGAGAGAAGAATGAATCAACACTGCACACAGCCCAGCTTTACAATCATAGTTAAAATATCTGAGTAGCTGGCAAATCCCATCAAAATAATCAACATCATGCTGTTCTTTATGAACATAAAAAGCTAAAAGTGGGAACTTTCATGGGTAAATTTGGGGTTCAAGTACAAGAGGGATAAAAGGTACTTTGCACTTAAAAAAATCCTGCTTCTGTCTCTCTCTTTCACTTTACAATCTCTTGCCACCCACGTTGTAACAAGTTTTCAAAGGTATGCAAACAGGAACAACCCCCCCTTGTTGCTTGTCTACTCGAGTAATTAATGAGGATCTGAATTGTCTTTGAAGCTGGAGGTTAACACTTACTTTTTAAAACCAAAAAAAAATCAGTCTTCCAAAAAAATTTTAGAGGACGCAATGAAATCCTGAGACGGATTAATAGCAGAGACAAGGCAGAGGTAATTATACAAATGTGTTCAATCCTGACTGAGACCTCCTGCCATTTGGGATAAGCAGGATAACACCACTGGTGACATCTCTTGGGATCGGTAATACAGGTAGACAGCCAGGTTAATCAAGGAATAAATTCTCACTAGATGAAAGGGAAGTTTCTATGGCAGGGTGGTTCTGCATGGAGGCAGGGGCTTTCCATTTTGCGTGTACACCCAAGCTTTATGAAGGCAGTTTTTAAATTGTATTTTGAGGGACTCAGAGGTTCAACTCAAAGCTTATCACAGGTCCCTTAATTAGGCCTGATTTAAACATAATGCTGTTGAGCCAAAAGACTGTCCCTACACTGCACTGCGTGGGCTCAGCATCTCATTTAAACTGTGGTGCACATAGCCTTGGATGGTGTTAGCATGCTATCCAAGCACATGCAGCTGCTTTGCACATGTTTTAAAGAAGAGGCTGAGCTACGGATGCCTGCCTCCAGGTGGGAACTGGGGATCTCCTAGAATTACAGCTCATCTCCAGACTAAGGAGTTCAGTTCCCTTGGAGAAAATGGATGCTTTGGAGAGTGGATTCTGTGACATTGTACCCTGTTGAGGTCCCTGTCCTCCCCAGATGCCACCCGCAAATCTCCAAGTAGGCTTGCCAATCCCCAAGTGGGGGTGGGGGATCCCCCGTTTTCAGGGGCTTCTGCCTGCCCTCAGCCAGCTGGCTGGTGGGGGAAGCCCTGCCCCCAACAGCACTTTGCAGCCACACCTCTCCCTCCCCTCCTGTGTGATTTAAAGGGCCCTCCAGCAGATCGGTGGGAGAACATGGCTGTGTCTCCAACATGAGGACATCTCTTATGCATGATGTAATCATGTTGCAGAGTCCCCACTCCCTCTTGGCATGCCTCACAAAACCCCCCTCCAGGAAGAAGTAAGGACCTGGCAACCCTATCTCCAGGAGTTTCCCAACCTGGATCTGGCAAAACAACAACAACCAAACCCATCTGTCACCAGTGCAAAGTTGCACGGGGAAGCTCCTTGCCTTATCCAGAATAATGTTTAAGGCAAGTCTCAGGACTAATGGCTGATAAGATTGCCATAACAGCTATCCAGTTGTTTTTGGAAGGATCCCATCTCTCCAGGGTCATTACCCTTTTAGGAAATGTAGCAGTAGGGGTGAACCTACTGGGGTTATAGAAGAGTGCCCCCTCAATGTTGTGAACCTAGGCATGGGATGGAAGATGATAGGTGGGCCAAATATGACAGTGCCCTTGTACCATCTTCAGCCAATATGGCACCCAAAATGGCTGCTTGGCTACTGAACCAGGCCCAGCTGGTATGCAAGAACTTTCATGGACCCAGTGTCTTATTTGAACTGGGCCCTTCTCATTATGAAAAATGGTAATCTGTGATCTCACCCATTTGACCGTGCCACATCAAGGCATCCATGCCACCAAAAAAGCCAGGCCATTATGCTTATTGGGATGTGGAATGGTATACTATATTATATAACTGAGTTTTGTGTGACTCTTTCCTCAACATTCCACAAGTTTCCACAGCCTTTGGCTCCCTGCCTTGTCACTTAGAAGCTGTCCCTATCCACTGGCTCTGAGTACTCACGTGTCATTGGCTGGGTGCTGGGTCTGATCCTCTTCCCCGCCCTCTCCTTCAGCCACTGTGCCCTGTCAGAATTTCTGGCAGATGGCTTTTGCTCTTGATGAAGACACTTCTCCTACTTGCCTGCTATGTGGGACTAACTGTTCCCTCCGTGGCTGTTGGTAGGTGTAACAAAATGGCAGTTACCTGCGTTTGTAAGATGGCTGCTGTCTGTGGTAAAATGTTCCCCCATAAGGTTCAATTGAGCTGTAGTTCCAGAGAGGGGCCTGCAGGGGTATCACTCACTGGGTTGAATGGGGCTTCCTCATCTGCTGGCTTACAGTTCCCTGCTGCCCCAAGGCCAAAAAGTGCGGGAAAAGAGGGACCCAACCAAGGGGCGGGGCACCATCGATATAGACTCCAGCCCATCCATTCGTCCTGCAGGAGTTTAGGAAAGTCTCCTGCTGCCTGTGCTGACCCAGGCTACAAGCCAGAGACGTGGGAGAGGGGAGCAGAACAGATGGAAAGCTGAACAGTAAGGGGAAAATAAAAGTAGGTTGATGTTTGGCTGGGAAGGAGATATGGTTGCCAACTCCAGGTGGGGATTCCTGAAGATTTGAGGGATGGAGCCTGGAGAGGGTGAGGTTTGAGGAGGGATGGGGCCTCAGACAGGTACAATGCCATAGACTCTGCCCTCCAAACCAGCTATTCCCTCTTGGGAAACCACTGTTGCCAATCTTCAGGTAAGGGCTGGAGATCACTCAGAATTACCACTGCTCTCCAGTGGCATTGATCAGTTCCCCTGGAGAAAATGGTGGACTCTGTGTCCTTATACCCTGCTGAGGTTGCCACAGCAAATTGATGCTGAGTGCCCAAGGCCTTGGCACTCTCCCAGAGCCCATTGTATTTACTTCCACAACGGGCCTTATTCCTAGCGGTATAATATAGCCCAATCTCATCAGATCTCAGAAACTAAGCTGGGCTGGTACTTGGAGGGAGACTTTGCAGAGGAAGCCAATGGTAAATTACCTTTGCTTAATCACTTGCCTTGAAAACCCTATGGGGTTACCATATTTACTTTAGAGGCCCTGGCTGAAGCAGTTAGAAGAGATAAAGAAATAACAGGTCTTGAGTTGAAAAAAAAGAGCTATAAACTGCAGTCCTTTGCGGATGACATGGTATTTATTCTCGAAGATCCGCTTTCATCAGCTAGGCATTTAAATTCCATTTTGAATCAATTCGGACAAATAGCAGGTTTTAGAATAAATATAAACAAAACCAAAATACTAACAAAGAATTGTACTAAAAAGGTAATAGAACAACTCCAGGAGATGACAGGTTTTGAGATTGTCAAGAGATTTAAATACCTAGGGGTATGGCTAACCAACAGATGCAGTTCTTTATATAGAGATAACTATACAAATTTGTTATCAGAAATTAGAGATGATTTTAAAAGATGGTCCAAGATCCAGCTCTCCCTCTTTGGAAGGGTGGCTACGGTTAAAATGTCCATACTACCTAAGGTAATCTTTTTATTTCAAAACCTTCCCATAATCCAAAACCAGCAATTTTTTTAAGGAAATTGACAAAGTGGTGGTAAAATTTGTTTGGTAGAACAGAAGGCCACACATAAGATTAAAAGACCTCCAAGATAACAAAGAACAAGGAGGACTGGGACTACCGGACTGGCGGTTATACTTTAGAGCGTCTATTATGGTATGGTTGAAGGATTGGCTGTTGCTAGAGGATATGAGAACATTAACATTAGAAGGACACGATCTAATAACAGGGTGGCATAAGTATCTTTGGTATGGGTGCGATAGAGTACATTTTAAACATCATTTTATAAGGGGTGTTCTATTCAAAACATGGGTGGATATTAAGGGGAAATTTTATGTTAAGACACCCCTATGGGTTGCACCCATGGAAGCAAGTATACGTCCAACCCTTTTACTGAAGGAAAAGAAAGCAAAATACAGTGATTTACTTGATTCAACAGGAAATTTGAAGAACACAGAGGCTCTAGCGCAATTGAACATGAATTTAACTTGGTGGGAACAGCTGCAATTAAAATCTAGTTATAAGGCTGATCACCAGAAAGGGTTTTATTTGACCCCGAATGAATTGGATAAGATCTGGTTGGGAACAGGAAAGGGTCTTATTAAACAACTCTATAAATATTTCTTAAAGGACAAAATGTTGGAGGAGATGGTTAAGCCAAATATGATTGTATGGGCGAAAGATTTAGGACAAAATATTAATTTGGAGTCATGGCTTAAAATATGGTCTATTAATATTAAAATTACCAGGGCTGTCTCATTTAAAGAAAACTTGTTTAAAATGTTTTACCGTTGGCACTTACCACCAGCTAGATTATCCAAATTTTCCACGTCTATTTCAGTGATATGCTGGAAATGTAAAAAGAACGTTGGTACCTATATCCATATGTGGTGGCGGTGTGAGTATGCTGGCCACTACTGGTTAATGGTTAAGAAACCTTTGGAAGATATTTTGCAGTCTAGGATAGAGTTGGACCCAAAACTATTCCTTCTATGTATCATTCCGGATGGTTACTCTAAGGTTGACAGAAAATTTTTGATACATGCAGTGACAGCTGCACGTATAGTATATGCAAGCTACTGGAAGTTGGGAAAAATACCAAATAGACAACAATTTATTGACAAACTTTTTAATATAGCAGAAATGGATTTGTTAACATCAAAGCTAAAAGGGAAAGAGGATAAGAACTACTATGAAACATGGCAAAAATGGTATCTTTGGTTAGATTCCTTGGTTTGAAATGTTGTTATGTTTGTTTTTGAAATATGTGGTGGAAAGGAGCAAACTTGCCCCTGAAGTAAAGGGGAAGACAACGTTCTGTAATTTCAGCTAACATATAATTTGATTTTGAATTATGTCTGTTAAACACAATAAAGATTTATTTTACAAAAAAAAAAGAAACTAAGCTGGGCTGGTACTTGGAGGGAGACTTTGCAGAGGAAGCCAGTGGTAAACTACCTTTGCTTAATCACTTGCCTTGAAAACCCTACGGAGTTACCATATGTCAGCTGGGACTTGATGGCACTGCACATGCAGACGCGCGCACACACACAAATTATACTTATTGGAATCTACCTCAAAGAAAGTAGGGATTCCAATCTACATTATCTCCTGCCTTGATAGGATCTGATGTGGTGGTTATTTCCAAATAATGAAACCTGAATAAAAGGGTCCATGACACAGGGGGAAACTGGCCAACATTATGAACATGCCATCATGGGTCCATAAAGGATTCAAAGAACTACTTCAAAGAACCAAAGGGCTTTGGTTGCCAATGGGAACTTTGTCTTGATCTATGCTATCATACAACTTCAACAAGCTATTCACTTTCTAAGTTTCAACAGTACCATGCCATGTGGCACAACAACATACACCCCCCCCCCCCCAACCTCAGATTGACAGAATTCTTTCTTTCTTTGTTTATTGGCTTCAATGACCAAAGGTCTTAAACTCAGCCAAAGTTAGTCAATTATCAAGATTTACAGAATTCATTGCACAACTTGATTCTTAACCCAGGTTTATGCTGAAGCTTTTGGGCCTGGGAATGTTTGTTGAGCTTTACACACAACAAGCAGTGTTGTTCAAAGGAGTACAATAGTTACACATGGTATGCAAATATGGGAAAAACTTGCATATGATCTAAAGAAAATAGTGCTGGTTATCTAGCCTCTGGACTTCACAGAGTGAGTGATGCAGCTGTACACCAGCCATGTATGATTCTCCGGCCCCGTCCACACTGTCACTTTTGTTGCTCATTTCTCCCTATTGCTTCAGGTTCCCCCACCCCCCATATGTTTTGTTCTTTCTAGTAGCCCCAGAGGGAGCAAAACACATGTGGAAAAGGGGGAGGAACCCAAAGCAATAGGGAGAAATGAGCAGCAAAAGTGACAGTGTGGACAGGGCCTCCATGTCTTAACAGTATCAACCCAAGTAGAGTTATATGCTTCTAAACCTGTTGATTTCAATGGTCTTTGAGGGGTGTGACTCTGCTTTGGATGGCACTTTTAGTCTCCAAAAAGCTAGCTTTCTTTCTGGAAAATTGTGCTGGAGAGTATATTAGACACATTTCCATTCCTCATAAAACTTTTATACAGACATTTCTTTTTTTCCCTTTAGTGCCAAAGTCATGAAAACCATAATTAAATCAACCAGTGAAAAATGTTTCTTTTTAGATAACACATATTAATACATTAAAGATGAATGTTCTGCCTGGGATGTTATTTGTGTCTGCTTCTCTCTATTAAGATATTTTCTATTTCACAACAAACTTCCCCAAACAAAATTTATGTAAATCAAATGAAGTGGGTAATATCTGAGCTCAGCAGAGAGAACATAAAGGTTTCACGTGGCTGAACTGTGGTCTCAAACAACCAGCAAAGGTTAACACTATACAACCTTGGAACATTTCGGCCACTTTGATTAGACACAGCACATTTAAAAGTGGCTGATTTCAAGTATTTATGAGCACCATTGCCATTTTGGGAGGCTTACACTGTGGCTTGGACCAGAACCTTCATGTCCTTAAGTGTGGACTTCCTACTCACCTGGGAATAGTGTGTGCGTGAGAGGCCTCAAAAGCCTTTCTTCCCTAGGGTTGCCAGCTCCAGGTTGGGAACTCTCTGGTGATTTTGAGGGTGGAGCCTGAGGACGGTGGGGTTTGGGGAGCGGAGGGACTTCAATGGGGTGTAATGCCATAGATTCCACCTTCAATAGCAGCCGTTTTCTCCAGGTGAACTGATCTCTTTCACCTGGAGATCAGTTGTAATCCCAGGGTATCTCCAGGTCCCACCTGAAGGTTGGCAAGCCTATCCTTGCCACTGGTGAATAGGGATGTGCAAGATTAGACTGAGATCGTGGTGGTGTAAGTGATGGCAAGCACATGTGTGCATTGAAGGTGCGCGGATGGGGCACAATTCCCATTGAACTTTGCCCACATGTACATGTGCTAAATGCTGCCATTTGTCCTGTACTGTTCTATAAGAATACAATGAAAAATTTACCCACAATGGGCTCAAACTGCTCATAACCAGTAGAACAGCTCACTTAAAAATCAGCTCCCTGCTCATGCCTAGCAAACAGAATGTGAGCCAAACCAGAGAATGTTTGAACATCCCTCATTGTTATGGTAGATGAGGACTTAAGCAGCTGTACATACATAGGTGGTCTGAAATGAGTCAGAAAGGATTATTTTCTTCATTATAAGGTAAGCAGCAGCAGTTCAAAAACAAAATATATTTTTCTTTCTAGACTTGGAATGAGAGGAGAGGGACTGGTTGGAGGCTCAGATGTATGACCTCACTGAGCAAAGGACAGAAGAAGTGGTTCAGGGTCCTGGGGATATTTGCAGATAAAGCAAAAGAGAGTAAGTTTTCAGGGTGTATATGCGGAGATAGTTTTAGGAAGTGGGCCTTTCATGGACATTTCAAATAGTCCAAGATAGAAAATGAGCTGGAGCTCATGTATGGACATGGATCCTCTGGGAATTGCTAGTGTGACTGAAGGGACTTTGATTAATCACTGGTAATTTCTTGAGTAATGATCCCATGGTCGGATACCGAGCAAGGTGAGGCTTCTGTCTAGGCAAGCCTTCTATTCCACTTAAGCGTGATTGGATGATGCCTTCTCTGCTGACCCCATTTCTTTGTCTCTGCGATGGCCAGAAACCTGATACAAAACCAGAGACAACTGGTCTGACACCAAGACCGGGTAAAAAGAGAGAGACAAAGTCAAAACTCAAACCATCTTGTGTCATAAAATTTCAAAGAATATGGCCAGAAGTCCTAAGGCTGACAACAGCAATTGCTTCCTGCAACAGCAGATCGACCCTACGGCAAAAATGGCATTAACATCATATGTATCATTACATTTACAGCCAGTATCTTTCTTCCAGAATGGATTAACTAAGCCACATCTCCATGACTTTGGCCATGATTAAATCTGTCTAAGTGCTTTGACTTTAATTGGCTAAACATCACGTTGTTGGTTGCAAAGGCAGCCGATGTTGGGGACCACAAGGCAAAGGTGTCATTTGCCTTACCAGAGCTTTATCTTAATAGCTTGACTAATTGTGACATTCATCCTGCTTAACCTTTCCACAGTACCAAGAGAAATGAGAACAACTTGATTCTCTGAATACAATTGGTTTGTAAGAGTATTTAACAATGGCGATCATCATAATATATGCCTTTTTTAACAAAATGAGGCGTGTTTTAATACTGACACAGTACCCATGTACATGACTTCTAACAGCAACGTGTAAATGAAATTACTCTCTGAAGATGAAGAATCTAGATGTGTATCTGAGCACAGTATCTTCAACACCCTCATAACCTTCATTTCCTAACATTCATTTTAAAAATAAAACAATGCTTAGCATTTATAATACACCTTTGTGAGTATGCAAAGTGTCCCACATATATTATCTTATTACTACAGAAGACTATTTAATCTGGGATCCTGCGCCCCCGGCAAGGCCGTGGGGCATGGGAAACATTTTGCTGCCCAGGAGGAGGGCGGGACAGGCAGCTTGCTGGGACGCTTTGCGTCGCAGCGGCGGGGGTGGGGCCGGCCTTATAGGCTCGGCCCCACTCCCGCCTCTCCCAGTTCACGCCTCATGCTCAGCCTACCCGCCCGCTCTGTTGTTTCGCTGTAGGCTTTTGCTGGTTGCCTTTGGGGCCAGGTAGGAATTTTTTGCCCTCTTCCTGTTTGGTTTGTGGACAGGGGGTGTTTTTGCCTACTTTGCATCGAACACGGGGACGAAATAAAGGGCAGTTTTTGGGCCATTAATTAGGTTGGTCACTTGGCAGAGTTATAGGGTAAGGAGAGCAGAACCAGTAAGCACTTTCAGCCAATCCCCATTTGGGATAGGGGGTCATCAGGAATGGCCTCCGGGTTTTAGGGGCCAGGGCTGGGAATGTGATCCCCTCTGGGAACCTCTTGGGTAAGCGCCTCCCTGTGGGTTTTAGGGCTTCAGGGGTAGGTGCCCCTGAGGGGGGACCTATGCACTGGGTTGCCGGTGGCGGGCCAGAGCAATGGCCACAGACTGGGGCTGGTGACTTGCCTGTAATTAAGGTCCAGGAGATTTGCTGACTTGACACCTGCCTGGCCTGTTCTGCTCCCAGCTAGTTCCCTTGCTGTTGTTTGCCAGTTAAATAGTTAATAAAGTGGCCCTTGTTTGATACCAGTGCAGTTGTCTGTCTCGTTATTCTGGATTGGGGGGCAATATCTCTTAGGATCATCACAAATCTTTTCTAATATGAATATTTTTCAACTTTTCAGTACTACCAATAAATGGTCTTAGATTGTATTGCAAGCAGTCATGAGAAATACTTGTGCTACAGATGCATAAAGTGCACCTGCATGCCACTGACCACTTAAGGTGATACGGACTTTGCTCAGACCCTCAAATCATCAGCCTGTTCTATTGTTCCTGAAATCCTGAGGGATGCCAGGACTCTCTAGCTCGGCTGTCAGCTTGTCACAGGGCATCAAGCATTCTTAAGCTTTGCATATACATTCAGTATGCAAATCTGGCCAATTCAGATGATCCACCTCAGACATCCTTTGCTAGGATTGGTCACATCTCTAAGTACTTTTGGCTGGTGTGACATTTTTTGCAATGTTTAAGTTAACAGCATACCTTATTAAGTCTCAGCCTTGGTATTAGAGCTGGCAACCATTCACATAAACTCATAAGAATTGAATTTCATATATACCTGCAGAGCTGAATTCTCTCTCTCTCTCTCTTTCTCTCTCTCTCTCTCTCACACACACATACACATATGGGGGGTAGATTTTAGGGGAGGGGAATTCAGTACAAGGAATGAGAAAATGGCATAAATAAAAAAGCATAAATAAAAAAGGGAAAAAATGAAATTGGGATGAGGGCAAAGACTTGTTCTCTGGAGCTTCAGATGGAAGAACAAGATTGATTGGTTAGGGCAGGATGTGATTGAACATTAGGAGAAACTTTCTAACAGGAAGGACAGTTCAGCAATGGAACCAGTTGCTCAGGGAGAGGGGTAGATTCTCCCATTATAAAAGTCTTCAGCAGAGGCTGGACAACCGTCTGTCAGGGATGCTCTAATTTTAGAGTTCCTGCAATGAGCAAGGGGTTGGACTAGCTGGCCTAGGAGGCCCAACTCTATGATATTGCATCATATTGTTTGCCCTTTAATGTTCGTTTATAGCTAAGACTCCATGCAGTTGCTCTCCTTTTCCTTTTTTTGTTTTAAGGCCCAAATTATGATCTCCTGCAGGTTGTGGGGGTACTGCACTGAACATGGGAGGTCATTGCAGTATTATATTTAATAAGAATTTGGCTAAAAATCAAAAACCATGCAATAGAATGTCCTTTTGAGAGAATGGATATCCCAGCAATGGTCATCTGGGGGGAAAAAAATCTAAAAGAACAAGGAAAAATGTAGTGGCATGGACCCTAAACCTGGAACATCAAAATGTCCTATGTCTATGCTGTTCCCATGGCATTGAACTTAGGGTGGCAGCCTTCACTTTGAATCCCTGCTCCAAAAATCTGCAAGTGCCTTTAACTCATCCATTCAACTGCACTGCCTATTTCAGAGTTCCCACAGTAAAACTGCAAGCACTGAATTAGTCTAATAACAAGAAAATCTCACCTTGGGTAAGAAGTACAGAAGAATCTGGCAGCGATGTCAAGAGAAACCTCTCTGGTAATTTCAGTGGCAGAGGTAGAATTAGTATACTGACAGGAAGAATTACAACTGATCCAAAATTATTTCCACCTCATTGTGCAAAATCATTGTTATATCTTTATCTCATGTATCTTCCAAGTAGCCAAAGGCTATATTTTAACCATATGCATCCTATTGATCAACAGGATAACTGATTCTATGGACTAGCATCAAGGAATGGAAGAGATGGGCCATGGAGGAAATGGGGCAACCTGTTTGGGGGCCCATAGAATTGGACCCCATGGTCCAATCTTCTTGAATCTTGGTGGGTATTTGAGGGAGAGGCTCCAACAGCTACTCTGTGAGTTTGGAGCCTCTCCCTCAAACCCCTTTCCCTCCAGCCCCACATATACCCTATGAGTTTTTGCCATTGACTTCAATGGCCCATAGGGTATAATGGGGCCGAAACTGACATTCCACTGGCGGAATGACTTCCTAATCAGCTTACATTGCCGAAACTGACATGCAGGGGGTCATTCAGCGGCCCGAACAAATGCAACCTGATTTGGGCCGAATTTCTTTTTTGCACACTCCTACTAACATTTTTATCATTAGCCAACCCCAGAGCCTACCTTCTGCTCTCTTCCTCTGGAGGAAAACCCTAAACCAGGACAATGTCATCAGCTACCAAGAGCATACAGAGACTGTCATCAACACTACCATGTATCTTTAATATAGAGGATCTCTATGTTGCATGTTAACTGTTGTAAGCTAATTCAGGAGCTACTCATGGCAGAGAAGTGGGGTATAAATATAACAAACAAATAAAGAAATCCTAGTTTGATTTCAGAAATTCCACAATTTTTGAAAATGGGGTTCACTATATTACATTACTGATGAGGGAAGGTGGCAAAAATTATCCATCTCCTTGGCTTTCTCTAAAAGTGCAGCCCAACAGCACTCTTGCTCAACTTAAAAATAACTAGCTTAAAAAAAAGTTTAACCCATTCAAAACCAAAAACATTCATTTTTAGCACATTAATTAATTTGAACGGCTTTTATATTATAATATGCAGTGGTGTACAATTATTATGGCATGGCATTACACTATGGTGCAGAAGAGAGAACCGAAAGGAAACATAACTTTTGAGCATACATTCATTTTTTGAATGTACATCCCTAAACACAAGACCCATTAAACTGCACCCAACAAACCTCATTGTGTGCCTGAACCCCTGTCCCCCAGACAACCCATTCGGCAATCATAACAGGGAATGCAACTTCTGCTTTTGGCTGTGTAGATAGCAGACAGTTTTGTTAAGTGTAAACATTCCACAGCGGTCACTTATTTCATAATTTTCCATCTGTGCATCCTCTTTAGTACAAAAATACAGAACCCAGTTAAGACCGCTCTTGTAACCCTAAACACTATCCCATAGAAAGAAGTGCTAGTGAAATAAGTGGGACTTCCTTTTGCATAATGGCTTCTCCTGAAGCCATTAAGCTGAAGCTGATAAACGAGAAATTATAATGAACAGAAATATTCTTATGCTGAGCTATCCATTCTGTTTTATAGCATTTCTTCTAGCATTTTCCTTTTAAATTGTGCCAAGATTAAGGCATCATCTTTCTCTCACTACATTACTTTCCTTTAAATAGCCTTATATTTCATTGAGAAATAGTTCCACCTTTTAAAATATATTTTACACATTGCAATTTTACAGCTTTGGGAATTTAAAATGCCAGCACTGAAAATATAGTGTGCTTTTTAAAAAAAAACTTTTAACAACGTACGCCCAAAATATTAAACACATTAAAAGCAGGGGTTTTCCTCCAGCGTCATCTTTGAAAAATTCTGTTTACTGCCTTTTCTTCTTCTCAACAAGTGAATTGTGGCATACAGATATCGAGCAAGTCAATGGTTAGAGATAGCCTTGTGTAAAACAAAACAAAAAATCTACACACACATTCACTAGATCATTTTAATTTTACCCAGTTCAGCTGCAAAGCGTCTCTCTGACTGAAGCAAATAATGCTCCACTCTGAATGTTTTCTTTAGCAAAATGGGAAAAAAAGAACAACAGAAATATGCCAGGATTATTGTAATTGGTTTCACAAATCAACTCCATTTGGACTGTGCTGTTCTAAGTGTCATTTCTGTCTCCCGTCAGTAACACCTGCTTTGCTCAGAGCTCTCAGGCTCTGTTCTCCTGATAGTTGTATAAATTATTGGCTCTGCCCTGCTATTTTCAGAACTGCTAGATTCATCCCTTTCAGAAAGAGCCTTCAAATCCTGTGGGAAGGAGGAGAGATGTTTGTTGTGACACGATGCTCAGCAGCCAGAAGAAAAAGAGGAGACATTGGTTGGGGACTCAGGAACATGAAGCTCCTGTATTCGGAGTCAGACCTTTGTTCTGCCTAGTTCCGGACTGTCTTCTTTGACTTGTAGTGACTCTTGAGGGCCATAGGCAGACAAAAAAGCCTTCCCAATACCAACTACCCAAGATCCTTTAACTGGCTGTGCCACGAATTTAACCCCCTTGACATTAAGAACAAGTGCTCTGTCATGGAGTTCAGGCCTCCTCCACAGGGAAAAGGTGGCATGTGTCTTGTAGGGGTTCAGCCATTATTAGCAGTCAGACCCCTTCTCCTGCTGAGGGGCAGTTTATAGGTTACAAAGCCAGAAACACCCCTCTGTTCATCACCCTAATAAGTGCAGGGCACTGCTTGGGCCAAAGTGGACCAAGATAGATGCTGGTCAAGCAGAGGCTTAGAAAAGCAGTTTTTAAGACATGAGTCAGAGCAGCTGGCTGGCTACTACCCCCTCCTTGCCCTGGAGAGATGCATGACTTAAAACAATGGGTCACCCGGGACCCATTGATTCACTCAGCGTAATCCCTTCAACACCCAAGCCTGACTTTCCCTTCACCCTTTACCTTTGATTAAGCAGTGATTAATCAACACCTTCCCTATCATCCTTCCTGTGAAACTTCTCCCACCCTTCTGTCTAACTCTGGTAGCAATCCAGTCATTTTCCTCTGGCAGTGAGTCAACCTGCCTCAGGATATGTTTTGCCCTATAAATATGTCACCCTGCTGCCCCAGCAGTGTGTGTGTGTGTGTGTGTGTTCTTGGATTCCCCTCACACCCCCACTTGCCTGTGGGTCCTCTCTCTCACTTCCTGAAATGCTGGCCATTTCCTCTTTGACTCTGCTGCTTCTGCAGAACTCTTCAAGATTGGTAATCACCCATCCAGGGGCGTAGAGTTTTGTAAATTTGGGGGGGGGGGGCAGGAACTCTTTAGTGTGTGTGCTTTGTGCGCGCTCTCGCTGGGGTGATGTCCCCCCCCCCCGCCGGGAAACCTCCGCACCTCCCTGGACCTTCTGAGGCCCGCCAGCTGCTGCTGCCGGGGCCTCTCCCCCCCCCCCCACTCCTTCCCTCTCCCTTCACCGGGAAAAGAGGGAGGGAGAGGGAAGGATGGAAGAGTGGCCAGGCGGGGGGGGGGGGGGAGAGGCATTGGCAGCAGCAGCTGCCGGCCTTGGAAGGGCCCTGGGAGGCGCGGTGGCAGGTGCTATGTTTTCGGGGGAGGCTCGAGCCCCCCCCCCCCCCGTAGACTACACCTATGCACCCATCCAAACTGGAGACTGAGGAGAGAAAAAGATGGCGGAATTCTTTCAGAGAGTTAATGGTAGTGTGAGCAAGGCATTGCTGAGCATGCAGCATCCACTTATAAAGAGGTTTTGGTAATGCTCCCAAAACCTGAGAAACTGATTTGAATAGAGGTGAAAGTAGGATGAGAGCAAGGCATGCATGTCTATACCATGGGAAGCAAAACCTTGCTTCAGTCGTCTTCAAATCTATTGTCTGCTTCCATCCTGAATTTATTTATTTATTTATTTAAATTTATATCCCGCCTAACCAACATAGTGGCTCTATGGCAGCAGTGTTTCTTCAAATCTCCTAGCATCATTATTCCTGACCATGTTGACAATGCAGAAGAATGAAGTTGTGTGCATGTGTGTGTTTAAGCATCATAAATCAGTGTACATTTACCCAGAGACATTCATTTTCCAAAGCCAGGATAGTACATTTTTCAAGACTGCATCAAGGACAGCGTATAGTTGGCTGGAGAGACTTTTATCTCTGTGTTTGTCCTTGGTACCCCCTCCCTTTCTTCTGACATGGAAAAGTGCAAGCCCTCTGAGATGCCATGCACATTTCCATTCCAGGTGAGTTTGCTTTGTCTGCTTACCCTTTACATGTGTGTTTCCCTTGACATCTTAAACTTCAAGCTTTGTAGCTCTCCTGTGATTCATACATTCAGAGCTGATGAAAAATGCATCTTGTTTGCCATTTTTACTACTGCACGGCCCTTTCTTGTAACCAGATATTTAAAAATGGAGTTCCAGAGAGGATCATGTCCTGTGATCTGGAAAGGCAGTCATTATCCAGCGGATGAAATAAGCAAAATCTCCCTGAACACAACACCACACTGTCTCACAATCTGCAGCAATGGCTTACAAGGCAGTGGCTGATGAATTCTACCACAATGGTTCTATGACTGACAGGAAAGGGGCCCAGTGAATGGTGTAGGAGCAACAGATGAGTGCCCAAATCAGAGACCACTTTGAACTTTCCAAGAAAGAAACAGCCACAGCATTAGCTGCAAAAGTCTATGGGAGGCCAGACAATTGAATCAAGCTTTATTTACTCCGGATTTTTGCTTCTCATAGTAAAAAGACACAATGATCGCTTGTGTTTCCAGTGTTTGATCTATCTAGTTTGACTCATCCTGCCAAGCCACTTCCATCACATCTTGGATGGGATCTAGAATCCAGCAAATGTCCAGGACAAAAATCTCAGGTAGCAGATGCTGGGAAAGATCCCTCTCTACCTGAGACCCTGGACTGACAATGCCAGACAATTCACATACATTTGAGCTAGATAGACCCATGGTTCACCTGGGCAGCTTCATGGGGTCATATGACTGTAGCATTCCCAGAACGCTCACTTGGCTTTCCCCCCATCTCTCAAGGAAGCTGTCAATTTGCAGTACCTCCCAGAAGCACTAGACTCAATTCAAGAATAAAACTTTCATAATTACATTGGCATGAAATAAACCTTAATTAGGCCTCCCTGTGGTGTGAACATAAATAAAAGGGAATGTTGATTAAATTAATCCCTTTCTAAAACAAACAATCAAAAAAGCTTAACTGGCTCAGATGAAAATATCGTTTTAAGATTATTTGCCAACAAAGGAGGAAATCTAGGGACTCTTCATTAAGACCAAACGCATGCTGGAACAGACACAGTGTTGGGGAGCCACATCCGCCCTGTTCAACACACTGAGAATTTCCATCTCTGTTCAGCTTTCATTGGGCAACCTGCATAAAAAGTAGCACAAAAAGAAACTGAGGATATCAAGCTATTAAGAAATAAGGGATTGCTCCAGTCCTTCTCTTCTCCTTCTTTATGCTGTGACCTGTTCAGTTCCCAGTGCAAACTACCCATTCTGAATCGCCAGCTACACTATTGGCAGGGCTATGCACAACCAATGACAAATGTAAGGCATGAGATTGATTGATGCCTACATAAACTACAAGGTTTTTAAGGGGAATCAGTTTTGTATACATGAGAATGTTCACATTCTAATGACCAGAACGGAGTTTGAGGGCCCTTCCGGAGGAGGAGGAAGAAAAGGAGGAGGAGAAGATTGGATTTATACTCCACCCTTCACTCGGAGTCTCAGAGCGGCTTACAAACTGGGTGTTTATGGATCTTTTGATGTACAATTGGTGCAGGATCTCTTGTCATACTGTAGAGAACAAGGAAAGATTACTGGATGTGATTATCCCAAACTCTGGTGTTATGCTATGAGTAAAGAAGGGTTTTTGGAAGACTGTAGTAGCCCTATGCCAAAAGCCCTGCAGATAGTTTTGAAAGAGAACACCCAGTTGCAAATAGAGTTTGCCATTCAGTCGTTAAATTTCTCTGCTGTAGAAAGCAATCTCTTCCAAGAAAGAATATTATACAGTTGTGAACTATTCTGCCTAATTAGGGATGAGCAAATTTTGCTTATTGGGTTTCTTCCTATATTAATTTCTGTTTGACACCTCTTTTATTCAGTTCTCTGGTTTTCAGTGTTGGTTTAGTAGATTTATTTTGTATATGCATGCTATATGTGTATTTTATATACCATTTATACAATACTGAGATGTACAATGTACATTTATACACACAAACACATTCATGTTTTGTGTGTGTGTGTGTAAAGTGCCACCAGGTCACAGCTGACTTACGGTGACCCCTTTAGGTTTCTAAGGCAAGTGATTAAACAGAGTTTGCCATTGCCTTCCTCCACAATGTCTTCCTCTGTGGTCTCCCATCCAAAGACCAATCTCAGGCTGTATTACACTACTTCACATCATGTTCCTTAAAGGTCTCCCATCCAAATACTAACCAGGGCCAACCCTGCTTAGCTTCCAAGATCTGATGAGAACTGGCTAGCCAGGTTAGGGCAATTTCAAAATTAACATTTGAAAATTAAATTCTGTGTTCAGACTTATTTCAAAGCCAAGAGACCTGTGAAAACAAACAAACAACCCCCCCTACTCTACAGCTTTTCTTCATGATTTAGTTCTTTTGGTTGCCTGTTACCTGTTTCCTTTTGTTTTCCTGCTAACTTCCTCCAACACTGCAATAGCTTTCACTCTGTTTTTTCTTCTCACAAAAGAGATCTGCCATGCATTTGCTATTTTTACTATCCCATGTTTGCACCTTAGCTAAGACACCATGAATTTTGCTTAGGCAGGAAAAAGTTGTTGGCTGTCATCAAAACAGAAAAAAAATGCCCTTTCTTATCCACCCTAATCTCTGTCAATTCAGCTCCCCCTCCCCTCCTGTTCAGTGAAGCACTCTATGGGAATTGTGTTACGTAACATCATCAGTTGACATGCTGCATCAAAAGCACTGCTGACAGCAAAAAAGGGAGAAAAACTACTGATGGAGAGCCAGCTAAACAATTTTTTTTAAGTCTTTCTGGTTTAAACAAACTGCCTTCAGTTTGAACTTCCTCCTTGTTCCTGATCTGGGCTTGGCAGAGAAAGAAGTTTCAGTATCCTAGAGGTCAAATTTAGTAGACTGGGTAAATTTAGTGTGTTGGTTTAAGTCCCATCTTAAATTCTCAGTACTTCCACCATGGAGAGCTAAGGAAGCCAGATGAAGCCAGAAGCTTCCTGATACTGAATCAGACCATTGGTCCATCACATTCAGAACTGTCTACTCAGACTGACAGCAGCTCTCCAGAGTATCAGATGGTGGCCTTTCACATTACCTACTACCTGATCCTTTTACCTGAAGAAGTCTCCATCTCTCCAGGAGGGGAAAAACCACATCCCCTGGGGAGAAAATATGTCCAACACATGGAGCTCCCCTGTACTAAGTCAGACCATTGGTCTATCTAGCCCAGAATTGCTTACTCTGACCAGCTGCCAGTGTCCTGGATTCTAAGCAGAACTCTATCACCTGCTACTGGATCCTTCATATGAAGATTTATTTAGAACATTTCTATGCCACCTCTCCAGAAAGCCTGCTCAAGATAGCTTACAGAATAAAACATAACAAAGTGATAAAACAGTTAAGAACGAAGCACCTATTGATAGCTCAACTGTTAAAAATATGCTATGGACATGCAAAGGAGGTGTTCCACCAAGCTACGGCTCCATCTCTAGTGGTAGATTTCTGGAGGAGTTTTTCTCTCGTTGCTAGCATGAAAACTTCCATATCAACAGGAGCAACAGGAACATCCATGGATAACCGAGAATACAATGCACACCATCACTTCCTCAACAGTTTCACTGGACCCCAACTGCCTTAACAAAAAGTCTTATTCTCGTTTGTCCTAATTGCTTTCATTAACTTTTCTTATTGTGAGGTGCTCCAGAGGTCTGATGGATCCACAGGGAGGATCCACAGATGTACTTCAACTACTCCCCCCAACTTCACACACAATAGCTTGAGGTCAGCATTGGTGGGTTATCCCCACAACAGCTCACAAGGAGTAGGCTGAAAGACCATGACTTGCCCAAGGTCACCCAGTGAGATTCAAGGCTCAGCAAGGATTTGAGCCTTGCCTACATTTTCCCAGACTAACACTTAACAGCTAACACTTAAGAGCCACAGTGCCTGCAAATGCCGCAATGGTACAACTGCACAAGAAGCCTTGCATAAATCAGACAGTCATGAGGCCAGTGTTATTATGTGGTAGGGAAAAGGACATCACTGCAAGATCCAGTCTTAGCCACATTCTGAAGAGTGCCTTGGAAAGGTGAGCATAACCACAAATCTCTGAGCAGGGGTGTGAGAAGGCAAACAGCGCCATGCCGGGACATCTCTCCAGTATTGGTTCAAGGTCTGCCTTCCTTTGATTAATGTTTTGTCCCAATAGGAACTGCAGCTGGCTGCTCTTCAGTCTCATTTGTCACTTAAGAAGTTAGCCCATTTTATCCATAGCTGACATTTTCATGTCTCTCTGGAGGTGAGTGGTAAAAGCAATGTTATTGCAATTGTTTCCGCTGATGGGAAGAAATGTCTCAAGTTACCTTTTGCCGGTCTGCTAGCAGCTCCCAAGAAATTGGTGGAATAGGAGGAAAATCTGTCACTGGTGAGAAACATCTTTTTTTTTTTTAAAGGCAGGCTTGAAATTTACATGTGTAAAAGGACATCCGTAATTTCCTCATATTTACCTAATCGTCTCTGATGGATTCAGGCCATGCTTTTCATTTACTCCAGATGTGATAACTAAACTGTCAGCTACATTTCAGTTCTTCCTTTCATCTTTCCCTGCAGCCAATAATAAAAGATTAGTAATTGACAGTGGTGGCTAAGGCTAAGGGTATCACGTATTTAAAACACAGGGAGGCAAGTGTCGTATTCTTTCAAAGGACCGTTGGAGGGAGAACAGAAAATTGGATTATGCTGTTATCTGTTGTTCAAATGGCAAAAATGATCAGTGTCATTAAACTGTCAAGGGGCATTTTAATTAATTTTTTTTAAAGGCAGCACTTTTTCTGTGCCAATATAGCAGGCTTACAAGGGGAAAACTACAGAAAGTAAGAAATGGGCGGGTGAGGGGGAAAGAGCAATATTGGACATTACACAACCACACAGCCATTCTATCATCACAGGGTTAATTCCTTGATATATATTATTTGGTTGGCAAAATGGAAATCGGTTAATGTCCCACCATTTGTGATCTTGAGGTGATGGCTCCTGAACGACTGATCCTCCTTGTGACACAAATTCCCACATGAGTCTTCTCTTCTTCTTCTTTAGGTACAAAAATTTGATTTCTTATACATGTCACTGTATGCAAGCCCCAATGATGCACCAAGGACTTCTGGCTCAGCAAACCTAATTACTGCAGCAGAGAACCATCTGAAGTGGCAACAGCCCTGGATGCTGAACAACAGAGCTGGTCCCAGGTGAAAGCCTCCAACCAATGCAGGCAGTAGGAGCAGCCAATATGGATGGCACCTCTATCAAGAGAAAACTGGAGGCAGGAGAAGGACAAGGTAGGGAGACCCTGCACTGAGGCATTTAAACCTCAGCAACAGAGAGCTGAAGACGGTTCTTTATGTTTCTCCCTAAGCATGGAACACAGAGAAGGGAGAGCAGGACAAATGAAATCCTCCTTCCCTTTGATACCCACAGAAGGCAGAAGATTCTAGTGCGAACCTGAGCCAGAAAAGTAGCCAGAGGAGCCCCCCCACTTTGGCCACATGAACCAAGAAGACAGCAAACCCACAAAGTAATGCTGACATTCCATACAGGTTAAAATTTAGTTCTAAAGATCTACAGTTTGATTGCTCACAAACTCACACTTAAGAAAAAAAAATCTCCCACAACTACATGACTATAGTCTCGTATGATATTGCTGATATTATAATCATGGTTGATGTTTGTTTAGACTAGGAGTGTTATGAATATCCAGTGTCGACAGTTCCCGGACTCGATGTCACAGATTAGGTAATGCAGATAAGGATCCTTAAGAAGCATGAGGTTCATAAATATTATTGCTGGACTGTAAGTCAGTGAACTGCACATGTCTTGTGCAACTATGTGCTTTGGAATGGGACCCACTAAGTGTGCATACCACATGCAACAGTGTTTCAGATTTATATTAGCGTTTGTCTTAAGCATGATTTCAATTCATTTTTCCAGGAAATGTCCACAGAAATAAGAAGATGCATCCCATGTCCACATTTTGAGGCGGCAAGATGTGACTTCCATGTCCCCAGTTTTGAGCCCAGAAGCATCTTAAAGACCAACCAGATTTCCAGGGATAAGCTGGCAGGGGAGACGCCTTGATCATGAAGAGTCAAAGCTCCCTTCATCAGATACTTCTGAAAATTTATACCCTGGAAATCTGGTTGGTCTTTAAAGGGACTACTGGACTTGAATCTAGCTCTTCTACTGAAGACTAACAAAGCTATCCAGATGAAACCATGTATTCAGTGTAACTTTTGCCCCTTCTGGACTCGTAATGAATCTGTTTTACAACTTGGTCATAGATCGAGGTCACTGCTCTAATTCTGGTTTGTCAGACATTTAGGAAGCCACCTGAAGCAGATCTGCTCAGATTAAACCCCATTTTATTGAATGGGGTTTACTCCTAGGAAAGTGTCCATTATGATTACAGTCTTGCATTACCACACTCCCATTCAATCTACTCTTAAAGATATTGCAGCACTGTAGGTAACTGTGGATGGGAAGGAATATGTGGGAATCAAATTGTTCAAGTCTTCAATTAGCAATTAATTTGAGGCAATAGCAAAGAGGACCCCCGTCAGATACACACACAAAAAGCTATAACTAGCAATGCATGATCTCCAGCATAATATTTTTGGTGGTCAAAGATGGCTCCCTCCTCCCTTTGTCACCATCCAAAAAGCTGGCTAGATCCAACCCACTGGATATTATCTTTCCCCAATCCTTACAGTACAGGCCCTCATTTTATTACATTCAGTATATCATATAGACCAAAGCTACAAATGTTGGGGAAATGCCATTTTCTTTTCTTCTGAGTTCTAATTGAGTTTAATTAAATGGTTTAACTATCTACTCAATTTCAGATTAATATTTATATGACAATTTATTGGAAAGTTCCTTTCTCAGGATGGCTTATTAATGATATCAACATTTTCATTTATATATCAACTGCACTGGTCTTATGGCTTTAAATCTTGTGTTGGTAGCTCTGGCAGCTGGTTTAAACAGCCATCACTCAAGGAAGGCATGCTAGAAACCAAGGAGATGCTCCCATCAGCTTAGCTGACTCTTTGGGACTGAAAGTGCATGGAGACACGGTGTGGGCCCTCATGCCAACACTGCCCTTCTGCTCAGTTAATCTGTGGCAGCGGCTTTATTTGTTTTAAAATACTTTTAAGCCCACTTATCTCCCAACTCAGCTAGAATCCAAAGCGGGTAAAAACAAAAATAAAACAAGAGAATCATTAAAACAACCATTTAACAATACACCCCCCTTAAGCCATATATAATTTCAGCCCTGAATACAGGGTAAAAAAAGGTTGACATATCCATAGCCCAAAGACCAATTCTTAACCAAACCCCAAAGACCTTCAGAATCAGTTTTATAGCCCAAATAGAAGGTGATCAATGTTTTCCAAGAGGCAGATATAAAAGAGAATGGTAACAACTGAAAATGGCTGTATCTGGGCCAATGCTCCCTCTAAGTTGTGGAGTCTTGTGAGCAAAACTTCTACTTTGTGAGCTACTGGCATTAAACTTGTGAGCGAGCGATTTGGCTACTGCATAAATTAGCTTGCTCTGGAGCCATCCTTCCTGAGTGAAGACAAAAATGTGTGAGCCAGAAGCTAAAAAACTATGAGCTAGTTCACACTAACTCAGCTTAGAGGGAACACTGATTCTGGGCTGTAGCTAATGATACTCTGGCCAAGAGAGTGGGGACAAGAAGACACTGTTGGGCAAATCAAAGCTGCCACATGGATATATACAGGCAGAGGGAGTCCTTCAAGTTTGTAGGTCCTAAGTCAGGGGTCCCCAACTTTTTCAAACCTGCAGACATCTTCAGAATTCTGACACCGGACATTCAGTCTGACCACAAAGTGGCTGCCTCAAGAGGCAGAACCAACCACAACATCTCAGAGACTGAGGTCACACATAACTCTAGTAGTACGTCTTCAACATTTCAGACAGACACTCTGTTTAACACAATGCCTTTTAAAATGAACATACTGTTTAAAAATATTTCCTTGCATATGCACAGTCCATACAGTTCCAGATGAACAGTAACAATCCTTTTGCTGTGGTGGCAGCTGCTACTGAAGCAACCTTTATAAAATTTGCACAGCCAAACAGATCTCCAGTTGCCATTCTGACCTGGATAGCCCAGGCAAGCTCAATCACACCAGATCTTGGAAGCTGACAAGTACTTGGAAGGTTGACCTCCATGGAATACCAGAGGTGGGACATAGAGGCAGGCTAATCAAAACCACCTCTCTGAAAAATGTCCAACCGCCCAGTAGGGGTGACCAGAAGTCAATCATTACTTCCAGGCAAGCGTGCGTGTGCGCGCATGCACACACAATATCTATATTGATATATCTATATATAGACATGTAGATCTCCAATTGCTACTCAGAAGCCCTGCTAGGCTAAAGTCCACATGGATCCACCTACTTCCTAAAAACACTTGGTGGGCACCAGGAAAAGAGGCAGAGCCAACCACCACAGTTCC
Organism: Lepidodactylus listeri; assembly: GCA_029233225.1. NCBI lineage: Eukaryota > Metazoa > Chordata > Lepidosauria > Squamata > Gekkonidae > Lepidodactylus > Lepidodactylus listeri. The sequence goes on from JARCFY010000013.1 coordinate 45,041,759, forward strand.
CACCCAGTCCTAGGTTGTGAAACAATTTAGCACCAACACCTTGAAAAGAAATAAAAAGGCAGCCAGAGGCAATATTCAAAATGTGGGGCCCAGGGCAGACCCCCTAATTTGCTCTACCTGAAGGATGGATCTGCATGTCAGTGGCTGTGATCACACACTCCTTTAGATCTGACATAGGCATGAATGCCTGATGGATTTAAAGGGAGCAATCTGATAGCAACAGCTGGGAAGTGTCCCACAGTCATCAGCAATCCATGCTGCTTTGCCACAGAACTGGAGTTAAAAGACATCAGGGAAAGTCTGGTGTTATCTGGATAAGGCGGGCCATGGGCGGACTTTCCCCTGTCTGATCACTCAGGCATGCTTTCATGCTGCTAGGATAGTCTGATCAGGCCATCCCAACTCTGTGCTGTGTTTCCCCCCTTCCAGTATGCACTTGATCACATACTCCATAGGGGGCCCTCGGTGTGGAGGTGCGGTACCTCAATTGCTCATTTATGTGCAAGCTAAACAAATGGCAAAAAACCCCCACACGACTCACCCACAGTTGTGTCTGATCACACAATTATGAGCTAAGCCCGCAGTTTCAAAAGACTGTGTGATCTGGACTTCCGGCAAGACTTGTGATAATGGCGGACGCTCTCCTCCGCAACTGCGGGGAGCGTGATCTGTACCTGGTGGGAAGAAGGGGCTCTGGACTGGTGCCGAGCCCCCAGATACCCCAGTGAGGGGGCTCTGCCTGGGGTGGCACGAAGGGGATCTCTCCCTATGGTGGCAACAGAGGGATCGAGATCCCTTTTCATCACCCCCATAGGTTCCCCCGCCGTGGGAGCCGTATGGCTGAAAGCGCAAATCCGTGAAGCAGCAGAGAGTGCGAAGCAATGAGGCTGGAACTGACAGTTACGCATGGAGAAAACGTGAGTCTGAAGTAAGAAAAGCAGAACATAGCGGGAAGACGGCGGGAGGAGTGAAACCCCCCCCCTCTCCGGGACTAGCGTACTTACGAGACTCTTTATGTGGCGTTACTGCAGGAATAAAAGCCCATCCGCCTTGCTAGATGGCAGCATCGCTCACTTGGAGATATAAACTTTAGAAGGACATAAGTGCTGTTTGAAAATTTGCTCCTTTCGTTCATCTTATCTATCTATAAATAAAGAGCGTAGCCTCAACAATGACGGGGAAACCGAAACCTTCCCCCAAACTAGGAAGTACAGCTCCGAGTTCAAAGGTTGATACCACAGAGATGAGTGCGGTGTTCTCCTCGTTATTGTGACCTCTAGTGGACCAAATGACAGCTCTCAACGTTAAGATGGACAAAATGCAGCTAGAACTAAAAGAGTCGAATAAATCCACAGAGAAGCTGCAGCGAGAACTTCTGGAAGTAAAAACTTCAGTAAAAAACCAAGACGCAAGATTACAAAAGGCAGAGAAGGAAAAGGCCTTCCACCACGATCAGCTTTTGAAATTACAAATGGAAAGATCGAATTTTTTCCTAAGACTTCAGAATGTGCCAGAAAACACAGGAGAAGACCTTAAAAATTTGCTAAGTGAAGCACTTGAACCAGTGACAGGCATGAAAGCAGCGGATATGAAAAGCGATATGGATATGGTTTACAGAACCTATCCAGATTATACTAAAAAGAAAAGCCTGCCTGGTGAAATTATGATAAGGTTCTCCAAAAAATCTACAAGAGACGTGGTGCTTAGGACCACAAACAAAGCAGCTCTGAAGATCCTGGGAGAAGAAGTAAAAGTGATGAAGGATATCCCATTTGAAATAAGGAAAAGAAGGAAAGCCTATGGAAAATTGACATCTTGGCTCCAGTCTGAGTCTATCATCTATTGTTGGAATACTCCAGAAGGACTATGCTTCAGCATCAAAGATAAGAAGTATAAGACTGACTCTGTTCAACAAGCGAAAAAATTTCTGGAAAAAAGCAAAGAGCAGAAAACTGGGAGAGACTCAGATGGTTCACTGGCCTCGCAAGAAAGCATGTATGGATTTGATAGCTCAAAGAGTGAAGAAGTGTCTGACTCGGAAAAAGGAGCTGCAGCTCCAAAAGTAGTTGAGACTGTTAAGACAAGAAGAGGACGAAAGAAGAAATAGTGATTAAACTGTTTTATTAAGCATTGCACTTATGTATTATAAATTGTTTAATTAACCGTATTTCTCTAGGTGGGCGTGTCTGCCAAATAGTTTTGATATTTTTTATAGTAGCAGTAACAAAGTAATTGAAATTTATCCAAGGTTCTAAATGCTTCATAATTATATTATGTAATAAGGTAGTATTAAGCAAATGAAAAAGTACTCTCTGTATAAGGCATATGTAGCTTAGATTGTAGCGTTATAGTTGTAGTTATAGGGAAAAAGCAATAAAAATTTATATATAAAAAAAAAGACTGTGTGATCTCACAACTGCATGTCAAATTCCTCCAGAGGTAATTGCCTCTCTTCCCCTGCGCTTCAACTGGCGCGTGTGACTGCAGCCAGTGTCTGAAAGGTAATATACTCAAGGTTGGAAAGAAGCAGTGAGCGCCTCCTTGTACTCAGAAAGAACATTTCAAAATTAGAACACAAGAGAAGGATCATATATGCAGAAAAAAAGGATGATTTATGATCTAGAATATTTTTATTAAAAACTGCAAGAGTTCCAAGTATCAAGCCTTCCCTTGCAAATAAAATTAAAAAGACTGACTGGAAACTAACTGAGATGAATGACTGTGGATAATAAAGACAGAGAGGTAAAATAGACATAACTGACTTCCTAACCTTCTGAGCAACCTTCTGGGTGGAGTGGGTCAAAAATCACAATAAGCTTTAGAAGACAGGCAGTTGAATATCACCATCTATAAAATGGAAAACATGATAGCCCTGCAGTATTCTTGAGCAATTATAGCCACTGACTGTCCAAAGCAATGGATTGTCTATCACTGCCCACAAAGTATGCATTATAATTGAATGCTACCTTCTCTCAAACACAAGTAATAAAATTAGAACACAAAATCCAGATATGTATGTGCCATAGGGTTCCCAGCTCTGGGTTGGGAAATGCCTGGAGATTTGGGGGTGGAACCTGGGAACAGACCTCATCTGAGTAAAATGCCATAGAGTCTGCCTCCCAAAGCCATTTTCTCCAAGGGAACTGATCTCTGTGGTCTGGAGCCCATGCAATTCCAAGTCTCACCTGGAAGCTGGCAACACTAATCTACCAACAAGTCACAAACAACATGGCTACTCCAGGAAGGAGCTTTCAAGACAAGTGAGAAGCAGGGGTGGTTTGTCATTGCCTTCCTCTGTAGAGTCTTCCTTGGTGGTCCCCCGTCCAAGTATTGACCCTGCTTAGCTTCTGAGATCTGACATGATCAGACTGTACCATACCATTCCACATCTTGTAGTCCAGAGAAGGCAACATCATTTCTATATTCATGAAACAGACATACAATAAATCAATTTCAGGAATACATACAGTGAGACTTTTGTCCTTGATGGGCATCAGCCAACTTCTTAACATTAGATTTCCTGTTAGCAGGCAGCTTGAGCCTCAAAAGACTCTATGATATTTACTTGAGCATGTCTGGCTCTTTTTGGAGAACATATTTCTTCCTTTTGCTTGTTACAGTTATGGTGCCTCCCCTTAAGGGGGGGGGGGAGTCCACAACACATACTAAATTGTGTCATACTCTCTTAAATCTAAATTAGTGGGTTTAGGAGAGTGTAACTCTGTTTAGGATTGCACTGTTAATCTCCTCAACGAAGGAGCATTCTTTTTGGTGTGGATTTTTCTGTGTGCCATATAAGAATAGAATGTTCCTGCTTGAATGGGTGTCACTTTTCTTAAGGGACTGGTGGAGGGGGGATCTAGGATCTTTTACCTTTGGGAAGAGTGAGCAGTATAAAAACATCTCTCTCTGCTGGCTACCAGCAACCTCTGCAAGAGGGGAATATGGCCAGTCTAAAATCCTAAAGGCCTCCCCTCACATGTTCTGAATACCGCCTCAAAATGTGTAGATCATCCCATGATCGGGGCCATATGGCTCCAGTTAGGAATCCCTGCTGCAAGGTATTCATCGCACTTCCAGATGAACTTCATACATCCTCTTCAGGCTAGACTAACCCACTGTGGTTGTCACCAGCAGGAACTTCTTTCTGTCCAGAGATTCTTGTGGAGCTTTTGACCAATGTAGATGATATGCTGTTTTCCCCAGTGACTCCATTTCTGTCTAGCACACTTTCACCTCCATCCTTCCTGCAAGGGTGTAAATGTTTCTCCCTTCCTCATTTAATCTTCCCAACAACCCTGTGGATTAGTTAAGGATAAGAGGGACTGACTGTCCCGGGATCATAAAGCACCCCTCATAGCACAGGGAAAATCTGAACTAACTATTATACAACACGGGTTCCCTACAGATTCCTTCTAACATCCAATTTTATGAACATTTTTGGTTTTCTGCCAATGGTTTTGTAGGTTTTTGGTGCTGTGTGTATTGTGGTTGCATGTATAAAACAGATACTGATATATGTATAATCAGGGGTCATTTTGAGCAGGAGCTCGGGGGAGCTCAGCTCCAGGAGTTGGTGCCAGCCCCCCCCCCCCCAAGGGGGAATGCCTGCTTGTGTCATGGCTGCAGCAAAATGACCCCATCCCCTGGAAAGGTCCTTGTTCCTCCGACCAGCCTTCTGAAGGCTTCAGCCGCCACTGAAACTATCCTCCTAGAATAGTGGTATTTCTGAGGTTTGGATTAGTAGTGGTCCCCTCTCTTTCTTTCTTTCTTTCTTTCTTTCTTTCTTTCTTTCTTTCTTTCTTTCTTTCTTTCTTTCTTTCTTTCTTTCTTTCTTTCTTTCTCTTTCTCTTTCTTTCTTTCTTTCTTTTTCTTTCTTTTTCTTTCTTTCTTCCTCCCTCCCTCCCTCCCTCCCCTCCCCTCCCTCCCTCCCCTCCCCTCCCTCCCTCTTTCTCTCTCTCTCTCTTCTTTCTTTCTTGCTTTCTGACATACTTCCGGTGATGTCAGGTGGTGTAGCATATGCAAATAAGTTATGCTAATGAGCTCCTGCACTTCTTTTTCTACAAAATGACCCCTGTGTATAATGTATTCAATGCTGATTTACTGACATACTGACACCACTGGAAATGCATACATTTTAAGGGGGAAATGCAAAGAAAAAGAAAATGGCAGAATAATAAAGATTTTCAGGTTCAGTTTGCATGAGAGAGAAATGCTACTGAAATATGGATCTCTGAGTCAACACAGCAGGGATGAGACATTAGAAATCATCTCTAATTTCTAACCAGCTACCACTGCATTATTCATATACGCACAAAAAGGTATTCTCTTTCCTCCACTGTCAGGAATGCAGGGAATGTACCAAAATCACAGATGTTTTTAAAACCATTTTTTTCCTTAAGAAGAAGATGATATGTATCAAGGAAAGTACATAATCAGAAACCAATGAAAAGAAACAAACATTGCCTAACAGACTAGCATTACTCAAGATATTCTTCATGTTGTGCAGGTATGTACACAGTACTTTATACATTCTGCTTCATCCAGATTCTAGGGTCCAAATATTGGCATGAGAATATATCATGAGACCCAGGAGGTTAGTCTGTTGCTGTGTAATCATACTTGAAACACAATATATATTTTGTGCCTTCATGCTGCTGTGCTTAGAGAGAAAGGGAAGGATTATCCCTCACTCAGGAAGTCTTGCGCAGGTAGGGCTTAAGTCCCTAGGAAAACCTTCCATGCCCTTCTGTATGAATTATAGGTTACAGTTAAGATCTCTCGCCATGCCTGTATTTATACCACAATCGTTAGTAGCTGCACATCACACCACTGCACACACAGAGTGAGTCCTCAACATTCAAGGTCAGTGACTCTTATGCTGGGCATACAGATGGCAATGCTGAATTGTCTGGGTATCTTCTTATTTTTATTTTTGATCTCAGTGTCCTTTCTAGAGAAGTCAACCAACAATAGCATGGGGGGGGGGGGGATCTGAGGCAAGAGGCACATAGAACACATCCCTGAGCTATTGACATTGAAAACATATTTTGGATATTGAGCTTTCTTTTCTTTTTTTAAAAAAAGAGACCACTTTGAAGTTGACTTTAAAAAAAAGAACACAGAGACATGTATATACATACACATAATTAGGCTCTAATTTTAGAATTTAGAGTTCTTATAACAATCCCTAACCAATTGACCAACAATGGTTTCAAACACCAAAGATAAAACACCGTGGTTGTTCTTGGCTGATGCCAGATCACAGTGGAACATTGGGAACCAGAGCACAAATTGCTATGGACTTTATAAATCAAAACCAGAGTGATACATGATTGGAAGCTGCTTTATGGTGAGTCAGACCATTGGTCTATCTAGCACAGGGGTGACCAAACTTCCTTAACGTAACAGCCACACAGAATAAATGTCAGATGTTTGAGAGCCACAAGACATGAACAAATATTACACACACTTTTTTATTGAAAAATATGCAAATTCACTTTTTATTTACATTAGACTGTGTGAAAGAGCCACATATGGCATCCGAGCTGCAGTTTAGCCACCCCTGATCTAGCACAATATTATGTTCCCCAAATGACAGAAGACATCCAAGGTGCCAAGCAGAGGTCCCTCCCAGTACTTCTACCAGAGAGCCATTATCTAGAGATGCTGGTGATTGAACCTGGGGGCCTTCTGCAAGCAAAGTATGTGCTGAATATCCAGAAACCAGGTTCGGTTATGTTTGACAACATTGACGGTTTCTGGGGGTTTTTTTATTGCTCATTTGCTTAACAGCACAGCTACCACCTCTGCCTCATATGAAAGCATTTTCTTGGCTGTCCTATAGCCCAAAGGCTGCCAACAATAAAAAAGACAGTTTTTCCAGCCACTTTGCTGCCTCAGTAGTTTCTATGTCACACAGAAGCAGCTTAGCAGCTGGGGAAGAGACAGCGTTGCGGTCCAGAGATCTTTTAAGGGAACAGAAGAAGCAGGGTCATGGATACTGGTTTCACTCAGTGACTATGTGAGTGACATGGTAGCAATGTGTCATGCAGGGAGACCTTGATACTTGGCAGGCCTGAAGGAGACTAAGCAGGCTATTGGCAAGGTATGAAACCGCTTGGAACAGGAACGGATTGCTCCTCCAAACAGTCAGCGAGGTCATGCAGAAAGTCAAGGACTAAGAAAGAGGCCAACCTATGAAGTACACAATGATTGAAGATACGGGGAGGGGGAAGATGAGAGCAGAACAGAAAAAAAACCCCAAGTCACTAAGAAAAAAATAAGTTATAAACAACCCCCAAGAGAATCCACTCTTCTTTTTTGTGCTCAAGGTAGAGATTTAATGATGGTTGAGATGTAAAACTATCCTCCAGCTTTCAATTACCTTTCCAGCCGCCCATGGCTTTAACCAACCGCTAACTTCTGCAGAAAGAGACTTCACTTTTGTGCTGTTCACGCCACTTTTGTGAAGATTCAATCCAGTCTTTGTGTGTGTGTGTGTGCCCAGAGAAATGCGATAATGGAGGCTCCCCAGTCTCTTGCACTGAAAAGGGAAGCAAGGAGGATGCTGCCTTTGAAAAACAAAATGGATGTAACTATTTCCTGCCTACCAGGACAAAAGAACTCAACAATACCTAGGAGTCAGCAGTAAGTACTACTGAAACATTAAAGTACTACTGAATCTTCTGCTTGCAGTTTATAGCTTTATCCTGCCAGTAGCAGTAATGCTGGAGTCTGAAAAATAAGGAAGTAGGGGAACATCCAGCAGCAGGCCCACCAGCCAGCAACTACCAATCAGAATGAATGTTAGGAATATTTGTTGGGTTATCCTCAATTCATTCTCAAAGTAATCCCTATGGGCAAGATTCCAGTCCAGCAGTACTTTAAATACCAACAAGATTTCCAGGGTATAAACTTTTGACAACCAAAGCTACCTTTGTTGAATACCCTATGCATTATACAGGGGCAAATGCAGATATTTGTGGGTCCTCAGGCATCAGGCATTCATGTTCTCTCCATCACAGGCTTCTTCTCCTCTCACTTACTACCCCCTTTTGCCTCTTTCCTCACCATGCCATGACTCCCCCCCCCCCCAGCTCCCCTTGTGGCTTTAAGCAGAAGGATCTGTCCTGCTCAAGGCTGAAGTCCTGGAGTCTAGCAGGGTGCTGGCACCAATAGGACTACAGCATGAATGTGGCTCCAGCAAAGGTGAATTATGTCTTTGTTCCCAACTCTTGAAAAGAATTGGGGACAAAGCCGTCCCCTTCAGTTACAGGCTACTAGTACTTAATGGTGCCATGTCCAGTTACAGCAGAGAGTGCTACGATAGGGCTGAGGTACTTCAGGGCTTTGAGAGTCTTGAGGGATCAGCTGGAGAGAGAACTCTGGTGCAGCATCAGGCTCTGGGGTGGACGGTTTAAGGTCCAAGTCTCAGTAAGTAGGCAGGGCTGTATCTCATGGTGAGTGGGTTGACTCAGACTCTTGAGGCTTCTCCTGCACATTGAAGGGGACCACTGGAGGTGCCTCAGCCACCCCTTTTGTGGTGCTTTTAGGTATTCAGCTACCTCCTCCTCTGAGTCTTTGGTCCCTTTGCCTGATGAGAAAGAGTCCATGCTCTGGACCATGGCAGGACTAAAGTCCAGTTTTTCTAGAACTCCTTTTAGTGTCATCTCCACAAGGGTGCTAAAAGGAGCTCACTCCAACACTGGTCAGCATCTACTTGTCAGAATATGGAGGATCTCCCTGTTCCTAATGACAGGTGTGTCCCAATGGGAAGCAACTGGACATGTCTCTCTTATGCTCATTTTAGCTCAATTAGTGCAGACGGAGATAAAACGAGTGCAAAAAGAAAGAAAAAAGCTTTGCTTCAGTCTGTCATTCCACCATATTAATCTTGGAAGGCTTTCTGGGGTGATGGGAAGAACTCTAGTAGGAGGACTACTGGGAGGAGACAACAGAGCATGGCTCTCTTGTATTCCATTTCCTTTGCTACCACCAGGCATTTTGTGGACATACATGTGGGTGTACCATTACCATTACGATACATGAACATCATTATGATACATGCACTTTAGACTGCATTTGAAATTGTATCTTTCAGATCAAAATAGGATGGTGTATTATTACAGTACCATCTAAGGTATACACACACCAGGATTAGGACACAAGACAATACAATATGAAGCCTCGACTGTATGCCTTAGCCTTGAGCCACTGATGATTATCATAATATAATTTTCACTTGGTCCTATATTGATTAATTCCTTGTTTTATTATTGCAACGTTGAGCCTACATGTATTACTTGTGTTTGACAATTGAAGAAGGCCAGTTGCCCAAAATGTGTTGGGTCACATAAGGTCCTGTTTGTGAATACTGTACGATTTTAATTCTTATTGAGGCTACATTTGGGCCTATAACTGTTTTTAAATAATCTGTAATAAATGTATTTTTGATAACCTGTATTACCTATATGTTAGTTCTATATCTATTGATTTTAAGATTGGATCTTCCTATTTGTATGGTCTGGGTCCGGCCAGGGTCCAACATACCTGAGGGACCAGCTTTCCCCATATATACCCCAGAGAGCACGATGGTCGGGATCACAGCATCGGCTAGTGATCCCAGGCCCTAAAGATGCCAGGCCCATGGCTACTAGGGCCAGGACCTTTTGTGGTGGCTCCTATCTGGTGGAATGAGCTCCCGGAGGAGATCAGGGCCCTGTGAGACCTTATGCAGTTCTGCAGGGCTTGCAAGACAGAGCTCTTCCACTAGGCTTTCAAGTAGGAGCTGCCTACCACTTTCACCAACTAGCCGGCTTTATATGAAGACCTAACCACAGTGTCATGGGAGGCCAAAAGACCACTGAACCGGGATCCCAGTATAATATCGTGCCATCTTAATATCTTGTGAGCACTTTAATGTATTAATTATTTACTGTATGTACAATTGTTTTAGCATGTTTAATTTTTAAATGGTTTTAATGTTTTATAATACTAGGCACAAGGTGCCGATGGCTGTGAGCCACCCTGAGCCCGTTCGCAAGGAGGGCAAGATAGAAATTTGATAAAATAAATAAAAATAAAATAAATAAATATGTGCTTAACCTTTTAGTTTTTAATTTTGTGGACATAGGCCAGGTATCAGTCACAACCCCTCTACTGGACCATGGGTCCAGGAATGTGTTTTGACCATGCCATTCTTTGATGTCAACCACGGAGGTAGTTTGGCTGAAGGCAGAACCTTGTCTAAGATCAATTAACAAACTTCATAGCAGATCAGAGATTTGAACCTGAGTATCCATAACATGATTCTGGCTTTTGAAAAACAATGTATGCCTTGTGGATCCTCATTTCTATCAAACAAACAGAAATTCCTGAGGAACTTTTTCAGCTCTCACCAAAGCAAGACACTTAGAATGGACTAGTTCTTATAATAGTTGCAAATACAAGACACAAAACTCTCAACACACACTTGAATACTTCTTATTCCCATCAAATACAGAGGGAGACAATATGCAAAGCATGTTATGAAATGCCTCCCTGATTACAAAACCAGGCCTACAAAAGGATCCATGCTCCAAAGAAAAAAAAGAGTACTTGATCTCAGAGCACATCAGAAATAAACACTAAGGAGAACAAATATGTAGACTCAGTGGTGTGTTTTCCTTTTGTGTTTGCAGAAGAGTTGGAAGAGAATTGATCATGGATTAAATAATGCTCAGTCAAATAACTGTGGTGTAGTTCTGTTGATTCAACATCCACTGCTGGTTTGACACATGTGATTATTGACATGTCTAGGCAAATATTCACAGGAGCACTAATTAGCTAGACAGGGCCAAGCCATGGTGACTGACATTAGACAGAGCAAGGTGCCTTTGAAAAGCAGATCATTGATACAAAAAATGACTTCACTGGACAGCAAGCATAGCAGGGATGGGAACAGTGAGGGACAACAGTTGAAAATGCAGTTCACTTTGGCTATGTTATTTATTGGAGGACAACTAGTAGCATTTTGGTTGTAATTCCATGTTATAAAAGTATAGATGCTACTTCTAGGCTCTCTCAGGGTCAAGCTAGTGATGACAGAGCATTCTTTAAAGCTGGATTACACAGCCTGAGACCAGACTGAGCCCATAAATAGAAGGGAAGCTTTCCAAGCAAGTACAGTTTCCCTAACTGAAATTAGCCCCCCTGTGCTATTGTGCTTGTGAAGGGCTGTCAAGTTACAGATGACTTATGGCAACTGCAACAAGGGGCTTTCAAGACAATAGATAAACAACAATGGTTTGGCATTGACTTCCTCTACAGAGTTTTCCTTGGTGGTCTCTCTTCCAAGTACCATCCTTGCTTAGCTTCTGAACTCTGATGAGATTGGGCTATACCATGCCACCTTCCCTCCCCCCTGTGGTATAATGAGCCCTTTTCTTTAAAGAGCTAAAACAGCACTGGGAAAGGGGATGGAAGGGTTTAACAGCCCCCTCCATATAGACCAGTCCACACAATATTCAGATTGTCCCTACCCTTGTGGTCAGGGTAAAACTGACACTCTGTCTCACAAAATATTGGAATGCCAGGTCTTTTACTATTTTTATGAACCACTGGATCTAGGATGGGCACAAACTGATTCACAAGCGAAAATTCAGGCTAACTTGGGCTGGTTTGGAGCTTGAGAAACAATGTTCAGGGAAGATGCCTTCCCCGGACATTTACCAGACTTTTGGCAAGTTCGGTTTGGCTGTTTGGGGCCAGCCATATAAACCTAAAAGTGGAGCAGTGTGGGGTCTGCCACTCTCCTGTTAGGTTTAAATGGCTGGCAGCCATTAAATGGCTGGCAGCCATTTAACCCTTCAGTTTTGCTCTCTGCCACTTAAGGGGGGGGGAACAAAACTGAAGGGTTAAATGAAGCCCATTGCTAGGAGATCCCCACCCCTTTCTCCTGGCCGTGGCAAGCCTTGGCCAGGAGAAAGGGGGAAAGAAAGTCCTTTCTCGGGCAATACCCCCTTTCTCCTGGCCCCAGCAAGCCACAGCTGGGGAAAAAGTGGAAGTCCCTTCCAGGGTGGTCCCCACCCCCTTTTCTCCCAGCCACGGCTCAGAAACACTGGGAAACATTGCCTTATCTTACTTGGACTACTATTATAGTGGATATATAATCAGGAAGACCCCCCCCCCTTTTTATCATTCTATGGATTTCTCTCTAAACTCTGCTCCTCCATAATTACTGTCTAACTCAATCCAGATTTCTGCATGCACACATTTTTTGCCATAGTTTTTGTTTCCTTTGCACACATACCCATCCCATGATGCTAGTAATGGACACAAATATGCAGATTGCTAAAACACAGCACAAAAAGCAACCTCAGCAAGATTGCATGTACAGCTACATCAAGGTCCACATAAGGTATTTTACTAAGGTACCAGTGTGCTCACACCTCACACACATACACATGAAATCATCATAGTACATATGCACAGTTGCATGGGGGGGAAACTGCCGTGTTTAAGCAATGCACATATATACAATGGTAATGCAGAAGAAAGAAAAAGGCATGACTGATCTAAAGGGCTTGACAGCTATAACAATCTGTGCACGCACAGAGCTCTGGGCAAAATTCAAAATCAAAACAGAACCATGGACGATCGTGCATTAGTTTTATTTTTTTTAAAAAACATAACCAGGTATTGTTGTGATGCTTGTATAAATCAGACACAAGCATTCCACAGCAGACTGAAGCAGTAGTGGTCAGAGGAGGGGGGATTATCATACATTTGATTTATTTCAGTTTCTGCCTCTTTTGATGAACACAATGGTACAATAAAACCAATTTTAAAAGCATGGACACCAAAAGATCCGGAGTCTTGTCTGCACCTCTGATTCAGTACTGAAGTTTCTCTCCCTTAATTAACCAATAAAAAATCCACATTTGTATAACTGTTACCCTGACGCTTGCCTTTAAAAAAATGTTCAGCATGAATATTCATTTGTGCTATTTATCCACATCAAAACATACTCAGGTGCCTTTACTGAAAATTCTTGGGGAGCTTTCCTTGCTCTTTTTTCTCAAGGTTGCCAGAATGACAACTCTTTGAACTGTTTTATAAGTTAATGACTTCAGTGTAATGAATTTAAGAGGATTAAAGTCTAAATCCCTAAAGCACCCCAATTTTGGGCGGTATTTTCCCCAGAAAGAGACATATATATATATATATATATATATATATATATATATATATAAATATTACAATATATTAAGCAGAACAGTTTCATAATGAAACAATGAGTGATGTCACACCCATCTGGCTTTACCCTTTTCTCACTTGCTAATTACTTTTTTGCAAAGCAAGGTTTGAGCACTTGCCATTCCTAATACATCCTCCAAACTCTTACAAAGTCACCTGGAACTCTACCACATTAAGACAAAGAGCTGAGCTACACTAGATCATGTGTCAGAGTTTCTATAGATAGCTAGATATTTAAATAGTTTATTTAGAACATTTCTTAGTGGAACTTGAGGTGGCTTACAGCGTAAATAAAACAATTATAAAATGCAATAAAACAGTATAAATGAAACAACAATAAAAACTCACCAAAAACCACAATTTAAAAACTCCAGTTAGGACTAGCAGTAAATAAAAAGTAAATCCAGTCCTCAGTAAAACTATCTTCAACTGCTTCCTGAACATTGACAGGGAGGAGGCCAGGCACACCTCCCTGGACAGGTTGTTCCACAATTGAGGGGCTGCTACCAAAAAGTCCTTCTCTTGTGTGCCCATCAGATGAGCTTCTTTGATTGGTGGGACAGTCAGGAGGACCTCTTCTTGTGATCTTTAGGTGATATTAATGCAATCTGATGTAGTGGTTTACATGAAGACTGCCAGCTATTGCCACTGAGCATCAGTAGGAAATCACAGAAAACTATCCAGGAGTGCAGCTGCTCAACCACTAGCAGCACCCAGTGCAGGGGTTCCCTACTGTATCCTCACTCTAATAAAACCACCATGTCCCCCCATCGAGTTGTTCTACTCATCTACTGGGTCACCTTCCATCAAACTACTGTATGGACTGCTTTAGACAGCAGGTAAAGGAATTATATACTTGAGTGCAACAAAAAGCAGTCACTGTACATAGAATACCAATGTGCCAGAGAGGAGGAGGAGGAGAAGGAGATGGAGATTGGATTTATACGCCACCCTTTACTACCCAAAGGAGCCTCAGAGTGGCTTACAATCTCCTTCCCCTTCCCACAACAGACACCCTGTGAGGTAGGTGGGGCCGAAAGAGCTCTTTTGAGAACTGCCCTTGAGAGAACAGCTCTGAAAGAACTTGTAACTGACAGAAGGTCATACCAGCAACTGCATGTGGAGGAGTGGGGAATCAAACCCAGTTCTCCAGGTTAGAGTCCACATTCCTAACCACTACACCAAACTGGCTTTGTTGCATACATAAAGCTTTCATAAGTCTGCAGAGCAGAGTTGTGCCGAACCTTCTCCTTAATGAGCTAGCTTTCCATACAGAGGGGTTGGGTCCTAGTACTCTGTCCAGTTAAATGTGGAGTCTTCCTCCAGCAGAAGAGCATTTTTAAACTCACAGCTACCTTGATAGGAGGGCTTGGCTGAGAAAGAGTGACTGGTCCAGCGAGCTTCAAGGCTTCAGGGTACGTTTTGTGTATCAGTGTACACGAGCACATCTGCACACCAGTAAAATATCATGCAAATTTATGCCTGATCTCATCAAGATTGGGTGTGTGTGTTTTTTTGCAGCATTGGTTAGTAATATTATACTACTAGGAATAAGGCCCGTTGTGGAAACAAATACAATGGGTTCTAGAAAGAGGCTTTGGAAGAGTGCCAAGGCCTTGGGCACTCAGTGCCAATTTGCTGTGGCAACCTCAGCAGGGTATAATGACACAGAGTCCACCATTTTCTCCAGGGGAACTGATCTTTGCTACCTGAAGAGCAGTTGTAATTCTGAGTGATTTCCTGCCCTCATCTGGAGATTGGCAACAGTGGTTCCCTAAGAGGGAATAGCAGGTTTGGAGGGCAGAGTCTATGGCATTGTACCTGTCTGAGGCCCAACCCCTCCTCAAGCCAGAATCCACCCTCCTATCTCCCCCCCCCCACACACACCTGCAGCCTCTACCATGCTCTGAAGCCCTGACTGCCACATTACATTGACTGTCATGGGAGGGGGGTATCTCAGCAGGGCATAAGGATGCAGAGTCCACAATTTTATCCAGGGGAACTGATCAATGCCATCTGGAGAGCAGTTGTAATTCTAAGTGATCTCCAGCCCTCACCTGGAGATTGACAACAGTCATTCCCCAAGAAGGAATAGCTGGTTTGGACGGCCATGTCACCCTCTTTTCCTGCACTCTTTGGCCTTGGGGCAGCTGGGAACTGTGGGCCAGCAGATAAGGAAGCCCTATTCAATCCCGTGGGTGATACACCTGCAGGCCCCTCTCTGGAACTACAGCTCAATTGAACCTTATGGGGGAACATTTTACCACAGACAGCAGCCATCTTACAAACACAGGTAACTGCCATTTTGTTACACCTACCAACAGCCACTGAGGTAATAGTTAGTCCCACACAGGAGGGAAGCAGGAGAAGCATCTTCATCGAGAGAGAAAGCCATCTGCCAGAAATTCTGACAGGGCACAGTGGCTGAAGTAGTGGGCGGGGAAGAGGAGCAGACCCAGCACTCAGCCAATGGCATGCGAATACTCACAGCCAGTGGATAGTGACAGCTTCTGAGGGACACATCAGGAAGCAAACTGATTTTGGAGCGTGTGGAATGTTCAGGAGAGTCCATGGTGAAAACCGAATTATATATAACCGGAAGATTATTTCATTTATACCCCAGCTTTCTCCCCAATGAAGACCCAAAGCAGCTTACATTGTTCTCCTCTCCTCCATTTTATCCTCACAATGACCCTGTGAAATACGTTAGGTTGAGAGGTTATGTGGGGTAGTAAAATTCAGTTTCACAATTCATTTTGGACATTCCTCCAAAGTTAAACCAGAACTAAGGAGAAATGGAATGCCAGTTTGACAGAAAAAGAAAAGGAATATAGAGACATTATCTAACCACTGGAATTTTTTTTAACCTCCTTCAGTTCTCCACTTCACAGGAGATTCATCAACAGATCTTCCCAGAACTTTTCCTGCTGCAACCATGAGACAATGAAAATTTGATTAGGGTCACAGCATTGGAGGGGAGGGGATTAGGTAAAAAACATTCCCCTGGATGTTTTTCATAACTACCCTCAGCAGTTATCAGCCCTCCCCTCAGCAGTTATCAGCCCTGGAAGGGGAAAAAAAGACAGATATTTCTCTTTGCCCGTCTTCTTCCCTGCCAGGCTAATGATGGGCCTGAAAGTTTGCTTCAATCAGCAAAACCTCACAGTTACTCCTTTTCCCTGGAGTGGTGGCTCCTATCTAAACCCACCGCCAACCCTTAGCTGTATTGTAATGTTTATTAATGCTGCGCAGATTCATTCATAGCATCTTATCTTATTTGGCCCATAGCCTAGTGCAAACCAACACGCCATGCCCTATAGTCCCCCTCTCCCGATGCAAAGGGGTTTTTTTTGACAGAATACAAGCAGATTTCATATATATATTTCCCTTCACCAATGTATATGTTCAGTTAATAAATACACAAACTCTTTTTTTTTCAAAATGAGGATAGAAAAGCATGTTACTTAATAGACTGCACACACCAATGCTTTCACTGGTTCTTTTGATACCCAATGATATTTTCTTTTTTTTTAAAGAACAAACAAACAAAAACATTGGACTTGCTCTGAGCAAGTATAATGGAGGATTCCTACAAATGTTAAAACATGGCTTATGCTGAGGAGTACTATAGGCAAGAATAAAGAAAGATTCCCACTACCGCCTTCTGATTCACAAGAACTTGAGAGGACCCCTGCTGGATCAGACCAAAGGTCCATCTGGTTTAGTACACAGTTTGCAAAAGGCATGCTTTCAAACCTAGTGTAAAATTCCCTCACACAGTGAGTGTTTCTTTTGAGGTGGTTGCTGTCTCACTCCCCCTTCCCAAAGAAGTTCAGCCTTATTTGTGCTCAGAAACAATGCAGAGGGAAAAAGAGAAAGGAAAGTGAGTGATGGCCAATAAGAACAGGTGATGGTCTGCCTTTGAAAGAACTGCAACAGCTTCCTTGACAGCAATTTGACAAATCCGCCTACAGTCTCTCCTAAACAGCCGGAGCTTTTGCCCTGTGCTAATATGTTAGCTGAGCTCTGACAAGCCTGGCTCTTTTGAACTGAATTCCTTTGATTGCTCCAGCTGGGCAGAAGAGAAGATGCTGAAATTATGGAGTGTTCTGGCCGGGGCCTGCTCTGCAGCTATCAGTTGGAATCAATGCAAAAGAGCCACAGTTGCCTCCCAGAGGAAGCCATCACTGAAGAGGATGCTTTTCTTGTTTGGCAAACCCCCCCAACACCCTGTATGTCCACACTGGCAATGGAAATAATTACTGGAAATAAAGTTGTAAAAGAAAATAAGACATTTCAAGATCCAGTATGCTACAATCTGCTTCCAGCCTATGAATACCACCCCCCTCCCAGTGGCAGATCAGTTTCATAGCTTGTAGGCAAGAATTCTTGTTGTGTGTATCAGGAGTGAGGGAAGAGGAGAGGGAAGTGTCAGCAACAGAATGTTGATCAATACTATGGATTCTTTAAGGGAAGTGAGAGGTCAATGCGACCTGTAGAAAAACTTCAGTAGGAACTCTAGGGGGGCAGCTGTGTTGGTCTGAAGCAGTAGAACTCAGAAAGGTCATACCTTGAATTAACTTTGGTTGGTCTTAAAGGAGCCACTGAACTCAACATTTGTTCAGGAGGAACCGTGATTAGTGGACAGGAATGGTAAAGAGGACATACATATACACAGGGGTCATTTTCTCGAAAAAGAGGTGCAGGAGCTCATTAGCATAACTCATTAGCATAACTTGTTTGCATATGCTACATCACCTGACATCACTAGATGTCAAAAGGCAAGAAAGAAAGAAGAGAAAGAAAGGAAGAAAGAGCTGGCAGAGAGGGGACAGCTACTAATCCAAGCCTCAGAAATACCACCACTATTCTGGGAGGATAGCTTCAGTGGTGGCTGAAGCCTTCAGAAGGCTGGTCAGAGGAACAAGGACCTTTCCAGGGGACGGGGTCATTTTGCTGCAGCCATGACACAAGCAGGCATTCCCCCATGGGGGGGGGGGCTGGCACTAACTCCCGGAGCTGCGCTCCCCCAAACTCTTGCTCAAAATGACCCCTGCATATACAAATATATGAAATTGCTTTATATCATTGGTCTCCAACCTTTTTGAGCCTTTGGGATTCTGACACAGCATGATGGGCAAAGCCACACAATGGCTACCACAAGAGGCAGAGCCACCCACAGAATGGCAGCTGCAGATTACCTTCAATGACATTGTGAAGATTTTTGAGCTGTGATAACAGCTGCTGCCAAACCAGCACTTTTAAAGCCAGCCAATCAAATGCCCAATAGCTCATCCAAAGCCTTGCTGGCCAAAAGCCCTACCTGGCCCCACTCAATTTCTAAAAAAATACTAAGGGGTAGCCAGGAAAGGTGTCAGCAGGTGCCACGGGGCCCACATTGGGAACACCTGCTGTATATTGAATCAGACAATTGGTTCATCTAGCATTTCACAGTTACTCTAACAAGCCATCGCTCTCCAAGGTCTTGGACAAAGAGAGGTCTTTCCCAACACTTGCTTGACTGAGATACTTTGTAACAGGAAGTGCCAAGAACTGAGCATGAGACCTTTGGCATGCAAAACATATGCGGTATCACTGTGCCAAATGTCCTCTGACAAACAAAGGGATGAGGTGGCAGGTAGATGAACTGAAGGCTGGGAAGACGAAGAAGGAAAAGGACAGAGGGAAGAAAACTTGGGACTCAGAAGCAGGTACTTGAAAAAGAAGTGGTGCCAAGGACCTCAGAGAAAGCAGATCTGGAGGGAAAATTTAACTAGGACTAGGGACAGAGGAAGATGTATGCTGTCAGCAGGGAAGGCACTTGTGGGATTGTGGCCAAGGGAATACAGATGCCAAAGGGACAGTGATGAAGCCAAAGTCTGCATACTGCTTTGAACTAATAACTCCCAAATATTGGGCAACAGTTAACTAATTTGGGGATTATTTTAATGCTGAAATGCATCCATGATCAAGCCTGGCATTTTATACATGCCAAGCTTGTGCTCTGCCTCTAAGTTACAGCTCTTTGTACTGCCTCTAGTAATGCATCAAACTCTTCACAAAATGGTGATGGTATTGGAGACAGTCTCTGTGCGGTTGCATTACCTTGCAGTGCGAAACAACTGTGTAACACTACTCCATTTAAAAAAAATATATAACCCCTGCAGTTGTTGTAATGTGATCATAATCCTATGTGGAGCAGAGGGTGCTTAAACACATTCATTTCAGTGGGTTTCAGTGTGCTTAATATGCCTCATGATGGATCAGAGCCATTGCATTTCACTGATATGTGGTTTCATCCTAAAGAATTAAAGCTTTTGAAAGGGGAGGGAAATGATCGACTTGATTAGTTGCTAGCACTGAAACCTTGAGGGGAAAAGTCTGTATCAGGAAACAACAACTTCCCCCTCAACCTGGGAGGACAAATGAGGGCTGTAAATGGAAGTACTTATTTAGGGGCAGAAGAGATGGTCAGCATAAAGAAGAGATATGGCCAGCTGACATTAAGGGGGGGGAGGAAGGGGGTACTTAGGCCACATGTACTAAAGACGTTTCCAAGACAGATGAAGCCATGGGGACTTGTCTCTCTACAGCCACCTACTCTCCAGTACACCTAAAAGTCATGGAGATTTGCTCTACATAGGGCTTGCCCTCAACTTTCACATACTACGAAGCACAGCTTTACAACATAAAATTCAACTTTAGGGTCCCGATTTTCTTAAAAAGTAACTGAAATGCAGCAGCAGAGAACTTATCCATTTCCTCTGACTTTTCTGGAGGGTCATTGGTATTATATCTTGCTGTTACAATGCTCTGCCAACCAACAGCTTTGAGATCCGGCTAGATGTGATTCAAAACCTGCAGGGCACTGTTGCTTCTGCTTTATCATATTTGGCGTTGCATAGGAAGAGCTGCTCCCCCCCTCAAAATTCTGGCATGCTTGCATTTTTGCCAACAACGTTATCATATTCAAAAGTGGACACTCTATGACCTGGTTTCTCCCTGTTCATTACTGTCCAGTAATCCTTGAGTATCCTGTTCTTCTTCATGTTACACTCATTGTGACATCACTTCACAACCATCTGACAAGTCACTAGCATACTCTTCTTCCTGTCCAATCCAATGAGTATCAACAACAAGGATGGAACCAGATGGGACAGAGGCAGATGTTTCACTGTACTAGAGCAAAGATGGCAAACTGATAGTAGTGGGCCGGCTGATAGTAGTGGGCCGGCTTTGTTACTTCTGGCTGAGTCAAAAGAGGGTTCCATGTCTTCCATTGCCAGAGGCTATTCCTCCCACTGGGAAATGATCACCTCCAAAGCCTCTGGGTTAGCCAAATTGCTCTATTTCTTAATAGTAGATTGGGAAATTATGATATTAATGTGCAATTGGATAACAACATGATCAGACCTGTGTATACTGGAGTTGTTTTTCCCAAGAACCCAGAAATAGATGCAAAACTAGATTACTAAAGAAGTGATTTCTTTACTAAAGGATTCTTAAACATACAAACATAAAATCAAGCATTCATACACACAATAGAGAACTAAGGAAGCAGAGGTGATTGATTGCTAATGGAGGGGTTATGGGGTGATACTACCTGTCCAGATGTGCAGAGGTCCATGAAGAAAGGATTATGGCCTAGGGGTGGACTGCCAATTGGCATCAGGGCAGAAGCGCACAGTCTAAAACCATGTGCTCACAGATATAGGCATTGGAAAACAATGCAGACCAATGGAAGGTCTTGGGGGCTGATCTCAGGTGAGAACAATAGGTTACTTGGACCAATGATGAGTCCCAGGGGTGCTGGATTAACAATTGGAGCCAGGTGTGCTGGAGCTAGCTGAATAGATTTTATGACCACTGATGGTTCTGCCAAGGCAGTTGAATATGTTTCCAGATACAGACAAAAGAGGGATATGGGTCCCTGATTAGTGTCAGGAAGGATCGTTAATAATTTGAATGTTTGATTGGTATCCTGAGAGATGGAGCAAGAATAGACATGAGATGACACAAAAGTGTTGGGTGAGGTTCTGGAGAGAGGGCTATTCACCAGGCGGCCTCTGAGTAGCCTTTAGAAATTTAGATACTTCACCTGGTGGAACCCATTGTTATTCCATAAGCATAATCTCTTCTGAGTGTAGGGGGAAGACTGGAAGTTTGCTGAGGGCTGTCTTGGTTTGTCACCTGAATATGAAATCTCTGTTTCCAGAGCTATGGCTTGCTCTGTTTCAGAACCAGGAGTGTCTTCCTTGGCCCGAGTTTTGTGGATCTCTGGTTCAGGTTAGAAGTGGGGTGCCCCTTGCTATTGGGGCTACCCAAGAGTAAAGGCAGCACTTCTCACAACATCTGAACCTGATTTTGCATCCCAGAGTTCACAGGACTCATTCAAGGCCTTTGGTACACCTGCAGTAGCTCTGCTTATTATGGTATTCAGAACTATGATATTTGTTTTTAATCAAACTGTTCAATACAAGGAGGCATGGAATGTATTTTGTCGGTGTTTAAAGAGTTTAGCAGGTTATGTCCAGGGGACCATATAATTTTGCATGAACTTGTTCCATCTTAAATCTTCACTTAAATCTTCCTTGTTCCCCCAGGTGGGTACGATGCACAGGATTTTCATATAGAATGCTCTCCCTATACGGACTCCTTTACTGGCTCCAGTGTTTATGTTTTCTAGTGGCAGACAAAAATGTCTTTGTTTTTCCAGGCATTTTCATGTTATTTTGTTTTGTTTGAGCACGTGTTTCCTTTTCTTCAGGGCTATTTTTGGGCAGGAACGCACAGGAACGGAGTTCCAGCTGGCTCCTGAGTTGGCCACACCCAGCAGGAACTCATTAGCATAATAGGCCACACCCAACAGCAGAAACTCATTAGAACTGGCTACATTACGGGTATGTGGCCTGATATGCGAATTAATTCCTGCTACAAAAAAAGTCCTGGGTTTTGACAACAAACAAGGTGAACAGAATAATAAGCAAAAGGTGGGTGTGGCTGGATGACCATTATTCTGGTAACATGGGGGTGTGGCTAATAAGCTGTGCTGTCAGTTGTGTGGCCTAATATGCTAATGAGTTTCTGCTGTTGGGTGTGGCCTATTATGCTAACAAGTTCCTGCTGGGCTTTTTCTATAAAAACAGCCCTGCTTTTCTTGATACATTTGCAAATGCTCTTTAACAACTATCACAGCATTTTGGGGTGCTTTCTTGTTAACATTAATCATTAATAGAGCTGTTTGTAGCTTCACGATGGCTATTTTAACAATTTTTACCACTGATCTTCAGATTAATTTTATTTAGCAGTTGGTTAGTTGGCTTTTATTTTAAGCTGCTCTTTAATATTTTTTTTTTAATTATATTCCTGTTGTAAACTACTTTGGAAATATTGATTTGGAATGTGGTGCATAAATATTTTAAACAAAAAGGTGTGGGTGAGATTTCTTATCCAGCAATGTTGTCAACATTATTGGGTTTGTCACAAAACAGCCAACCCAGGTAAATTACAGGCATGATGCTAGAATATCCTCCCCCAGGGTCTTTCAAAGCACAACCATTTATTTTTGTTGTATGTTCAAATTTTTTACCAAAATCTTTAAAAAGTTTTACCATTTCAGTCAAATGCAGCTATTTATTCCTCATAATAATTATGAATGATTTTATGACTCATAATAGTTTAAATGCCTTTTTGGAATATTAAATGTAGTATACAAAGAAATGCTGAACTAGAGCATCCATCATCTAAAAATATATCAGAAGAATATTCTGTTTTGTTCAGATAATTATTTTTAGCCCTCTTTCAAAGTGAAGGAAGAAAGACCAGCCTGCAAAGGATTAAAAAAACCTCTGTAATAAGCAACAGTGACAATGTGTTAATAAACAAATTATTACCAGGAGTGATGTTTGAATGCTGAAGTTTTTTTTTCTATGCAGGTACTGAGAAAGACGACAGATTAGCCTGAAGGTAGGGCTGCCAGCTAACAGGTGGGGCCTGGAGATCTCCTGGAATTACACCTGATCTCCAGACTACAAAGATCAGTTGCCCTGGAGAAAATGGTAGTGTTGGGAATGGACTCTATGGCATCATATCCAACTGAGGTCCCTTCCTTTTCAAAACCTGCCCTCCTCAGGCTCCATCCCCAAATCTCCAGTAATTCCCTAACCCAGAGTTGGAAACCCTACCTGAACATGCAGAACTTCATTTTACATTCTCTCATGGAGAAGAGCTTGGGGAAATAAGCTTGACTTGTAGGGCATTCGAACTGGACATTCATATCCTGAACTAGGTAATTATGAACTGTGACAGCTATAACTTTGCCATATTAAATTTAAACTAGTGAATTGCAATGTGGGATTCAGTTTGTTATTTTGGATCAATATGTCTACAGAGCAATGCCTAAGATCCCCCCCCCCCTTCCTATAGTTTCCTCGTTGCTTGAAATGATACTTTATTTAATAGATTAAACTAGAGTTTTCAAGAAGTTCCTTTTTTGTGACATCAAGATACATAATATTATAGAGGCAAAAAACAAAAGGAGACCTTCTGAGTCTAACAATGAGTAAAAGGGGGGGATGTTATTTTACCATCTGGTAGTTAAAGAGTGGGACTTTTGTTCATGGCAAAATAGTTTTAACATCTATTGCCCGAGGCATCTCTACAATCCAAATACTGACTCTGTTTTCTCTTCCTATTGGAACTATTTCGAGGAGAGAGGTTTTCTTTCACCAGGAAGCAGGGGGGAAAGAGAAATCACTCATGAGGAACCTTGACTATGAACATGAAGTTTCTTCAGCTCAAGGTCTAGTTTGTAAAGTGTTTTTCAGGTGCTAAATGTAACCAATTTTACCTCTGTGCCGAATAGTCTGTTTCCCATGAATAGCTTTCACTGAAGAGGAGAATAATCAAGTGGCACTTAATATTGCTCCCCGCCCCTCACCACAAATAGCGTCTCCTGAAGTGTATTATTCACCTTTTTTAAAACACAGGTTTTGAACACTACCGATTTCTTTGATTTCAGAAACACCGCTAACCTGCTGAAGTTACCTGAATTTTTAACATCTCACTAAAGGACTGCATTACATATAGCACTGAGCTAGTTGTACTTGGTTCCCTGGTTGTTGTTGTTGTTGTTTTTAAATTATAATTAAACAAAAAAGGAGTCTAGAATTTGACCCAGAAGCAGCGTTGGTATTGGAAGGGCATTCCCCCCCAGTTCACTGTTTTAGGTATAGGTATCAATTCCTCTACTCTCTTTTTCTCTCTTTGAAATGGTATTTCTCTTTCATTTCTCTTTGAGTAGAAATCAGGGCACTCTTTTGTATTTACAGCCCTTGGGGTTCTTTTATATTAAACACACAGAGTGGTGCTCTGGCAGGAAAGTAGGAAGGTCTGCAAAGGCATTGCCCACCTCCAACCAGCTGCAGTGTGGAATTCTGAAATTTCACAGAACCTACCCTTCCAGCTCCTCTTTTCAAATTTCTCTGTGATCAAAGTGGAACCAAATAGAATTTAATTTTCATTAGAAGAACATAAGATGTACTGTGCAGGATGAGACCAGGGTAGGGTTGCCAGCTCTGGATTGGGAAATACCTGGAGATTTTTTTTGGGGGGGGGGAGCCTGGGGAGGGCTGGATTTGGAGAGGGGAGAGACCTCAGCAGGGTATAATGCCACAGTCCACCATTCAAGAAGCCAATTTCTCCATGGGAACTGGGTCGTTTGAAGATCAGTTGTGATAGCAGGAGACCTTCAGGTTCCACCTGGAGGTTGGCAGCCCTGGACCAGGGTACCATATAGTCCAGCATCCTGTTTCACACAGTGATCAACGAGTTGCCCTGGAGGTCAAAAAACTAGTCATAGAGGCCACACCTTTCTCCTGATATTGCCTCCTAGCACTAGGTTTCTGAGGTTTATTACCTCTGATAGAGGTTCTCTTTAGTTAATCTGGCTAGTAGTCATTGATAACTAAGCCTTCATGTTTCTGTTTCTACTAACTTATCTGAGACAAGACAAACTGGCCTGTAATTTCCTAGATCTCTGCTTGAGCCCTTTGTAAAAACTGGTATAACATTTGCTATTTGCCAGTCCTTCAGCATGGAGGTTAATGTTAGGGAAAATAGATACTGGTTAGAAGATGAACAATTTTGGATTTGAGTACCTTAACAACCATTGTATGCCATCTGGACCTGGACACTTACTAGTTTTAAAACTGTCTAACTGACCTAGGGGTGAATTTGTTCCCCACAAAATTGAATTTTGTTGATGGAATGAATACAAAAGTGATTTTATTTCCCCTCCCCTTAAGTCATTGTCACTTGTAGAATAGTAATTAGTATCCCCAGTGGACAGCTAGTTACCACAAACAGTTTGCTTTCTGCAAACAAAAAGCACATGAGGTGAAAAACTACCCCAGAAAACTATTAATGTTGTCACTAAGGTAGTTTTTCTACCCTATGACATTTATTACCAAGGGAAATATCTTTAAGCCCTCTGCAGAGATACATACCTGAAGAAACCTTTCTTGGGGGACAAAATTACCCCAGGTTACTGAAGCTTGAACAAAAATATTTTTAGACATTTTAGAATTAATGAAAGTTGGTGTTAGTTGTCTAATGGCTTAATTTCAAAATGGCTTCTGTTGTTTCATTTTTTTTTAAGTATATAGATTTGTAAAGAAACCATAATGGCATAACTTATCAATATACAATGAACCTACACAAAAGAAAGCTTCCACCTCATATAAAAGTGTTTTCAAGTTGTGGATGTTTTAGTCCTGTGAAACAGAATGATCTCTGATGTCACAAAAAAGGTGAGACATTTTAATCATTAAATACATGGGCATGTTGGCTTGGGGTTGAAATATACCCCAAAACTCAGTATGTGTGCATTTTTAGAGGCCAGTAAAAGGGTTAATTTGGTCAGTAATCCTAGAAATTCATTTCTCATACCCTCAGCTTGACTCAATTTTTTAGACACCCTTTCGGCAAACAGCAGTCATATAAGTCTTAACTTTGATGGGATCACAAGGAGGCCTCCAATCCTTAAAAAAAAACATATACATTCCAGTAACATTCATAAAATAATAAGGAATACAAAACCACCAAGATTTGCAACAGCAATAACATCAGAATTAAAATTCCATTTCAATCCATGTCACATCTGTTGCCAAAAATTGCCTCCAACAAGGAAACTAATCTTTGCCTAGATTAACCCTCAGTTATGTTGCCCTCTGCTATGTTAGTATGCCCCTTGCTCATTGGTGCAAGATTGGGAATCAATTGGTCTGAAGGGTACCTTTGTCCAGGGTCCAAGTATATCAGGCTGGTTATCTTTAAATAACTCAAAAGAATCAATGGCAACTATGTGTGTTAGTTTGCTGCCCTGTCAGTATAGAAAGAGAGCAGTAATCCAAAGGGTTTATAGACACACCCTATCAGTGTCCTGTCTATCAAGAATTCCACTTGCCTGGATTATATACAGAATATACATCTCAGACCCATGCAAAAAGCAGAACAAAATACAAAAACACCATATTTCATCCTCTGCCCTATTTTCACTAGGTACCTTTTTATATGGAGGCACAGCAGAAGGGAAACACCATAGCAACTCAGCTAAAGGACTGTTAGCTGCTGAATGGTTGGCTAAGTCATGACCAAATAGGACAGGGGCTAAGACAGCAGCAAATGAACCATGTAACTCCCATGAAAGCATCACTCCTGTTCAGGGAATATGTGCACATCTGCATCTTTCAGGAGTTGCAAATCATTCCTAGAAGACTGACCAGTCTTACAAGTCCTACAAATGCATTTGAAGTTTCCCATTATTCAGTTCACAGCCTAAATCCAGTGGTGCTCTTTATAGTCTTTCTGAGTTGAGCATATCAAAATGCCACCATGTTCAAGAGGATGGTGGGCATTGCCCATGAGGGACTGTGCTGTTCAGTCTGTCTTCCCTTTGGTGCCACTTCTAAGAGTGGCCTGGTGAATTGTTCTAGGGAATAGTTTATGTGGTAGACACCTGTGTTAGGGTTGCCAGCCCACCCGGTAGCTGATGAGAGGACTTACCAGGAGAAAGAGGAAGGCCCAGGCCACTTCACCGGTGTCACACAGGAAGTGATGTAATCACACCAGCAACATCTGGGCATTGCCCTGGTATTTGGGCAAAAACGCTCTGTTGAAGCCATTTGCACTATAGAGTTTTTCCTAAATACCAGAGTGTTGCAGTGATGTTGCAGCATGATGACATCACTTCCTATGTGATGCTGGTAATGTGGCCTGAGACTTCCCCTTTCTCCTTGTAAGATCTCCTCCCCCCCCCCCCCCGGTTAATTGACAGTAGGGACCTGGCAACCCTAACCTGTGTTAGTGTGATAGGATTTTGCACAACTGAGTTTAGAAAGAGTTCAAGCACAAATGTACAAAGGAAACAGATCAAAATTGATAAATTTGATCAAAGCACTGCTTAACTTTATTACGAAGGGTGAGTGCTGAAGAACCCTGCTGGAAAAAAAAGTCATGGAATTCTGATTGCCTGAGGGGTAGGCAGTGCTCTTTTTTATTCTTAGAGAGTTCGTTTTATTACATTTCCCCCCTCAGAAACTGATATAAATAACACCGACAAGTGCTCTGCTGAACAGAATACTAGTTAACCTATAATTCATTCACAGAGTTGGTTTAATTTCCCTTTCAGCAGAGTTACTTCCTTGCCCTCCTGCGACCCCTCTTCTCAGCAGGCCCCTCACCATCAATTCAATTTGACTCAAAGCATTTTATAGGAATGGAATGCAAATACTTCTAGAATCTCTCGGATACCCAAAGGAGGCTACTGTCCAGGTCATTTCAGGACAGGAAAACAGCCTAGGGGAAAGTTTAACTTGCCTCATCTTGTCATTGTTCTGATTTGAATTGGGACCCTACATAATAGCTCCATAAAAAGGTTAAGAAACAAAGTTGGGAGCTCTACAAAGCAGAATCCCCAGCATCTCATTTGGTTTGACCCTCAATAAAATTAGTGATCTTTCTACACCCCACGACACCACCAAATTTCATGTGAAGCAAACTTTGATGAGAGGCATGCTGAGAACTGTTCTCAAACATAGGTCCTTTCCGCATTTGCCTACCACTACAGATTTTCTCAATGTTCAAGTCAAGGTAATTTAAGTCCATGACAAAATACCATCCAAATAACCCCGGGGCAACAGCAGGCTGAAACCCAGCTGTCCACAGAAAGGAGATAATGCAATGCAGAATGGGGGAAAAACCCAGAATAAAAAGAAGGTTGAATTCAATTTTAGTGCAGAATTTCTTGGAGGACACAGCAGTGAACATGGATTAAAAGGAGAATGCAGAAAGTGCCATAGAGTCCAAGGGCACCTTTAAGACCAACCAAAGTTTATTCAAGGTATGAGCTTTTGTGTGCATGCACACTTTTTCAAATACATGCACACGAAAGCCCATACCTTGAATAAACCTTGGTTGGTCTTAAAGGTGCCACTGGACTTCTAAATTTGTTCTACTGCTTCAGACCAACATGGCTGACCACCTAGAACTGTTCTCAAACATGTTCACCACATGAAAATTCCTATTTTGGCAACTGTGCTTTATCCACAAGTCCAATCTCTGATTTCTTCATCTTGCCCCCACTGTTAACCATCTGGCTGAAGCACCTAGCATGTACAGGGCAAAGAAAATCAATCTCCCCCTTAAGTCATTATAGATCACTCTATTTGTTCCCTCTTTGCATCACTGCCCTATGCAACATATTTTAAATTATTTGCTTACAGCCTACTGTTGGCAGATATGCATTAAAGTGATCTCTATTATTTAGGCTGTGACCTGCTTCTGATCCTTTGTATAAGTAAGCTACTTGAGCAACAACAACAGACAGCAGCAGCTGAGGGGAAATAAGCCATGACTTCCCAAAAGCTGTTCAAGCACACAGATGTGTAAACCATGCCTAACTCTGAGGCCCAACTCAGATGAAATGTTTGTAGGCGTTCTGAGGAAAGTTCAAAAATGTCCATGAGGTAAACAAATGTCTTGGTATGAGGAGGAAAGGAAGCAAGAAGGCACTATGGTTCCTTTTTCCCAAACGAAGTCTATGTCTCATGCTACTTTATTTGGGGGTAAATAAAGTTACCTCAACTCCCAGTACTTCAGTCCTCAACATTATTAATTCTTCAGAGCTGCCTTTGCTATGGCAGCTGAGATGATAGATTCCATCAACTGAAGTATCTATCTGAGGACACATTAGAAATTTTCCTCAAAGCAGTCTCACTCATCTTACAACACTCTAAAGATCTGAAGACCACACTATTTTCTTTAAAGAACCAATTCAGATGAAACATTTTTCATCCACAGAGAAATACTTATGGAAAACACAGTGGAAGAAAGGTATAATTCATATAGATTTTGTAAAAAAGATCTATATTCAGAGCTGGACAGAAATTTAGTTTTCTGCTTCCAGGCCTTACTTGAACATTTAGGCAGATTTTTCAATCCAGCTTGGTGATTTTCACTTGCATCCTGCTGCAAGGTGTAATGGCTAAGATAATGAACTGTTACTTAGGTGGGCTCTGGTTCAAATCTTGTGCCAGGCCCAAAACCATTGGTGGTCTTCAGTAAACCACTTGATCCTCCTCTGCAATATGGGGATTTTGATAACACTGGTTTATCTTATTGGGCAGTTGGGTGGATTATCCATTAAACCCTTTGAATTCTGAAAACACTGTATACATGTTTTCTTCTTTCTTTGCAACTGTGAATGTGGGTGCCAAGATCTAATCTCTGCCATGTTCTAAGATTTATTACTTGCCTGCAGGGTAGAGGGGGGAAAACCTGTTACATACATATTTAAAATCTGGGATGCAAGACTGTAGTTGACCTCATGTTTTCATACTGTAACTATTAATATTTCATAAATAACTAAATTATTGCAAACACATCAACAAATAAAACAGTATTAGGATTGTAACTTACTGTAGTCATTGTTTGGAATTTGACACAGGAATCAAGGAAAGGTCCATTAGAAAAGACTGGAGATAGACCATGGCCTTTTGGGGAGCTGATGGTGGCACTCCAGAGTCCTGCATGGAAGGGCTTCCTGCAATGTTTCCTTCATCCCGCTACCACTGCAATGAAACAGTTTTGAAATTTGTAGACGTCTGCAAAAGTTCTTGGCAAGAATAAAGTGAACACCATAGGCCAACACAACAAAGAGCACTGTGGCAACTTTATAGACTAAGAAACTTACTGTGACTACCAACATCTTCTGCTAGGTCACTAGACAAAGATTCCCTATGGGTCTCTACTCATTCTAACCTACAAAATTTCACCCCACTAAGATTCACTCTCTCTTAGCAAGCCTGTGCACATATGAACACACATACACATGAAGCTAAACCAGAATGCTGATCTATCAGGGTCAGTATTGTCTACTTTGACTGGCAGCGGCTCTTCAAGGTCTCAGGCCTAGATCTTTCATATCACCTTCTACCTGATCCTGGAGATGCTGACAGAGGATTGAGCCATGACTTTCTGCAAACAAAGAACATTATCTACCACAGCCCTCAACAAAGCATAAGCTTTTTGTAGCCAGAGCTGAGATCATCTTTTGCTTAGTGTTAGGGCAACTACTTTGCATGCAGAAGGTCCCGAGTTCAATCTCTGACATTGCTAGCTAAACTACACATTCAACTTCTTTGTGTGCTTTAAACAATAAAGGAGAGTCTGAATAGGCTCAGAAGGCCACTGCGGGAGTGGGGAGGGGGAGGAAGGACTCTTGGCTCCCCCCCCCCAGCCATTTTTCTGTGCTGAAACAAAGCCTGGGAGAGAGTTATTTCCCTGTTTTTGCTGCTCAATGCATATGCAACATTCCACACAGAACAGGAAAAAATGGGAAAAAAATAACTCTTTAGTGCTGTTTCAGCATGGGAAAATGGCTTGGGGGAAGGCAGGAACCCTTTCTCTCCCTGCAACAGCATTTCAAGCCCATTGGGGCTCTCCATTTTTTAAAAAGCTATTCTCTATATAGCCACAGCTGCTGTGTGGCTATGGGAAAACTGGATGGGTCCAAGGAGTCCAGATATAACTCTTTAAAAACCCAAACTTGTAGTTTGTACCTGGGACCTAGGAGACCCTCTCCCAGTCACAGTGGACAATACTGAGCTTCATAGACCAAGGGTTTGACTCAGAATAAGGCAATTTCATATGCTCATCTAGATTCAAGTCCAGCAGCAGCTTCAAGACCAGCAAGATTTTGGGCATATAAGCTTTCAAGAGTCAAAGCTCCCTTCATCAGATACAAGTTGGAATGGAGATTATATATGGAAATCATATGTTCATGTGACACATAAAGTGTTACTCGCATTTGACACACACACACACACACATACACACACAAACACACATACACACCAAGGGAAGAAGAACAATTCATTTCAAAGTGAAGGCAGAAGTCCCAGAATATTACATTGTAATGCAGAGAGCAAATGAAAACAAAATCCAGCCAGAAAAGTATCCACTCAAATCCAGCTGGGGTCTCTGTCCCTCTCCATTAGTGATGAACGGGCAAAGCAAGATGAACACCATGCATAAGTGAGAGGTGCCTGCTGTAGCATGCTAGGCACTCACAACAGACAACAATTCCTTTAATATACAACTTTCAGTTCTGGAAAAAAAAAGGTAAACAGGCTTTAGCTGTGTCCTCTTGAAAATTCAGACATACACATCCTGAGGCTCTTATCTTTAGTGAAAGGCTTAACAATTTACATCTAATGTCTACTCTTAGCCTTTTGAGCAGCCCTGCGATTAGCCAGTGAATGTAGCACTCCAAGCACATTTTGTAAACATGCTCCATTCAAATAACCATAGAACTTGAAAGTGGTTCCCCTCATCCTTTATGGCTCCGCTATTTGGATTAAAGCTATCTCCAATAACATCGATCAACCCTTAACCCAATTTTTAAGGAAAATATTGAATATTCGCTGCTGTGTGTCAAACGTTGTATTGTGGGCAGAATTTGGACAGATATCCTTGGAAGCCAGAGCCTTTAAACCGAGGAACAGCTCTGTGCCAAAAATAGTTTGTTAGCCGCTCTAAATTGAGATACCCACAAATCAACTTGGATGAAAGCCCTGGATGAGAAACTGATGATAGTTGGAATATTGATTAATGATATTTTTTTTGAGATGGGCAAATCCAAAGCATTTTCTCTGATCAAAAAGTGTATCCTATAAATCAATTATAGTAGTCTGATCCCGAGAGAAAGCAGAGTTTGCTCACCCCTATCTTTTGGAATAGGCCCTTAATAGGATAGATACACCCTTCCATGCCCTGCTTGAATGCAGGTTCTTTGAGAATATAAGGGATCACTATATTAAACCTTTAATCAACCAACCGTTCCCCTACCAAACAACTCTGGAAACCCTGGCTGTTTTGCTCGGCAATAAGGATCCTAAGTTTATTCTAGCAACTGCAAAGTTGGTCTCGGTTTTTTTACCCCTTGCATCAAAAAAATAAGAAGCAAGTATCTTCTGCTGCTCTAGATCTGTGAATCAATGAGCTTCAAAGGGTATAAAGAGGGAAAGAAAGAAAAGGAAAGAACTCCCATTAACCAAATTTCATTTACCGGACATGACTACCAGTGCACCCCTATGAAGTTACTTCAGCATAATGGTTTAAGACACAAGGTTTATCTCCATACAGGATTGTACCAAACATCAATTGACTGTGTCTTGCAGGTAGCTAAATGCTAGTTTCCATTGTATATCACATTGATCTGAATGTTACATTTGAAATTGCATTGGACTGTTTCAGGACTTGGTCAGTCTTGTTTGTTCTGGTTAGAAGCAGGTCTCCAAGCTCTCGAGCAGAAAAAAGTCATCACCAACACCCAGAACTTGAAGAGGACCTTCCAAAGACAGATTGTGGCTCCTCTGCTAGCATTCAGGAATATCTTAATATTTGTATTTATTTCACTTTTTATTCCATGTTTTCTCAAAGTTTCCTACTGCTCCAAAGGACAAAGTAAAGGCAGCAAAAAACTGGGATATTTGCTACTGACTTGCAACAGAGCAGGGCATTACAATTATGTCCTATGCTGCCCATTCCATCCTCACATGTTTGCGCCCTTTCTACCAATTTTATGTTTTCACCCTTAATTTTTCAGTTGCACTTTGTGGCTCAGTAAAGATAAATTTCTTATTAGCATATTTATAATGTGCTATGCTTGCAATTAGCAGAGTGCTGACACCCTGTTTCCTGCATAGAACACAAGCTTTAATTCATCCTTTCAAGAACATCTCTGGGTGCTCTAAAATAAAGAGTTCCATATGTCACTAAGTAAATGTGAGACAGAAGCTACCAACCTTTTGAGGTGGAGGCAGGACAGAGGAGCTGCAGAGAGAGAGAGAGAAAGAACGATATTATACGAACTGTGACTTCACAATGGTGAGTTGATATGAAGTTTGAAAGTGGGCAGCTTTACTCATAGAGCTCCTTCTATAAACAAAGAGTAAGGATCTTCAGTGTGTTGCCTGTGAAATATTCAATTATAGGGCTGAACCATGAAACAAACCACAAACCCATAGGTTGGTTTGTGAATCTATCCGGTATGAATTCATTTGTGAGCCATTTAAAGTTTAAATCCCTGCTTTTTGCTGCCTGTGGCTTTTTGCAGGGAGCAGAAAGCAAGGGTTTAAACCTCTGCTTTCTGCTCTTCACAAACGACCACAAATGGCATCAAAATTTGTGAAAGTCTGTGGTGGTTCTTCAGTTTGCAAACCTTGCTTTGCAAATGATGGACCAGCTAAAATTCGTGATGAACTTTAGTTTATCAGCTGGTTCGTGCCCATCCCTATTTGATTAATTGAAACAAACATTTAAGTTTGTTAAAGCACAATAATCTTTTTTTTTTTTTTTTGTAGTAAGAGATAAGATTGTCATCTCTGGGCTGGGAAATTCCTGGAGATTTGGGGTGGTACCTGGGGAGAGTGGAATTTGGGTAAAGGGTGGAAGCTCCTCAGAGATGTGATGCCACAGAGTTTACCTCTGAAGTTGCCATTTTCTCCAGGGGAACTGATCCTCATAGTCTGGAGATCAGTTATGATTCTGGTAGAACTCCATCCCCCACCAGGAGGTTGCCAACTGGACTGATCTTGAACTCCTGTTCCAAGACCAAGGCTCAAATGAGAATTGCCAACTGACTAACTTTTCCAGCCTGGCTGGTTTTCTTCTTTATTAGGGTATGTTTCCTAAAAAGCAAACAACAGTGCCTTACCCACCATTTTTTAAAAATAATATTCACATTAAGTGAAGAGACAGGTTTTGCATTGAACACTTTTCTCTTGGAACCACAACAACCTGCAAGGCTCCTCATGTCCTCTCTTTAGAAATACTTTAAGCTCTACCTTCCAGATGTGAGAATACTCTGATTTTACTTCCAACATATATTTATGGACTTTGGTCCTAACTTTAGAAGGGCAATAAGTGCTATATATAAATCTCCTACTGCCAGACTTTTTGTGGCTTTTTGCAGTGGGGATTGAGCCCTTGGCATAGTTTATCTGGAATAATCCAAAAACTGAAGGGGTCCCAATCAGTGGTATCATGCATAAAATTGGTTTGTATGCTGATGATATGGTGTTCTACCTTTCATCCATGAAAGCCCTCCAAAACACACTTGTAACATTTGGACACCTCTCGGGACTACAAGTAAAAAGTCAGACCTCTATTCCCAAAGAAGCAATAGCCATTTTACATAAAGAATTTGGTTTTAAATGTATATCTAAAAATTGGCATCACCTAGGGATTCAAATCCCTCTTATTTTTTTCAAAATTATGTAAAAGCAATTTTGAAAAACTTTTTCAAACATTCAAAAACAACCTCAGGAGTGGAAAGCTATGAAATATTCTTGGCCAGATAGAATTCAGTTGATTAAATCTTTTTTCTCCCTAAATTTTTATTTCTTTTTCAAAAATTTCCTCTCCACATCCTACAATCACATCTGGATAAAAGGCAATGGAAACTTAATAGATTTATCTGGGATTATAAAAGGCCCAGTTAATCCTTTACAAACCAAGAGACGGGGGGAGGGGGCTAGATTGTCCCAGTTTAATTTATTATTATGAAGCCTCTGCCCTGGCCTCAATAATAAATATTTTAAAGGAAGAGTCTTTACAATCCCGGGTTCAAATCAAAAACTTTTATACTTCTCCAATTTCTATGCAAGATTTTTTTGGGGACAACAAAAATTAATCTAAGGCCCATAAACCTGTATTTAAAACATACCTGGAAGATATGGGACAAATATAGAGAACTTCTAGCCCTGGGTATCTCCCTTAGGTCACCACTTTTGAATCAACAGTGGTTCCCCTCGGGCTTTATAGATAGGGACAGGAATATCTTTCAATCCCTACAACCATCACACTGTCAGAGTAGCATCTCATGCCTGGGAAGGACAGCCGGGAGTATTCTTTGGAATATGATAGCCTGTGGTGAGAAGGTTTCTTGGAAACCCCAAGAAAGACTCAGAATCTGGTTCATGAACTGGTGTATTGGTTTGTGGTTCAGCCACAAACTACAAACTGAACCACAGAAATATGGTTTGTGCCCATCCCTAATTGTTACTGAATTTGGCATCCCTATCATTTTCATTTGAAAATCCCTCTTTCAGGTGGATTCCTTGTGCAACTGAAACCATGAGAATGTATTTTTGGTTGCCTGGAGCTCCTTTTTCAGCATTACTGTTGTGTTACTTTAGTGAATGAAGGCATTAAAATGATGTTCAATATTAGTCTAAAAGTGTCATAAAACAAATCTAAAATGCCAGCAGCAAATAGTGATGAAATGAAAAGTCTTACAACAATCAACACAGAGAAAAAAAAAGAAATGAGAAAGGGCATGAGAATATATCTCTCAATGAGAAGTACCACATACAGATCAGTTCTCCCCCTCATGTCTATAATTCTGCTCTCTCTTTTTAAACTAAACACTTATCAGAAATAAATTGTCAGCTTCCATGACTATTTTTCCAAAGAATTCTGATCCTCAGGAAACCAACGTGCCATAAAAAAGTTTGCAAGAGCTCCCTTTAGGGGTGCTCTTGTTTTCATGTCATGTGGGTGAGCTTTCACTGATTGGTGGGCGGGTGAAGAAATCAAGCCTGATGACTCGCCCACAAACACCAGAAGTAATTTTGTTAAAGTATTGGCAAGATGTTAATGTACTACCCTCTAGAAAAGCACTGATTTCTTCTGTCGGCAGCTAAAACAACAAAAGTATGCAAATGGAAGGACGCGGGACCCCCACAAATTGATCACTGGTATACCAGAGTGTGGGATTATTTTATTATGGATAAAATTTTGTCAGGTAACCAGCAATCAGACCCTTACTCGGCATGTCAAGATTTTATTAGCAAATGGTGGCCTGTATTAGAAAAAACTGGAATGTAACATACAGGGGTCCTTTCGTAGAAAAAGAGGTGCAGGAGCTCATTAGCATAACTCATTAGCATAACTCATTAGCATATGCCACGTCCCCTGACATCACCAGAAGTGTGTCAGAAAGGGAATGTCAGTTTCAGCCCCATTATACCCTATGGGCCACTGAAATCAATGGCAAAAACTCATAGGGTATATGAGGGGCTGGAAAAAAGGGGGTTTGAGGGAGAGGCTCCAAACTTGCAGGGTAGCTGCTGGGGCCTCTCCTCGAAATACCCACCAAGTTTCAAGAAGATTGGACCACGGGGTCCAATTCTACGGGCCCCCAAACAGGTTGTCCCATCCCCTCCATTGTTCTCTATGCTGGGAAAAAGTGTTACATTTTGTTCAAGGCTGCACCACAGGTAGTGGTATTTTCATTTCTTCGCTGCATTCTTTGCTTGCCAAATCAGTACGCTGCTTTAGATGCCAGAGGCTTTGCAGCGACAGGACCTTATGGGAAAAAGAGGTGCCTCAATTCTTTGGTCGTTGCCTTGAGAGAGGCACCTTTTGCACTGCAGGCTGGGAACCCCCTCAAGGGCTCTGTGGGGGACTGGAATCTGGCCGGTACCCCTCCCATTTGCTGAAGTTGTGAGCCACTCCATATGGAGCTCTGCTGGAGTGCGCCCGCCATTAAACCACCAGAGAGCCTCTTAAGGGAAAGGATAGAGAACAACACAAAAAAGAAGGAGGAGGAGGAGATTGGATTTATACCCCACTCTTCACTCAGAGTCTCAGAGTGGCTTACAATCTCCTTCCCTTCCTCTCCTCACAACAGGCACCCTGTGAGGTAGGTGAGACTGAGAGAGCTTTGAGGACTGCTCTTGAGAGATCAGCTCTGAGAGCTGTGGCTTGCCGAAGGTCAGCCAGCAGCTGCATGTGAGGAGTGGGGAATAAAGACTAGTTTTACCAGATTAGAGTCCACCAAACTGGCTCTCATGAAATTAATGGCAGCAATCCCATGACCAAAACCACTGCTCATTCTATATACTTGGCTTGCTCAGAATGGGAAAATGTGGGAGGGGCAGACAGTATACCCCATTGGAGGGGGGGGGGTGTCAGGTTCAGCCCAAGAACTGCCAACTCCTGATTTCCTTCTAAAGATACTCCCTACATTTGTAGGACTCTCTGAGGGCTGGAATGAGAGCTATCACCTTTCAAGGCCCTCTGGAAGAGCTGTAAAAATTAAGAGTAGCATCTTGGACTTGCCTCTTTTTTAAAAAACAACAACACTGTTCTTTGGATTTAATCTTCAGTTTGCATTGTAAGGCACCATGGGGGCCAATGCTCCAAACACATGGAAAAATAATAATAAGCCTTTATAGTATTCCATAGCTTAGGGG
This sequence comes from Lepidodactylus listeri, assembly GCA_029233225.1. Taxonomy (NCBI): domain Eukaryota; kingdom Metazoa; phylum Chordata; class Lepidosauria; order Squamata; family Gekkonidae; genus Lepidodactylus; species Lepidodactylus listeri. The sequence continues at coordinate 45,079,819 of JARCFY010000013.1, forward strand.
GGAAAATAAGCTGCCCATAAACTGAACTCAATGTAACTTTGTTGAAGTTTGCACTGTGAAAATATTACCAGTGGATGGTCAGATGCAGCTGTGGCCTTGCTTCAGAGTCTCTCCGTTCACATTTCATGAGAAACATTAGTGAGGGAGTTTAGTGCAAAGGGAAACACACGGGTCACCTGCTCTAGGTTCACTGCCACTGCAGTCACTAATTCTAAATTTATTTTGCATCTTCAAGGAGTGTAATATTCGTCCTCATTCACCATCCATGTGAGCAGAGCACCACCTTTGCAGATGAACAGAAGGTAGAAGGAAAGGTGAATAAAGAACAGTGAAGACTATAAACATGTGTAAACCAGGAGAGGGCAGCATGCTACCATGTTTGACAGTCCACGTTTGCCTGATTGCCCTGAAGCTAAGATATTGTAAACAGGCATATTTCATTTAAAATGTTCATCTCATAACAAAGTCTTACATTTGGTTTAAATACTTTCTCTTTTTGTCAGCATACAGTATATTACTCTGCACATCACACATGAAAACATGTCCTTCAGCAATTTACTAATACCAGCTGATTATATTTACCCCTCAGAATTACTTACCTCTGCTGATCTGGTTACCTGTTCCAGTCTGCATCTGGAAACTAATATTTTTGTTAAAGCAATACCAAACCTTACAGGACAAAAGTGGGTGCAAACAGGATCATATTCATGACCCACTGAAGCTGATCTATGGTTCATGAGATCAACTCTTTTACAAAATTTGACAAAACATTATGGTTTCTTTTCAAGCATGTACTGTGAACCCCAACTAACCGTACCATTAGAAACATCAGAGATAGTTGTCATCTGGGACAGCTAATCCTTAGCTGAGGACAGACTGGCAATGTGGGCCGCTATGCCTCCACGTTAAAAGTGGAGGCAGAGAGGCTGTCCACATAGCCGCAGCTGTCACCCGTGGGCCGCGCGCACTCACCAGTCCCCGAGGCGCCATCTTTCCACTTCAGCCGGAGACTCCTTGAAACTGGTCTCCAGGTGTCTGGCTGCGTGTCCCTGCCGCTTCCTGCCGGTGTGGACACATCTACGGCATGCAGGAAGTGGTGCGGGAAATGCGAACAGCCATGCTTCACCAGAACAGCCACAAGCCGCATGCTGCAGCAGGGGAGGCACCAGGAGCCGCCATGGAGTGTGGATGCCATGGTCCACCTCCTCCCAGGTACTGTCCTGCACCACTGCAGCCAGTGTGAATGGGGAGCCCCGGGACAAGTTGTCCTCGTGGTGTTTTCCCCCGCTCGCACTGCGGCTATCCGGTCTGTCCTCAGCCCTTGTTTTTGTGGCCAGGAAATCTCAGGTTGTATTAGTCACACTCTCCTGCTCACTTTCTTAAATCATGGTTGTATTGCATGCTTGCTATGAGTTCTCACCCATACCCCCAAACATTATATATCTCAAAGAATAAACATGTAATGCATCTCATGATTAAAAATACAAAAAGCAACGGTCTTAGAAGGCACCTGCTGAATGGGCTGTCTCATCCACCTCTGCATTCTGAAACAGAAAACAGCTCCAATGGAGAATTACACAACTCCTTCTTCAAATTTTGATAGAAGACAATTCCGTGAAGAAGAGGGTAGCCTACTCCATAAGGCAGGTGAGAGGTTTCTTGTTTACCTCTCTGTACTAAGTATGAACACGATTTCTTATCTACTTTGTAGAAATCTATGAAGCAATTGTTTCTTCTCTTCCGAGATCTATTAGATGAAAGGTTGGATCCTATTAAAAATGTTCATGCATACAAGGGCATTGGACATTTTTGGCTGGTTCCCCCCACCCATGGCAGCCTACCAACTACCCCTCATGCTGCTTCCAGGGGTTCCATGAGACCCAGGAGCAGCATTATGGGAGAGCACAAGGGAAGAGGCAGGGAAATCATGCTTCTGTGCACAGAATTTAGGCAGGATCTGTCATCGACCAGCCAGGGCTCAGTGACAGTGAGGACTCCTCAGAGGAGGAAGGGCCCTGTGTAGCCAGCCCACAGCCAACAGAAGCTGACCAGCAGGAAGATGAGGTGCAGGCATTCCCTGATTTGGAGCCGAGAGTTGGTTCAGAATCACCTCCACTCTCCAGCTCTAATCCAGAAGGAGAAGGCCAGCTATGCATCCCCTGTTCATCAGGGTCACCAGCACCCTTGGAATGCCAGAAGAAGACTGAGAACAGATTTATAGGCTAAGCAGCATAGTGTATGCCTTGCAGGTCAGCACCAGCTGCCTACTGAAAGTGAAGATTAATATTTGCAGGATTGTTCCTGAGAAGCTGGTTTTACACATGAGGTCAAGTGGCTATAAAGTCTCCCAAGAGAAGCTTTTGAGGGGCATAGACACAATGTGTTCTTCAGATGCTGAACCTGCCAACACTGCCTTGATTGATTTCTAGAAACCTGACCTCTGACCAAACTACGCTGGACTTCTAAACCTTCCTCTGGCCTTGTTATTCTTGGAAATCAGAAAGATTCTGTTATCTGACACTGGAAGCCAGCAAGTCAGCCAGAACAGGATCAAACCCAAGATCCTGAGATTGCTACCTATCACAGGATGAAGTCACCACTTTTTTAGCAAATCTTTTTCTAGATTTCAGGAGCCTGAACTGTTAAACTATATTAAAATAACAGAAATGAAGAGAAGATAAGGGGTTACTTCAGGATACGTAAGTCAAGTCAATGGAGAACCACATTAACAGAAGGCTTCCCAAAGCCCCAGTTCACTTTAGTCTTCCACCAGAAAATTCCTCTGCTCCTGATTTTAATCCTCCACACTAATGGTTCATTTATAATCTAGGGCATCTCAGTAGCTCCAGCATTCTTATTTCCAGTGATCAGAATAAATTGTGCGATTATCATAATGCATCTTGTGGATGGAGACGTTGCTGCCCTCTGTGCAGTGTCGGTTCATTCACAGCTTAACCCCTTCCTTTTCCCAGCACGTTTCTCCCTGTCTAGCAATGCTACATGATGCTCAAAGCCCAGAAACTGGTGCCAAAGCTCATCCCCATTAGCACAACTTTAATGAATTTGGACTACAGTATTTATTAACGTTTGAAACGAATTGTATCTGCTTAGGCACAGCCACCCAGTATGAAATCATTCCTGTCTCTTAAAACATTCATCTTTGTTTGCGCTCACTGTAATCAAATCATCAGCCAGCGCTCAAATCTTATAAGGTACAATACACAACGCAACAGGGTAAAATAACCTCATTTGTTTGAATAACAAACAAATTAAAAGTGAAATGCAATTGGAATGGAAGCTAATACCAGGCAGGATATAAACTGTTATTTCTTGAAGCACAGAGAGAGGGAGGAAGAGGGGGAGGGGGGGGAAAACCCATCACAAATGAATTACTTGTGGAGCAAACCTGGTTTAAAGGCAGAACCCTCTTAGCATTGAAGCTGTGCATTTAACTTGACTGAGGCATAATTGATCAGTTGAGTAATTGCTTGAAGAAGTGAACAGTTAAGAGTAATGAGCAGGCACATAACTGACATCCCTTTAAACAATTTGCAAGAGGCTCGTCTCTGCCAATTCCAACTGGAGAAAACCCACCAGATGTTCCAGTTACAGTAGAAGTGGATGTTAACTATCACTTTGTGGCTGGTAAGGAGAGAGCTCTCTAGGCAGGTGGTCATGCTGAAGGAGCATTTGGCTTCAACATGCATATCGGGAATCAAGGAACGCAAAAAGGGTGGGGGAACTTGACCAAAACCCAGTGGTTCTCATAATGCGCTGTTTATTATGCATCATTCATGTACTCACTGAAACTGCTAGCAGGCTCAAAATCTATCACTTGTATATTTGCGGTATTATGGGCATTAGTTTATAACAATAGCAAGACATCAGGGCCTGTGTGTAGATTTAGTTGAAGAGGACGCAAGCTCAAATGGGCAACCAGAGAGAGATAGAAAGGCATAGGAATTCCAAAGCTGACCAGCACAGTGGTTATCAAGAATGGGCCAACAGAGAAGACTTCTGAAGCTCCTTGAGAAAGGAGTCAGCACTCCATGCTCTACCTGTGGTAGAATGAGATGACAGAATCTTGAGATGGTCAAACAGAATGCAGCAGTTCAGTTTTGAACACTCCCTCATGGGAAAAAGGCCTTCACAGCAAGAAGAAAACTAGTGAATCAGGGGAAAGTATCTTTTTTTAAATATATAATTTTTCTATTGCTTTTTTCCCTATACTACAACGACATGCTAAAAACCTACGCTAATCTATATTATACAGAGAATACAGTTTGTAATGTTTCAAAGTAAGAATATTATTATATTGAAAAGCAATGTTAAATCTTAGTATCATCTGTTAAATCTATTTTGTTGTCTAGATTAAAAATAAAAACTAGATGACTGGATTGCATACAGACATCGAAGTATCTAAAATCTAGGTTTACATCATTATCTGACATAGTGCATCACGATATAAAAAAAAACAATTCAACATTATTTTTTCTTCGGTCCTCTTCTTTTCTTCTTTCTTTTTTCCTGAGGCTTAGGAGCCGCCGCCCCTTTTTCAGAATCCGACTGTTCTTCAAGTTCTCCACTTTCTGAGCCATTAAATCCACACATACTCTCCTGCGATTCCAGTGAGTCGTCTGACTCAGTCTCTGCTTTTTTCTTCTTACATTTTTCCAAAAAAAAATTCACCTTTTCAATAGAGTCAATTTTGTGTTTTTTGGCTTTGTAGCTGAAGATCAGTTCCTCCAGAATGTCCCAACGATAGGAAATAGACTCCGATTGTAACCATGCCGTCAAGCTCCTGTAGGCTTTTCTTCTTTTTCGAATTTCAAATGGAATATCTTTTAACACTTTGATCTCTTCTTCTTGAATCTTCAGAACTGTTCTATTCGTGGCTTTTAACACCAAATCTCTTGTTGATCTTCTGGAGAACCTTATCACAATTTCACCTGGCAGGTTTTTCTTCTTTACAAATTCTGGATAAGTCCTGTAGACTAAATCCATATCGCTTTGTATTTTCTCTGCTTCCCAACCTGTCACAGGAGCCAATGCGTCGCTTGTTCTCTCCTTTTTGTTCAGGAACATTCTGAAATCTCAAGTAGAAATTTGAGTGGTCCATTTGAAGTTTTAAGACGCTGTTTCCTTGTAGAGCATTATCTTTTTCTATTTTTTGCAATCTAGAGTCATTTTTATCAACTACTTTTTTGACTTCCAAGAGTTCCTGCTGCAGCTTTTCCGATCTCTTTCCAGACTCAGTCATTTCTTTCTGTATAACATCCATTTTAGTATTGAGAGTAGCCAGCTGATCCACTAGAGGTCGCAGCATCACTGACAACACTGTATTCAGCTCTGTGATATCGCCCTTAGAACTCATAACTGAACTTCCAACTTTAGGAGAGGGTTTTCTCCCCGCCATTCTTGCTTACTTTCTCAGTTGATTACAGTTAGATAAGGAGTCCTGAAGAAAACAATGGCTTTTTGTCACACTAATGCCCTCCTTAGTTGGTACATCCTGCCCCCAGCCAGCTGATCAGCAACTGGGGGGCAGGGCCTGCTGGGGGGGGGACCCCCATCTCTACTGGGGGGGGGTCTGGCAACCCTACACTTGGCCCAGGAGAATCTGACTGAGGCCTTTCCCTGTTTCTTCTGCTATCCCAAATTTTCAGGGCCTTTGACTAGTAACCTTGAATTCTATTCCTATCTCAATTAGAATCCATTACTACAAAGTCAGAAACTTCCCAGTCTTCTGGAGAAGGAAGTTTTGACTCTCAAAAGCTTATACCCCCCAAATCTTGTTCGTTGATAAGGTTCTACTGGACTCAAATCTGGCTGAGAAACCACTAAAAAGATTAATGGTAATTCCAAACACTGGTTATGTGCTTGTGGTACTTTTCATCTCTCTGTTGCCACTCCAGCGATAACAAAGTATAGCATAAAAGTATATTCAGAATGGGTTAACAGGAGAGACCATTGTTACAAATTTGTATCTGAGCTACACAATAACCAGAATCCAATGATGCTTATTGGGCTGGCCTGTACCACTTTTCAGACTACAGGTTGCCCAAATGCCCGGCATTCAAAAAAGAGACTCCCTGGTCATAGAAAAGCAACATGTCAAGTTTAAAGCTAAGCTCTATCACTTAGAGTACTTACATTTCTATGTGCCAGAACCACATGGGGGCCACCCAATCTCCCTTCCAGCCAGCCTATGAACAATCTCCCTAGAACAGTTTGAAAAGTGGTTGTTGTGACCATAGTTACAGCTAGGGCTGCCAAATCCCCCGGTAGGACGGGGGAAACACCGATTTTTAAAGCTTACCCCCGCTTTTTTAAAATTGGCCACTGGGGGAGGCAATGGCTGCCAGCAGGGGAACGTCGGAGCCTGCCCTGGCCTCTCCCTGCCAGGCCTGAACTTCTTAAAAGGGAAATGTCTGCAGAGAGCCTGCCCTGCAGTAAAAAGCCTCAACAGACATTTCCCCTTTAAGAGCCGAGTGAGCAAGAGAGCCCTGCCCAGAGATTAAGGAGGGACTAGGCTCTTTCTACTGAAGGGCCTGCTTTTGCATGTGGCGTGCAAGGTTGCTGATGGGGTAAGTGCCAGCTTTTTTCCTTCTCTCTCTCTCCCCCTCCCCCTTTCTTTCTTTTTTCTGTCTGTCTGTCTGTCTCTCTCTCTGTCCCCATCCAGCAGAGGTCTATCAGTGGCTATTATTAGCCACAAGGTCTAAATGGAACACTTTGTCTGGGGCAGTGATGCTCTGCATTCTTGGTGCTTGGGGGGAAACAGTGGGAGGGCTTCTGGAGTTCTGGCCCCGCTGCTGGACCTCCTGAGGGCACCTGGTATTTTTGACCACTGTGTGACACAGAGTGTTGTACTGGATGGGCTGTTGGCCTGATCTACTGTGGCTTCTCTCCTGTTCTTATGATATGAAAATCATATTTAGCACTTGTGTAGCACTTAGTGCTTCATATTCTGCCAAGATGAGGAAGGATTCAGTAGGGCTGTTGCTCAGTGATAGAGCATCTGCTTGACATGCAGGAGGTATCAGCCTCTTCAGCTAAAAAAGGATCAGGTAATAGGTGACATTAAAGATCTCAGCCTGAGACCCTGGAGAGCCACTACCAGTCTGAGTAGTCAGTACTGACCTTGATGGACCAATGGCCTGATTCAGTATTAGGAAACTTCATGAGTTCATGTGTCAGCATGTGGAAGCAACATAACAGGATGTGACATCACAAAATGATGTCACTTCCTTTCTCCTGGCTCCACCCCCAAAGTCCTCAGATATTTCCCAAGTAGGACTTGGCAGCCCTAGTTACAGCTATAGTTCATGTTTCTGCTGACTGTGTAGCTTGGCTGTTAATTTTTTGAGGGCCATCTCTCTGAAAGAAACACACTTCAGTAATTTCTCTGACAAAAATACACATGCATGCACAGCGTCTGCTTCCAAACACCACATTGTGTATCACTGCCCTCTGAGGCCAAGAGTTGGAGACCAAAATAAATAGCCTTCTGTTTTTTTCCCTCAGTTCTACGGTTCCTAACCATGAAAAATCACTCCAGTGTTCCAGCAGGTTAATAAATTATGATATAACTGCTAATTGCCACTGCTGAGGGTTCTGGTTAGAGAATTAAAAGCCTAGTGAGAAACCAGCCCCTCTGGTTCTTCTTTGGAAGGAAAAGCATCAGCTTGAACTAAATGACATTCACATTAGGCCCAGAAAGGAAGAGGAAGACTAAAAGCATCTGTTGTTTACATATTTATCTTTGAAAAAAAGATGCATTTGTTTTGTCTAGAGAGCAGAACTAGGAGACTCTGGGTGGAAAAGAAGAACTCAAACCTGAAAATAGCAGCGATGTGGGGGTAAAAAACCCCCCAGCACAAAACACACACAGAGCAAGCTCTACTTTGATTTCAGTTCTATTTTACCCTCCATAAAACCATCTTAAAAGGATACTCTTTGTGTGTATATATGTGTGCCCGTGCGTGCGCGCAAAAACATCAGTATCAGGTAGCCCACAATATCCTGTCATTCCACAATAGATCATGCATCATTTCCTCTTTACACATTCCGAGCACTTGCTGAGGACTTCAACAAACCAACTGAACATGATCTGCCAACTTTACAAACAGGATTTGCAAATACATTTTAGAAGCTTAATTTAGGGCTCAGACACGAATGGAAAACGTTAAGGTCGAAGATAGCAACAATGAGAATGAAGACTGGGTGGGTCACATACATATATTTGTTAGGGCTGCCAAGTCCAACTTGGGAAATATCTGAGGACTTTGGGGGTGGAGCCAGGAGACTTTGGGGGTGGAGCCAGGAGAAAGGAAGTGACATTTTGTGATGTCACATCCTGTGATGTTGCTTCCACATGCTGACACATGAACTCATGAAGTTTCCTAATACTGAGCTTCTGCTGCTGCCTTGAGCTTTATAGGCTTGCAAGCAGCATTACCCAGACTGTGACTTTTATGCCACTGTTTTTTGTCGCTGAACAAGAGTCAGTGTTATGTAGCAGTCAGTTTGTTTGGCTGGGATCTGGGAGAGCCTGGCTCAAAACCCTGCAGTGCCATGGAATCATTTTATTTAATACTGAATCAGGCCATTGGTCCATCAAGGTCAGTATTGACTACTCAGACTGGTAGTGGCTCTCCAGGGTCTCAGGCTGAGATCTTTAATGTCACCTATGACCTGATCCTTTTTTAGCTGAAGAGGCTGATACCTCCTGCATGTCAAGCAGATGCTCTATCACTGAGCAACGGCCCTACTGAATCCTTCCTCATCTCGGCAGAATATGAAGCACTAAGTGCTGCACAAGTGCTAAATATGATTTTCATATCATAAGAACAGGAGAGAAGCCACAGTGGATCAGGCCAACAGCCCGTCCAGTACAACACTCTGTGTCACACAGTGGCCAAAAATACCAGGTGCCCTCAGGAGGTCCAGCAGCAGGGCCAGAACTCCAGAAGCCCTCCCACTGTTTCCCCCCAAGCACCAAGAATGCAGAGCATCACTGCCCCAGACAAAGTGTTCCATTTAGACCTTGTGGCTAATAATAGCCACTGATAGACCTCTGCTGGATGGGGACAGAGAGAGAGAGAGAGACAGACAGACAGACAGACAGACAGAAAAAAGAAAGAAAGGGGGAGGGGGAGAGAGAGAGAAGGAAAAGAGCAGGCAGACCCCAGCAGCTTACCCCAAGCAGCTTACTCCAGCAGCAGGCCACATGCAAAAGCAGGCCCTTCAGCAGAAAGAGCCTCTCTGGGCGGGACTCTCTTGCTCTTTCTTAAAGGGGAAATGTCTGTTGAGGCTTTTTACTGCAGGGCAGGCTCTCTGCAGACATTTCCCTTTTAAGAGGCCAGGCCAGGCTCCGACGTTTCCCTGCTGGCAGCCATTGCCTCCCCCGGTTGCCAATTCTGAAAAAGCGGGGGAAAGCTTAAAAAATCGGTGCTTCCCCCGCCCTACCCGGGGACTTGGCAGCCCTAATATTTGTCAATCTCTGTATTGCTCAGCACTATCTCACAACAGAATCTGCTAAAACGGATTGTTCGAGAGATGTATAGAACTGTCTGTGGTGTTTGACTTTGATGGCTCGTTCATTTTATGCTGGTAGGAATGTAAAGAAGAGAAACTCTGCTACTATTTCTTTTTCCATCCAAGAGAGGAGAAACGCCACCCCCATTCCTGTTGTAATATTGAAATACTTCAGGGTGTTATTGTATTTCAGTTATTGCTTTTGGGAAGAGGGACATTTAATTCTAGTCTCTGATCCCAAAGCTGGTGTAGCCACTCGCTGCTCATAGGAGACAAAAGCACCACATTTTCGGAGGTTGTAGATCAGGGCTTAGAATTCTCATCTTGCTCAGCTCCTCAGATTGGCTGCATGATCCTTTGACCAGAGAAAGGTCTCTGGGGCCATTTCCCCAATATAGCCACAGATCCATCCCACGTACTGGTTAACAAGGGTGTGTGAAACATCTCTAACAATTTTTGGCTTGTTTATAAAACCTTTGTGCTTCTGTCAGATGTTTTGCCTGAAAAGTAATTATGCTTCAAACACTCCTTTAGGCAAAAGTTTCATGGCAAGTCTCCATGTCTGGCATGGTTTGATGTTGCAAAGGTCAAGGGACCAATGATTCAATGTAGATACATTACGTAGAAACCTGCATGCTAGAAGCTTTGAGGCATCTGTTGGTCCTGGTACATAGAAGCAGCCTTTAGAGCAACTGACTTAAGTTCATGAAACCTTGCCAATATGTAAGAAACAGAATAATAATAGCCTATCAGGAAATGGAAAGAGACTTCCTATAGTTGTTTTTTTCCTGAGGAAGGACCAGAAGTCTGAAACACTGAATACTACCTGGGAAAAGTGTTGGATATTTATTTTGTATATTTATACTTTTGGAGTCTGTATTTGCTCTTTATGGATTTTGTTGACTTCTGTATTCTCCCATGATGGATTATGAATAGAGTTATTTCACATTAAATACATTGTTCACTGTATTGAAGTCTCCTTTTGTATATTTGTGCGGGATATTCAGCTCACAGTTGTTTTCTGTGATTTTTTGGCTTTCCTTACTGTGTACTGTTTGTTTTTTCAAGGGACCAAAGAGGCATATGCTATTCCAGTCACCCTGTGGCTCTCCAAGGTGTCAGGAACACAGGGGAGTAAGCATATACTATCCTGGCCCTCCTGGCTTGCTGAAATTAAGCCTCATATAGCAAAAGCATTTCCAGCTTTTCAGTTCCAGTGCAGGTTAGCTCTTGCTTACATCAGCTTCAGTCCAAGGTCTCCCCAAAGTACCTTTGCAGTCACAATGAAGTGATCTGTTGGTTTTGTTGCTTCTATATAGCCTCCTCTTCAGGATATTTAACAGAGCACCCCTGGCTGTAGCAGTTCACTAGGGTTGCCAACTCCAGGTTCAGAAATGCCTGGCGATTTGAGGACGGAGACTGGGAGTCTGGTATTTAGGGAGGGGAAGGACCTCAGTATGGAATAATGCCACACAGTCCGCCTTCCAAAGCAGCCAATTTCTCCAGGAGAAGTGGAATAAATGTTTTAAATGAATAAATAAGTAATAAGTGATTTATGTAGCCTGGAGACCAGTTGTAACTCCCGGAGGCTGGCAACCCTACTACCTGTGCAGGCATTAAGCCATGAGAATATGCAGCCAAGGAAAAAAGCAGTGGCAGGGAAAAGCAGAGCATACCCTATTTTGCTGCCTTTTTAAACTCTAGAGCTTAGACAGGATGTGAGAGAGGCAAACCCTGGGTCTCCTCTGCTCACCACCAACAAGCTGTAATAAGCCAGGCATTTCAAGCAGAGAAATGGTGGGTGATTTGAGGTGTGTGTGTGAGATGATATTGAGTACTTTCTCCACTTTCTGCTTTTCAGCCCCTCTTGGCTGTATGTCTCCCCCCCCCCCCCCCCAAATGGGCTCAATTCTGGCCTTGGAGTATAGTTAAGAGAAGAGCAGGTAGGAGACAGGGCTGCGGAGGAAAATCGACAGACAGTGTGAATGTTCAAACAGCCCCCTCTTCCCTGCTGTGTTTGAAATTGGCCGCACACCCTGCCATTTTACAGTTGTTCGGCAGCAACTCGCGTTCTGAGACACAGGCCTATGGTCAAATGTCTTGTTCTTCCTAAACCATGTGCATTTATTTTACAAAAGCTCAGCCATTCGGATTCCTGGAGGTGAACAACCCTCCCAACAACAGTTTTATTTGCGGTGTCCCAGCCTCCCCCCTCCTGCACTTCTTTTTATCTGCTGAAAACGGCTTGATATTTTCTGGGTCACCATGACGACAGAAGAGCTGTCTGCAACTGACCAACTGGAAGCTACAAACATCACAGGCCCAAATTGCCTCCACCTCCTTTCCTGAATTCCAGTTCTATTAAATATTCACCCTCAACGGTTAAATGTGGCTTTGCTGTGGAAAGTTAGCTATTTTGGGGGGTGGGGGAGTGCACAGCTCAAAGGGGGTAAAAAATAAAAAAGGAGCACAATTCCACAGCAAGATAGCGACTCAATTTGTAAATGAAATACAGTTCTTGAAACTAATCCTATTCCGGGCTATGCTTGCCATGGCATTTTCAATATTCAGCACCTTTCATCCACGGATCTGGAAGCATTTACAGGCATTAAGTAGGGAAATCTCAACCGTCTCATGAGCCATTAAAAGGAAAATGCAGAGAAGCGGAATTGTATGGATTCCATTGTTTTCTATATAGCAGGATTTCTTAATTTTTCTTTTTAAAGCAGGGACTACTTATCCGGTCTATTGGACTTCTGAAGTCTAGCTGTAAGACTTTTAACAACAAACAGAATAATGTTCCATAAGGGTCTGACTTATGCTGACAACTCCACGTTCAAGGCAATACCAGATTCTGCCTCCTCTCTCCTCATACCTCTACTTTGTGCTGTTGCCTTGATCTCTCCTGCTTCTGCTTCCATCACTGATCCACACCCTCTCTCTCCCAGTCCCACCCACTCACTGGGTAGCTGCTGCTTCTGCTTTCAGCTGGACTCATGCCACAGCTGGCCTGGTATGAGCCGAGATGATGGCATCACCACTGAGGATCAACTTGTTCTCAGCCAGGAAGAGGTGATGTGAATATGGCCTTTGTCACATTTTAGACTTATGCTCCCCGGCCTAGACTGGGTGGTGGTGGTGGTGGTGGTGGTAATAGCAGTCCCAGATTTAGGGTTGCCAAGAAATTTGAGAAATTCTTGGAGATCTTGTTGGCCAGCAAGGCACTCTTAGTGCTCTTATGAATTGTGATATTCATAAACCTGAACTTTGGGCTGCCTTGAATGGAAGGGCCACGTGCTTTCTGCATAATAGGAGCCAGCTCCAGCCCATGCCAGGAGGCTGACACCCTAGATTAGTTCACCAGAGACAAAGGACTCCTCTTGCCATGAGGTTTCTTTCTGTTTCAGCGATCGCTGGCCAAACCCCTGCCCCCTCTCCTACACATCTGGATAGTTATGCTAACTAAGTTGCCTAGCAACTAATGTGCCAGACATTACCCAACAGGCCAAAGTCGTTGATTAACAATGGACTTGGCCAGGTGAGTCATCGGACCCCAGACTCAGTGTCCGCTTCCTGATGAGATCATACTCTTGCAACACTGCCCAACCCCTGGACCTCCTCCCTTTGTTCACCTTTAACCTATAGAAAGGTCCAAGAGGGACGGACCGCCTAGCAGGTGTGTTAGTGGGTTGTGGTCTGCAAAGCCCGCCCCAAGACCCCCAATAAAAGTCCAAACCCGGAGTCACTCGCTCTCTTGAGCCATCGCCCTCTGTCTATTCTATTGACCCTTCAGTCCAGCTTGCTGTCCCCAACCCTTGCCTCCATCTTTGAACCCCATTTTCTCTCTCTGGAATCGCGATTCAGGAGAAGCACGTGGTCTTGCTGGTTCAAGCCTCGTGTCCCCATAGTCTTTCCAATTCTCTCCCTATCCAGCTCATCCAGACATCGGACAACGCATCTAAGGTATTGTGCTTTTCCCCATCAATGATATCCTGCTCATGCGAAAGTGCTATTTTCTCTCTATATTTCATTAGGCCTGTAAGATTGTGTGTGTGATTACGTTTTTTGTATGCTTGACAACATTATCCAGTAAACATCATTGAACTTGGAATCTGCTTCACGTGCCTCTTTCCTTGAGAACTCCCGGGAGGGGTGGGACCCTGGTATAGTTGGCAAGAACCCGTGTATTTTGCTGATTGCTAAACATAAATTAAAGCAATTCGGCTAACAATCTGGGGATGGAGTTTGGAGAAGGCAGAATTTGGGGGAGAAGAGAGACATTGCTAGGGTATAATGCCATAGAGTCTACCATCCAAAGCAGCCATTTTCTCCAAGGAATCTGATCTCTGTCCTCTAGAGATCAGCTGCAATCCCAGGAAAACTCCAAACCCCGCCTGAAAGTTGGCAGCCCTACAGAGATGATGGCAAGCCTGAATGGAGGTGATGGATGTAGCCTACAACCATTCTCACTTCCTGGATATGCACTATGGTGGGACAGATCCAAAGCAAGTCTCTACGGTTCTGGTATTGCCTCTGGGGCTCAGTTTGTTCCCAGCCAGCAGTAGGGTGGGAGGCCATGGGAGGTGCCACCATCCAGGTCCACGTTGAGCCTCCATGCCACTTTCCCCAGCCTTCACCCAGCCCACAGACCCTTGTTTAATCATGGTTGCATAGCATCTTGTATATTCACAGCTTTTCTTGGAGGCAAAGCAGATCTGGAGAGTCGCTATGTATTTTTTCTTCTTCTCCTGTGTCACTTTTATTTTTGTGCTCTCTTAAACTATTCCTCAGAAGTGCTCAAGGACTGAAAAGGACATAATAAGCCAGTGAAGGAGTGAGAATGCTTGATGTATCAGTTTGTGCCTGAGGTTTAAAATACGGTGAAGAGGCCCGCAAGCTTGTTTTCACAGAACACTACCACAATATCCCATACTCTCTGAAAAACTTGCCACTTCGGAAGGACGTTGGTTCAAAACTGAGCCTATGATGTAACAAAATGGTGAGTCTGTTTGTGGGTCTCTTGACCAGCCTCTAAGCTGAAGAAAAAGAACAAATGCCAATCAGTCCAGTCTGCTGGCATTAGTGATGCCAGGTACCATGTATTTATTCACTGGCTTTGGCATGGTAACAGGTTTAAATATTCTTTCTCAATGATGGCAGGATTTTTTAATTGTAAGCCACCTCAAAACTTGGAATCCAAGTCTTATGAGAAAAGCCTGAAAGAGTTGGGTATGTTTAGCCTGGGAAAGAGAAGGCTTGGATGGGACATGATTGCAGTCTTCACGTCATGTAGAAGATGGAGCAGATCTATTCTCTCTTGCTCTAGATTGCAAGACTAGATCTAATGGGTGGAAATTACAAGGGAGTCGATACTGGCTAAATATCAAGAGAAACTTCCTACCTGTAAGAGTGGTTGAACAGGGGAACAAACTGCCTTGAGAGGTGGTGGATGCTCCTTCACAGACATTTTCAAGTGGAGGCTGGATGACCATATTTTGGGTATGTTGTAGGGCTATCTTTCGGCTATGCTCCTGCAGAGTACAGGGGGTTGGACTAGATGACCTGCAAGGTCCCTTCCAACACTAACATTCTGTGATTCTATAAGCAGGATTCTGAAGAGGCAGCACAGACATTTCTTGAACAAATCCTTAGTGCCTCACCACCTCCTTACCTGAACCCACAGAGTCTGGCCTGGGCTACTCAAGCGGCAAAATTTGTTCCCTTCCCCCCAATCTCAGTTCCTGGCCCATTAATGAATCCCTGCTTTTGGAAAACCAGTTCATCACATGAGAGGCTGGTCTTGAGCTCATATCCCTCATGTACCCTCCCCCAGCCCAGAAATTCAAGCTATGACCCTCCTCCTGCAGTTTGAAGTCCATTCTACCTTAGGATTCTACCACCTTGCTTTTGCTACATGAACAGAGCAGCCCCTGTGCAATCGCGTGCATCAGTCATGTGCCCCAGTCTACGTATGCACCTTTCCCAATAATGACTGTGTCACTACTTGAGGTGGCGCCAATACCAGCAGAATCTTCAGCCCCTCAAATGTAGTGATGGGTGAACCTATCATGCTTGACCCAAAACTGATCATTTCAAGCAGGTGTCATTTTGAGCAGGAGCTTGGGGGAGCTCAGCTCCAGGAGTTGGTGTCAGCCCCCCCCCCAACGCGGGGAAATGCCTGCTTGTGTCATGGCTGCAGCAAAATGACCCCGTCCCCTGGAAAGGTCCTTGTTCCTCTGACCAGCCTTCTGAAGGCTTCAGCCACCACTGAAGCTATCCTCCCAGAATAGTGGTATTTCTGAGCTTGGATTAATAACTGTCCCCTCTTTGCTGTTCCTTCCTTCCATCCTTCCTTCCGACATACTTCCAGGGATGTCAGGTGGTTTAGCATATGCAAATAAGTTATGCTAATGAGTTATGCTAATGAGCTCCTGCACCTCTTTTTCTACGAAATGACCCCCAATTTCAAGTATCCTTGCTGAACACTCAGAAATGCTTCATGGATATACACAAGAGTCTGACAAGCACAAAACACATGTGCATGTGCACAAAAGTCCCCCCCCCCAACCATAAATGTTACACTTCTGAAGGGAGGGGGGAGTAAACCACAGCGTGGAGTGTTTCTTTAAAGCAGGCTTATCGTTCCTGATAAATTACTTTCCCCCAGTCTCCCCCCTCATTCTTGTTGGGGGTTCATGAGGCTATATTGTTTATAGACTTCTGAACTTCTGAACTGAACTGGAAGAAAACTACAATGCCCAATGACCACACACAATTCACTTAAGTTCTGAGGATACTCTAACAACAGTTACTGGCTGGTTGCCTATCTTATGATGAATGCTGCCAATTGCACACATGCAAAAACACTCATTTTCAGTTGAGAACAAACCATCAGTACAAGTACCCGGAATACCAGGCTCAAGAGAAAGGGGGGGGGGGGCTTTGCGAATGGCATAAGCTTCATTTTCAAACCCTAGTTGTGAAGATCATAGCATTATGATTCAAGAGCTTTTCAGAAGCCGTACATATAATGCACTACCTTTCTTTCCCCTTCCTTCCGGAAGGCAGATCCCAACTTCTGTTTCTTTATGGACACAACTAGAGTGTGACAGACAGAATGCTGGGAACTGGTGATTATAGACAGATGAGACTGCTCCCTCCTGTGACAATTTCTGAGGTCAGCTGAGAATCCCATCTGCTTTCTTCTAGCTATATATGAAGCAATATGCAGCAGTTCATTTTTGGATACAGAGATTACTCAGTGTGAAATCCAGAAGGCATAAAGTACATTTCTGATACTTCTCATTTCATTTGGAAGTAAATCCCAAGTAGATCCATAATAAAAAATTAGTTCTAAGTATTAGAATACCATTACCTGCTGGGTAGTCTACCTTTCAATCTCCATGGGAATCAGAAGCGCTCAGTTCAGATAATTAGTAACTAGAAGTTTATAAATATTCAAATTTAAGCAGGAAGGGTGCATGCAATACCAAAGTCACACTTGTCATCCATCCACCTACCATTATGCAATCATTGGCTGGGCTTCCATGGGATCATAGTTGTTAAATACTGGGTTCAAGATGCATTGCAGTGAAACAGCTCAACTTTATTAAGTGATTTCAGGAACACGACTAAAACACCAGGGCAACAGCCCTGTTTAAATAGTATGCAAAAACCACACCCAACTACCAACGATAGGCTATTTACATAACATTAGTTTCTCATTGGTCACTTCCAGAGTTCTGGTGGGCTATAGTTCTTGAGCTCCAAGCTCAGACAGTCTCTGGTAGACAGTTCTGGAATGTTCTAGCCCTAATACATAGCAATAGTATGGTCATCTAATTTAACTGCTGAGCAGGAAGGACCAGCCTATAGACCCATGACCAACTCAACACCAGACTACTTGGCTACAAATATAGCTAAGGCTGCAATCTTAAACTTTCCCCGGAGCAAACACCATTGAATAAAATGGGACTTACAACTGAGTGGACCTGTTTAGAATTGCTCCCTAACTCAGCCAGCTGCTCTTAAAACAGGCAGAGCGAGATAAGGGCATGCTTCGGTGAGTTTGTATGCATTTATGCTAAACCGGCACATCCCCACCTTAAAATGTTTTGCTACCCAGACAATTATATTTTTGCTATATATTTTAATATCCAGTTGTAATAATCAATATCACATTCAGTTTTTTGAAACAGGCTTGTGTAGTGACTCAATGAAAAAAGCCACTGAGCTCCCAGCCCTTGAATGTGAGGTGTCTTTACCATGTCTGACAGTATCTCATTCACTCCTCAATACATGACACTGAAATACAACACAAAATCTGCCCTCCCCTCTGCAAAGCCGCCATGCTGCAAACATTTTGAATGCAGCAAATTATTTTGCACAAAATGATATTTAGGAAACTCAAACTATGCCTGTCCTTCCCCACAGCTTCTTATTTTTTTTCATGAAAAGTTGCCAACACACTTTCAAGCTGATTTTTACAGTCCCAAGGGCTAGAAATTTGTTGGAGTCCCCCCCCCCCCCCCAATAAATGGAAGTGGAGATCCTCAGTAATGAATTTTGCTCTTATGAGCTGCTTGAATAGCATCTGAGCAGAAGGATAAAGAAGAGTTGTTTTATATACCTTGCTTTTCTCTACCTTAAGGAGTCTCAAAGTGGCTTACAATTGCCTTCCCTTCCACTCCCCACAGCAAGCACCTTGTGAGGTAGATGGAGCTGAGAGAGTTCTGAGAGAACTATGACTGGTCCAAGGTCACCCAGCAGGCTTCATGTGGTGGAGCAGGGAATCAAACCCGGTCCTCCAGATTAGACTCCACTACGGTTAACAATTACACCACACTGGCTCTTGCACTGGCAGGTACAACCATGATATTAGGAATGCTGTAGCACTGCATTAGCCCCTTTTTGATGTGCTTTTGAGCAGCGTTGAGATAACTGCGAGTCACAATTGAAAATATACAAGTCCTGTACACATGATGTAGGCTCTTAATTCCCCTAGGTAACCAAAGTGTGCATATTCAAGCACACACACATTCAGGTATACTGCTGTACAGCAGTGTTCCCTCTAAGCTGAGTTAGTGTGAGCTAGCTCAGTTTTTTAGCCTCTGGCTCACACATTTTTGTCTTTGCTCAGGAAGGATGGCTCCAAAGCAACCTAATTTATGCAGTAGCCAAATCGCTCGGTCACAACTTTAATGCCAGTAGCCCCAAAAGTAGAATTTTTGCTCACAAGACTCTACAGCTTAGAGGGAGCATTGCTGTACAGGTGCAGTATAAACACTATATTCGGATGAACAGAAGCCAGGGCTCAGTTCAGCTGGCCAAACAACAGTCAGTCACTTCCAGGTATTCATTTGTGCACAAATGAATGACAGAAAAATGTTACATAGATGCCTGTATCAGGTTAAAAAATGCCACATTTCCCAAATATAGAGTTCCATGCTTCAGGAAAACTCCTCATTAGAAAATCCACAAATCAGCCACTGGGTTCATTTAACACCTCTGGTTAGAAGAGTATGATTGGAGTCCAGTAGCACCTTGAAGACCAACATGGTATAAGCTTTTGAGAGTCAATGTTCCCTTCATAAGAGACAGGTGACTTTTGAAAGCTCATACCCTGGAAAGGTTGATGGTTTTTAGGATACTACTGGACCCAAATCTTGTTTTTCTATTGCGGAACAACACAGCTACCCACCTGAAGCTATGGCCAGAAGTCTCACCAGTCAAAATGATGGGGCAATCGTATCTATTGTACACAATGCTTTCCCCTCCACAGGAGAGCTCCATCACAGTGTGGTTGTGTGTGTGTGTGTGTGTGTGTGTGTGTTCTGCAAAGCTGGGTCACTCTTGCTGCCTGGATTTATGATATTTATTTCCTTTTTAAAGGAAGGCGCTTCATTAATGGCTGCTCACTATTCTTCTGCTTCCCACACCCTACTAAACCAGCCCTTCTATGAGTCACCTTAGTGGAACCAGTGATGTTCCCTTCCTACAAACACCCATTGTGACCTCAGTTAGCCCGGATGTGATTTGCATATGGTAGAGGGGAGTCTCTGGACCAATTGACCCCCTCCCCAAAAAATCAAGCAGACAGACAGACACACACAAAACAAAAACCGGTGATGGGCCTTCAATAGACATCAAAAAGGACCCAACTACTGCTACTTTGAAAGCCTGTATATTCCAGTGGAGGATATTGGACAGAATACCATCAGAGGCTGGTGGTTTGAAAAGGATCTCATTTGTTCAGTTTTGTAATCCTGAGCTTGCTATGAGCACAGTGGTTGTATTCCCTACCTCTCAGCAACCAGTACACTTCCAGAGCTTGTCGCACAGCCATTGTGATTACGTAGCTTAAGTTATCACTAACAGCTCTGTTAAGCTTTAAAAATGTATTATTCAAAGGGAAGGTTGGAAGTAAGGGATAGAACTGCAAGGGGAGGAAGTGGCAGTGGAAGGTATACCATTTTAGGATTATATTGCAAAAGGCTCAATTTTCCTTGCCCTGTGCCCAGAAGAGATGGATCTCTGCTTGTACTGAACCCTCTCCTCACCTCATCCCCATTAAGCAGGATGTTAATAACATAAGAATAGCCCTGCTGGATCAGACCAGTGGTCCAACTAGTCCAGCTTCCTGTCTCACACAGTGACCAACTAGTTCCTCTGGACAGCCAACAACAGGGCATAAAGGCCAAGACATTCCCCTTATGTTGCCTTCTGACTCTGGGATTCAGAGGTTTAGTGCCTCTGAATGTGGAGTTTCCCCTCAATTACCATGGCTATTAGCTACTGATAGACCTCTCCTCCACGAATCCATCAGATCCCCTTTTAAAGCTGTTTATTCCTGTGGTCATCACTACATCCTCTGGCAGTGAATTCCACAATGTGTAAAGGGGAGTTTTCTTTTGTCCATCCTGAATCTACTGCCTGTCAGCTTCATTGAATGCCCTTGATTTCTAGTCTTCTGAGGATGTTCTGCCACTGTGCCAGGTGCAATGCAACATTCTTCAGTTTTGGCAAGCTCAGAGCCTGCAAAGAAGCTGGCAGCTAGAAAACTGTTTATGAGGCATGGGAGGGCAACGAACAGGTGCATCACACCTGGGGAAGGAGAATGAGAACACAGACTATGGGGGACTTGATTCACACCATCATCACACCATCAATAAGGACTGTAGTGTAAAGGATTTGTGTGTACACCTTCTGGACAGGGAGGGTCTTACCTGTGCCAGGATGATTCCTTAATATGCACAAGGTAGGGTTAATTACTCCAGGCTTGAAAATTCCTGGAGATTTTTGGGGGGGGGGCTGGGAAGGGGGTTGGGAAGGGGAGGAATCACAGAATGGTATACAGCCATAGAGTACTTCCTTCAAACCTGCTATTTCCTCTGTGGAAACTGATCTCTAGTCTGGAGGTCAGTGGTAATTCTGAAAGATCTTCAGGCCCACCTGGAGTCTGGCAATCCTACCAGCAGGTCAGGCCACTGCAGTTGATGGTGTCCACCACTGGTTGGTGTCCTGTCCTCAGAGAAGCATTCCAGCACAATTCACCTTCCTTTAACAGGGCTGTGTTGTGGTGAAAAAGAGAAACGGGGATCTGAAACAGGAGCATTGCTCATGACTTCTCAAGACGTCAAGCAGGCCGATGCCTGGCTAGAGACAAGAAAGCCCTCACAAGAAGCTGTTACTCCTCCTCTTCCATTTTATTCACAACATGTGCTGAATCCTCATTTCACCTCAAACAAAGACAGTACGGTAGGAACAGCAGCACCGCTCCACGGGGGAAATCTCTGCTTCAGAAGTCGAGCTAAACACACAGTTATTAGCAACTGTCGCCAGCAGCTCTTCCCTCTTTCTCTAGCCTCAGAAAGTTACCTTGCCGCCTCCACCATATGCTGCCGTGTGTTTTGTTGCCCAACACAAAACCTTCCATTTGCTACCAGCTCAGCAGGTGTTCAACTGCCCATACTCGGATTCCAAGTCCATACCATTCTGAAACCACACCTCGGTCGTGTGGTTTAGATATCCAGGGACAGGAAATGAGCCACCTAGGCATCTGTCGGTGCTAGAGCTTGGGCAGCCAGGGACACACTGAAGTTGGCCATCTGAATCCACACGGAAAAGGGCCAGAGTTCAGGGGCTGATGTTGGACCCGTCCTGCAGACAATGGAGTTTGTTTTCCATTCCCTTCTGTTTCTACCTGAGAGTCCCCATGCCAATTTTGTTTCTCCCTTGTTCAAACCGGACCTCTAAATCCATTTCCTCACACTGAATTTTCTATCTAGATCATACTTAAGTGTCATTGAATTACCATTCTGGTGTCTATATTACATGCACAACTGACAGATGTTGTATGCTTCAAAACTGTACTGCTTGCATAAAGAATGCAAACAGAGCTACCAAATCAACAGCAAAGAGTGAGGAACTGAAACGGTGGGTAAAAAATATAACAAAAATAAATGAAATAAGCACAGTTGTGGCAGCAGGGAGGAAAAGCAATGGAGGAAACAGTTAAGCAGCTAGGAAATACGGGCTTGGGAGGCCCACAGAGAGCTTTACAGGCTAGACCACAATCTGGATGTTACCCAGGAAAAGGCGTTGGTCAGATATTAATAGCTAGTCCCAACCAAATAGAATATCAGTGATTGGGCCCAGTTAACCCTGCTATAATCACATCCAATCTAAACTAATATAATGTGCTCTACATTGAGCTGCCCATGGAGAAAGTATAGTATGGGACTTTGCAGTAAAGACATACCCTAAGCAAGATTTGAATCATAACTGGAAGATCTGTGTCTGGATCTTTCCAGCAACTTTGAAAGCAGAATCATACCAGTACAGGACCTCAATTCAGATTAGAGCCATGCAGAAAGTGGAGAGGGGATTAGGCTCTACATGGTTTCAGTAATCAAAAGAAGGGCCTGCCCTATCCTTGTGGTCATTACAGCAAGCTCTGGACACCTGAACAGCATCAGGAAACCTCCAACAGCCTGACTGGAAGACATCGGCCAGGCTGTTGAGGGTTAGGAAACACCGGTGGGAGGGGGGAACCTGCTTGGGTGAGCCGTGCATATAAAAGGAGGCAGTGAGCCAATGGGGGGGGGCAGAGATGATAACAGCAGATGCTTGAAAGCCCACACATGGCTAGAAGAGCAGAAAAACAGCTGGAAATTGTGAAGCAGCTCTCAGCCGCAGCCTGCAGGACTGGAGATGAGAACAACAGGAAAAGCTTTGGGAAGGTGCAGTGCTTTCAGTGCCTAGTTCTTGTGTGCCTTTCTTACACACTCAGGGGAATGCTGATTGCCACTTTGGGGTCAGGAAGCAATTTTCTCCAGGCCAGTTTGGCCACATATCCTGGAGATTTTTTTGTCATCTTCTGGGTGTGGAACAGGGGTTACTGCAGGTATGGGGGGAGGTATTTGTGAATTTCTTGCATTGTGCAGAGGGTTGGACTAGATGGCCCTGGAGGTCCCTTCCAACTCTATGATTCTATGATTCTAAGGGGAGGAGAAGATGGCACTAGCCACTAAAGGTGATGGGGCTCACCAAGAGAAGTTGAGACAGGCACAGGTGGCAGCTCTGGAAACTGAGGTCTAAGAGAAGAAGAGTTGGATATATACCCCACCCTTCACTTAGAGTCTTTGAGCAGCTTATAATCTCCTTCCCTTCTCCTCCCCATAACAGACATTCTGTGAGATAGGTGGAGCTGAGAGAGTTCTGAGTTCTTGAGAGAAGAGCTCTGAGAGAATTGTGACTGACCCAAGGTCACCTAGCTGGCTGCATGTGGAGGAGTGGGGAATCAAACCCAGTTCTCCCAGATTAGAATCCACCACTACACCAAACTGGCATGAGTGCAAAGGCCTGGGAGGGAACAACAGTAGGAAGGTCAAGGAAGACACCCTGGGGAGTGGAGGCCAGGTTTAAAGGGCCAGCTTCCAGTCTGAGAGCACTTTTGTCATAGCTATTATTGCACTTTTTATTGTACCCATTTTACAGACCAGTGCACAAGGGGACAGGGTTGGCGTCATGGAATTGTGTGAGGGCTGAAGGGTTAAGCCCCTCTCCCATTCCCACATGACCCTGATCCAGCTGTGGGCCCCACATGGCTATAATTCAGACCAAAATATCCTGGAGAATCTTGCATTTTGTATAACTTTGTCATGTCTAAAAAACTGTGAGCTGTACGGATGCACCTGTTAATAAATGGAAAATGGAATGGATCGTGGGAAATCTGTTATCTCTGACATGTCTAATTTGACCCCGATTCTGCAGAGCAGCATGTAAAGATAATGCAGACCTCGACCCTACTGGAGGTGAGGACCATGTCACTTATCTCCTGTACACAGACACAAATACTCTGATATAGATCTAAACAGAGAGATTTGAGTCGGTATTTCAGCCCATTCCCTTCTAAAAGCATAACAGGATCTGGAGATGTTGTAAAAGCTCCATACTGACACTTAGCTGGAGGTACCCATGTAGTAGTACCCCACTTTATTGTCTTGATTCAGCACTGAAGGCAGGCACTGGGGTCGAGTTCTGGTGCTAGCCAAGCCATGCCCTTAGCATTAATACAATTAAAATAGATTTACTTTTTGTCTAAGTGCACCTCCTTGTGAAATTGCCACTGTCTAAAAATCCACAGACATACTTAGCTTCTTCCATGTGTCACAGCTTTTACGCAAGCATTAACTCAGAAAAAAAATTATTGTGTTTCCCCCCCCTAACCTCAGAATTGTGTAAATTCATTCTATGTCTATTAATTATTTACTTTCCACATTTCTATACTGCGTCTTAACACAAATGCTCCCTAGGGGGATCTACGTATAATAAACTGGTTGTAAAAATGTCACACACAAAACATTAACAAAAAAACTTCAGAAGAAAGGCAAAAAGGAAAGGCAGAATCCCGGGTCTTGGCCTACAGTTGGAGGCTCAAGCTTTCTCCATTGCATGGAGCAACTTTGGTCAGCTTTGGCTGATGTGCCAGCAAGAGCTGTTCCTTGAAATGCATGATGTGGCCACAGTAACACATGGACCCATTTCCCACCAGCACTGCCCTGGCGTTCTTCCTTCGTTTGCCCCGGTGCTGTGCTTGAATGTCACACTATTTGCCACGGGGTGCATTTTGACCCACGGCTCCACCTGATCTTCCCCGTGGCTTCAGTGATCCTCAAAAAACAGGATCACTGAAACTGCGGGGAAGATCGGGCAGAGCCTCAGGTCAAAATGCACCCCGTGGCAAATAGTGTGAAATTCATGCACAGCACCGGGGCAAACGGAGGAAGAATGCCGGGGCAGCACTAGTGGGAAATCGGTCATGCTCTGGTCATATCCAGGTAAGACTACTGCAACTTGTCTACCTGGGGCTGCCTCTGAAAACCATCTTTCAGATAATGTCAGTTCAAAACAAAGCTGCCAGGTTGTTGTTCAGGAGTCTTACCATCCCTGTACTGGAAGATCTTTACTGGCTGTCTAGCTGTTTCTAGGCACAATTCAAAATGCTTACAGCCCTGAGCATTTGGGGACTGGGGGATCTGAAAGACCACCTCATTCCATTCTGTCCCACCAACCGGAGGAAGTTTTCCTCACAAGCACTGTCCTGTGGACCCCACCCATGGACATGTTGCAGATGGGAAACAGCATGGCTTTTTCATTGGCAGCATGCTGTCTTTGGCATGGCCTTCCGCTAACTAAGCAGCCATCTTGAGCACATCTGACATTGACACACCACGTCAGAACACTGAGACTTATTCTACTTTTTAGGAGGTTATTTTAAAATATGTAATAGATTTTTATAGTCTGCATTCCATCTTGTTTTACATTGGTGTGGGCCAGTTTTTATAATGTTTTGTGCCTTGTACTCGATTACGTGCTATTTGCTTTATTGCAGCTGGATCGAGATTTTGGGGTTTTGGCCGATAGGATTCGCTTTAGTTGGGTGTGTTGTTTTAAATTAAAATGCAATTGCTTTACACTGTAAGCCACCTTCAGTAATCCTTCCAGGCAGACAGCATATACATTTTCTAAGCAAGAAAATAAATTGCGCAAATTGGTTCCTAAAACAAGGGTCAAGCTATGCACGATACTGGAGATCAGCCACAGGATATCCTGGCATGTGATTTAGCTGCACCAAACAGTTGTGAGGGAGTCATATGAATGCAGCTGCTGCACCAGGGAAGGAAGTGTTTAATTTTCCCCTTTGCTTTTTCATAGACCAGAAATGTACCTCCACTTCCTCAACTGTAAGCCTCAATAGGGGAGGAAAACCCCCTCAAATTGTGGCTGTGTTTTACTGATGCTCAAGGCAGCCCGAGGAGACCATTTATCATCAGTGCCAGAGCATGGGAGTCAGACCCTTTCAGTTTAGCAGTGCAGTCCCAACTTGCATTGCCACAACGTAGGACCCTGATCACAAATCTCCAGTAAGACATGTACTTGGGACCTGAGTCTTGTCAGGCTGATGCACACATCACCTTACTGATGACACATGGTCAAGCCTTCCTTGGTCTGTTATGGGATCCCAAGCAGAGAAAGAGTGGCTTCTGTATCAGTGGCTGTTGCAGCAGGCATTGGCAGGAAAAACTTCCAGGGGAGGCTTATCCCATGCCTTGTGCTCTCAGAAAACAAAGTCTTCATTCCAAGAAGATATATAGAAAAGGTACAGAAAAAAATATTTAGAAAGTATTGATAATAAAATGGACTGTCAGAACTGTCACTGTGGCCCATCAACTACCACTGCAATTATACCCTCTTATCACATTTATATCCCACATTTCCTCCAAGAAATCATGAGCTAGGATAGGCTGAGAGACAGTGAGAACTGCCCCAGGTCACTCTGTGAGGATCACGGCTGAGCTAGAGTTTAATGTGGGCCATCTCAGACCTACACTGAAGCTCTATTATAACTGCTATACCATACTAACTTGTTGATCTCTATTACAAACCTATATTGTTCATTTTTAATGATCATTTTATTGTAATAACAGTGAAAATACATCAAAGAAAAAGAAAACAAATGCCACTTTAAATCGAAAGAGATCATCACATTACCTAGTTATCTGTTTTACAGCCTGTCAAATTACAGAGGTCACTGCTTCCTTCAGAGGTCATTGCTTCCTTCAAAATATCATAAGATCTGTAATTTGGCAAATTTGCTGATAATCCTGTGTGAAGGATCACTTCCCACACATAACTGGAATTCTGAGGTTTCCTGGGCAAAGGAACGACTAATAAAGAAACACAAAGTCTTCCTATGAATCCCAAACGTCAGGAATCTGTTCCACATCCAGCCTGGTGTAGTAAGAGCGAGTTTGGTGTAGCAGTTAGGAGTGTGGACTCTAATCTGGGAGAACCGAGTTTGATTCCCCACACCTCCACATGCAGCTGTTGGTGTGACCTTGGGTCAGTTACAGAACTGTTTGCTCAGGAGCAGTTCTTGAAAGAGCTCTCTCAGCCCCAACTAACTCACAGGGTGTCTGTTGTGCAGAAGGGAAGGGAAAGGAGATTGTAAGCTGCTCTGAGACTCCTTCAGACAGTGAAGGGTGGGGTATAAATCCAATCTCCTCCTCCTCCTCCTCCTCTTACGGAAATACCACAGAAGGTACATTTGAAAAAGGTCCATCTATTTAATAGAAAGGGTTTTTCTTCAGCAGAAATCTTTTAATGCCCTGCAGGGCAGGAGACTTGCTGTTTCTGCTGAATTTTCCATCTTCCCTGCTCTTCCTCAGCTTTGTGGCTGCCTTGACTTTGCCTTCCTTACTTCAAGGCTAAGAAGAGACAGCATGGCCGCCTTCCCTGAGCTAAGAGGCTAATGTTGTGATTGTCCTCCTTCACCATTACCACTAGTTTGAACTATACTTCAAGATTGGGAAGCTTCTAAGCCTTCCTTCATAGTTGCCTTACCAGCATCAAAGCACTGGCCTTCCCTTTCCTCTCTCCTCTTAACAAGTAGGCCCTAACTCATTCACAAGTCCTCATGAGGTCTCCCTCTTGCTTATGAGAGACAGAAAAGCAGAGGTTGTGGCTCAATGGCAAAGCACCTGTTTGACATGCAGAAGGTCCCAGGTTCAATCCCCTGCATCTCCAGTTAAAAGGATCAGGTAGCAAGTGATGTGAAAGACCTCCTCCTGAGACCCTGGAAAACCACTGCCAGTTTGAGTAGGCAACACTAACCTTGATGGATCAATGGTCTGATTCAACAGAAGGCGGTTTAATATGTACATATAAAGATGTGGATCACCAATGACTTCCTGCAAAGTCTGTGGGAGAACAATACATGGTTGTCTTCATCCCCTCCGGTTTCTGGGGTCTTTGACCCAGCCTAGTAATGGTATCACTCTCTCCTGAAACCAGGCCCCTCAGATTTTTCCCCCTGCCCTTCAGGTTCCTACCCTACCGATATGTACTCAGAACAACTGCCCATTCAGGTTTACTTCTATAACATAGCACATTACAGATGCGACCGTCATTGCTTTGGCTGGCTCGTTTTGCAAGCAGAAGGCAGTAAAGTCTCTTTAGTTACAGCATATTGATTTTTCTCGATCAAATTGCAGGGGCCATGAGGACGAGGTGAGAGAAGGTCTCAAACTCTTAATGCCCTACTCAATAAAGATTAAAGGGAACAGAGTGAAAAAGCAAGACTAGCAAATCAAGGAAAATGACATATAGTTACAGTATTTATTCACCAATTGAGGAGAATAGATTTTTTATTGAATGCTGTAAAATTAAACATAAACTGAAGGGTAAGGCTAAACGTTGACATTGCTGGACAAACCTCAGCAGCTTTGTCCTCCCAGGCCCCTGGCCACTCCTCTGCGCTCAATGCACTTTAAAGTATCATGCATGTCTTTTTAATATCTTAATTTGCTGCTGCTCCAACTCTATTTTGGCCAGCTTTATCAATGTTCTTAGAGCATTTCAGAATGTATACTTGTATTTTCCTAATTTGGGATACGTTCCCTAAAAAGCAGTTCTTTTAAAAAGTGATACTTCCAAGCAACAGTTTTCTGTGTGGAACTGTCGGCTGATGTGCTGCAGAGGACTTGGGAATACGTTCTGAATGGATACGATAGGTTACGGGAGCCACTGGCCAGGCCCCTTGAATGCCCCTTCAATGGATGACTCATTTTTTGTATGTCCATGGCCCACTTGAAAATGTCAGACACTCCTCTCTTAGCGTTTAATGCTTGCAAATTATGTGCCTGCATTTGTGAGCACGCACATATACAAACAGATGCTCTTTCCAATGCTAAGAAGGGTGATCTCCCACTTTGGAGGGAGATCTCCCACCCCCCTGCTGGCTCTGCCTGCCACTGCTCAGCTGGGCAGCAGGGGAAACCGCTAGGAAAAATGGGCTGTGTGTGTGACTGGCATTGCAATTATGCTAGGATGTCACTTCGGGCGTGATCCAGAAAGTTCGTCATTGCATCAGGAAATGCCACAATGTTGCTAGAGAGCACCCCCCAAGGTGAGTCTCCCACCAGCTGCCAGCCTCAGACTGTCAGCCCTAACAAGTGACCATCTCCCTCCCTGCTTCTTCTCTTCCTTCCAACCTGCAACATTATCTTTCCAAAGGCAGAGGGATCACTTGCCATGAGGCATGGATCTTTAAACTAAGGATAGGCTCTGACCAAGACAGATTTGAGTCTGAGTCAGCTGCTCTGATCTGGGGTGTTTTCATGTGGGTTGTTTGCCCCGAGTCAAATGCTATTGGGAAGTGGTTCCCCCCCGCTCCTGCTTTTCCACAGCATCATGGTGTACTGGTACACCTCTCACTTTCTCAAACCTGCTTTGCCCTGAAGTTTGAGGAAAGATCACAGCAAAGTCTGGATAGCGGAGGTGTGGGTAGAAAACTTCCTGGTCCTGCTCACACAGCTGCCACCTCCCACACAGTAGCTCTTTCCTCTCCATACTGCAGAGGTAATATGGGATACAGCCCTACAAGTTGATAGAGGCCAGGTCCACACTTATCTGGCAGCAACAAATCATGGCCAAAAGTTTGTTCCAGCAAACTCTATGCTGTGGTGGTGGCAGAAAATGGCATCAAGTTGTAGCCAAATTATGATGACCCCGTAAGCTTTTCAAAGCAAGAGATGTTCACAGGTGGTTTGCCATTGCCTGCCTCCACACAGTGACCCTGGACTTCCTTGGTGGGCTACCATCCAAATAAAAACTAGGTTCAACCCTCTTCAGCTTCTGAGATATGATGAGATCAGACTACCCTGGGCCATCCATGTCAAGATCTCTATGCCTTAGAATTTCCTAGATACCTCAGAGCCTTTAGTTGGACCCATTCCAAACCTTTGCCCTCAGATCTGTTGCAAGGGCAATACTTAGGTGTCCTTTATTCACAACATTTTTTTTTTCACCAACTGAATGCAGTAGAAAAAGTTGAACATTTGTTACTCCACTGTAAACTTTATAAGGATATTCATTCTTTATGTATCACTCCAATATTACCCAAGTGTCCAGGCAGATCTGACAAATTTTATGCATCTGTTCTCCTCACAGATTGCCGTAATGATTGCCAAATGTTGCAATTTTGGTCAATAAGAGAGCAAATTTTGCAATCTTGGTCAATAAGAAAGCAACCAGTCACCACTTAGTATTATAGATCCAGGTGGTCACTCACACAGGTACAGACTGATATTCACTTTATATTATTAAAATCAGCAGTTCATCAGGTTATGACTTCTTAATGGTTTTCTTACATGTTTTTATATATGGCTGGGTTTTTTTGTCATCTTGTTTAATGGCATTACATCAATACAATATACAAAAATATGCATCAGGTTCTCTGAAGTCTCAGCTTTCATTTTTTCTTCTTTTTTAGAGTAGCCCTTTTCCTTGCAGAGATATATGGAAAAGTCTTCACAACCAAATGGGCTAGAGACATTTTTTAAAAAGCTGGGAACTCTGAGAGCCTGATGTATATTGTAGTATAATGGCATATCGATATAGCATGGTTGAATGGCTGCCTGCCAGGGAAACTTTCCATTAAGAAGCCCTGTCACCACACTGCACTGTATTAGAACCTGCAGCAACAGCAGTAGCAAACTATACAAGCCTGTCTCCGTGTGGAATTCATTTTAGTCGACTTGTTGCAGATTTTTAGGTGTTTCCATGCACTATTGTATTTGTTGGTTTCAGACCATTGTGAGAAGCAGGCTGCATTATCATTTGGGTTTGAATTTTTTATGCAAGCCATTGTGACTCAGCCATAGCCTAACCTATTTAAAGTCAATCAATTTTGGAGAGGCAGGGTAGAAAACACACTAAACAACAGGCAACTAGTTTGACTTTCTCATTCTCCCCACCAGCACAGCTTCCTGCCAAGTTTGACGGGAACTGGAGCTTTCAGAAGGCTAAGGAACCGGAACTGCTTGAAACCAAAGAATGTACGACTCCCAGCAACTCCCTAACAGCTACTAACTACTGAGAATGCACTAATACCACGAAGGAGCACTATGCATTTGCCATTTGCCATGGCTTTTAGTTCACGTGTGTTTATCCCCCTCCTCTGCATTACTACATGCTTTGATTTTTAAAAACAAACTGCAGAATAAGCAATGTTAACACATATTATGCAGTGCTGCCTCAAGATGCTTGCTGTGTGTTATTTTGCAAATGTACAGGACTGCCTGTGCATGTCAGACTGTACACAGAGTTTTGAGCCAATCACCCTGGTGATTACATTAAGATTTCTTTTTTGGAAGGTTTGACCAGTGTGTCAGTCATGAACTGGGGTGGAGGAAGCCAAATAAAAGCATGAGAAGCCCCTAGCACATAAATGGGTATTAGCCAAGGAGACCTCCATATCCCAAAGCAGTAAAAATCTGAATACCAGTGCTATGAGGCAACTTGGCCTCTATGTCCTTTTTCCACCAGGCAACTGACTGACTACTGTGTGAAACATGATGTTGGATGAGATGACCAGTGGTATGTTCTAGCAGGTCACCTCTTATGTTATCATGAATTCATAAGAGCACATGCAAATGGCACAGATTCTAAGTTTAAAATTAATATGGGGCAATTCTTCTAGTTGAAAATCAGGATTGGAACACATTGCAAAAAAAACCTTTTAGAATAATTGATGGAATTCATTCATCCCAACTAATAAGCTATAGCCCTGGACAGGGGTCCTTTCGTAAAAAAAAGAGGTTTAGGAGCTCATTAGCATAACTTATTTGCATATGCCACACCCCCTGACATCACTGGAAGTGTCAGAAGGCCACACACCCCTGACGTAATCGGAAGTGTGTCAGAAGGCAATAACCACCGCTCAGGCTCCACCCCAAAAATCTCCAAGGTATTTCACAACTCAGAGCTGCCAAGCCTATCTGAGAAGGAAGGAAGGAAGGAAGGAAGGAAGGAAGGAAGGAAGGAAGGAAGGAAGGAAGGAAGGAAGGAAGGAAGAAAGAAAGAAAGAAAGAAAGAAAGAAAGAAAGAAAGAAAGAAAGAAAGAGGGAGGGAGGGAGGGAGGGAGAAGGAAGGAAGGAAGGAAGGTAAGTAGGTAAGTGGGGTGGAGAGAGAGAGAAGAAAGGAAGAAAGAGAGGGAGGGAGGAAGGAAGGAAGGAAGGGGGAAGGAAGGGGGAAGGAAGGGGGAAGAAAGAAAGGAACAGAAAGGTAGATAGTTAAGTAGGTGGGGGAAGAGAGAGAAGAAAGGAAGGAAGGAAGGAAGGAAGAAAGAAAGAAGAAAGGAAAGGAAGGAAGGAAGAGGGAGGGAGGAAGGGGGAAGGAAGGAAAGGAACAGGAAGGAAAGGAACAGGAAGGAAGGAAGGTAGGTGGGGTGGAGAGAAAGAGAGAAGAAAGGAAGAAAGAGAGGGAGGGAGGGAGGAAGGAAGGAAAGAAGGAAGGAAGGGGGAAGAAAGAAAGGAACAGGAAGGTAGGTAGGTGGGGGGGAGAGAGAGAGAAGGAAGGAAGGAAGGAAGGAAGGAAGGAAGGAAGGAAGGAAGGAAGGAAGGAAGATTAGGTGCTTCTCCCCCTCTCGCTTGGGCAGAGTGGCTTAATGCCACTTGGCCCGGCCTTTCCCTCCCTCCCACCCCCCTCCATGGCCCGGGAATGGCGAGCGGGGAGAAGGAGAGCTTCTCCCCGGCCCAGCAGCCTGCCGTGGCCCAGAAATGGTGAGCCGGGGGGGGGGGATGGGGAGCTTCTCCCCAGGAGGGAATCAGGTTTGGGAGACGTGGCGGGGAGGGGAAGGCAACATCCAAAGTTGTCTCCCAAGCCCGGCGAGAACGCAGCAGCAGCCCTGCTGGGGGCGGGGCTTCATCATGTGCCTGCCCCCCGGCATTTTCACTCCCGGAATGCCGCTCCACGGTGCACCAGCTCCAACAGACCCCTGGACCTGGAAAAGAATGGGCAAGACATTTTGGGGAGATGAGCCAATATGATGTAGTGGTTAGAATGCTGGACTAAGACCTAGGAAAGCCAGGTTCAAATCCCCACTTTCTTGTTGGATGCTATCCAATAAGCTCATATGGTTACCTTGAGCCAGTCACTTTCAGTTTATCCTGTCTCGTGGTTGTTGTGAGAACTATGTGACCACACTGAGGTTCTCGGAGGAAGGGCAGGATATACAGGTATAGTATATTTTATAGCGCTTGGAGGAAATCACATCTTCATAAGCTGTGACGGCTGTTGTTCTCTGGAACTAAGGAATTTCAGAACCTCAGTCTGCTGTCTGTTTTACCGGGTAACCCTGGGCCAGTGACTAATCTACCCCACAGTTCTATTGCTTGGATAAAACAGTTACAAGAACCATGGTATTAGCTTCTTTAGAGAAAGGATTAGATAAAAAATGTGATAGACAGGTACTTGCCACACATACACTTTAATCAAGGACTGTCTGTGTAGCCCAGAGGTGCTGCCTTACTCATGGGTATCCCTAAATAGCCGGGCACCCCACTTCTAACCTGAACCACAGACCCACAGTCAGGCCAAGGAAGGCAGTCCTGGCCTGAAACACAGAGCTAGCCAAAAGATCTGGAAAATGGGTTTAATTTCAAGTTCCACAAGGCAGCCCTCCAAGGCAACCTCCAACCTCCCCCTCCACCCAGCAGAGGTATGCTTATGGAATAACAATGGGTTCACCAGGTGAAGTATCTACATTTCTAAAGGCTATTCAAAGTGCCACCTGGTGAATAGCCCTCCTGTCTTCAGAACTTCACCTAGCCCTTTTGTGTGCACCTATGTCTATGTGAGAATCCTTTCCCTCCAGAACTGTCTTTCCGACTCCAACCCTGAGGATACCAAGATAAACCAAGCATACATTCAAATGTTTAGTGATCCTTCCTGATGCTAATCAGGGCCCCATCTCCCACTTTCTGTCTAAACCTGAGAACCTATTCAACTTGCCCTGACAGGACCATTAGTGGTCATCAAACCCATTCAGCTAGCCCCAGTAGAGCCACCCAGCACATGGCTAATCCTGTCAATGCTGTTGTGAATCCAGACTCTGCCCCTCTGAAACCTCATTGGTCACACCTAGGTTTTGTTCCTCCTGATGCTGCACCCCCTGGGACTCTTGACTGGTCCAGATAATCTTTTGTCTTCACCTGAGACAAGCCCCTCAAGACTTCCTATTGGTCTGCATTATATTCCAAGGTCTATATCCATCCACACACATGGCCATCAAGGTGTGCACTCAGAATGGCACCTATACTTTGAGTACACCTCCAGAGTCTCTTCTTTGGGTCTTCTCATAGTGCATAATGCTGGCACTATTTTCCTCAAGGACATCTGCACATCTGGACAGGCAGTATTACCCCATAACTGACTGCTCTATTCACTATCAATAACCTCTACTTTCTTAGTTCTGTATTGCTTGCTCTTTTTGAATGCTTAGTGTGCTTGTAATTAGGAAACTTTTCAATAAAAACCATTTAATTTACTCTTCAAAACTGGAGTCTTCCTACTGTACTGGACCTTGGTATAAACTGGTATGCAGTCCCTGGCATCCCCTGCCAATTTCCCCAACAACGAGACAATTGGCAATAACACTTGTACCTCTATTGTTCTAAAATTAGGTCAGAATTCTCTCCTCCCCATATTCCTAAGAACTGCATGGGGGGGGGGGGGAATGATGATCAAATAGCAGTTTCTTTAGAAGTCACCCCATATCAGGAGAGGTAGAGGTGGTGAGATGCCAAAGGCACATACTGGTGGCAGCTCTGATAGAAAAGGAAACTGGATGTTATGAAAAGATGGGTACATCCTCCTTGAATGCTTCCCCACTCGAACATTTCTACTTCCTTTCCTGCCCAGGGTCCGCACAATCATTTTTATTTTATAACATGATTGGGTCTAAAAATATCCTTTCTTTGTCCACTGTTTATTATTGTTTAGGTTGCCTCAAAGCACTTTGAATGGAAAGTAATTACATTCCACTGTTGTTTAAGTACCTCTGCTGGATTCTCAAATGGCAATTCAACTTCCTGAAGATGAAGGCAAGCTGGAAGGCAGGTTGTGCGCTTAAAGGAGGGCAATCACTATAGGGACACAGAACTAAATCGCATGTTGTACGTGCACGGCTCCGGTAAATTCTTCATACTTGTATTCTTCAACATAAGAGTCCTGCTGGATTTGAGAAAAGGTTTGTTCAGTCCCATCTCCTATTCCAATGCTGGCTAAACAAATTTCAGGATATCCACAGAGGGGGGCTTAAAGGCTGTAGGCCTCCCTGTTCTGCTGTCCCCAAATGGCCAGTATTCAGAGGTATATAGCCTGCTATGCAGACATTTGAAATAGTGGTTTGTTTACTCTCCCTCCCCCCCCTTAATATGTATACACCTTTTCCTGGCTGATCATGGTTTTTGTTATGTTGATGACTCAGAATGACTGGCCCAGTATTTTCATAAGGATTGTAAATTAGAAAATAAATGCAGTCAGCTTGGGATGGTTGACATGCATTTTCTTCAAAAAGAGTTGATCATTAATTATACAACAGATAGTCAAATGTACCATCAGGTGACATTACAATCAAGTGGAAATGTGTTGAACACTAAAAGTGGCAAGTATAAAGTGAACAGAAGATAGGCAACTAAAATTCGACAGAATTCAGATATTCATGAAAATAATTTATGTGGGGAAGAATCAGAGCTCCTTAAGCACTAATGAACCACCTCATACACTGAAAACTGAAAAATCTATGCCAATCCAATCCAATCAAAAGTTTATTGCATGTAGTCATTGGCCATCACAATATAAAATATAAAAAACAGTACAAAGATTGGCAGTGCATAAAATTAAAATATATAAACAAAGTAAGAATATAAATTTCAAAGTCAGGTTTCTAGCTTGGTAAGGGTTTGATCTTGCCATCCCCAAACTTCAGCACCATAAGAGTATTTGAAGGATGACCTTGCTATTGTAAAGCTTGATGGCTGGATCTATGAGGTGGCCACCCTTGTTGTGTAAAAATCCTGTTATTGCACCTATTGAGAGCTGCTGTTTTTGTTAAAGCTATGTGGGCATTCCAGTTCAGAGATTCATGGAAAGTTATGCTCAAATATTTGTAAGTTTTGCATTGTTCAATTGGGGTACCATGTATGCACCATGAAATTTTTTTTGGGAGGGGGCCTTTTATGGAAGATTATCACGTTTGTTTTGGTGTAATTTATTTTCAAATTTTCCTCTGAGGACAAATCTATGCATCCCTCTTACCATTTTTATTTCTGCCCCACATACACATTCTTGTCACTGGTTGATAGGGAGTGAAGCTTATTATTCTCAGAATTCTTGGTCAACCTTCTTTTCTTTTTTGAAGAAAATTTACCCTTTTCAACACCATGTCCCCATACCAATGGACAAATCTGCGAAACCAAAGAGCCATTAGATTTCTGGGGATAGAACAGTCCAAGGAAGAACTTAAATTAATGCCAATGCAAGATAGAAAGAAGGGTCTTGCTTCAAATGTTCACATGAATTGCCCCCAGAAATTGATTTCCACACCCACAGTGTAGGGCCAGCCCTTACCCAGCTTTCTCTTCTCACCCCCCTGGAATGCAAAAGTGCAATTTCTAATCTGACCTGGAAATCTAGGGCCAAATCTTTTAAATTAGAATTCCACATTGCTATCAATCAACATGATCCTCCTGCTTGTGTAATATCAACAGTATTATACTGTAGGGTTTTTAGAAAAAATCTACCCCTTTCATCGAGCCATACTGCTTGTTGGCCCATCAGTAAACTTGAGAGCTGTCCTTTATTGCCGCTGACACATTCGCTCAGAACAAGTCATTTAAAGAGTCACTCGAGAGAGAAATGTAGTCAAAATGTTTATCCCAAACATATGTGCTCCTCATTTGTGGGTTTTTTAAAAGGAAAAAAAAATGTAAGACTTGCTAAATCTGTCCCTGGCATACTGCAACTGCCTGAGCAACTGGTACTGTCCAGTCCCTAGTTACAGCAGTATGGCAAACAATATGTGCCTCTATTTCCCATGCAATAGCTTAACATACGTCTGTCAAAGAGAGATGCCACTATACCAAGGCTAGAATAATTTAAATAAACAGCTGTCACTTTATGCATGGCTGCTTTTGGAGAGTTCTGATTTATGTGTATATCAAACACACACACATACACATGCACACAAAGCCACAGTTCCTAATCAGAGGCAGAAAGCTCCAGCTTTCTCAACTGAGCAAAGGAAGGGCAGCTAAATTAGTCTGCCTTTCCACTGAAAAGTCCCAAACAACTTTTATGCCATGCAAACGTAACACCGCATCTGCGCTATGTTTTCCTGCAGGGGGTCTCATTAAGGAGAAGTTCAAATAGCTCAGCCCTGCTGTGTTGAACCCCCCCCCCCCCAAAAAAAAACTACCTGGTTTGATTTTGCTTCTTCATTGGGTGCATCAAACCCATGCTTCTTTTATTTTATCTCATTTTTATTCCCGTACCCAGATCCCCCCCCCCTAAACTGAACACTTTTTAACTGCTGTTTTTGTGTTATATATCATGCATATAAACGACACACCAGCCCCTCTGTACGTTCTGCAGGGCATGCAGAGGGAGAGCAGGCACAGGTGGGATGACCCTACTTCCTGCCTGATCCCCTGCTTGAAAGCCCCATGCCTTTGCTCGAAGAAAACAGGTGCATCTATGCTCCCACGCTGTAATCAGTAACATTTGAAAAGCAGCATCCCATGGGCAGGAAGCACATACATCACTGCTGCAGAGCCACCAATCACATGGAGGCAGGGTGCCAGATTAGTGAGCATGTCCCTGCTCTGCCTTGCTGTGCGCAGACTGAACACATAGATCGGGTCATGAGCTCAGAGATACTGCATATATAGATTCCCTTTGAACACCGTACCGCATGCATACACAGTATGCATCTACAGAATCAATAATGAAAAGCTGAGAATGGCAAAAAATAGGACAAGAAATGAAATAAGGTGCGCTTGTTCGTTCTCCATCGCGTTGATACAATGCATGCTCCTTCTCCATCGGAGGAGCATATATCTCCCACTGGCCGTGATATACACTTCTACCTGCCTAGATTAAGAATGAACCACATCCCAAGGAAGATTAACATTCAATCATTCCTCAGGTTAAGTATAAATCTAGCCACTTGGGGACTCGTTCTCAGGGAAAGCTCCAGTTCTCTTGAGAGTTCCCAGGCAGAATGACAGTGAACAGTTACACCAGGGAATTATTTCACTGGCACATTTTACTTAAGCTGTATTTTAAATTTTATATTTGTGTGTGTGTGTGTGTGTGTGTGTGTGTGTGTGTGTGTGTGTGTGTAATGGCCATGAATACTGAAACTCACCATCGAGCTTCACATAAAAAAGAAAACATAAGTGCTTGAACAATATACCCTGATAGGCTAAAACCCAAATGGCTGCCTTTCTGCTCCCTGCCATATGGCACATCTTATTTGAATCTGTGGCCCTTCTCTTTTCCTTGTTACCTCAAAAAGCATAGTCATTGTTAGCTTGCTCCCATCATCCTATTTGACCCCAAGCAGGGGCCCCTGAAGCCAGACTGTGTTCTTTTTTGGAAGCAGGATCCCAAAGTCAGGTAAAGGGCCAGAACTGGCTTGACTGGAGACAAGCTGCAGAACCTTGGGACAGCTCAAAGATGACAATTTGCTCCACTAAGAGGAGAGAGAGAGAACTCTTACATAGCACAGCAAGCCTGAAGATCCGGTCAAGATCTACCTCACCAGGGTAAAAAAATTAAGTCTTCAACAACCAAAGCTATACTGCTGAGACTCCAAAGTTGCGGTCACATGCACTAGAAAAAATGGGGGCGGGGGAAGCAAGGTTATTTCCTCCAGAGGAATTTGACCTGCAGTTGCATGATCACACCTCCCTTTGAAGCTGCAGGCACAGCCCATCAATGTGTGATCAGATGCAACTGCAGGTGAGTCGAGGGGGGGGGCTGTCTCATTTTTTCCCCATGCGCTTTAACAAGGGATCGATGAATCACACCTCCACACCAAGGGCTCCCTATGGAATTTGCGATGGTGTGCATACCGTGAAGGGGGGAAACAGCACAGAGTAGGGATGGCCTGATCAGACCATCCCGATGCCATGAGAGCGTCCTGAAGCGATCAGTCATGGGGAAGTCTGTCCGTGGCCCATTGCAGCCTGTTTACTACCAGTTTCCCCCTGGTGTCTTTTAACTCTGCTCCTGCGGTGGAGCAGAATGGGTTGCCAACGGCTGCGGGGCGCTTCCCAGATGTTGTTGTCTGATCATGCCCTTTAAATCCACTTGGCATTCGCACCTATGTCGGGACTAATTGTGCATATGATTGCAGCCCAAGATTTGTTTCTAGGCTTTCTGGTATCTCTGGGGGATCATGCTTGCTGACTGGCAGCTAATCTTGGACAACTTTATCAAAGGTCCCAAACTGTACATAAGTAACCAAGGGGTCAGCAGGTATCATAGTGCTTACAGAGGAGGAGAGGGAGGAGGAGGAGAGAAGAACACATTGTTGGGTGTGGGGGACAGATGGACACATGTAGCTGCCTTGTATTGAATTAGAACATTGGTCCATTAAGGTCAGTATGATCTACTCTGAGAGTCAGTGGTTCTCCAGAGTCTCAGGAAGAGGCCTTTCATATCACCTAAGACCTGATCCTTTTAGTTGGAGATGCCAGGAATTAAACCTGGAACTTTCTGCATGCCAAGCAAATGCTCTACCACTGTGCCACGGCCCCTCCTCAAAGAGGAGAGGGGGAGAGAGAGTGAAGTGAAGCAAGACATGAAATCAAAGAAACATTTTCTCTCCTATTTGCAGTGGTTGGAAGGGCAATCATAGCTTGCCAAAGGAAAATAAATGGCAATGGGAAGAAATCGAGCTAAAATATTCATGCAGATAAGGAAGACTGTAGAAGGCTAGGCTGCCGATCAAAAGAGAATTGCTGTTACCATGACATTGCTCCAAACAGGAGCTGTGGACTAAGTAATGAAGGATGCATTTTCCTTCCGTGGCACAGGAGTGTTTTAGGGCAATGAACAGTATCACACCTAATCTGTTTGCGTGGCAATTCCAATTACCCTGGTGCCGAAGCCATTGCTGGCAATACACCTCAAAGCCTCCAGGTGCCAAGAAAGCAAAATGTGGGACTGGATCCCCGATGACAAGGACAGTATAATAAATAAAGTGGAGAACATGGAGAGCTTTGGACCTGCTGGGACAGCCAGTCATTTTGCTGTGAAATTGGATATTCAAAGGTGCTGGCTGCAGGTGCACAATGTGCACAGAACTCGGTTGAGGAAGTTGAGGAATTTAAAACCAAGAACTGGAAAAAAAGGTTTCTGTTGCTTAATGGGGATTCTGCTGGATTGCACTTGCTGGGAGAAAATACAGTCCAGATGGTGACAAATGGTGACAGTGAATGGATCTTCTTCGGCAGTCACTGCTAGTACCTAGGGATGAGAGTTTTCTCCAGTTCTGTGCCTTTATCATTCCAGAATTTCTTCTATACTTTGTCCTGTGTCTCCTGAGACACAAGATGCACTTTCCATTTAACACATGATCACCACGGGGACTTACAGCCATATTGCAGCTGTGAGTTCCCCATAGGAACTCAATTCTAAAAAGCTGCGGGGGGCCAGTTTGGATCAGTACTGTGGCATGGAGGGAAAGAAGGGCTCCAGCCTTCCCCTTGGTCCATCTTCCTGACTCAAAAGAGCCTGGAGGGTAATCATTTGACCTAGTGGGTAGCTGCATTTGCAATGAATGCTTGCAAATGCAGTCCCTGCCTTCGAGCAAGTAATAGCTCAGCTGGGGCATTTCAGGTTGGGAAAAAGGCACTGAGGGAAAAGGCTGGAAACATTTACCTGCCCCATTCCATTATCCAAATCAGACCTCTACAGCAGGGGTGGCCAACCTGTGGCTCGGGAGCCACATGCGGCTCTTTCACACATATTTTGCGGCTCCTGGCAGGGCGGCTGGGGAAGCAAAGGGGAGGCATGCTTTTTCTCTCTTTCTCCCTTCCTTCCTTCCTTCCTTCCCTCCTCCCTCCCATCTATTTGCTTTCCTAGTTTCTCTCTCTCTCTTTCTTATAACTGGTTTTCCTCGTTTGTTTTTATTTTTGGCAGTCCCATTTAATGTTAATAAAAAGCAAATTT
Organism: Lepidodactylus listeri; assembly: GCA_029233225.1. Classification (NCBI taxonomy): domain Eukaryota; kingdom Metazoa; phylum Chordata; class Lepidosauria; order Squamata; family Gekkonidae; genus Lepidodactylus; species Lepidodactylus listeri. The sequence goes on from JARCFY010000013.1 coordinate 45,120,943, forward strand.
GCATATTTTTAAAAATAAAAACGTGTGTGTGATATTTGTTCCTGTCTTGCGGCTCTCAGACATCTCTATGTGGCTCTTACGTTTATTCTATGTGGCTCTTACGTTAAGCAAGGTTGGCCACCCCTGCTCTACAGTGCTTCAGACCTGAGTCCCCACAGGAAACTCACAGCTGGCATCCTGGTACCAACCCCCATTGGAATCGCATCTAAATGTAACATCTAGTTTGGGACCGAGTTCCAGGTTCTTTTAGGATACTTTGTGGGTTGGGTCCAGAGATCCAGCAGTGAAAGTCTGTGACAGTCATGGATCATCCCTGCTTTTTTCTCTCTCTCGCACAGTGGTTCCTTCTGACCAAAGGAATGTTCAGTCTTCTCCATGGATGGAGAAGGATTGATTTTGTTCCCCTCCCTTTTCTAGCCTCTCAGTCTGGATACAGGGACCCTGAAAACCAGATTTCCCAGTATTGGGAAGGATTGCTGGGGAACAGTAAAACAAGGAAGACCCATGATCTAACACTGGTAACACAGAACCCACAAACAATGTATTTGTACCTTCCCAAAGGCCACCAGCATGGCTATGTCAGGAATGAAAAACCTGTTTTCCCTTACCTGGGCACAGCTTTCTATCCACCAAGGATAATAATGACTTCTACTAGCACTCACCAGAATGCTGGCATTTTATAGTATTGCCTTGAGATCCAGGGTACCTACTTGCTTTGAAATTAACTTCTCTCGAAGGACAGCTATAAATAAAAATGTAAATCTAACAAGGCCTTTCTCCCCCTTTAAAGTGGGCCACACTCTTCCCTTGGGTAATCTGAATGTTCATTTTGGCAAGAGATAAACTTCTATCAAGAAAACTGTAGAATTACATTCTTCTTTTGTGGATGAATTTGACTTTATCAATAGTTTCCAAGGTTTACAAAGTAGTCCATTTGATTACAAAATAAGCAGTTAAGAAACCTACCAAGGTTCTATGGTAATCTTATGTAATTTGTTTGTAGCTTATTAATCAAAGTCGTCTTTTATTAAGAAGATTATGTCAATCTTATTTCCGCTGAATTAATGCAACTGTCAGCTGCAGTTCTCTTATTTTCATAAATCTCTTGTTACTGCTGAAACACTGGCATTAGTTTACATTCAGAATGAAAGCTTTCCCCTGAAAGCACATGAGATTCAAGGAAAGAATCCCAGGCAGTTTTCTTGATCCTTTCCAAACAATATAAATGTCTTCCCATGCTCAAGTGTGGAGGACATGAAAATGAAGCTCTTTGTTTTGACATAGGGATAACACCACCACAATAACCCCTGGGTAACAGGAAGCCTGGTGTGGGGGAGAGCTTTGCAATTATTACTCTGTGGGCTATCTCCATGCACATAAGAAGAGCCTTGCTGGATCAGACTGATTGTCCATTTAGTCCAGCATCCTGTCTCACACAGTGGCCAACCAGTTCCTCTGGAGGGCCAGCAACAGGACATAGATGACAGATGCTGGTTCCGGGCACTGGGATTCAGAGGTTTACTGCTACTGAATGTGGAAGTTCCCTTTTAGTCACCATGGCTAGTAGTCACCATGGCTAGTGAATCTGTCTAAGGCTGCGGTCAGATGACAGGCTTAGCATGGCCTGGACCCACCTGTAATTAATCCAAGGGTTTTTTTTTGTTAACTGAGATTTCAGACAACTCACCCTTAAACTGCTTCACCACATGCTCACCCAACAGTTGATCAATCAGATGTGGCAGCCACAGAGTGGGGTGGCTGGGCAGCTTTTAGAAATTATGTGGCTTTTGAGCATGTGCATAAGCATGTATTGGAAGCAGTGCTTCAAACTCCTGGCAGGATGGTGATGGCTGGTGGCTAATGGGATTGCTGGAGGAGGCTGCTGGGATATGTAGTGCAGTGTGGGGGGAGTGGTTTGGTTTTTTTAATGAGGTATGGAAGTTTTTAAAAGAAAAATACAGTTTTGAGAAGCTCCTGTAAGAGAGAGAGAGAGAGAGAGAGATGTCTGTAAAATGTCTGTAAAAAACAAATGCACATGTGGCCCTTCATAACCATGGTGCAAATATGCAGCTATGCAGTCCTCACTGCCTTTTTTGGAAGGGAATGTTCAGACTTCCCAAACGGTTTGAGAGTGCAATGGATTGATCAGACTTCCGGAGATGCGGGGTGAGACTGCTGACACCAGGAAGGATCGGACTTTCCCTGGTGTCAAATAACTCCGATTCAAAGACTGGTGAGAACGGGGTGCCATTGCCAATGACTGGGGAACAGGAGTCAGATGTTGCTGTTTGATCATGCATTTTAAATCTGGAAGGGAATAGCAATGATACTGGATCAAACAGCCCATCAGATTGCAGCCTAATTCTCTTTTAAAGCTGTCTACACTTGGGGCTATCACTATATCTTCTAGCAGCAAATTCCACATTATAATCACTCATTGTGTAAAGAAGTATTTCCCTTTGTCCGTCCTGAACCTACCGCTTGTAATACCAGATCAACAGCAGGTAGAAGATGATGGTGGGTAGCACCAATAGTGGTGACTGCCAGTAGGATACTCAAGAAACCCACTACACGAGTAGACACATTGATAGCCAAGGAAAGCTAACCTCGAGGTCTGTGAGGAGGCAAGGTGGTTGGACGGTTTATCTGTGGCAATTGTGAAGTGAGGCAGAGTTTCACAAACCACAGAACATGGGAAAATGAGTGGAGCATGGGACAAGAAGGCTCTTGAGCATTTTATCAATGATCCAAAGAGGTCAACCTTGTGCAAAATAGCAAGAATCCACATAGACATCCTGTTCCATAAAGGGCTTATTGGATTCTTATCTGGTGTTCGGGGGTTGGAGGAGGTTTGGAAAGAAATCCAGCCCAGGAATATTGTCGGCTGCTTTTACAATCTGAGCTAGACTAGAAGACTAATTCCCTTTCCCAACAGATAGCCTTCATCTTCCCTAACACTGTTCAGAGGCAGAAGAGATGTGGAGGCTTAAGGAGGGGACTCGAGTGGGACTGGGTTCCCCCCCCCTCTCATGTTTATTTTGGGAGTGCTGAAAAACATTCCTATGAAATACTCTCTCATTTGGAGTGAGTGAAACACTTTTTACAACAAGGTTGTACTCACTCAAAATATGTAGTACGAAGACTAGATGGTTTCTGGGTGTATTGTCGACATACACAACATATTTTCAAGCATGCATTGTGTAAATATGGCTATTGATCACAATTAATATAAGAACATAAGAAAAGACCAGTGGTCCATCTAGCCCAGCAAACTGTTTTATTCCACAGCCAACCATTTACCCTGGAAGGCCAACAAAAAGGCCACAGAGGCCAAGGCTTTCCCCTGTTGTTGTGTTCTAGCACTGGTATTCGAAAGTTTGGTGGCTCTGAATACAGAGGCTTCCTTTAGCCACCATGGCTAGTAGCCACTGATGGATATCCTCCATGCCTCTGTTGAGCCCCCATCCATGTGTCTGGCCATCACTACATCTACTAGCAGTGAATTCCTCAACTTAATTACTCATTTATAATGTTAAAAAAAATGCTATAATTCTATGATCATGTCTTACTGCACTGTTCTGCATTCAGTGTGACAAAATACAATGCTAGCCCAACTATGACTGCATGAGATTTTTTCCAGTCCAAAAACCACACTTATTTTTCTTTACAACATTTGTTGTCGTCGTTTTGTGTTAGAATTTGCTTACCTCTCAGATGGCACAAAAGCAACACACAAATGCTAAAGCAGCACTGGATGCAAGAGTTTGCAGTGCTCTCTGTCTTTAGTGTTGGCATATTTGCAGTTTTGTTTGTAGGAAAGGAAGCCCTTTATCATGCGGTTCAGCACACAGTCTCGCACCTTTCAAAGTCCACCGAAGCTTATAGAAAGGTTGAACTCTGCTTAGCATGCCACTGTTATACTTTTAAATTTCATAAACAAGCTAAATAGGAAAACTATACACAGTAGATTGTAAATGAGGCTTTTTAATGTTGCCAAAGTGATACAGTAAGTTCAAACATGACAAGAAATTAAATACTGCATCTATTTGGGTTTTCCCTCCCCCCAAATTCAATTTAACAACCCCATTTTCCCCTTTGACTTCAAATATTTCAGAAATGCTACATCTCCAAGAGGCAGATGACTGTTGTCAACCCTTTGCATGCAAATCCCAAGGCATGGTAGGAAGGCACGCAATGGAACAATCTAGCTGCAGTGAAGCAACTATGAGTAGCCTTCCACCAGTCTTGATGTGCATGGACACATTGTACACATTGGGAGGCACATTTTATACATGTTATGATTATTCAATGCATGGCACAATCTGTACTTTAATAGTGCAATCCATCCTGTATATCCAATGTGTATCCCCACTGCCAGGCCCATAGCCAGCAGGGGGCACTGCGGGAGGTGCCCCCTATCAAATCTTCAATGCCCTCCCCACAAATCTTCCCTTTTAAGGCTGTGGTCACACGGCACCCTAATCCCAGATTTTCTCCTGCTGGAGTTTAATCCACCATGTTTTCATTCGGCTTGGGATGATCACACATCCCAACCCGGCGGCACCAGCGGCTGGGGGAGGCAAGGCGAGGGCATCACTGGAGAGACCTTGGGCGCCAGGTAAGGGCTGGGATGGTGACCCCCACCCCCCTGGGCAGCAAAAGAGGCATGTAGTGTGATTCCAAAATTCCCATGCACTCAAGTACAAGAAGCAAAAACCCCCCCCCAAAAATCCAGAAGGATAATCAGACAGCCCTTCTTGCAATCATTGCATGGGCACTCAAGCGCCTGGTCACCGGCATTCCTCGAAACGCCCCGTGCTCCACTCTGAGCCCCGAGCCCTGCCGGCCACTGCTGCACATACCCCTCCTCGGCATGTTTCTCCCTACATCAGGAGGTGGCCAGCGGGGCTCGGGGCCTGGAGTGGAGAGCAGGGCGAGCCAGCTCTCCCTCGTGGATACGCTGTGAGGGTTCCTGCGTAGGACAAGCAAATTTTGGAATCACACTATGTGCCTCTTTTGCTGCCCGGGGGGGCAGGGGTCCAGATTGGCAAAATCGTGGGTTGGCAAAATCATGGGTTGAAAGCGCAACTACTGAAAAAGTAGTTGATTTTCCTGGGGTTGGAAAATGTGCTAGAAACCCGGGAGTGAGCCCACTTCCGCCAAGTAGCAGCCACTGCCAAAGCAGCCTTTTACCATCTATGGCTGATTAGGCAGTTGGTCCCCTACCTCGAACATGAAGACCTAGCAACAGTGATCCATGCTATGGTCACCTCACGACTTGACCACTGTAACACTCTCTACATGGGGCTGGCCTTGTCTCAGATCCGGAAGCTGCAGCTGGTGCAGAATGCTGCGGCCAGGCTGTTGATGGGTCTCTCTTTGTGGGACCACATCTGGCCTGTGCTGCAGTTGCTGCACTGGCTGCCTATAGCATACCGGATCCGGTTCAAGGTGCTGGTGTTAACCTTTAAAGCTCTATATGGTCAGGGGCCTGCCTACTTGAGGGACCGCCTTTCCCCATATATGCCCCAGAGGACACTGAGGTCAGGCACACAACATCGTCTGACTCTCCCTGGTCTGAAAGACGTTCGGTTGGTCTGTACTAGGGCCAGGGCTTTCTCGGTGGCGGCTCCTTACTGGTGGAATGAGCTCCCGGATGACATCAGGGCCTTACGGGACTTATTACAATTCCGCAGGGCCTGCAAGACGGAGCTCTTCCACCAGGCTTTCAACTAGGAGCCGCCACCGGGGGGAATTTGTAGGATAACATCACCCTGGTCCCTGGCCATTCTTGTGCTGCCTCTGTTCACTATGAGAACTCTGAAACCACCATCTAAAATGCTGTTATATTGTTGCTGTATTTTTGTGTAGTGCTGTGTTGTTTTTCTGCTAGTTTTAACTGTCTATTTTATATTTTGTAAACCATTGATGGTATTTTATGGTTGTTAGCCGCCTTGAGCCGGTTCGCTGGCAAGGCGAAATATAAATATAATATAATATAATATGCCAAGTCCCCACCACCACCTTTTTAAAAATAAAAATGAACTCCCAACCATGAAAACTTGTGATCTTATATAATTTAATTAGTGTCCCTGCCCCCCCCCCAAGGAAAAGTCCTGGCTGCAGGGCTGCCCCCCCATGCCAAATATGGACTGAGTTTCTACAGTTGTGAAGACTCTTAACACTATGCACTAAATTCAGATTCAACAGCCCGCTCTGCTTTTTTTCTGTTGAAATCCTTGTTCAGCTGGCATCTGGAAAGCAATTATAACTTAAGCACACACAGATTACTCGATCGCCTACTCATTTCATGATGGCAACACCTGAAATGTATTTCAGTCAATCAGCTTGAGGAAAAGAAGTGAATATGTGAGCTTATTGCAGTCAACTTCTAAGCTTGTTCATTCATATACAAGATATCAAGCCTTGTGACCCCATGAAGCCAGACACAGAGACCACTAACTCTGCAGTGCATGCTGGGAGGTCACCAAATCCCTCGTACCTGTGGTCCCCAGCCTTCTGAAGAAGATACCGTTTCCTCTTGCAGCCAACTCCATAAAAGGAATTAGTTAGTGGCACAGGAGGGCCATGGTACAGAAGCAAGCAGTAGTATAAAACACCGAAACCACGACACAGCAGTGGCTCAGGTCAGCCATAAGACAAAACTAGTTTTAGTCAATATTTAGCAATAATGCTTTTTTTAAAACTATAGCCTGTTTGTGAAGCCAGCACTGTATTCACAGGCATTCAAATCCTGGTTGGATTTTAACAAATCCTGGCTCCAGCAGCTTCTCCATCCTTCCATTAAAAGACCTGCCTGTTATCCCAGCAGACGTTGGAACACAAGCCAAAGGGAAAGGCTTCCCTGCATCACTGAGTCATTTATCACTGGCTGTGAGACAATGAAGGCGGGGAAGCCAGAAATCTGTCAGCACAGAAAGGGACATTGTGCTTGCTTCATTTCAGGTCAATCCTTTTCTTTCACCACAACCACACATATACACAATTTATCTTCCAAAGTCCTTCCAAGTTTCACCCAACAACTGGCACCCTCATCCCACATTTTGCCACTGGAGCTCTCCTTGCAGTGGAAAGGCATTTCCTGGGAGCAAAAAGCCTCCATGGGTGACAGAAGAAGTCATGCTCTCCGTCCATACCCACGTCACTCCTACCTGCCTTGGCTCAAGGATAAGACTGGGCTGCAGAGATGCAACCTTTGGAGCATCCCTGACCTGCAGCAGTAGCACAGGGAGAGGATCCCAGGGGAACAAAAGGCCTTGATATCTGATGAAGGGAGCTTTGACCCCCGAAAGCTGATACCACAAAAATCTTGTTGGTCTACTTGGACTTGAACTGAGCTCTTCTATTGCAGATCATCACGGGTTTACCCTCTGAAACTATCAGCAATTAGATTTGCTTTTTTGCCACTACTTTAGGGTCTATTTTCATAAACATATGGAGCAGAGATCCATCAGCGGCTATTAGCCACAAGGTATAGGTAGGAACGATGGGGCAAGTGATGCTCTGTATTCTTGGTCCTGGGAGGGGGGGGGGGGAGACAGTGAGAGAGCTTCTACTGTCCTGGCCCCACTGCTGGACTTCCTGATGGCACCTGGTATTTTTGGCCACTGTGTGACAGAGTGTTGGACTGGATGGGCCATTGGCCTGATCCAACACTGGATTCTCTTATGTTCTTGTTGGTGTTCCAAGAAGTGAGAACTTTTAATAACCAGTAAGCCAGCTTAACAAAAATGTAGCTCTTGATACATACAGAAGTTCAGTTATTGCTATCACATCCCCCAAAATTGCAGGTTACATAAAGCTCACCCTCCCAATGCAATAATTTAATAGTGTCCTCTGGTAAACAACACATTTTAATCTGGGAGAAAAAGCTACGCATTACTAAAATAAACTCTGGCAGATATGTCTGTGACTGAAATACTCTCACCAAGTTTCATTTCTTTAGGTAGAACAAAGGTAATTTATTTTGCCCTATTAATCTACTTTTCTTAAAGAAAATCGAACTGAGACATTAAAGTTTCAAAAGTCCCAGGGACATCACTTTGGGAAGCATTCACATTTTGATGGACTTGATATCATTACATTAACAGCATTCAGGTTTCCTGTATAGGTGAATTTTGAAAATGTTTAAAAGTTTAATGGCTTCTTGTCTTCAGAGAGACAAAACGGTACGGTATGGAAATACTCTTTATGATACTGGGTTTATTAAAAAAAAATCCAGCTCTAAGTCAAGACATAAAAGATGCATTTAAACCTGATGAACAAATGAAATTTAAAACCAAAAACAATTTTAAGAACTATGCAAAAAGCAGGAAAAACCTCACAGAATGTAAATACATTTGTGAAGTGTTTACATTGCTGCGGACAGCTGGTATAGAATGAGGACACAGTTCAAGTGCAGTTGGTCACCGAAGCTTTTTTTTGGGTGTTATGTTTCAGTGCTCATAGCTGTGCTAACAAAGAAGCACAAGGGACAGAGCAACCGGATCACAGACCTTAAGGCTACATTCACATGGAAAACTTGTTAGTGGACTTATGCACCACATCACTCATTCGATCTCCTCCCAGTTCTTGCAGGGTGAAGGAAACCTGTGACTGCAAATGAAAACATGCAGATTAAGCGGAGTCCTTCCACTCTCCCTTCCAGTGAATCCACAAAGATAGATTCAGGTGGGTAGCCCTGTTGGTCTGAAGCAAGGGAACAAAGTTTGAGTCTGGCAGCACCTTTAAGATTAACAAAGTTTAATTCTGGGCATAAACTTTCATTTATGCACACAAAAGGTTATACCCAGAATTAAACTTTGTTGGTCGTGAAGGTGTCACTGGACTCAAACTTTGTTCCAGTAATTCCACATGCCTGTGAATCTACATCCCAGGTAGCAGAAGTTAATTTCTAAGTGAGATTCTTATGTGCAAATAGGGAGGGGGAAAGTGTAAAGCCCCTGTGCAAGCTCAGTAATGAACTCGGTGCGTGCCCACATTAACCACTATGGTTATGTTTACCATCTAAACAAAGCCTAGAAGAGAGATTGGATTTATACCCCGCCCTTCACTACCCAAAGGAGTCTCAGAGAGGTTTACAATCCCTTCCCCTCCCCACAACAGAAACCCTGTGAGGTAGGTGCGGCTGAGAGAGCTCTCTTGAGATCTGCCCTTGAGAGAACAGCTCTGAAAGAACTTATGACTGACTCAAAGTCACACCAGGAGCTGCATGTGGAGGAGTGAGGAATCAAACCTGGTTCTCCCAGATTAGAGCCCACACTCTTAACCACTACACCAAACTGCCTCTCAAACTGGCCTACACAGTCAGGTTTGGGAATACTAGGTTTGATGCCATGGAGGATTTCTATGAAGAAAGGAGAGCAGTTCTTGCTAACTCACTCCTCCCTCTGCAGACTTCTGATTCACCAGTCATACTGTTCTTGGGCATCCCGTATCCCCCCAGGAACAGCAGTTTGGGGGACATTTTGGGCTATAGCAGGAGACAAGGGAAGTGGACTCTTCAGGACTTGTGGGAAATACTTCCCAGGATCCAAGCCATGTATTAATTTTTTTTTGTCTTGCTCTTTTGCTAAAGAACTTAGGGTGGTGTACATTGACCTACCCTTCCCATTTAATCCTCAAAACAACCCTATGGATTAGGTTAGGCTGAAAGCCATAAATGGGCTCAACATTCCCTAGGCAATACCATATGGATTTGAACCACAGTCTCTGCAATCCTAGGGTTGGACCCAGACCAAAATTTCCACAAACAGAGGTGTAATTCCCACCAGTTCCCCGTTCCTGCTGTAGACCCAAGATGTGTCCTTCATGTCATTCCTGAATGTCCCGTTTCCCAGGAGCAGAATTTCAGGGAAATCAAGGGTCCCCAATGAAGGGAGGAAGTGGAGAGCTTCATTAACAGAAGTGTATTTCATTACTGTAGAATTTAGTTGGGATCCAAACCTTGGTCTGGCATGCTAGTCATCCGCCTGGTAACTATGGCAAATCAGAATCAGATACCCCCCTATAAGCCTCATGTAAGTATCATAGGGATATTTATTGTTGTAAATTGGCCAGACAGCTTCAGCTGTAGGTGGCACAGAAATGCAACAAAGGACAACAACAACTATTATTGTGATGATGATGAGGATGATGATGATGATGATGATGATGGCTGGTTAGTAAGATATGTTTGTGTGTGATTTAGTAACTTATTTCCCATTCTGAATTAGTGCTGCGAGTCTGTCACTTATCTGGGTGACTTTGGAGATACTATTTTATTTCTGCTTTAGTTACATATGAGTGTGGGAGGTGTTCACATGAAAAATGCAAGAGGGAAGTGCCAAGCCAATAAAAGACATATAGACAGACAATACTTTTAAGTGACAGAGGAACCATTTATTTATTGCAATTATATCCCCCCCTCTTCTATGATGGAACCCATGGTATAAATGGTTCCCAGCCAGTCTCCCACTCAGACACTAACTAAACCTAGTTCTCCTTAAATAAGACTGCAGCATCAAATGGCTTCCAACAATATTCTGGGCCTCTTGTTTAAACACAAAATGTTGTCCCATTTTTGTCTTGATTGAAAGACTTGGTCAAAATTCCATAGGGTTTTCAAGGCAAGAGGAGGTTTGCCATTGCCTGCCTCCACATCACGACCCTGGTATTCCTTGGAGGTCACTCATCACAATGCTGGCAAGGACCGACTCTGCTTAGCTTCTGAGATCTGATGAGATCAGGATAGCCTGGGCTATCTGGGTCAGGGCAGTTCTCCTCTAGCCCAACATATAAAAACTTACCTTTCTGAGATGGGAGGGGGGAATAACTTGCCATGGGAGATAGCTCTTTAAACAGACAATAGATCCCAACTTCCCCATCTCCCCCAGGATGGCTTCCTGTTAGGGCTGAATAGGAACTGTAGTTCTCAGCCTCATCAGTTGAACTGGAAGACCAAGAGGCTCAATTCCCATCACTCCCAACAATCTGGTAAATGCTCAACATGCACCAACAACATCAACCAGCTGGCTGCCTGTGCAATGATAAATGCTGCCAACTGTGAAGTCACAAATGCACTCAAAATATTGCTCATTTTAAATTGCATGCAAATCAGCAATTTGAGAACACAGGGCTTCTTGACTTGAGAAAAATTGTGTGCTGCAAGCAAGGTAGGTCTGGATTTTAAACATGTTAATTGCAGGGATCACAGCATCACTACAGCCCTTATGCTTCGACTGAAACGGCTGAATAATTGAAACTAATTCAACAATTGAATAGACTTTTGCATTTGTTTTGATTGCGGGTGACAAAAAAAGCGCCATCAAGTACGAAAGAAAAGAAAATTCTGCAAGATATAGACATCCCAGTAGTATAATTACCTCCATTATTTAGTAACATGCAGCAAATCTGTAATAAAGATCAACAGCTTACAGAATAACTTGGCATCAAAAACAGAGTCCTACAATTGTATTTGTAAACATGGTTTAAGCTGTTGATAAGATAAGGTCTGTTGAACAGAGGAAATTGAAGTCACTGGGCAAAAAGATCCCCAAGATAGTTACAGCATCTGAAGAGAAAATGATATGCCAAGTTTTCTGAGCTTCCTTGCCATCGGTGACACATGCTGCCATCCTGAAATGGCTTATGGGAGATCCCCAAACTAGTCCAAGAAGATAGTGTCATTCAAACTTCAAAATCCCAAAGGTATGACTTAACAGTAGTGACAGGATAGTTCTGGATGCTAAGAAAACTCACGATAAAGCTAAAATATAACAAGGAAAACCAACCAATCCCAATACTGCACTGTGCTAGTAAATTAAACAGCCTTTAGTAAAACCGAAATGAGGGCATCATTTCAATATATTCTGAATTTACTCTGAATGGACAGCCATTAAGAGAAAGAAAGACATTCCCCAAATGGACTGCATTCAAAAGATGGAGTTGACAGGAATGTTAGTTGGATGCCCCCTACGAGAAAAACTGCAGTTATACTAAGGACAGAAAAATCAATTTCAGATCAAATGTAACTTTGGAAAGGTAATTAACATTTTTTTACATCCTAGTTTATTTGTTTGTTTGTTTAAATAAAATTCAGCTGTAATGTTTGTCACCAAATAATTTTATTGACATATGCTTGGCATTATGGGATAAAGAACCTTCAGAATTAGTGGGACAGCTTACAGTGTTTTGATAACTTCTGAAATGTATCCAGACACCTAATTCTTTTACAGCATCTGTTACAAACCATCTCCTGAATAATATACTAAATATTCTAGTACACGCTCCACTCTCTTTTGGTACACAGTTTATTTTGTTGAACAGGCACTCTGACAGCATGCGAGCGAACTAATGTCTCAAAGAAGTCAGAGCTGGAAATGGTTCTTTTTTAATATTTCTAAAAGACAAGCTTATTTTTGCAGTGTAGAATATAAGACTCCTCATTTCTTTATTGGCACATTTGCAAAAACAGAAACTGTTTCATAGTTATTGTGCAAAGAAATTTGATTTAGGCACAGTTCATTCTTGTGAGTTATAAAGAGCAAAAGCTGGGTCATATATTCAGGGCCATTATTGCATTCAAGATACATTTACATTGGTTCTAAGAACAGAGACATACCCACCTGTAACTTCACCTCCACTCCCAGCTGAGATGTAATTCACAGGGAGGCTGCAGCCCTCACCAAAGGGACCGTCTCTACCAAACAACAGTCTAAAATGAGAAAAGATACCTGTATTATAAGTCATTAAAATTCTAAGTCATGGTGGACAAAGAGAAGAAGGGAGATGAGATTTTTCTCTATACTTGCTTGTTGGTTTGATCCTGATGCAGGCAGAGTATTGCATCCTATTTTAAAACAGAAATAGTAAGGGGCGCTAAACCCTCCTTGTACTGATGAATCCTGCACTACGCTAATTAACTTTAGTATGTTTATTTCAGCCCCTGACTAATTTAATGTACTTCCTGGGATCCATCAAAGACTCAGAAGATTTGCTTGGAGAAAGTTAAATGCTTTGTGCAGCAAAATAAAGTTTGGGATGGTAAGATTTTCCATCCTGTAATATACCCTGCCACATGTCTGGACATGTTCACCAGGCGCTCCTGTAACGGTAATTGATACTAGCCAGGAGCGCATGGCTGAGACACGGACCTGAGCTTCAGTCCCAGAAGAACAATAGACCCTAGGATCCTGATTGTCCCCCTATCAGAGGCTTAGGATATTCAAATGGTTCTATAATAGCCTCTGGTGGGAACCTAATCCCTGTTTACCCAATTCCCCATGGGGCGAGGTCGGGGGTGCGGCTTACCTATAAATATAAGCAGCCCCCCCCCCCCGACCACCGTCCCTCATGCTTCCACTGACTACCTAATAAAAAGAGCTTTGTTTGAAATCACTCCATGGCCTCCCGAGTCCAGTATATTTCACATCCCTTCACCCTCATACTCCATATTCGTAAATACATACAGCACACATGCACACACACACCCTCCATATAGACCACACATACATGAATGGAGTCATGCACAACTTTGCCTGCCTAGAGCTGTTTTTAAACAAGAGCAGAGGTCCCAAAGTAAGATCTGCTCTTTCTCCTGCCTGCTCTTGGGGTTTTCTGGGAGGGAGGGGGGATGGAAGCTTCACCATCCTCTATGCAAGGCCTATTATAGACTATAATAAGACTACTTCCCTTCCCCCCCTGACACGGCAGCCCCAGTCTTCCTTATAGAGGACTTTTTCCCTGAAGGCACCAGATGTGAGGTGGGCCTCACACTGAGCATGTGTCTATTAGGCCAGTGTTTTTCAACCTTTTTCGAGCTAAGGCACATTTCTTTCATTGAAAAAATCTTGCGGCACACCTGACAATATCTCACGGCACAGTGGTTGAAAAACACTGAAATACAAGATAAATGGGTCATTAGTTGCCTCAGCTCAAGTATTAACTATGACAGTATTACAAATACACATAATAGCCACTCAACTTGAAATCGTAAATTACAGATCCAAAGTGAGCCTCAACGGCAGCTCCCTCCTACCTCAGGCCAGCCACAGAGCGTGCGAGCGGAATCAGCGAGAGAGCGCCACTGTTCTTTCTCGCATGCGCAAACGTGTCCCGGAAGGTCCGCCCGGAAGGCACATTTCTTTCATTGAAAAAATCCCACGGCACACCTGACAATATCTCGTGGCACACCACTGTGCTGCAGCACAGTGGTTGAAAAACACTGTATTAGGCTAAGGCCAAAACCTCTGCCTGTATCCCCACCACCCAGCTAACCTTCTGCTGCACCATCATCAGCCAGAAGAAAGGAATATGTCCAGTGCTGTTAGCAGATCATTGTCAGATGGCCAAACTGGGTCAGCCTAGACAAGAGCATCGCTGTTTGTACAGAATGAGCATCCTTCCCAAACTCGTGCAGGAGAACTCCTCTGCACCATATGCATTTCCTGTTAAATTTATCACAAGTTGCACAGTGCTACCACCCTTTCTGAGAAGCCATACGAACAACAAGGCACTGCAATATGATAATATTACTAGGAAAGCAAAAAGACTTAAGTATCTGTAAACTGTAGATTAAAAGAACTGGGCTATTCTAACAAGGAGTGATACAATGTAATGCTGATACGAGACAGCAGATCACAAACTTCCCCAATTAGTCACACAGTCGAAGCATGGAATACAAATAATATGCATCAACGCTACCATTTAAAGAACAAATTGGGAAAGTAGGTCAGACCAAACAAGCAGCAAGGTACATCCTCAGTAGGGAGTGGAAAGCATAATCCAGACGCCTTAAAGGGATAGCAAAGATTTCAGCCAAGGCATTCAGAGTTCACAGAAGAACGGTAAAGAAGAAGGTGTCATTTTCCAGACATGGATACAACTTTTCAGCAGGTGTTCATAACATTGGGAGTGATTCTAGTAGCATCCCAGGTGTGACAGAAAGCGCTGCTATCATCATTCCACCAGGAAAAAGAAAGCTAATTTAGAGATTCTTCTCCAGGTGAAACATCAGGGAAATTTCAAGAGAAATGAATGTTTTTGATGAGTGAGAAGCTTCTGCAAATCTGGTGTGGGGGGGGGGGGGAGGAGGAGAATGAGACAAAAGACCTGAGCTTGTATATTAGCCAAATTACCCTTCATAGCCGAATGGGGACTAGAGACTGGGCCTTGCCAGCTCTAGTCCTACACTTGGGCCTCTATACCACATGGCATTCCATCACTTGTTCAATAACAAGAATGAGTATGCATGTTCTTGAACCCAGGCTTCCATGCCAGAAGATTTAAACCTGGATGCCCCTCTGCCTTAAAATTCTCGATTAGACTTAAGAGAAGCCTATTTTACACTTCATGCTACAAGGCTTCATGAGAAAAGCTGAATTGTGTCCCAAGTTGTTTTTCACTTTGCCCAAGAAGCTGGGGCTTATGAAACCCTCTTAGACAAGTGGAAGCCCAAGAACTAGGTTTGCCAGATCTACTTAACTAGCTGGTGGGAGGTGGGAGGCAGCCTTCCGGGAAGTGGGAGGCAGCCTTCCGGGATTGGGGAGGGCAGGGTGATGGCACTGAGTGTGATGTCGCCAGTGCAATGATGTCACGTGGAAGTGACATCATCACGCTGGGTGCGTCATATGGTGATGCTCTAGCATTTTGTTTACCATAGAATTTTAGCCAAAATGCTAGAGCGTCACTGTGCAATGTGCCAGTGTTCTTTGGGACATCATTGCAGTGTCTTTTTTTTTTTTTTTAAAGAATTTTTTATTGCACACAAAAAAATATTTCCAATAGTATACATATTTTTTATACATTTTTGTAAACATATCAACATTTTCAACATTAAAGAGTTCCCAGAAATTTATAACAGTTAGTAAACCTATAACTAAACTTCATGCCATTTAATTATCTGCTAACCCTTTACTTTCCTCCCTCCCCTTTAATTAAGCAAAAGGTGCTCTATAACTAAAATTTTACCATTCTGGTTAAGGTAAATGTTGAATTCTTAAGATCAGTACTGTTCAAAATTTTAAATGTTTTTTAGTGTTTGTAGAAGTGTTTATATGCGCCTTGGAGAGTTTAGAAACGAAGCCACTTGATATAGTTGGGATTGGAAGGTATCTCATTGTGTTCTGCCATATATGTTACAAAGGGGAACCATTTTCTGATGAAAGATGAGTGTCTCTTTATGGATGCGGCCGTTTGCTCTTCCACTATGTCAGCAATTTTATCCATAATGTAGTGGTCCCAACATTTATTCTTCCATTCTAAGATGCTTGGTATCGTAGGTGCCTTCCACGCCGCTGCAATAGTCAATCTTGCAGTTGCTAATAGGGTGGCAGTTAGCTTGTTTATTTCAGTGTCTACGTTAATTCCTTCTTCCAGATTAAGTAGCAATACTGCAGGATCTAACGGTAGTCGTTGAGAAGTGATATTTTCAATTTCTACTAAAATTTGTTTCCAAAAGGTTTGCGTTACTGTGCACCTCCACCAACAGTGAAAGAAATCACTGGATTCACCACATTTTTTCCAGCACTGAGAACTGTGATCTTTATACATATGCTGCAGACGCTTCGGAGAGAGGTACCACCACGTATGTAACTTGAAGAATTGCAGGCGGATAGGGAAAATTCTCGTTTTGCAAGTGTAAGAGTTCCATATGTTCATCCATTGTTCTGCTGTTAATTCCATTTGTAGATCTTTATGCCAGGCTACTTTGTTTTTTGTGTTTTTTTCTTTTTCAGAGGAGGCTAATATTTTGTAGATGCGAGACATTAATCCCTTTCTTTGATCAGCAAATTTGATTATAATGGTCTCAAACTGAGTCTTAGGTTTGGAGAAAACACCTTGTCTTGCAGCCCATTCAGTTAGAGTTTTCATTTGGTAGTATCTTAACCAAGGCAACGAGGAGTGCATGCTTTCTTCAAAAAACTCCTTGCTATGTATGATTTCTCCTTTGACTAGGTCATTTAGTCTGTAAAAGCCTGTATCAATCAGTTCTTCAAATGCTCCTTTTTCTTTTCCTGGTGGGAACCAAGACTGCTGAGTAAATGTTGAGATTGGAGAGAGTTTGGGGGCAAGTTTAGCTCTGTTTGCATCCCAGATTTTCAGAGTCGTTTCCAAGAATATATTTTCCTCTATCAGTTTAGGTCTTTCTGCTTTAGACATCCAAATTATTTCTGGCAGAGAGAAAGGCGAGGCATAGCTTTGCTCCATTTTCATCCAATTGACGTTCTGAGTTGGCTGTAACATGCTTGCGATGTTGGCTATAGCCGCCGCTTGATAGTATCGTTTGAGTGAGGGGACACCCAGTCCCCCTCTGACAACAGGTTTTGTCAGATGACGATGGTCTACCCTTGATTTTGTTGAGTTCCAGATAAAATTTGTTAATGTTTTCTGCCATTTATTTAAATCTTTTTCCGGTAGAAAAATGGGGAGTGCTCGAAGCAGATATAAAAAGCAAGGAAATATGAAGCTCTGAATCAGTTGTATTCTGTCTGCTAATGAGAGGGTTAGTTTTTTCCAATCTCGCATTTTATTATGAATGTCTTTGTGCAGTCTATGAAAGTTGCAGTCCATCAGATTTTTAATATGCAATGGAATTTGGATCCCTAGATACCTCCATTCTGTTGTTATCCATTGAAAGTTATATTTCCATTTGATGTCCATTCGAGTTTCTTTGGGTAGACCGATTGGATATACCTCAGACTTATTATCGTTAAGATGTAAACCAGATATTTTTCCAAAGCTGTCAATGATGTCAAAGATAGCAGGGAGGGAACGTATGGGATTTGTTATGTATAGCGTAACGTCGTCTGCGTACAGTGATAATTTGTGTTCTTTGCCTGCTATCTGTATACCCGTGAAGGTTTTATCCTTCCTCAGTTCTTCTGCCAGTGGTTCGATAGCTAGCGCAAAGAGAAGGGGAGATAAGGGACAACCCTGCCTTGTTCCCCTGGTAGGGAGGAAAAATTTAGAGTTCGCCCCGTTCACTCTTATCCTTGCTTTTGGTTTTCTGTAGATAGCTTGTAGGGCTGTAAGAAAGTTTACACCAAAGCCCACATGTCTGAGCAGCTCTATTAAATAAGGAAGTTCTATGGAATCAAAAGCTTTCTCGAAATCCAACGCCAGGATCATTGCTCTTTCCTTATTGCGAAGGCCATGTACGATAATATTTAGTGTTCTTCTGATGTTGTCTGTAATTTGTCTTTGGGGAATAAAGCCTGTTTGATCTTCATTGATTAGTGCAGGAGCTATCTTCTTTAGGCGATTTGCTAAAATAGATGAGAACAGTTTTGCATCATTATTAATTAATGCAATAGGTCTATAAGAAGCCATGTCGGTAGGATCTTTATTTTTCTTTGGTATTACTGTAATAGATGATTCTGACCATGAAGGTGGAAGGTGTCCCTCTTTTAATGCTGAATTACAAATTGCAAGAAGAGGTTCAAGAAGGGAGGGGCAGAGAACTTTATATAACTCCGCGGGTAAACCATCAATCCCAGGTGCTTTTTGTGATTTTGCTTTTTTTATGGCCTCTTTTAATTCTTCTTTGGATATAGGGTTGTCCATCCTCTCCGCTTGATCTGAAGATACTTTGTAAGGAAGATTGAGAGAAGAGACATACTTTTTTATATCCGTCATTTTTGGTGAAGATGAGCAATACAAATTCTCATAGAAGGTGGCAAACGCATTTGCAATATCCTTGGACGAGTCATAATGTTTTCCATCTCGAGATTTTATTGTTCCCACCACCGCCCTTTTTTTCTTATCTTTCACTCTCCATGCCAGAACTTTCATATTTTTTGAAGATTTGTGCCAGAATTTCTGTTTCAAGAAAAGTAAATTTTTCCAAACTTCTTCAGCTTCAATAGAATCCAAAGCCTTTCTTTCTGCTTGTAATTTTTTATATGTTGTATTATTTCCTGTGCGCTTATGCTCCACCTCCAGCATTTTGATACTACTCAATATTTCTGATTTTAATTTCTGCTTTTCTTTCTTTAGGTGTGCTGTTTGAGCGATGATGTTTCCCCTTAATACTGCCTTCAGGGCATCCCATTGAATGCAGGGATCAGTTTCTGTTCCTTCATGGATGTCGCAGAATTGTTTAACCTCTGTTTTTAATTTTTCTATGATGTTTTGTCTTAATAAAATCGATGTGTCCATTGACCATTGTCTGTCTGGTCTTCCTTCTGACGAGCCTTGCAGTTGACACTCTATCCACGCATGATCAGATAGATGTCTGAGACCTATGTCTGCTGATTGAAGTTGATTTTTAAGCGTTGTTGATATCAATATGTAATCTATTCTTGTAAATATTCCGTGTCTGGCTGAGAAGTATGTGTAATCACGTTCTGTAGGGTGTTTAGCCCGCCACGTGTCCATTAGATTGTGATCATGAAGAAGATCTGCCAGTCTGGTCTCTGGTCTCCTGAGGATTCTGTTTTTAGACACATTTTTTGTCCGATCTAAGATTTTATTGGCAATGTAGTTGAGATCGCCGCCGATTACCACCTCTCCCTCTTGGAATGCCTGTAATTTCTCTAAAGTCTCTGTTAAGAAGGATATCTGATTATCATTAGGTGCGTAAATTGATGCAAACGTCCACATTTTCCCTTCAATGTTACCTTTAACAAATATAAAGCGCCCTCTGGAGTCCAAATTCTTTTCTTTGACTATAAAATTAATTCTTTTGGCTATTAATATTGCCACCCCCCTGGACTTGGATGAACCAGGTGCTGTGAATTGGTGTGGGAATTCTAATGAGTTGATGATCAAGTGTGTAGAGGCACGTATATGAGTTTCTTGCATAAATAACACCGCTGGGGACAGTTTCTTGATATATTGAGCAGTTCTCTTTTTTTTGATAACGTTGTTCATTCCCCTGATGTTGACAGAGCAGAACTTCAGAGATGTCATTTTAGTACTGAAATGTATTTACCCCTTTGTGTATGAGTTATACTAGCTAAGTCAAGGGAATGCAATATATATGTGTATCAGAGGTGGCTTCTTTGATCCAAGTCTCCTCAACTTTTTGAGTTGTTGTTTATGAATGTACTATTCAGTGGTACAATCTATAAACTTTTTGTTTATTTCTACCCCCTTAAAAGTACCAAACTATAGACTAATTTTCTTATGTTTACTGAAGTGTATTTCTAGCTATTGAACCTGCAAAATTTACTTTTAAGAGAGCACCCAACAAAATAACCAACTAGCAATACTTGTAGAAGCACTTCTTTCCACTGTAAATTAATACTCTGTATAAAGTCAAAAGTTCTATTGCTTTATGCCTAAAACTAATTGTTATCCTAAAGAAATGAACTTTCTTCCAGGAGAGCACCACAATATACGTTTGTAAGTTTTGTCAGCAATTAACAATACCCCTGTTAAACACTTTATGCTTTAAGCTTGTTCTCTCTGTGTATAGAATTAACAATATAAGTTACCCCGTGCCAACCTGCTCTATTTCTTATATTTTGCAATGAGACATCTTTAGCCCGACAATAACAAAATATCAACTTGACTTTTCTTAACTCTCCACTTTAAAATGAATTATCTTGTCTTCAGTAACCCCAACCTTCTAAAATTTGATAGATTAATTTTACAAATATAATATATATATTAGTGTCAGATAAAATAATTAATATGCTGTAAATAGAATTACACTTATCAATTTTAAAATATTAAGAGAGAAACCCGCCTTATCTTATTAAATCAAGTGATTAAACAGTATATGTATTGAAGCTTAGCAGTAACAATTCATTTAATATAATCAATTTAAAATTATTTCATTCAGATGAATTAATTAATAATAGTGACCTTACCCTTCTTATAAAATATATTATTTATATGTAAACACCGAGAATTTATAAAACACACGAATTAAAACTATCAAAATACAATGAGTTGATTATCAGCTTTGAAAGTGAAGGAAATTAATTTGTATATAAACTTTCTAAAATATTATGGGTAATTTAGAAGCAACCTCTATAAAACAGAAAAGTACCACAGGATCTATGTTCCGTTTTCTGCTGGTCACTCCTCTGGCTTATGCTGATGTTCCAGTGGCAGCAAGATTAATGCATAACCTATAATTCTGAGGAAAAAAACCAGAGAAGTTATACCCTAAGCGTTTTACCAGTATAATTTATAGTTCGTTAAAATAAACAGTAAATGACCGTAAGTATATATGCAAGTACTTAAGAGAAAGGGAGAAGTAAGAACAAACAAACAGTAACTATACCAACCGTAACCCAAATTAAACCAGAACAAAACAAAGCCAGCCAACTTCGGAAAAAGTTCTCGCTCTCACAGAGCGACGTTCCTAAAGTGGTCTGAGTGTTTAGGAGCAAAATCGCAGCCCCCCCCCCCTCATGAATAAAATTTTTATAAAAGACCTAACTTAAAACTATATTGCCCTAAAAGCACGCCTTATCAAACCTATTTTAATACAATAAGGAGAAAACTCCAAGCTAATCTAGACTTGAGGTAGATTTAAGACGTTTAAAAAGCTGAAGCCGCCGCCACCGATCTTGCCGTCGACAGATCCCTCAGAGGCAGTTTATTACTTTGTTCCGGCGAGTCTGAGGATCGATGTCTTCGTTTTGTTGAAGCCCGGGACATATCCATAGGTTCAGAGATGTGCAAAGTTTCTAGGAGCTCTATTCCTGAGTCTTCATTATACGCTTGGAGAGTCTTTCCATTTTTCGTCACTTGTAAACCTCCGGACGGCATCCAACGGTATCTAATGTTGGCTTGCTGCAGGCTTAGTGTGGTCGCTTTAAGGGATTTCCGTATCTTTAAAGCTTCTGGTGGCACATCATTAAAAACTTGAATCTTCTCCTCTTTATACATTAAAAAACCTACTGCTGTTGCCTCTTTTAAAATCTTTTGCTTGGTTCTACCATCTGCAAGCTGAACTAAAATGTCTCTTGGTCCCCTCCTGTTTGCATTCACTGCGGCTCCCATTCTGTATGCCTTCACAATTAACAGCGCCACCCCATCTTCTAACTTAAAAATAAATGCCAGCCAGGATGAAATAAAACAACTCAGATCTATGTTCTGCTCCTCCCCCTCCGGGATCCCTCTAAATTTTATATTAAATTGTCTCATTTGCGATTCCAAGATAAGGATCCTTTCTTTGTAACCGGCTTCCCGCTCTTGTATCTCCCTCACTTCATGTTTTAATTGATACCCCATTTTGTAAGCCGATTCAGCCGTGGTTGAAGCTTTTATAAGAGCGTCTTTTATGCTTTCTAACTGCTCAGAAACCGGATTAATAGCCCGCTGGAATTTATCGGTAATTCTTTGCTCCATTTGTTGAAGGAGGTAGGGGAGGTTTTGTTCAGGGACTGGTGTCTCCTGTAAGCCTGTTAAGGAGTGTGCGGCCGCCATTTTAGGTGAAGCGGGGGCCGATTTTTCTCGCTCTGATTTATTATTTCTAGGTTTAAAAAAGTCCTGTGCAGTTTGTTTAATTATTTTTTGGGAGGAACGTTTAGGACTATCATTCCTACCCATTCCGCTGTAGAGACGATGAACTTTTAGGTCTTTTATGCAGATTTGTGAGGAGAGGAGGTGGGAGCCCGCAGATTAGACGACCGCCATCTTCCGCAGCGTCGCCCCGCCCCATTGCAGTGTCAATGTTGATGCAGGAGGGGGCTAATTGGGGGGGGGGTGTTTCCCCACTGGGCAGCTGGCAGATTGGAGCTCCCGAAACTGGGGGAACCCTCTCCCTGACCAAGGATCTGGTAATCCTACCAAGAATTGCAACAGAACCTATTAGAGCATTGCACGAACTCTCACACAACAGTGCTAGTAGCTCTTTCTTCTACTTGCAGTTCACAAGAACATAACAAGAGCCCTGCTGGATCAGACCAGTGGTCCATCTAGTCCAGCATCCCATCTCACACAGTGGCCAACCAGTTTCTCTGGATGGTCAACAACAGGGTATAGAGACTAAGGCCTTCCCCTGATGTTGCCTTCTGGCTCTGGGATTCAGAGGATTGGTAACTGAGGTTCCCCTCAGTCACTATGGCTAGTAGACATTGATAGATTTATCCCCCATTAATCTACCTAATCCCCCTTTAAAGCTGTTTATTCCTGTGACCATCACTACATTCTCTTCAAATCCAATGCTACACAATGGATTCAGGAAATACAGTGTTGATTTTAGCAACTGAGAAGAGTAGAAGCCATTAGTTACGGCCTTTTAAAAAAGTTCTTCCATTCAGCTCCATTCAAGACTATTGTAACACATCCAAATAATGCAGTTACTTGCACTATTTTGTTCCCTAGAAAGCTGTACATGGTACCTTCTCCCATATGAGCCTGCCTGCCAAATAAGATCTTCATCAGAGGCCCTGCTTTATGTGCCACCATTTTGCAAGGTCCAGTAGGAAAGCAGTAAGCACCAGAGACAAGGCTTTCTTGGTGGTGACACCTCAGTTTGTTGAACTCACTCCTCTCAGAAGCTTGCCTGGTATTAAATATCCATTCTTATAGGCTCCAGGCAAAGACAAATGTGTTTTTCTTTACTTGAGGAATTTTAAGACTCACCTGATTTTTATACTTTTTTGTTGTTTGGTCACGTGAACACATTAAGTTTCCTTATACCGAATGGGACCATTGGTCTACCAAGGAGAGTATTGTCTGCTCCCCATAGGGTCTCAGACAGAGATCTTTCATATCACCTGCTACTTGATTCTTTTAGCAGGAGAGGCCAAGGACTGACCTTCATGTCAAGCCAATGATCTACTACTGAGCCACAGCCCCTTCCCATTTTTTGTTTTATACGCTGGAATTTATGTTGGGGTTTTCATCATCTTGTACTATAATTTCTTATGACTGTTTTTATTTTTTCCCAGTGTTTTAAAAAATCTTGCTTTGTGGTTGCCATGTTTATTTATCACACCAATACTCTGAAAACTCTCAGGAAGATTGGAGGAACAATAGACCTCCTTTTTTCTAGCAGGCCTTGAATCTGGAAACTCGGATAGAGTTGCCAGATTCTGTGCAGCTGCCAGAGTCTACCCAGGTACACCGCTGAGTTAGTGAAATGTAGTTGCTATTTTTAAACTTCTTAATGTAAGAGGTTTTTTATACATAGTCATATATAAAGAGGTGTTAGAAAAGATCTATGAGTTTAAAGTAGGAGACTTTTTAAAGAGGAGATCATCTTCCCGTTACTCTGTTTTTGACTGTGGATAAACAAGCTGTTAAGCCACCTTCTTTAGCTTCCCACCGCGAACAGATTAAACAGAGAATAAGAGTAAAGAAATGGACATCATCTTTAGCTCAAGAGATTAGATCTATAATTTACTCCCAGAAGTGCCATGCTTTACAATGGGAGTGTGACTCAACGATGTTTCAACCTATTATGATTTTTAAGTCAGATCATAGATCTATGAAAACTTGTTTACCAGTTAACTTATCTCAACCAGCTAAAAAAAAGGAAGAATGAGGGGTCTGACTTTGAAAATCAAATCCACCTGAGGAAATTGAGAATTTATCACAAGGAATTTAGACTGAGGCTGAGGACAGACTGGCAATCTGCCCCGGGAGAGCTCCACTTGGGAAGCGGGGGAAGGGAGCCCATTCAGACATCCGCAGCTGTCCCTCGTCTCCCTTCCGCACTTACGCGCTTTGAAGCCGGTTTCCTCTCACTGTAGAAGGACACCGGGAGGAACCGGTGTCCAGGGGCCGTCTTCCGCATGCCTCCCGCTTTCAGGCAGTGTGAACCGGAAGAAGGCGGGATTCAAGCAGAGGCGACTGTGTGAACGTGCTGTTTTGGCAATTTGCGCATGAGCGCTCATGCACTCATGCGCACATGCACACATACACACATTGCCTGCCACAAGCCGCTCCGCAGCAGTCTGAACGCTCCATAACAGCATCCTTGTGCAATACACTGGCCAGTATGAATGGCCAGCCCCGGGGAATTTCCCCCCCCCCCCCCGCAGCTTTTACCTCCGGATTCCTCCCACTCCAGATTGCCAGTCTGTCCTCAGCCTGAGAGGATCAGAATATACTTTAACCAATCTTAAATTGGAAAAAAATTGGAAACAATTAGTGACCAATAAAAAGGGCAGCTGTGATTAAGTATAGTTATTCCTATAACTATTCTGATAATGCATGTTTTATTTTGCTGGTCTATGACCGTAATACATGATTGCTCAATTGTAGTTGCTGTTTTTTTGGGTTTTTTTTTTTTAATTGCTTTTATTAGTTAACAAAGCAAATTAAAGACAAACGTTTTTAAACTTCATTTATATTTCATTTCTTCTCCCCAATGAGGACCCAAATCAGCTTTCATTGTTCTTCTCTCCACCACCATTTTATTCTCACAACATCCCTGTGAGGTAGGTTAGGCTGAGAATGTGTGACCTGGTTCAAGATCACCCACCAAGTTTCTAGGGTATTTGGGATTTGAACCTGGGTCTCCAGCACCCTGCCCACTACACTCAAAGGTCAGGAGTAGAAATATAAATGTCAGAGAACAGAAGCTGTAAGAACAAACAATAAATCCCAGCAATACAATGTAAGAAGAGCAGTAGACCAAGAATCCCGTACAAAATTATTTGACACAAACTATTCATATATTGGAACACTGATAACCAGAACTTCTTTTTTCTTTCCATAAGAAGAAAGTATTGACAGAGGTGTCTTGTTTAGTGCCAACATTGTTCTTTCAGAGAACATAACTAGTTCCCATCCATAATTGAAAGAGCCCCATAGAAATGGCAAAACCTGACTATGCAAATTTATGGTATGCAGGGGTCATTTTGTAGAAAAAGAGGTGCAGGAGCTCATTAGCATAACTCATTAACATAACTTATTTGCATACGCTACACCCCCTGACATCACCAGAAGTATGTCAGAAGGAAGGAAGGAAGGAAGGAAGGAAGGAAGGAAGGAAGGAAGGAAGGAAGGAAGGAAGGAAGGAAGGAAGAAAGAAAGAAAGAAAGAAAGAAAGAAAGAAAGAAAGAAAGAAAGAAAGAAAGAAAGAAAGAAAGAAAGAAAGAAAGAGCTGGCAGAGAGGGGACAGCTACTAATCCAAGCCTCAGAAATACCACTATTCTGGGAGGATAGCTTCAGTAGTGGCTGAAACCTTCAGAAGGCTGGTCAGAGGAACAAGGACCTTTCCAGGGGACGGGGTCATTTTGCTGCAGCCATGATACAAGCAGGCATTCCACCGCACGGGGGGGGGGGGGGGCTGGCACCAACTCCCGAAGTTGCGCTCCCCCAGTGTCCTGCTCGAAATGACCCCTGATGGTATGGGAACTACTACCATAGCTTGAAGCACCCATTTCAAGACATTATTGAAAGCCTGCAGTGATGCAGCCCAGATGAGTAGCCAAGTTAGTCTGTAACAGTAGAAAAGAGTAAGAGTCCAGTAGCACCTGAAAGACTAACAAAAATTGTGGTAGGGTATGAGCTTTTGTGAGTCACCGCTCAAGTGAACAGTGACTCACAAAAGCTCATACCCTACCACAAATTTTGTTAACCCAGGGAGTGTGTACATTAAGTATTGAGATGGCCAGGCAGTTCAATAACTCAACAATCAACTGTTTATTGTGTAAACACCAGCACTGCAACTCACATCCAGCATCAGCTCTTAACAGGCAGGAACTAACTGAGCTCACCCAGCTTGCCCATACACAGGAGGACTCTCTGTTCCACCCCACCCTGGTCTGCGGTGGCTCAAACAGTCCAATACATGACAGTATGTATTCTTTCCATGCTGGGGGATTTTCAATGGAACATTCTTTGAAATCCCTTTTCTGGGACTTTCATAAGAAGAAATGGAAACAAGGTTTAAACAGTATAAATGCTGGAATACTTTATTTTGAAGTTTAACTGGTGGTAAGCTACAGATTCATACATAACTTCTGAACCAGCCTATTTCCAAAATAATAATGATACATCTTTTAGGACTCCAGCTGGGTGCCTAGTAGGGATGGTCAGGAGCAGGCTGAGTCTCATGCCAATGAGTACCGAGAGGAGTATATGCAACCAAAAGAAGGGAAAGCTTTCTCTCTTTCCACTTTCTCATGTCTTTCTCATTGCTGGAGCTATTTAGATAGCAAAAAATGTATGCTGCCAAGCTGGCTTGAGAGTGGAAATAAGAGACAAAGAAGAACACAGAAAGGCATATAAAGTGATGGATACTCTCTCTTTCTTCCTTTCAGTCTACCTCTCAGTCCATTCTAGAAATCAAGGAAGGGACACAGGAGAAGACATCTGGCTCAGGGCTACCAACATAAAACTGTACTTTTTTTTAGGAAACAATGTTTTACAGAATATTGAATAAAGTATTCCTATATTAATGCTATTGCAAGAGCAATGGAAGGGGTAGTTATGCATGACATATAACACCCAACTTAAGGTGCAATGACCAGCACCCAACTCTACAAGAACAGCCATCTTCAAGCCAAGCAGGCCTTATCCTTCACACCAACAGCATCCATTTTGGATGTGAGATGTAGATCTGAGCCAGCAAAAATATGCATGTACAACTACTTTAAAGCCTAAAAACAGAGATGCTCTGTTGGTCCCTTGGAGTTTTGTGTGGGGTGAGGTGTTCATATTGTTTGGATTCAAACATGCTCATAAAGTGAGCAGTTAATATACCAGGAGCAACTGAGTTTACACTGGCTCAAAACCCACTGCAATTAAAAAGTTGCTATGTAATTATTATTTTTTCAATATTGTTGATTGTTCTTAAGGGTGTAGGCCCAAAGTTAATTTAAAAACCAAAGTAGTTTTGATAATAAAACATGGAAACCTCTTTGCATCGGAGTGAAGTACACACACTTCATTACACTCTTTGTTATATAAAAAAGACACACTTATGGTGTGTGCTGTAGTTCTGCTAACCCCAAATCCAGATACGCTTTCTGTAAAAAATTCAAAGGCCTTGCCCACTGGCTTACCACCATGGGGACTGATGTTGGTCTCTGGCAAATCGACAAAAATCAAAGCTAATTTTGACTGTGAAGTAGAGTTTGTTTACAGAATGAAAGAGAAAGATCAATAGGGTGCATTACTCTTTGGGAAAAAAACTGATACTTGTACTGACACAGATTTATGTCAAGCTCATGCAACTTCAGTCTTCCAAAGTGACAACTTATACAGGATAAGTAGCAGAGATGCATTTGAAATCCTCCTCATTGAAATTTCATCCTGAACTATGGAATTCTATCTATTCTAACTATGGAATTCATGTATCTATTGGAATTAATGTATCTTCAGGACCACCTCTACTGGTATAGCCCTCAAACAGCATTGTGCTCATCAGATAAGAACTTACTGGTGGCCCCTAGCCCAAGAGACATCTGGCTGTCCTCAACTAGAACCAGGGCTTTCTCTGTCCTGGCTCCAACCTGGTAGAACTCTCTGCCAAGTAACACCTGTGCCCTATGGGACTTAATGCAATACCACAGGACCTGTAAGGCAGAGATGTTCCACCAGGCATTTGGGTGAGGACAGCAATGGTTAATATCTGGCTGGTACTTCTGTCTCTTGCCTCCCCCCATAAGGCAATGTAAATTTTAGTGCCATCTAATTAGATTATTGTATTTTTATTGCTTTTTACAATGAATTTAATGTATGAATGTTGCTTTTTTTGATGTGCACTGCCGATCCCTGTTCCACAGGGGAGGGCAGTCTAGAAACCAAATTTAATACAATAAATAAACAAACAAACCAACAAACAAAATTACCTGGTCTTTGTCTATGAAATGGAACCAACACATTAGGAATTCTCCATGGTCCCATGTTTTTTAAAAATCCAAATTTAGCATCTAGAGCTGCACAGGCACAGTTCACTGGAATTTGAAGTTCTTGTACATCTTTTCTTCCTCTTTAAGACAGCAATGTAGATGTGAGCAATGTCATGATTGTTTTGTATATAGTGTTTACTAACACTACACGCACATCTCCAATACCACACAAAAATGTTGTGCATGTTATCATAGCTAGACTGGGAGGTGGTGGTAGTGGCAGTGTTTCATAAATGTACATGTGCACATTGGTAAAACCAATGGGAAAGGGCTAGATTCAGCCAATAGCACCTTAAAGATCAACAAGATTTCCAGAGTATAACCTTTTGAGAGTCAAAGCTCCCTTTGTCAGATCTCACTGTCAAAAAGCTTATACCTTGGAAATCTTGTTGGTCTTTAAGGTGACACTAGACTGGAATCTAGCTCTTCTACAAACATGGCTACCCCCACCTGAAACCACCAACAGGAAAAGCACTGAATGCAAACAGTAAATTGGCTTCACACTCCAGTTTTAGGCAGCCACCCAGAATTCAGAAGGGCTGGAAGGCAGTGCAGAGACAAATAACAGAACAAAGGAATAGAACAGGGTATAGGCTGTAGGTATAGGCTGAACATACTGGGATGCAGAATATATTGGGCTTCCAACTTCCATAAGGCTATCAGAGGAATGGCAAGGAGTCACAAGGCACTCCTCCACTGCACCTGGATCCAAGTCCAGCTGATAACCCCTTCCTTCCACTAGCCAGCTGCCATTTGATGAAACCATAACAGATGGGAGAGGGGGAAGCAAAAAGACATCATGCCTAGCTTCAGCTGCATTGGAGAAACTTCCTTCAAAGGAAAATACTGAGTTGAATGCAAGCTTGTTTTAGGCCAGGTTTGTCAGTGGAAGGAAGGAAATTTCCCTCAGTTCCTGCCTACTATTGCAGTCCACTAAAAGGCTGCTCCCTAGGGACAGGAGAGTTTCAGGAACAGCATGGGGCTAAAACAGGGATGTGAAATGGGGAAAAGGGAATCAGCAAAAATAAAAAAAAATCACCACCAGCACCCCTGTTCTAGTGGTGATAAATGACTTTTCCACTGAACTTTGCCATTCGTATTAGATTCTGATTTGCATGAGCAACTTTGGGAGCCAACTTTTAATTAATAATTTAAATAATGTATATTCTGCATTAGAGGAGGAGGAGGAGGAGAAGAAGGAAACTGTGAATCAAATAGCTTCCAGAGGGGCTCAAATATAAAATAAACTCATTCCATAAAAACACATTAGCAATCTTAAATAGGGTTGCCAAGTCTGGATTGGAAAATACCTGGGCACTTTGGGGGTGGAGCCAGGAGAAGGCGGGGTTTGGGGAGGGGAGGGGCCTCAGCATGGTACAGTGCCATAGAGTCCACCCTCCAAAGCAGCCATTTTCTCCAGGGGAGCTGATCTCTGTCAGCTGGAGATCAGTTGAAAAAACGGGAGATCCCCAGGCCTCACCTGGAGGCTGGCAACCCTAATCTTAAATGAGAACATGTGAATTGAAAGACAGGACGAAAGGATGAATCCAGACTAAATCTTCCAATGGCAGAATGGAACTTTCCTGCTTCTCCTCTCCCCCTGGAGCCCACTGATCTCCACAAAATGCTGCTCCTGAGAGATAGTGGTGCCTGAATATGCAAGGTCTATAGTGCAGCCTTATGAAGAAAATCAGAAGATCACCCTACAGGGGGACAGCTGAAGGACTGCTAGTTAGCATAGCTAGATTTGGGACCTCCTACATTTTCAAATTATGTCCTTCCTGGCTCTTCTGACTGGCTCTTCTGGAGACTTCCTGCTCCTGCAGAGCTTCTGTGGTTGGTGTTCCTCCTTCAGCAGTCAGGTTAGAAAGTTAAGTTTCTCTCTCTTCTAGGTTCTGTGACAGTTTGTTCTTCTTTAATAGACTTATTTACAAGAGGGGACCCGCAACAAAATGTTGCATAATGTGTTGTGGCCCTACCATAGTCTTTGTTGCAGGCAGTCCTTGCAAGGAACTTGTGGGGAGGGGGCATTCCATTACCTTTTCCCCCTTCTCCCCCACTTTATTGTCAAAGTACCCTCCTCTTTCTTTCTGCATGTACCCCTTATTTACTAATCTTCCCTCACACCCCCTTCTCCTCTCACCCCTTCTATGTCAGTTTTCCTTCCTTTCTTACCCTATTTCTCCTCTTGCCCCTTATATGTCTCACTCCCTCTTACCCCAGCCCTTCTCAATGTCCTTCCCTCCATCCCCTCTCAGCCTGCCCCTCTCTTTCTTGCCACAATTTCTCTACCCCCAAAGCTCCCCTTCCTCTTTCTCTCCCCCTCCCTCAGTCTCCCATTCTTTTCTTTCTCTCCTCCAACTGACAATTCCCTAATCTTTCTCTACCTCCCTCTCCCAGAACCCCACCCCTTTCTGTTTCTCTCATTTTACAGCTGCAGGCCAGCAAACATCCCCAATCTGGTTGCAGAAGGGGGGAAGCAACAACGCAGGCTTCGCCTCCTCATGCTTGATGGTGACAGGGCCAGCTTGGGCAGCAACAGAGGGCAGGCAGGCTGACTCCCAGTGAGGCGCTGTGACCACTTTGGCTCCCTTGGCCAACCGGCTGCCCTCCCTCCCCTCCCACCTTTTCTCAGCAGTCCAGTGCCCAAACCTGCTGGCTGAAGCTATAGTCTTCATTGCTGGAGGTCCTGGTGGGGGCTGTCCCAGGGGCGGGGCACCCAGCTATTGCGGTGGTGGCTTCTCTCACGGCTCCAATGGCTTTTCCCACACCTCAGTAAGTCCGTTCTCTGTATTTGCACAGCGTAAGCAGTTTTGCTTTGGGAGGGATTAAAGAATCTCCGTATACTTTTAAAAACATTTTAGATTTTTCTGTAAACATGCCCTAAGTTTGCTGGAAGATCTGTTTACCCTCCATGTGACCCAGATCCACAGAAATAAGTATCTGCACATAGAGGAGATATATAGATTCTCTAAACAGTCAGTGCTCAACTTCCTTTGCATATTTAAACTCTGCCAACAATTAAGAGGGTCCACAGTGGGAAGGGGGGGGGGGAATCTGTGGAAATGCTGATTAGTCTGGATCCAACCAGACTATGTAGTGATGGAATGCTGTCTGAATTAAAGTGAACATTCTGGAACTAATCCTTTGATGTTTTCAAATAATTTCATACGAAACCCAGAATCTTCACTAAACAGGACTTCCGATTTCTCATCTCTTCTGATTTGACCCAAAAATCCATTTTTAATTCTGCTTCTCTACTCTGTAAACTGAACCCGTTATGATTTTTGTACTTAGCGCTGAAGTTTTTTTCTGTAAGAGGTATCCATCCTCAAAGTTATTTGCATTGTATACATAAATGTCTCTCTTAATTCCATATTAATGATTAGCAAAACTTGTATGTCGCCTTCCTGCCTAATCAAGGCAGCAAGTTGGCTAACAGTTAAAACATTATAAAACATACGGTATTCCGAAAACAATCCAACCCCCCCTCCAAACTAAAATACACACTAGAAGCACATAAAATAGAAATAAAGTGTACGGTAAGAAGGAGGAAAAAGTCTTCACCTGTTAGCAGAAGACACAGAGAAGAAGACAGTTGAATAGCCGGGGGGGCGGGGGGAGAGTTTCATAGTTTGGGTGCCATGACTGAAAAGGCTGTCTCTTGGATTTCCACCTTCCTAATTTAGAAGGTGGAGGCACCTAAAGCAGGACATCCAAAGGTGACTTTAGTAGTCTGGTAGGCTCATATGGGAGAAGGCAGTCCTTTAGATATGCTGAGCCCAAGCCATACAGGACTTTAAAAGTCTACACCAGCTCTTTGAATTGGGCCAAGACTGGAGTGATACATCCTTATGACTCATTCCAGTCAACATCCTAGCTGCAGAATTCTGCACCAATGGATGTTTCTGAACATTTTTCAAAGGCAGACCCGCATAAAGAGCGTTGTAGTAATCTAATCTAGAAGTTACCAGGACCTGCTATTGTATATAAAGTATTAAAAAAATGAATAACATGCATATAAACACAAACAAATCTTCAGAACTAATTGGAAAACAGAGAACCCAAATCACTGACACATAAAAGAAGTAACAACATTGTGCTCATCCCTAATCTCCACTAGACATCTATTTGCCTGTTCCTAGGGCATGCTAATGAGTTTTTTGGACTTTTTTTTCTTACCATCCAGATGGAGGAAATTAAATTTTTGCCTTCACATAATGTGATAGGACACCTGGAGCCAAGCCACTGAACAAGCTGCCTACCAAGTTGTAACTTACTACAGTATCCGTTATCATCACATGGTAAACTGCCCATCTATATTGTCCTGCCAAATGGTGCGGAGAATTGATTTTTAAATAATAAATTTTATTTAAGCCCTTCTACGGTATACACCATTCTATAAAACTTAACCATAGCCAATATCCATGTCGCAACATAACATATAAGCCTTGCATAAACTTTTAGGATTTCATTTCTATTTAATTGATAACATAATCCATAAATGTGAGCTATATTTCATTATCATTCCTGATCTTATTTCTTCTGTTATAAACGGGTTTATGTTGCCAGCTCAGCCACCTGAACGTGCCATGCACAAAGTTGTGGTAGTATTTATATCCTTCCATGATTATAATGCCACTCGCTTGGCAACTAGCAAGACACACTTGGCAATCCTAAGCAGGTCTCCTTAGAATTTTGTTCCAGTCTGTTCAATGGAGCTTAAACCCAGGAAACTGTTCTTAGGATTGCCCTGTCATACAGTGACTGCTCTTAGCACTTTGTCAGAGAACCAATAAGCCCAATGAAAGTGCCTAATATTGATTCAGACCACTGGTCCATCAAGGTCAGACAGGCAGTGGCTCTCAGGCAGAACGCCATTGCACCACCTACTACCTGGTTCTTTTAACTGGAGGCGCCAGGGACTGATCCTGGGACCTTCTCCATGCTAAACCGATGCTCTTTCTCTGTGCCATGCCCCCTCCCCAAATGGCAGAAATCCTTACATGATTTATCTATTTAATTATTTAGGGGATTTATAAGCCAGTTTTCAAAATTCCAAAGCACCAACCAGTGTGAAAAACAAACCAGTAAAAGATCCAGACATAAATCTTGATCATTAAAATATCAAAATAGTCCCATTCTTAAAACAGTTAGCAGTATAAAAGAGAGTAGGCCCAAACAGAATAAAAACCCATAGAACCCCCCCAAAAGAGTCACCTTATTCACAGAATGCTGGCTAGATGGAGCCAAACAAACTTCATAGGAGGGGGCACTCGAGAGTCCAGGAGCCAGTTACAGAAAATGAATCTATGATGGATGTATTTAATGATCATCATTAGTAGTTTAACAGGGCAGTCCTAAGCAAAGCTGTACCCTTCTAAGTCCAACTTAAGTTAATGAGTTTTAAGAAGTGTAACTCCATTTAGGATTGCACAGTCAGTCAAGCAGCAACACTTCAGCATTGAAATTGCTTTAGGGGGTTTCTTTTGGGGGAGTGTGTGTGTGTTGGTTTTTCTCACAATATTTAAATAAGGACATGAAGGAGTGACTTGTCCAGTGACCCCATAGCTGATTTGAAGGCTCAAGATAGGGATTGTAGGGAATGTAGCCCCTTACAAATTGTTTTATTATCTTGTTTTATTGTTTTAAGATTTATATAATATTATTATGTCTATAAGCCACCCTGAGCCTGCTTTGGCAGGGAGGGTGAGGTGTAAATCAAATAAATAAATAAATAAATTGCTAGACTTCTGTTTGTCAAACAATGAGGATTTCTAAAGCTATGAAATCAGCAGTGATATCAAGTTATCTGAATGTTCAAATCAGTGTTTTTTTGAAAGGTTACTGAAATTCATGTCTCTCTTTCTGGGACTTAATTCGTAAGTAAATGGGGTGCTCAACTGATGCAAGAGTTTTAAAATTCTACTTCTGTGCAGTTAAGCAAAATGTTCACTTTTGTTTTTTAGCATATCCTGTTCCAGCCATACAGCTGGTTTGTAAAAGTGCTTAGACGGGTTTAGCGCCACTAACAAGTCTGCAAGTTTACTGCCACTCTACCAAACAGGCTTTGCATTCCAATTCAAGCATGAAATTACTCATTAGGCCACTGATGAAGAAGGAACCCACCAAAAATACAGCAGGGAAAGAAAAGGAAACTAGGCCCACAAAGTCATTTAAGCTGCTCCCCCAAGTGCAAGAAATACAAAAAAAAGCAGCAACTTAAACAGTCACCACAAAGTTTGAAAAGGCAGCATCAAAATGTAGGCCTGAACATTTGACGCAAGAGGAAATTACAAAAAGAAAATTAGGAACAAAAAGCAGAGCTGTGAAGTTCACACTGTTGCTCTTGCTTCAACAAATCAGGCAGAGTAAGACCACTGTGAGAACAGAGTCTTCTTTCAGGAAGTAGGGATAACGACCACTTTCTACCATCCAGTTCTTTGGAATATACATCAAAATGGTTCTACTTGCAAGGGGTTCCCAGCCTATGGAGTTCTGATACAGATAGTGAGTGCAACCACTCCCTTTCTTCCTAATGTTATTTTGGGGGTATCCCCATCAAGATTATAATTATTTTTATTGATTTGATTTGATTTCTATCCTGCTCTACCCTGCAAGCGGGCTCTGGGCAGCTCACAAAATATAAATATGACAAATTAAAAGATTAAAACATAATACAATAAAAATTAAAATTCAGCTGTATGCATAGATCAGCAGATGGTGATAATCCAATTTAATTACTTGCAAGGACTTTAACCCATGTATGGGTGCTCAGATGTACTGGTTTTTGCAAGTGGACAAATTCACAAATAAAGTGAATTATAGTATATTAATATATAATTATATTCACATATAATTCATATATAAAGTGCCAGTGCATAGCATGGTAAATAGAATGGGGGGGGGGGGGGGATGGGTAGGGCAGGGGACCAGATCCACCCTGATATGCACAAACCTACAAGGTTCTCCATTATTCCTCTCTGGGACCCTTTTAAAGCTAGTTTCTCCTCCTTTAGGTCCAGTTTGGATAACAGTTTAACGATTCGAGGTATGTGGGCAGTTTAACATTGTGTTATTCCTTTCTGGAGTCCTTTTTTAAAAGCTAATTTCCCCCGCTCTGGGTCCAGTTTGGATAACATACCATCCATAGGAAACAATGGACCTATTACTGCATATGGACAGTAAAGCGGACAGGTCTACCTACTGAAAATAATTGTCTAAAATGCAAAGGGCAGGACACACAGCCAAACAGCTGTTCGGTAGACCAGCTTCCTCACTTCCCATTGATTCCTATTGCCTTAAACCTGAAACACTCCTGAAATTCAGGGAGATAAATTTCTGTTACCCCCAAAATTTGGGAATGCTTGGGGTCATTTTGGATTCTCCCTGAACTGACTTGAAACAGCTAATTTCCAGTTTATGTTCAGCTCGGGTATGTCCTAGTTCCAGCTCTGTCAATGTTACATTGCATGTTTTTGGATAAGTATATTATGTGTTCAAAATTATATTCCTGCAGTTTTACGCTCTGCCTTCTTTGAAAAGCAGTCTCTTCAGCAGATGACAGAACACTGGTAATGGGTGGGCAAGGCAGACCTCTCTAGGCAGAGTGTTCCAAATTTTTAGTCATATTATTAACAAATCTTCTTTCTTGTGGCTATCACCATGTCTTAGATGATGGAAGCATTTGGGTGGGGCAGGTGCTCTGTGAACTCAGTGTGTATATGGGCCATATCAGTCCATAAGAAAGACTAGTTGCAGACCACTAAGCTTGAAAAATATCACTTTCAACTGAGCTCAGAAACCATCTGGTAGTCAACAAAGATCATACAAATGTGGAAAAAACAACATGGCCCAACCAAGTTGACCCTTTCAGTAGTATGTGTCCAGAGGCCAGACCTGAGAGCCAGTGTGGTATAGTGGTTAAGAACAGCAGACTCTAATCTGGAGAACTGGATTGGATTCCCCACTCCTCCACATTAGGTCTGCTGGGTGACCTTGGCCAGTCATAAGTTCTTTCAGAGCTGTTCTTTCAAGGGCAGTTCTCAAGAGCTCTCTCAGCCATATGCACCTCACATTGTTTCTGTTGTGGGGTGGGGAATGGAAAGAGATTGTAAGCTGCTCTGAGACTCCTTCAGGTAGCAAAGGGTGGGGTATAAATCCAATTCCTCCTCCTCCTCCTCTTCTTCTTCTTCTTCTTCTCCTCCTCTTCCTCCTCTCAGAACTCTCTCAGCCCCGCCTACTTTACAAGGTGCCTGTTGCAGGGAAGGGAGGGGAAGGGGGTGCAATTACAAGCCATTTTGAGACTCCTTAAGGCAGAGAACAGTTCTCTTCTTCTTCTTCCTCTTCTCCTGCCTCCTCTGCACCTCTGCTACTGCTGTGAAAGCCTACCTGACCTGTGCCTCCTGCCTCCTCATGGCCACTGCTCGAGAGGCTGGGCCAATTTCAGCCACCAGCCTCCTCAGCCCCAACACTCACCTGGACCTTGGGGAGAGGGCCCAAAACACGTCATGGCTTTGCAGGCTCAGAAGCAGCCTGGAACCAGCTGCCAGCAGCAACACCACCACTGAAGTTACAAGCAGTGCTGCCTCCTCCAGCAAATATCAGGACCAGGGAGCCACACCTCACCTTGAAGGAAGGCCTGGTAGGAACCAGAGCAGCCAAGAACTCCCAGGGAAGGGCACTCCAGAGCACCATCAGAAGCCAAGAGGGTGAGAGGGCACCCATCTGAAAGGCTGCAGCTGGGAAGGAGATGAAGGATCTGTTTAATCCCCCGCAGTGCTAGGCCAAGGAGGATAAACTGGGAGAGGCTTTTTGCTAGAAAGACCAAGAGAGAATGAGGGACAACAGCCAGCCCTCCCAAGGGAGTTGGAGGATTGGGGTGAGCTATAACCTGCTCCCCTCCCAGAGCTGGTCAGGGAGTTATGCAAGAACATCTCTACAAGTCCACCTGTCCCACTGTTGCGAGAACAACCAGGTCTGGTGGGTGCACCCCAAGTACAATAGTATTTGGTAAAACACACCAGTGAGGAAGGTATAAAATCATACCTGTATGTATTTGAGAAAACAGCCAAGGCTACTGCTTGGTCAAAACCACAGCAAGTAGCCATATTGCCCAAAACATTTTTCAAGCCCAGGCAGAGTTAATGGACTATAATAAGTTTTTTTAAAGGCTATTTTGGACTGGCACAGGGTCACCGAGGAATCCCGCAGGCAGCAGTTCCACAGTGGGGTGAGTTGAAAGACCCTCCCATTCCGTCTGAGGCCAAAAAAGGGCAGCCAACGTTCACACTAGCCAAGTGAAGCCAGCAGAGGGTAAAGGAGAGTAAGCCAGATCAGGACCCGACTGGTAAGTCCCGCTCTCCACCTGCTTTTCTCTACAATGTGCCAGCCATATTCCAGACCTGCTAGAGATTCCGAACGCTCTTGAAAGGCAGCCCCTCACAGAGAATTTCACAGTAATCTAGTTTGGATTTCACCAAGGGTGGCTAACCATGGCGATGAAAAGGGGCAGCCAGCATCATAAAAAGCACTTCTGAATGACACTGCCACTTGGACATCCAGGAGTAATGACAGGTCAAATGTGGCCCTGGCTTTGCAGGAAGACTGCAGCCCCAGCCCATGAAGGGAACACCTTACCAGATTAGTCGCATTTCTGACCGATGCAACTTCAGTATTCCATTGGTTTGGGTTGAGGTTCATCCGTTGGTATCATCAAAGCCAAAACTGATGGCTTCGGATGCAGGCTCAGAATCCATGCAACTTCCCGATAAGTCATTGGAAATGAGCGGGGGAGCTGGGTTGCAACCTGCATGTTGAATTGGATGCATGAAGTCATCTCTGGAAATCTGGTGACTGTATTTGAGGACTCGTGTTCCTTAAAGGTGCAGGCTATGGTGATAAGCTATTTGACTGATGCCTTCACAAAACAGCTGCAGAAGCAGTTCAATCATTTTTTCTTTTTAATCCCCAGTGTTTTTTTCAGGTGGATCTGCTATTAGCAGGTATAAGACTAAGTTTTTCATGTTAGTTCTTAAGCTGCTTTCTTTGAAAACTTATTTAAACTGCCTACGCACCAAGCTTTGTAAATTCCCTTCCCATCTTTAGAGCAAATGGGGTGGTCACCCTCTTAGTGCAAACTCTGTTTTTTTTTGTTTTTTTTAACCAAAAGCTGGAGCTGTAAATCCAGCAGCAAAAGATCTCTCTTGGTCACTGATCTGAGCGCAGTCCTTCCGGATGCACTGATGCTGTACAGAAGAACGTAACTGAAGGACTACGACATTAAATAGTTTTGGATGAAGATGCATCACGGCAGCAATTGATGGGCAGGCATGTCAAGACCATCCAGATTATATTTCGGAAATGTCAAAGCGGTATGCTAAAAAGGTATCTTTAGCTGAGACGCTTTGCAGGGTGGGAATCACGTCAGAAAAATAAGCACTCTTGTTAAATTAATTTTGCAGTTCATGTGGAATTGATGCTGACTTTGTTTATCTGCAAGTGCATTTGCAATTATCCAAAAGGTTTCAGAAATTAAATTGTTTTAATTAGGTGGGAACAGTAAATTTACATCTGTTAATGAAACTAAACATTTGTCTTGGCGTAGAAGAAAACAGCGTTAAAGGTGCCTGCTCGAAAAGGATCTTCTCATTGAAAGGAATCTTCCCTTCTGCACTTAATGGGTTTGGCAAAAGATCCTCTGCAAAGACAGAATGGAATAACATCACATTTGTTTTATCGGAGAGGCATGTGGCATAGATTAAAATCAGAGACTGTGATCTGACATTTTAACAAGACTCTGCTGTTGCTCCCCCACCCACCCACACCAGCGAAGCAATTAGGAGGAGTCTCTTCTGCAGAAGCAGCAGCATTTCACATATGTTCCTGCTATCCGGGGCATGCCATTAGTGGTCTTCTTCACCTTACAATCACTGGAACTTTATCAAAGCAAAGTTTAGCATAATGGGACAAGTGTTACCTGAACAGTGGAAGAAAGAGGAGGGAAAGAAAAGTGGAATTATTAAGTGATAGTATGCTGTATGCTGCCTGAACATTGGTCTCTCTAGCTCAGTACTGTCTACTCTCACTGGCGCTGGCTCTCCAGCATCTGAATCACACCTACCTGAGATCTTTTTTCTGTGGGAGATGCCAAAAATTCAACCTGGGCCTTCTGCCTGCAAAGCAGATGCTTTGCCACTAACCCATGGCTCCTCTCTGTCAAAGTGGCTTTGGGGTGGAGGATTTTTGGGAAGTCAACACCTTTGGAGGAGGGAATGGGATTTCTGTGGACATTTTGTTGAATCTGCTACTTTTGCATGCATGTACAATATCAAATACATTTCCAGTCTCAAGAGCAAAAAAGCAGAAGAAACATACACTTATCCATAGGAAGTAAATACATTTTGTTTAGGGAAAGGGTGGAGAGTATGTATGCAATGCTTGCTTAGAACATATTGTTTGCACAAACAAAAAAAGGGCCTTCTGCAGATGACTAAAGTTCTGCACTCATAATGGGTTGCCAAGTCCCCCCGGGGGACGGGGAAACCCCTGCTGGATTGATCCATTCCCCATCGGCCCGGATTGGGCCGCCGGGGGAACCCCGCCCCCAAATTGCCAGGCTGCAGCGATGTGTCCGGTGCGATGACATCACCCGGAGGTGATGTCATTGTTTCAGGCATGTTTTTTTTTGGGGGGGGACGCTCTATAATTCGAGGGAAAACTCTATGCATGCACCATAAGACTCCCAGGCGGGCAGAGACTCCCCCCAGCAACACAGAAGGTAGGACTTGGCAACCTTACTCACATATCTCCAATCTTTTGGCAATGCATGGCCCGAGGGAGGGGGTGCAAAGTGGTTTGCATGTCTGGTTCTCTATCCAAGCGGCTGCTTGCAGCAGCAGAACAATGAGGCTGCCAATGCACTGCTGCATTGTGATTTCCTTGGAGGCTCAATTTGCTCCCAAGGGATGGTGGGCCTGAATGGAGCAACAGAATATCTTGAAGTGACTCTGGCTGGAGGGGTTACAAAAGTTTTTATTGCAGCTGATCATCACCCCCCCATAAGAAAGCTGGAGGGTCAGCTGTAGTAAAAGATCACAAAGCATACCTAGAGGCATCCACCCCCTTTCCAGACATAAGCCTGGCCAGGATGTAGTATTCCAGGATAAAGCTGACTCCACCTAGAAACAGACCCATAGCCAGGTTCTTTTTAGTTGGAATCATTTAAATTTCTTGGGGGGGCACTGGCTAATCAAGTTAAAGGTTTACTCAACTTCTTCCTCACAACTGCCATCACTTTGGGGCCCTGGGTGGGTTGGAAAGTTGTGGGGCCTTGTCAATAAGTCAAGGGACCTAGCCCCGAGATGCCCCACTGCATGGGCGTCAACTACGGGGGGGCTCGAGAGCTCGAGCCTCCCCCGAAATTTCCTGGGGGGGGGGCTCAGCCACCCCCGGCAAAATGGAGGTGGCCAGTCAGCCGGCCAGCTGGCTGTTACCGCCTCTCCTTCCCCCCCACCCCCGGCCTGCCCTCCTGCCTCCCTGGGGCCGGGGGGGGAGAGGCGGCGGGGACATGGTCCCGCGCTTTGCGCGGGCGGCAGTCAGCTGGCCAGCTGGCTGCCACCACCGCCGCCGAGACTGTGCAGGTCTGCCTCCCTGGGGCCGGGGGGGGGGGGAGGAGCGGCGGGGACATAGTCCCACGCGTGCACGCTTTGCGCGCGCGCACAAGAGAGCCCCTGCCCCCCCCGGGGATTTAGAAAGTCTACGCCCCTGCCCCACTGTAGCTATGGGTCTGCCAAAAAAAATCAACCTGGGCCTTCTGCCTGCAAAGCAGATGCTCTCCCTCTTTCTCTCATTTTAATATTAAATCCTAGTTCTAAAATTTCAACTATTTTATTCCTACCATCCACTCTGCTTTGTGTTTTATTTCTCTGGAATTCTGGTTCAACTGGTAAAATGTCTAACTTTAATTCCAGAATTAGCATGTGGGTTTCCCACAGTTGTTTGTTTGCATCTCTCTCTCTCTCCCTCCCTCCCCCTCTCTCTTGTCCTCTGTGTTACTGACAAGTGTGCAGTGACAAAATACTCCCCCCCCCCAATATCATGTAATCATATGTGTGATTGTGTCATAGTCCTCTTTGTGTGATATTTTACTGATATGTATAATTCGCTCCTGAGCATCAAGGATATCCCACACCAAAAGAATCTTGATAGACCCATCTGTTGTCATCACACTGAGTCTGCATTTTTGGTAGTCCTGTATCAACACATGTATGTGCATTTGTAACAGAGGGAGGTCAGACACAAATGTGAATGTGCAATGCTTTGTGCAAAATTTGAAAGTATAGGGTAAAATAATAGAGAGTTTGCAATGCACTAGTATTCCCTGAGAAACAAGAGCAAGTAGTTTGGAATGCCACATTTCTCCAAGGCTTTTAAATAAAATGACCTTTGGAAGCATCCCTATTTGGCACATCAGAAGTTTTGAGATTTGTGGTTTCATTTTTTAAAATATATATACTGTGGTGTGACCGTGTTGTGAGCATAAGCCTTCTAGGCAAATCTGGCCACTGAAGTCCTGTTCCCTACAAAGAACCATAGCCTCCCTTGACTCCCATACTTTGCAGCTTGCAAACATATAAATTAAGCAAAATCTGCTGCAGGTCAGTAGAATTGGCCGGGTGTACTGCTGTGTTCTCGCTTGTTATCTGCTCTTCTTAATTAATGAGTTTCCTGGGTTTCATAGCAAATGTGAACGTTCTGACAATGTCCCTTTCTAGCCAGCTGTTCTCTGGCATTAAACTGCTAAACTGCATGGTGTAACTGATTAGCAGTTTGATAGCTGGATCCTATAAGTGCTTATTCAAAGGGAAGTCTGAGTGAGTCAAACAGGTTTGCTTCCTAGTGTTTTAGATGTGTATTGTACCTTTAATCTCAGATCGGCATCAATGCTGGGTTTGGGGCACAGGGAATGACTGCCGTGAACAATGTTGGGAACGTGAGCATGTATGCAGCTTGTCCCTGCTGTTAAGATTCAACCACCAACTCTTGGGGCATATCCAAGGACAGTAGAAACACACACATGTATCTGAAAACCTTAGAGGAAAGAGCAGGATAAAAATGAGAAAGGTGTGCCACAGGCTGACTGGTTGTGTTGTCAAAGACAACCCTAAGAGATGGCACTACCAGGAGAAGGCTGTCTGAAGAGTACAATCTCTCCAAATTACAGTTCCCAGAATTCTGCAGGGTGAAACCACAACTATTCAAATGGCATTGTACTAATACATTTTGAAATGTGATACAAATGAATAATAGGGGTCAGGAGAAGCTGACAATGTGTCTTCTGTGTATCTCTGGTAGACAAGCAGAATCCGGGTTTGAGCCACCAGAACAGACTATGAAGTGTCAGTATTTGCACTGTAAGGACCATAGTGCTTCATTTATTTTATTTTATTCATTTATATTCTTGTTCCTTTGAAAGGATTGGCTTTACAACTAGGCTTGGTCCTTTGGTTAGGCCCTAACCTGCAGGGTCTCACAGGTCTTTCACACTATCCTCTGTTTGATCCACTTAACAAAGATACCAGGGACTGAATCTGGGACCTTCTGCATATACTCTACTACAGAGCTGTGGACCTCCCCATTACCAGATGTCATAGGGCATCTTTTGCTGAGTTTGACAAAACCAATTTTTTTTGACCTTGTACTTATTTGTAAGAACATCAGAAGAGCCCTGCTGGATCAGACCAGTGGTCCATTCAGTCTAGCACACCGTCTCACACAGTGGCCAACCAGTTCCTCTGGAGGTCCAACAACAGAGCACAGAGGCCAAGGCCTTCCCCTGATGTTGCCTCCTGGCACTGGTATTCAGAAGTTTACTGCCTCTGAATGCAGAGGTTTGCTTTCGTCACTGATAACCTACCCTCTGTGAGTACAGGTTACTAACTCATAGACAGAAATAACTGGTGAGCACCCAAGGCATCTACCAAAGATGGGAGGTTTCCCAAAGAGGACTTTCATGGGTTTGTACAGAGAGGCTGATGTGGGAAAGAGTGGATATTGAGCAGCATTAGCCCAAATTCTGAACTGCCTGAACAGCACGGGGGTAAAGGGAATGAAGCTTGGCATTTCTCAGTACAGTTATGTGTGAAGATTAGGACAACCAAACTTGGTGCTTATGTTGCCTTAGCTTGGATTCCGGATAGAGCTGCCCAAATGCAGGTAGCCAGTTAAGCTAGCTGATAGGAGAAATCTATACTAAAAATAAGATAATGTATTTAATGATTTAGGTCAGTCATAAGCAAACATACTTCAGCATACATTGCTCATGTCTTCATTCTGGGGTACTAGACCAATGTATAATACTGATGTATTGACACTGGAAAATTTTATGAGCATAGTTTAGTGTGCCGAAACAAAGAGTGCAAAAGTAAAAAGGACAGGGTTAAATTCATACAAGAGAGAAGCAAAACTGAAAAAGGGGGGATTTTTGATGCCACAGACAGGAAAACTTCAAACACATACATATTGAAGGAGGCATCAGGGTTACCCTTTTTACCACTACTTTTGTCCTTATGCACAATAACTCACGAATACTGGGTTAACACAGGCAGTACTTACAGAAAACAGGACTTCTGACAGATGATACCATTTTATTTGCTGCTTCCCCAAAATCTTCAGCTCCAGGGATACAAAAAGAAAGAGTTCACATTTAAAGAGTAATTATAACAAAATCAGAAATTACAGCTATACATGTCCCATTTCAGGTTAAACAACATATTTTTGAGAAATTTTCCTATAATTGGATTTGGGACACATGGAAACATTTGGGTGTCAATCTCCCTTCGGACACCAATAATTTAGTGAAGCTTAATCAGGTGGAAATAATTGACAAGCTTGAGAGAGGCTTCCAACAAAGGGAAGAATTAAATCTCAGGCAGTTAGGTAAGATAAAAGCATTAAAAATGACAGTTCTTTCAAAGGCTTTGTTCTTCTTTCAGCCACTGCCTATATGTATACACCCAAAGGTTCCGAAATCTTGGCAAGCTGTACTTAACAACTTCATTTGATCTGAAAAAGTTGTTGCCCTGCAAGGCGCTTGTGCGCTCTTATAGACATAAAGTCTATAAGTATTAACAATAAACTGTGTTGCTGAATGTGTAAAA
Organism: Lepidodactylus listeri; assembly: GCA_029233225.1. Classification (NCBI taxonomy): domain Eukaryota; kingdom Metazoa; phylum Chordata; class Lepidosauria; order Squamata; family Gekkonidae; genus Lepidodactylus; species Lepidodactylus listeri. Next base: position 45,165,875 of record JARCFY010000013.1, read on the forward strand.
GGGACTGAGATGCAATATGACCCGATCACGATGCCAGCTGCACACACATGCCAGTCGATGCCTGAGACAATGTGCCAGTGGTTCCTGAGGTTGCCGGCTCCCAGAGACTTCGCTTAACACAACTACTTACACAGAAACAGCCACTTGGCATTGTGGCTTGAACATGTGCTTTCAAATGCCATTAGTGTTGTTCTTCCTCGAACAGGCAAACCCCCCCCCCCCAAACATTCTTTGCTCTGGAGAAATAAAAGGCTTATTCCCACCTTCACATAGAGACAATGGACTTGGCTAGCCAGAAACCAGTTCTGCAGGTCAGAGACATTAAACCCATCAGTGAAACAAAGGATCTAGCCGATGAGTCATATCCACCCTTCAGGTATCTCTGTCACAGTCAGGTAGAATGTAACATTGCCCAATCCCTTAATCCCCTCTCCTCTAGTGGACAGGACTTTTGGGGCAGACCGTCAAGGGGTGGTCTCAAGGGAGGTGTCCAGTCAAGCCCTCCCCTAGAGCCCCCTAATAAAAGAGGACACCCAGCAACATGTACTCTCTCTAGCTTTTACTACCTCTTACCCTACCCTACCTCCGTGGCTCTTGGTTGTGCAGCCAGCGTCTATATGTGTTGCTGCAGGTTCAGAACACGTGTCCCTAATTCCCTTCTAGCCTCCCCTTATTTTTCCAGTGGGAACTCAACATCTCTCCGGACAGGTAATTATTGCCCTCGACAGATACCAACGATATTTCTGCTAATGCTCTATCTTTATTTCTTAGGCTCTGTATAAGTGAATGTATGAATCTATATTGTTTGCCTGGGTAAGAACCATTTAGTAAAGAAACTATTTTATTACTAAAGCCACCCACCTTGTTTATTTCTGGTGCTTCTGGAAGAGGTGGGACCTCTGTATATATCGGTGGTGAACACCTTTTGCCTATTGCCAATTAATTAATAAGCTGTAATCCCCAATATTGATAAGAAATCAAGGCAATTTGGCTAACAAAGTGACTGAGATTAAAACCTGCTCTTTCTAGGCAAGAGAAGACATCTGGTGGCCTGAGCCCCCCAACCTGAGTCATCATGTTGTTTATCAGCTTTAAAAAAAAAAAAAAAAAGCATTCAGCACTGCAAACCGCCATATGAACACTGGTTGGATTTTGAGCAGCTGTACTCAAGAGAAAACTCATTGGACGATCTGTTATAGCTCCAAAAATTGACATTACTCAACCTGCAAATAATAATTTCTTTCCAAGGGCCAAGCCAGATGAGACCCGGGAAACCCTGCAATTCCATCTTCAGGGCATTCATCCCTTGTAAATGGCAGAAATAGGAGGCACCACTTTGGATGACTTTTAAGCGAGGGGTCGATTTTCCAGTCTGCTTCAAGACTGAGACACCTTTCATGAGACTCTTTTAAAGCTGTTTTATGCTGTTTTTATGGTGGCTAGGGTTCACTGCTGGCTAGGTTTTTAATGCTGGGGTTTCAAATGTTAATAACTTGTAAAAGTTATGGTTTATGATTTCCCGTGTTTGGGGGGGGGGGGTAGGGTAAGCCATCTTGAGCAGGTTCTCTGAAGAGGCAGCAGGGAAATTTTTCTAACTTTTTAAAAAAAGTTCTGTAATTTCTATTATATTCATTCATTGAGTAACCTATTAATAATTATTTTGTATTTGGGCTGATCTGTTCTTTAAAACACACACATGGAAATATCACTCTGCAGAATGTAAAAAAACTGTTATGATCAGGAGGGATTTTTTTTTGAAGGGATTAGACCTGTACAGGAGAGAACCTTGATAATGGAATAAGACTGCAGTCCACTGCAATCATTTTTCTAGGTATTATTCATCTTTTATTGTATTGTCTTCAACCTTTGTCATTCCACTGGCTACGCTGTTTATAGTATACCTTGCCTTAGGCAGTTTGCTGCTTGCATTGACATCTAATGCTGCAAGCCTTGTCCAATTGCATCGTTCATTGGCTGACATATGTAATATGAGTCCATGGCTTTTATTCTGTAAACCGCCTTGAATTTGTGAGAGCAGTGCACTGCAAGCAAATAAACTGAATCATTTGTCAACAGCAACGGTATTGTCATTGGACTGAGTTAAAGGCCTGTTGAACCAAACTGTTCATACAAACATGGTAACAAGCACGGAATCCAAAAGTTAAGAACAGAGGAAAAGCGCTAAACTTTCATTTTTGATGTCCTTTTGAAAAGGCAAGCATGAACTATGCACAGAATTGCCCTAAGCAACACTGCAAAAATAATGGGTAAAAAACCCCTGCTGTTTGCTGCTATAAATTTTTGATCAACAGCTGAGGCTGAAGTGACATGACTTCAGGTTAAACTCGGAAGGATGGAAATCAGAGATATCCAACCATCTTTTAAAGTTAATTTCAGGTTTCCGCTGCCTTGATTTGAACCTGGGAGTCATGGGGTGGTGGAGATACTAATGACCTCCTATATAATGTTTGTAGCAAGGATTAGTAAAATATCTTGTTACCTTGCCAACTCAAAAACAGTTCTTTGCAAACTCTTACCATTGCCTCCATTGGTTTCCAGCACTTCCAGCTTGTAGTCATGTATTTATTATTTTATTTATTTGGAACATGTGTGTTCTGTCTCTGCATATACCTGCTTGAAGCAGCCAACAAAAAGAACAAAGCACACATATGATTTTTTTTAAAATAATAATTCAATACGAGTGTTAAAAAAGCCCCTAATGGTTGCCAATTCTGGGTTAGGAAATCCTGGAGATATGGGCGTGGGGCCAGGTGAGAAGAGGGTATGGGGAGCAGTAGCGTGGCCTGGCAGGGGATCTCCTGCTCTGGAGCCCCTCCCCCAGTGCCAATCAGCTGGCCAGAGGGGGACCTACTGGCAGGAACACTAGGGAGCAATGCAGTGACACCACTTCCAATGTGCACCGGAAATGATGTCATCACATCACCAGCGATGTGGGGGCAAACTGGTATTTGAGCAAAAATTCTACAATAAAAATGATTTCTACCATAGAGTTACCGGAGTGTCCCTATGTCACCAGTAAATCAATGTGTGTCAAAAATGACATCACTGTGTCACTGGTGAGATAGGCCTAGGCCCAGTTTTCTCACCCGCCCCCAGTTGCCAGGGGTTATAGTGTCATACAGTCCACCCTCCAAAGCAGCCATTTTCTCCAGGGGAACTGATCCTCTATCATCTGGAGCTCAGCTGTAATTTTGGGTTGCCTAGGGTAGCCAGCCTCCAGGTGGGGCCTGGAGACCTCCCGATTTTACAACTGATCTCCAGACAGAGATCAGCTCCCCTGGAGAAAATGGCTGCTTTGAAGGGTGGACTCTATGGCATTGTACCATGCTGAGGCCCCTCCCATCCCCAAACTCCACCCTCTCCTGGATCCACCCCCCAAAGTTTCCAGGTATTTTCCAACCCAGACCTGGCAACCCTACCCCACCTGGAGGCTGGCAACTGTCCTTTCATTGCTGAGTCTACCGGCTCTAGTACTGCAACCACCAGACAATTGCATATTGCATGACGATCACTCAGCTCCTTGATTTTCCACTCCACGCAAAGAAATTCAGGAGGTAAATGATTAGGATAATGAATATCCAATAACACGCAGCTCCTAACAAGTTCAAATAGACTTTTTGTTTCACAAAGCAAGATAGCCTTGAGTTCTATATCAAAGAAGGGGGAACAGATCTGCAGGAACCCACCAAATCTGAATCCCTAGTCTCACCCTTGGACAACCACATTCATGGAAGCACACAAAAACAGGCCTATATATATTAGCCTCTTAAAAACAAAATGTAAAAAGGTTAGGTTTGCATAACACCCTTAAACATGAAGTGCTTTGGAAACTCAGAAAGGATTCTAAATATTATTAAGTATTAAATGAACAGTAGCCACAGTAGGATTCCTGGGAAGGGGGGTGGGAAATGTTGCAAGCAAAAGCAAGTTCCCCCCTCCCCCATGTACTACAACTCCAATATAAAAGTACTTTGTGGTTATAATTTCTGCACACTTAGGGACTTTGGGGAGGGGGATCTGTTACTCAAGTGTGCCCGGTGGTGTCATGATATTCTGAACCTCTGCATATTAACAAAGCACCAAGGGTCTTAGAAGAGCCTCGAGAAAGCCACAGAGCAGCCCTTTGATTGTACAGAAAGTCTCCGCTCTGGAAGCAAAAAATACATCTGGGAATACTTTAAATCCCTCTTAAAACAAACTTTACTTCTTCTGACAGAGAGACAGAACTCACTCAAACTTTCCCTCCGGAGTAATACGAAAATAATACAAATGGGCTTTGCACATCAATGTGTGATTTCCCCCTGTCATTCAAACACAAACCTCTTACTAGTGCCAGCTAATCTAATCTAATGCAATGCTATGCGGCACTTATGGGGGGTTAATTTGTACGGTTTTCCGTGACCCTACTTATAATAGCTAATTTCTGCACATTTGCTTGGTTACCCTGCACAACCTCATCTTTGAAGCTGTCAGATTTAAAATTACAAATGCACTGAGCTGTACAAAAATAATTTCAATAGCTGGCAAAACTATTCCGACGATTCGGCTGGCTTGGAGTATCGGTGGGACTGTTGCTAATCAAGGTGTGTCGTTCTCATCAGTTGAGCCATTTCTTGTATTCACCTGCCTGCCCACCTGTCCCACCTTGCCTGCTGAAAGGCTGGACTGAAGAAATGAAATGACTGGGGTACTCATTAACTACTCCAGTTGCCAGGCTCCAGGTGGTGGCTGGAGATCTGATGGGATTCAAAGGGATCTCCAGGCAATAGAGATCAGTTCACCTGGAGAAAATGGCTACTTTGCATAGGGGACTGTATGGCATTATACTCCATTGAAGTACCTTCCCTCCCCAAACCCCGGCCTCTCCAGGCTCCACCCCCCAAATCTCCAGGAGCTGGCAACCCTAAGCACAAAGGCCCCAAGATTTTCTGTTTCCAAAGGCCTTGTTGTTACAGCCAGTCACCCACTTACCAGGTCCATGAAGCTGTCAATGCATATGAGGTGACATTAACAACCACCATCCATCCAACCCTTAATTCTAAGAAATCCCACAACATTTGCCCACAATGCCTCACCACCAGGCTCACACCTGGCTGAAGTTAAATGGGTCCTCACAGCTGGATGACAAAGAGAACATAGATTCTCAGAGTTACCAGCTGAATCATTGGTTTGGTTCCTTTAGTTTCTCTTAGTATTGCCAACCTTCAGTTGAGGCCCGGAGATCTTCCAGAATTACAACTGATCTTCAGATTATAGAGATCAATTCCCCTGGAGAAAATGGCTGCTTTGGCATTTTATGGACTCTATGGCATCACATGGAAGTCCCTTCCCTCCCCAGGCTCCCCCCCCCCCCAAATCCCCAGGAATTTGCCACCTTGGAGTTGGTGACTTCTTTCATTCCCTCCTTCCTGCTCCCATATCAAAATGGTAGACATGCTGCTCTAAGGCCATAGATAGAAGTGGCATTGACAAATTACTGACAAGCAAGAGAGAAAAGAAACCTATGGCATGCTGTGTCCTAATGGCGACCGCACACACGGTCAGGAAAACATGTGGCCGGGCTGGCTATCAGAGCTTTGCTTCAAGAGACAATAGCCCAGCCGGATTGTAAATTAGACCAATCGGCCACCCAGGATCCACCAGGGGGCCTATGGTGTAAGGTCACAATTAACCCTATCAGGGAGTTTGGGCAAGGCCGAGGGGTGTGGTTTAGACGGACATTTAAGCAGACCCCCGAGCCCCGTTCAGCAGTCATGTTTTGTATCATCAATAAGCTTATGAACTGATTTCACTGCAACACGTCTCCGGACCCAGTACTTTATACTTCATTTCACAGATGAGAATGTGTTGTCTCCTTTATATTTCTCTATCCAGGGCCACAGCCCAAGGTCTCCTGCACCCTTCTATTATACATTGCTAAAGCTTCTTGCTTGAACACTAGATAGACATATCCTAGTCACAACCCAGCTGAGTAGAAGTCTACAAAACATTTCTCAAACTGGTGTCCTCTGGGGGTCTACTGGGGGACTTCTGGGGGTCCACTAGTCTCTTCTCATGCCCACCCAGATAACATGAAAACAGAGCCCTCTCCATTCTGCAAGAATGGGGACGGAGACTTCTCACTGAGGAGGAAGCAGAGAAAGCAGGCTCCTCCTTCATTTATAGGGCAGGAGCACATACAGAGTCGTGGCTGTCTGCATTCACCTAATTTCCAAAGCACTTTACTGCTCTTGGCAGAAAACACAATGATTGGTTGCTGAAAACCAGTAATTCATCCCTAGGAATTCTAATTGGTTGAATGGCACCAAAGTAGTATTGTCCTAATGCAGTCAGCGTAGCTAGTTCATTATAAAACTGAACTGGTTTTCTATTCTCCAATGCACCCTCTGACATCCATAGATTATAATAGGCAATTGTCCTGTTCACCACCCTGACTGTGAAGGAGTCAGTCATGGGGCCTCAGTGGCAGGCCAAGGCTAGGATGCGCTGGAGCTAAGCCTCAATGCAGTGCCAGGAGTAGAACAGCAGGAAACGATGCAGGGAGCTATCCAGGACTTACCATAAACTATGTTGGGGAACTGACAACCCTACCCATTCCTATAACTGGAGGGGTCCTAAGGGGTCCGTGGGTATGTATGTATGTGTGTGTGTATATGTATATATATATATATATATATATATATATATACACACACACACACACACATACACACACACACACACACACATATATATATATCCCGCCCTACCCCACAAGCAGGCTCAGGGTGGCTCATAGCATACAAATATAACAGTTTAAAAGATTAAAATATAATACAGTAAAATTTAAAATTCGGCTTGACACATAAATCAGCAGATAGCAATTATCCAGTTTAAATACTTTCAGAGACTTTAACCCCTGTATGGGCACTCAGATGTACTAGTTTTTGCAAGTGGACAAATTCCCACCAATTCATATATAAGAGTATCTGTGCATAGCACAGTAAATAGAATGTGTGGGAAGGGCGGGGGGCGGCGGTCTGATATGGTGTTCACCGCCTCCGCCAAAGGATAGGCTTTAGGATGTCCATGATCCAGGTGCAAAGAATGATTTTTCCCCCTTCAATTCTCTTCCTATTACTTTGAAATTTGTCTTTGTAGGAAAATTTTTTTTATGACAAATTATGTAATTAAGGTATTGTTTCACTACAAACAAGGGTATGATGGCATGGGATGCTACTGTACTTGGTCAGGCATTATCATCATCGTCACCAATCATCATTGTCACCATGTCATGACATTTTTTTGGGGGGTCCATAGCTTTTATAACATTCTTAAAATAGAGTCATCTCTCTCCCCCCCCCCCCCCCGGAGTTTTCTCTGCTCATTTCATTTTGGGTGATACTGATCTTTTCCTCTTTCTGTAAGCAGCTCTGTAAGTTGTGCCTTTCTCACCCCTACTCCCCTAGGTTCTACGGTTGAATACCATGAAACTGAAACTGTCCTTTCTGCAAGAGTGATGAGAGTGTACTCTTTCATACTTATTATTGTGATTCTGCATACATTGCCAAAGAGGTTGACCAATGCTTTAATGTATGTGCAACTGTATGCCACGACCTACCACAGGCTGCCATTGGAGTAGGATGGAACCTACTTAGAGGAGCAGCAGCCCCCCCCCCCCACACTGTTTATTCCACACCTGAGACTGAGTACCTCACAGTCAGTAGATAATAGCCTCACATCCAAGAAGAAGAGAAGAGACTGGATTTATACCCCAACCTTAACTTGAAGTCTCAGAGCAGCTTACAATATCCCTTCCCTTCCCTTCCCCACAATAAGCATCCTGTGAAGTAGGTGGAGCTGAGAGAGCTCTGAGAGAACTTGTGACTGACCCAAGTCATGCCAGCAGCTGCATGTGGAAGAGTGGGGAATCAAACCCGGTTCTCCCAGATTAGAGTCCGCACTTCTAACCACTACAACAAACTGGCTGGTGACTCAATCCAGGAAGCCAGTGGAGATAGAAAACCAGGAAAGCCCCATTGGATCCATCTACCTCTAGAACCCTTACAGTCCTATTCCAAAGCAAAAAAAATGTGGAGGGGTTGAGCAGAAGCCTGGACCAGGATGAGGCATGCACACCTACCAGCCCAAGGTATTTACTCAGCTAGAGGGAAGGCACAAAGCTCTGAGTCTTGGCAAGGCCAGGCCCCCCACTCATGCAACGAGAAGGGTGGGACCAGCAAATGTTGGCTGCAGAGTGCTCTACTTGCCTCTTTTCCCTCTCCCTGATTCGCATGGGCAGCTACCACACTACGCCAACCCAGCTGCCAGCCTTTAACCTATGGTCTGCTTTTTCTGAGCAACCATGCAGGCCAGTTTTGACATTCTGAACACGAGGGGGTGGGGAGCAATTTAAAGCAGACAAACATAAATATAAAGAAAAAATATATAAACAAATGAATAAGATATATTACACAGAGAAGAGGGATCCCGCAAGAAACTTTCAGATGAATTTCCCTGCTGGTCCCCACCTCTTTTGCCACTCTTCTTCCTCTCCCCCCCCCCACCTCTGCAACCTACTTTCTATACCTCTCTTCCCACCACCTCCTCACCACCAAAAAGGAAAGGTGGTCAGAGAAGACAGGTGATGAGCGTTGGTGAAGCTCGGACTGGGAGTGAACCCAGCTGGCCTCAGGATCCTTCCGAGTAAATTCTTCTCCCCCTCTCCCAATATCGTCAACTGATTTTGGGGGTTCCAGTAGTGTTTAGACTGGGGAAGCAGTGCCAGTAGCTATCAAGATCAATTAGCAGCGATGGGGGGGAGATTGCTGGGAGCATTCCTCCCAGTACTCAGAGCCTGCCTCCCCCATCTGACATCTTCTTTCTCTCCCAGCAGTCCTCCACCCTTCCATCAATGCATCTTGGTGGTTGCTGGACTAGTACCAAAATGGCAGCTGGGGTCTTGCAGCAAGTCATCACGAGATCTCATTTTTCTTTACATTTCAGGACTTTTTTAAAGGGAAAAATTTACTTGTTCACTTTCTGATTTTTTAAAAACAAACCATTCCCTCAGGTTTGTAGACGTACCCCCGCCCATTTTTTATCCACACGCTAGGGCAATTGTTCGGAGTTACATATACAGAGGTAGCTATAAAATAAACATTCCTGGGTATCATCCTTCTTGAAAAATTTCTACAGAGCTCAGCAGGTTACATAAATCCCTTCCATCAAATACAACAGTCAAAAATATAAAATATATGCAAAACCTGGAAATTGTACTTTTAATATTTAATTTCCACTTACCTTCCACACGCACACACACACAATCCATTTTGTGCACAGACAACCTTCTGTTAGCCTGGCAAAAGTCACATAAAATAAGGATTAAGTATTTTGAAAGAATGGCTCTTAAGACTTTAATTTGTATTAATGTCCCCTTCTAAAACTTTTGACAGAATCCCATTCATACTGAAATGTTCTGGAGGTAATTAGTTCACTTTCTTCCTCCCCAGGAATTATAGGAATTATTTATGCATTTGAGCTTAATATCATAGCTTCATTGCCTAATAGGAAAAATCCATAAGAAATGGAGAATTATTTTTTCCAAATTCTCTCATTTTTTTTAAAAAAAAAAGAGCTAAAGATTTTCAGCAGCATAAAATCTATCTTGCCACAGGCACAACTTGCAAATCAGAGTTGCCACCATGTAACTCAAAGCTACCAGTTAATGCTCCGGGACCCCTTGTCAGAGGAAAGCTATAAACTGCAATGCCATAATGATTAGTTAATGAAATAGTGAAGTAGTAATGAGGCTGTAAGAAATGTAAGTTAAATTATTAATTTTAAAAAGGTAAAAAAAAGTAATGGAAGTTGGGAGATACAAGCCCACCTCATTGTCTTTTTTTTCCACTGAAGTACGGTCAAAAAGATATAAACCTGGTGGCAGTGAAGACCCTAGCCTTCAGCCCCCCTGGTCATGTTGTAATGGAACTCCTGACATTACAAATGCATTCATTTGACAGTTGTTACCGTGCATAAAATAATGGGTCATGCACAAAGCTTATTACAAATTGTACAGAAGCTGTAAAAGCCATAAAATTTCCAACTGACATTTACTACGAAGAAGTAGCTTGAGGATGTTGATACATATTGATAAGCGTCTACCGTGTGACATTTGGAAAGTTTACTCCTAATTCATTTGCGAAGCATGCAAGATCTATTTCCTAATACGCAGGCTTGTCGTAGTGCTCTGTTACAACACGTACACCTGTAGTTTACAAAAATACAAGAGATATTTCTCTCTTTTTCACACGTTCAAACAGTTTTGTTCCTTCCATCGAGATCAGTTAACAATCAGCAAGGAATTAACCCCATTATAGATTCATATATAATTCTTTTTTCCCTCCAGGAAGCCTCCAGGAAGGGACAGCATTAGAAATCAACACAAGTTTAGATAGTGGCATTTTGTCAAGAAGACAATCACGCATCAACTCCTTGGGGTGGGGGGAATGCATGTGCATTGTGTAGCACAAAAAGCCTGCACGGAGAATTTTACGGATCCCATGGCCTGCCAAAAAGATAAATAAGTGGGTTCTAGATTAAATCAAGCCAACTGTCCTAGCTAAAATGACAAAATGAAGGCTATCATACTTTGGTCATACTATAAGTCCCCCCCACCACCACTTTTTTCCCCTTGTTTTTTGTCATAAGAAGACAAGACTCACTGAAAAAGACAGTAATGCTAGGAAAAGTTGAAGGCAGCAGGAAAAGAGGAAGATCCAACATGACAAGCCACGACTTGTTGGCAAAACCTGAGCCAAACATTCTGAAGGTCATTAATGCACAAGATCGACATAAGTCGGAAGTAACTTGATGGTACATACATACACAGAGAGACACAGATTTAATGTCCATTATTTTGTACAATGAAACTAAAAGTGATACAAGAATAAAAATTCTCTTCGTTGATCTTGGGATTTTTTTAAAAAACAGTGTGGGATTGCCCCACTACCATGGACCACCAGAGAACGGAAGATTTGTTAAACTTACCGTGAAGCTTCCTTCTCGGTGGTCCTGGAGTGGGGCAGTCCTGCCCACCCAAGAGTTTTCTCTTGGATGGGCTTCCGGGTTTGAGTGGGGTGCTGAGAAATCCCTCCACAGAAACCTGGGGGGAGGGCATAGTCAGTGCACTCCTGGACTTCCTATGAGTTCAGATGCAATGGGACATTTTGGAAGGACCACAGTAATTAGTTGTACAGTTCTGAACACTGCATTGTTGTTCTTACTGTTTTTGTTGGTTCATGTTAACTTGCATATGTGGAGAAGGGGAGTTGTTCCTTGTTTTCTTCCCTCATGTGCGAGAATGGCAGCGGGAAGCACAGCTTGATTATGGACTGGCAAACTGTGGGCAAGCCCCTCCCCTCTGGGATCCAATCCAAACGATCAACCCTGCTTCTGGAGGGAGGAGCCTAACCCATGGCGAGGACTGCCCCACTCCAGGACCACCAAGAAGGAAGCTTCACAGTAGGAGTAACAAATCTTCCATTTTTCTAATCCTTTCAGAGCAACAGAAAAGATGTTTCCACAGCTGCACCAATAGCATATGGCTCATATAAGAGAATCCTGGAATGTGGCTACTGCAGATCTCACTCCAGGCTGGGAGAGGCAGAGATATTGTGTGACCTTCATATTTTAATAAGCCAGGCTGTTCTTTGAAAGACAATCATCTCGGTCTCTTCCAAGCTTCACAGGCTAGAAAGAGAAACCTTGATATAGCAGCAGTTCTCTCAGCAAAGGACAAAGGTGACTACTCATAGATGGGAGATTTCAGATACCAGGCTGGAAGCCACAGGGTGGAAGGCCCCATGTTGTGCCAAGCCTTAAGTAAACAAAATCTAGCCCACAAAGGAAGCCAGCAGATATAGAGTTTGGATCACAGATGAACAGAACTGCAAGGAGAAAGGTAGGCTGAAAAATATGGAGTTGGAAGTAGTCTCATTGGGGCTGGAAAGAGCAAGTAGAATGAAAGAGTTGGGAGCCCTCTTCAAGGGTGAGAACCAGCAAAGACTGAAACAAGAAAGCAAGCCAGCCAAAGAACTTAGCTAGACAGAATGATCCTGTCACAACTTGGCTTGCTCTTCCTAGAGGGCATCCTGATTTTCGGGCCCGTGGCCAGGGTGACAGCACTGTGAAGTTCACTACTGAGAGAAACACAGGAGACAGTCAAAGAGGAGGTAAGCAGGGATGCCAGCCTCCAGATGGTGATCCTATTGTTCTGTTTAGCCTCCAGATGGCGGCTGGAGACCCCCCAGAATTAAAACTGATCTCCAGGCAACAGAGGTCAGTTCCCCTGGTAGGGTTGCCATTCCCCAGTTGGGGATAGAGGATTGCCTGATTTTGGAGGCTCCTGCTTGCCACCGGCCAACTGTCCAGCAAGAGGAAATCCCCCCACAAAAAAAGATGTTTCCAGAAATAAACATGCTGTGCCTACATCAGTGACGTTGGGGGATAACACTCTGATTTTTGGGCAAAACTCTATGGTTTGGGGCTGATTATACCATAGAGTTTTGCCCCCAAACCAGACCATCAACTTTCCTACGTCACTTCTGGGTGACGTACACACACCACACAATGTCACTTCCTGTTCCCGGTACATCCCCTGCATCCCCCGCCAGCATTTTAGACGCACCTGGCAACCCTATCCCTTGGAGGAAAAGGCAGCTTTGGAGGGTAGATTCTGTGAAATCGTATCACCGGAGATCCCTCTCCTTCCCAAACTCTTCCTACCCCAGGCTCTGCCCCCAAATCTCCAGGAATTTCCCAAGCCAGAGCGGGCAACTAAAGTTGTAACCTCGTGTCATGTGAGAGCTTCAGGCTGAGAGGCTCGAAAGCCCACCACCTAAGTCCACAGGGCACCACAGCTGAGAAAAGCAAAGAAGAAAGGGTTGGATTATTTACATTTCTCTTCTAGCCTTACAGCTCTCCAGTTTTGTACAATGTTGATGTATGCTAAAACATACTTGCCAAACATTGTGGCAAGTGTAAATAAGACCTTTACAGCACAAAGTGTAACATTTATTTGAAAAGAAAAATGTTCGCATGTGTCCCATTGTGAATTTATTCCCTTTCAGATCTGTTTTATCTTGGGAATTAAAAAACAAGCAAACAATAGTGACAAAGAGCCTGCAGAATCGTGTATATTTTCTCTTAAATAAAGATGACAAACTCAAAAGGAGAGGGGTTTTTTTATCTGTCACAGATGAAGCTACAGCAATTACAATCGCTTTCATTGTATCAATCCTTTTGCTGGTTTATGGCTTGCAATTCCTCTAGGAAATGTCACAAATCCACAGGATGTCCTTGAGCTTCAGAGTTTGCATTTTGAGCTTTGATTTAGCAGATGAAAAACATGTTTATAAGCACATTTTATCCAGGCAGCAACTATCCATTCCAAAATCCCATGGACAATGTCTAAAAGTTATCTTAAAGGTCTTGCCGAACAAAGTCACTTGGACTCTGGAATCCCCCAGGCCTTTGAGCAGCATAGCCAATTCCAGGTTGGGAGATTCCTGGATATTTGGGGGTGGAGCCTGGGGAATGACCTCAAACAGACAGAATGCCCTAGAATTATTATTTATCATATGGCAGAGTTACACACAGAAAGCATATAATAATATAACATATGTAACCAAGTTGATACAATGGGTATGCAGATTGATTGGACAATCCCCCTAAATAAAAAGTAAAGGTTTCCCTTGATTGAAAGCCAGTCGAATCCGACTCTAGGGGGTGGTGCTCATCTTCGTTTCCTAGCCGGAGAGCCAGCTCTGTCCAAAGACTTTTCTGTGGTCATGTGGCCAGCATGACTAAACGCTGAGGCTCACGGAATGCTGTTACCTTTCCAGCAAAGCAGCACCTATTTATTGACTTGCAATTTCTTGCTTTCAAACTGGTAGGTCAGCAGGAGCTGGGGCCAGAGAAGGGAGCTCATTCCGTCATGTGGCACTTGGGTCTCAAACTGCCGAGTTACCAACCTTCTAGTCTGCAGCTCACCATCTTAACCTCTGAGCTACCACGGCCTTAATCCCCCTAAATACTAATATCTAAATTTTCAATCCTCTCAGTTGCAGCTGAGGAGAGTTCAAGTGCTCCGTCACAGCTCCCTGGAAAGCATGACACTCACATTCCTGTGACAGATGGAAAATAGTTTGGCGGGCTGTACCACAATTGCCTTCGGGTCCTGGTATTTTGCCCCATTTAATCAACAGGTCTGCACAACTGCCAAAGCCTGTTCGTATTCTATTAGCTGTCATCCATACTTTACATGGCAAGTCATATCCTGCAGGCCCTAGTGTTCAATATGATTTTTTTAAAAACCCAAACAAACAAAAACAGTATTCCATGATGTCAAGATCATGGCTGTATAGGTAGATTAATATTTTCATTCATGTTGTTATTTGTTAACAACACATCAGAGTAAAAGCACCTTCCCTCCAGGCTTAAGGCTGTCTAGACTCTGGGGCAGGGGTGGCCAACCTTGCTTAACGTAAGAGCCACATAGAATAAACGTAAGAGCCACATAGAGATGTCTGAGAGCCGCAAGACAGGAACAAATATCACACACACGTTTTTATTTTAAAAAATATGCAAATTTGCTTTTTATTAACGTTAAATGGGACTGCCAAAAATAAAAACAAACGAGGAAAACCGGTTATAAGAAAGAGAGAGAGAGAAACTAGGAAAGCAAATAGATGGGAGGGAGGAGGGAAGGAAGGAAGGAAGGGAGAAAGAGAGAAAAAGCATGCCTCCCCTTTGCTTCCCCAGCCGCCCTGCCAGGAGCCGCACAATATGTGTGAAAGAGCCGCATGTGGCTCCCGAGCCACAGGTTGGCCACCCCTGCTCTAGGGAAACCAACATCATTTCTGTACGGGTTATTCACCCCGTCTCCAATGCTTTGGTACACCCCACAGCACTGTGGTGTACTCATGCACTGCCGGGGGGGGGGGGGGAGGAGGATTGGCCTTTCTCAAATCTGTTTTACTCCAAAGTTTTGGTAAAGATCACAGTAAACCCTGGATGGCTACCGTGTGGATGGGAAAATTCAGATTTTCTGGCCCAAATGGCAAACATTTTCCCCGACCCCTGTTGCTGTGGCAGCTCTGGGAGGCTTTAAAAAAAAAACAGCACTAGAATATTGTTATATTGATATACCATTGCAAAGTATGATATGGTATGATATGGTAGCTTTGAATTCTTGGGGGGCCCCCCCACCCCTTTAAAGTAAGTCTGAAGTCCATTGTCTTGTGGAAATATTACAGAATATGGCTCTGTCCGGGGGGGGGGGGCATTTTTCCTCTCCCTGGAAGAAGGAAGAGGCATATGACCCATGACGCCGACATTGCAGCATCACTGCAGAGGGGTGGAGCCAGCAGGAATTTAAGCACAGCTCTGCCCCCCAGCCTCTTTCACCGTGTGCTTGCCCCACCTTCCCTCCCTGTAGGCAGTGCAGGCTTCAGCTGGTCACCTTTTGGGGGCTGGGTAGGGATTTTTTGCCCCTCCTTTGCTTGGCATGGAAGGGGGGATGTTTTTGCCTACCTTGCACTGTCATCAAGTGACTATGAGAAATTGGACACGGTGGTTCCTTAAACTGGATCGGTCACTTGGAAGATTAGGGTGGGAAAATGGGAAAATATGGATCTGGTGTGCACCATGTGGCACCTTCCCTGTTGGGAGTCAAGGGGTCCGTCAGGCTCAGCCTTTGGGTTTTGTGGCCCAGGGCAGGGAGTGAGGACTGCCTTTGAGACCACCATGGCTAGGCCCCTCCCCTCTAAGTTTTGCAACTGGGGGGGGCACCAGGGTGGCACCCATTAGCTATGCCAGCTAGTAACAAGCCAAAGAGATTATTTGCACCCAGAGCAAAGGTGGCTTGCCCAGAATACGGCAAGGAGGTGGTCTGGAGCAATCCCTGGCCTTGGCCTCTTTCCACACTTGGGGTTTTCCCTTGCCACCAAGACTTTGCCTGCAGCCACATCAGCAACAGGGAAACCACAAAATCCCATTCTTGTGTGGAAGCCACCCAAGTCATGCAGCAAAGCTTTTCCTACTGGCTGTTTCCTATCATGGCAGATATTTCAACACAGGAAGAATGGACCTACTTAAAACAACCACCTTTACTGAAGCATATCACATCAGGAATGCTGAAGAGGAAAAAGATGTAAATAGAAGGAAAAGAATGGCTATGCAACACTCTGTACAAAATTCAGAACTTTTCTTTAAAAACAACAACAACAACAAGAATAGTCCTAATTCCGAATATGTCGGTTCCACTTTGCAAACAAGACCAGGTCATTTGGTACTCACAAGCCTGGGAAGAAATTCCGCTGAGGACAGTTTCAGAACCCTCACTGCTATGTTCCCTATAATATTCATCTGTGGCACTGCATTGCACCATGAGTCTCGCATACTGCTGGGCATGCCAGTTGTGTGCATTTGACTTGCTGGAAGCAAGGGAACACAGCGGGATTAGCAGATATTTTTTTCATGTTGGAGTATAATTGCTCCAAACTACAAGAAAGAATAAGCTTAATGAATGTGAAATATGCTTTGATTAGTGGACTAATTGCAAGACACTGAATTTCTAAAAGGTCTTATATACTATATTGAGCTACCCAACCTTTATTGCTTCCTCAAATTAATTTATTTCTAAGCTCTTTTTTCTATTTAATGGCACTGATTAACATAAAGTTTTGAGATATCTTTAGGTGTTATTTATTGCTGCACCATGTTGAAAGCTGATGAGCTGGATTAAAAGTGTGTGCCGGAGTGTGGGGAGGTGGAGAAGTTACCTATGTCCTAGCATGTAGTTTAATGCACTTTTAAAGACAATTCACTTGTTTCCCAAGTCATTCCCACCACCCCCTTTCAGAGTAAGTGAAAGAAATGTATATTTTGACAGAAGTATAACAGGTATATCAAGAACAATGAAAGAGAGTCTTTCTAAAGTATTTAATATGGGGAAAAGATTGTTAGTGATTATGACATTTTATAGCAATAATTGTCAAATGGCACTCCCACACACATACACCCAAGAGCTCTGAAGACTCAGGCAAAAATAACAGCATCCATGCTAGGTAAAACCAATGGTTCATTTATTCGAGCATCCCCTTTCACACACACTGCAGTCCTAAGGAATCATAGGATGTGTTCAGATGGGCAGCTAATCCTGCCATTGGCCTGGCTGTAATTTGATCTAGATCTTTTTTATCCAGCATTGCATGACCAGACATCTCCCCCATGAATCGCTTTACTGCGCGTGAATCCGCAGTGGATTGTCTAAACGGCATCCACCTTAAGGAGCCATGTGCTTGGCTTTTTAAAAAAAATCCTGTTTCCACATGCGCATATGTGCCTCACAGTCTACTTGTTTTTTCGTGCATGCGCAGACTTGAATGGTAAAAGCACCGCCAGTGGTACCTTCCTTTGGGTACCAGTTCAGTTAACAAAGTACATAAATATCAGGGGACCTTCAGAAGCATTAAATTGTCTGGATTGTTTAAGTGGAGCTCTGCGGACATCGCATGTTTAAGCGGTTATGCGTGCATTGCTAAGACTTTTTAAAAATGGCAGCCGTTCAGGATGGTCTGGAGACTATCCCTATGGACTGATTGCATGCTGGTAGGATGACCAGATAGTGGCATTGGCCTGTCAGCTAGCTTAGGACTGGACTTTCACCACTGTCTTTTAAGTACGGGTCTCCGATGGGGATCGACGGGCTGATTACAGAAGCGGCACATTCCCCAGATGTTGATGTCTGGACATGCACTTTAAATCCACCAGGCATCATGCCTGGTGGGGCTCAAAAGAGCCATCCGAACACATCCATAGAATCATAGAATCAGAGTTGGAAGGGGCCACTCAGACCATCTAGTCCAACCCCCTGCCCAGTGCAGGACCAGCCTAAAGCATCTCTGACAAATATTTGTCCAGCCTCTTCTTGAAAGCTGCCAGTGAAGGGGAGCCAACCACTTCCCTGGGCAGCTGATTCCACCTTTGAACCACGCTGACCATGAAAAAGTTTTTCCTAATATCCAGCTGATACCTTTCTGCATGTAATTTAAACCCATTGCTTTGGGTCCTATCCTCTGCTGCCAAATTTCTTGGAACAGCTCCTTGCCCTCCTCCAAATGACAGCCTTTCAAATAAGGAGACTTTTTAAAGAGTAAACTCCACTGAGTAGGATTCTCAGTAGATCTGTTTAGAATGGCACTGAGAGCCATTAACTGGGTACCCCAGAGCAGAGGGGAGAGAACTGCCCTGCGCCTGATACATCAGCAGCAACTATTCCTTAATGGCCAGGATTCTGACAATGTTATGATAATTTATTTTAAACAGAGCTTGTTCTGACGCAGAACTCTGCTGTTTGTCTTCAGACACAGTGACCAACTGACCTAGTATAACAATCCTTGAATGTGTTGTTGATGTTACTGTTGTTGTTTTGCCTAATTTTTATTAATTTTAATTACCTCCAACAATGAGGTCAGGTCTACCGATAAGGATCTGTGAAAGGTTTCCAAATATCTAAAAACATGCCCATGCACAATTGTTGTCTATGTGCCATATTTTCAAATATTGATAAAGTGAGGTCCTTGATCAGTTGGGTTACTGGAGGTGAGCATGTATCTTTCCAATGTAGTAATACAAGCCTTTTAGCAACAGCAAGGGCCCAGAGGGTCCATTTTTGTTGACCATCAGTTGGTTGCTCCTGCCTTGAAGCAGGCAGTGGTGTGTCCACTCCTAAAGAAACCTACTTGGAACCCGGGAGAGTTGAATAACTACAGTCCAGTCTCAAATGTACCATTCTTGAGCAAGGTGATGGAACAAGCAGTGGATGGGCAACTTAAGAGATTCCTGAATGAAGTAGATGGTTTAGATACATCCCAACCTGGTTCCAGGCCTGGTTATGGGCCTGAAACAGCCTTGGTTGCCCTGGTGGATGACACACACTGGGAGATAGACAGGGGGAGCATGGCCCTGTTAATTCTCCTGGGCCTCTTGGCGGCTTTCAATAACACTGATCATGGTAGCCTTTTGGATTGCCTTTTAGGACTGGGAGGCATGTTCTGTAGTGATTCCTAACTTGAGGGTAGGATTCAGAGTGTGGTGCTGGGGGAATGTTGGTCTGCCGCTTGTCCTTTGGCCTAGGGGGTTCCCAAGATTCCATCCCCCTCCATCTTTCAATATCTATGAAAAGCTGCTATGACAGGTCATCTAAGGAATTTGGTGGAGTTGCCACCAATGCTCCCTCTAAGCTGTGAAGTCTTGTGAGCAAAAATTCTACCTTGTGAGCTACTGGCATTAAAGTTGTGAGTGAGCAATTTGACTACTGCATAAATTAGCTTGCTCTGGAGCCATCCTTCCTGAGTGAAGTCAAAAATGTGTGAGCCGGAGGCTAAAAAATGGTGAGCTAGCTTAGACGGAACACTGGTTGCCACCAATATGCAGATGACACTCAGCTCTATCTCACACTTCCAGCGGACCCCAGGGAGGGTGGGTGAAATTGTGAACAAGTGTTTGGAGGCAGCTTTGGAATGGATGAGGGTAAATCAGCTGGAACTTAATCCCCACAAAATAAAGGTGCTACTGGTGAGGGGAAGGGCTGACTCAGAAAATGGGTTGTGTCCTGTTCTGGATGAAGTTGCCCTCCTCCTAAAGGAACAGGTTTGTAGCTTGCTGTAATGCACTCTATATGGGGCTGCCCTGGAAGACTATCCAGAAGCTACAGTTGGTAAAGAATGCTACAGCGAGAGTATTGACTGTATTGAAAGAATTATTGTTTTTTTTTTTTATAAATAACAAAATATAAATACAACATGCCATAGTAAAAGTGCAACTATACAACCAAAACATGGCCAAATAAAACTGGGAAACATTAAAATATGTAGCAATAACACTAAAAGGTACAGTATGTAAACTGAGCACAACAAATCAATTACAACTGTAACAAGTCAATGGGGTAGACATGGTCTGGAACTTCTCCTATCAATACCATGCAAGATAACATTGGTCTCACTCATCCCATATGAACCCGCTGTACACTGTGATCATCTTCAGAGGCCCTGCTTCAGTTGCTGCCATCATCTGAAGCTAGACCAGTAGCAGCCCGAGAAAGGGTCTTCTCCTTCACGGCACCAAAACTTTGGAACTTCCTGCCCAGAGGCTTTTGTCTGTCTCCATCTATTGGTGTCTTTTGCCAAAAGGGGAAGGCTTTTTTGTTTTATTTGGCATACCCTCTATAAGAGCTAGTGGCCTGCCTGCTAGTGTTGTCTGTTTATGTGTTTTTAATGGAATTATTTTATAATTTTAACTGTATTTTTAATTGCTCAATTAAATTTGGATGGCCAGGTTTACAGTGCCTGGTGTTGTATTGGTACTGGACAGGGGACAAAGCAACATAAAGTAAGAGTGTCCTTTATAAAACAGGATGGTCATTCAAAGAATATTAAGTGAAGCGTTATTCGGCTGTATCAGTTAACTTCTGAACCTGTTTTGGAGTGCGAGTTATTAACAATAAAACCCTCAATGGCTTTGGCCTTAGGTGTCAGTGGGAGCATGATATTCCATATGAACCTTCTGATTCCTCAGTAATAGTAGGATGCAGGTGTGCTTCTGAATTTCTCCTCATCTTAACTCCTCCGTGGACTTTGCAGTTCCAAATTATACAGTTTCACTTCCAGAGTGGAACAATGCAATACGAAATCTGCATTATGTTGATTTCCAAACTGCATGCCGAACATTGCATGTGTGTCCGTGCGCTAGAGATTTTAATCCCTTAAAATCTTTGCTGCCTTTTCTCTGTTTCCACATTTCCAGTGCACATCCTGCATTGATAAAACACTGCTCCCCTCCCCAAAGGTTGATGTATAAATTAGACTGCATCAAGATATTTTCGGCAGCATTTTACCAGTGTGCATGTTCTCTTTCATACACTCATAAACCACCACACAAAAACAAGGTTGGTATAATCTGACAGGAAACGGCACCAGCTTTGATTCTAGAATTAGGTTTAGAAATTATCCTAGTTAATTCATAAATATATAAAATGTATAATTAATTTATAAAGATATACATTTATAAATATATAATTAACATATCTCATTCCTCCCCCCACCCCATACCCATGAGGCAACACAGATTAGATAGTGGGAGGGAGTCACAAAATTTTGCCTCTTGATTTTTAACTACTGTATTCCATATTTTTGAGAATGACTGTATGGTTTTATTGTTTTTAAATGTGTACATCACCTAGAGCCCCACACCTGTGGGGATTAGGTGATTTAAAAATGTAATACAATTAATTAATTAATTAATTGAGGAGGAGGAGTATGCAGCACAAGGAAAACCTTTCAGAACAAGGAATGGAATTACAGAAAGCTGCTCATCCTTAGCAGTAGACTGAAAGTTTTTCCAGGCGACATCCCTGATGACTCCAGGGTAGGACTGTCCTTGAAATGGCACTACAGAATCATTACAGACAGGGCTATTTTGGGGCAGGAACGCACAGGAATGGAGTTCTGGCTGGCTTGCGAGTTGGCCATGCCTACACCCTCTCCCCCTTTGGGTTCCCCAGACACCTTGCAAGACATGGGGTGCTGAGGGAAGGCAGTCCTGCCTCCCCTCCTCAGGTTCCCCATGTACCTGTGGGGCCCTTGGGAAAGTCAATCCTGGGAGGGAGCTGTGCTGTCAGGGGTGTGGCCTAATATGCTAATGCGTTTCTGCTGTTGGGTGTGGCCTATTATGCTAATAAGTTCATGCTGAGCTTTTTCTAAAAAAAAAGCCCTGGTTACAGAATTCTCGCATTATAAGACCAAAGTCATTCTCTTTCTATCCTTTTCTATGGAATTGTGCTATGTGCATTTTATGTGTTTATGAAATGTGCTACCTTTTGTTTTTTTTTGCATTTTCAGGACTACACAGTCTCTTGCTTCTAGTAGAAAAGTAGTTAATAAGTTTTAAAAATAAGGGCGGGAGAAAGGGTAGGCTAAGGCTATTATATTCCCCCCCCCCATATCTATAGCAAAGCAAAGCAAAATGATATCCAGGGCCATAAATTAACCAAGACGGTATGTTGCAAGTTACTTAGACTGGAGTCCTCCAAGCAGCGTATAGATTGTATAGGCAGTAGTAATGGAGATTAAATAGCTCTCCTCTTTCAACTGACTCAGTATTGAATCAGTTCCTCAGCATTTACTCCTAGCTGGCTTTATGCTGATTTATTACATGCACAGTCACAAAGAAAAATACCCTTCCCTTAATTCTGAGGTCAATAGAAGTATCACCATTGGAATGAAATTCCTAAATTACAATATTACTGCTGTAAGAATCAGCCACTTAATGTTTCAGCCACTTAAACTGGATCCTTAGATAGTATTCTTTAGGCATGTTTCCCAAATTTTGAAGTCGAACCAATGTATTAGAACGTCTCCTTTGTTTTTGAACCATGTATAGACCCTGGATAATGTGCAGCCTGCTGCTTCTTCTTGTTCCTTCAAGTTATTCAGGCTAGCCCAATCTTGTCAGATCTCGGAAGCTAAGCAGGGTCAGCCCTAACTACTATTTGGATGGATGATCTGATCTCCAAGGAATACCAGGGGTGTGACACAGAGGCAGGCAATGGCAAACCACCTCTGAAACATCTCTTGCCTTAAAAGCAAGTCTAGCTTGCCACCTACTGGTGCATAATGCTAAAAGAGCTAGACCTTCTGGCTGCCAGACAATCTTAGGATCTCCTGGCTATTCTACACACATTGTCATACAATAATAATAATTATTATTATTTGTGTTTCCCCCCTTTTCTGCATTAGCACTGCACACACGTGTTTTAATAAATTATTGCAAAATAATGGGAACATACTTTGGGAATGGGAATATATACTTTGGGAATATACTTTGGTTTACAGAATCTAGATATCTTTTCTGTGAGGCATTTTAGTCATGCATACACCAAGAACTTTAACAAAAAGAAAGACAAAGCGCATCATGTGCAGCAACATCTAGGTTGTTTTGGGGTGGTGTGCACTGGTAACACAGAAGGAAAAACAATGCAAGTGGACTGACTGAAAGCGTCAACAAAATGCAGAGAATAAATTTTGGGAATTAGATAAGCAAAGATTCAGGAGGAGCAGAATGGATTGCAGAGAAAGGAGCTTTCCCTGGCAGCTTTCTGAAGTTGCACTGGTGGGGGCAACAGACAAGCCCACAGCAAGGGTGGAGTGCAAGTAAAATGTACCAGGTGCACGTTGGAGAACTGCAGCAGAGGGAGTAGAGCCTGAAAAGGTTGGGGTTTGGGGAGGAGAGGGACTTCAATGGGATACAATGCCATAGAGTCCACCTTCCAAAGCAGCCATTTTCTCCAGGTGAACTGATCTATCAGTTGTAATCCCAAAAGATCTCCACCTATTACTTAGAGGTTGGCAACCCTTAGGTTGGCCCCTGGGGCTTAGGCAGAATTGCTGGGCTGCACTTGCTCCTGGCCAAGGAGAGTGGCCCACCAGGAAATTTCCCTGTAAGTTGGATGGCCAGTCCCGCCCTGCTTCCCCCCCCCCCCCCCCAAAAAAACCCTGTATTGCAGATCCAAGTACTGGTTCTTAACTTTTCAGTCCCAGATGATCTAATCTGTGCATTCCTTTGGAAGCATCTCCTCACATATGCACCTCTCCATGTTCTCAGACAGGCAAGAGAGTCTATGTTTTACATTCTTTTCTTTTTGCAGGCATGGCCAGCAATGGCACAGAGGTTGTTCTCCATGGCGCCATCCACTGTCCGGAGTGGAGCTCTTTTGCCCCAACACTGCTGACCTTCTCATACCAAATGAATACATTCCCCCCCCCCCCCCCCCCCAAAGTATTTCCTGCTGGCTGGCTAACTAGAAGTATCTTTAACTGCTGCATTCTACTTTTAGTTACTGCGGGTTCCCCTCCCACCCATCTTTGCAGTTACTGATGCATTTTTATGTCTTGTAAACTGCTGTTTTTACAGTTTGAGATTATTTCTTTGTTTTAATTTGTGTGACACTCGGGGCACTGTTTATGGCGCAGAATGCAGCTCATAAATTCCTAAATAAATCAAGCATTAACTACAGTACAGAAGAGCTGATCCCAAGTTTTTGTGAAGCCCTCTCACAGAAATCTTGAAACAGATCCCTGCTTAATCATAAGCAGAACATGAGAAAGGGAGTGACATTCCCACCCAACAGTGAGCCTCCTGCCATCCCAGCATCCCTGGTCTTTTCTCCCAGGTCCCCTTCCAATTGAGGGAGATGTTTATTTATTAATTATTTGTTTGTTTGTTCAATTTATACCCAACCGTCCCTGCTGAAGCAGGCTCAGGGTGGCCTATTCAAAAGATAAAAACATATAAATAACAGTTATAACAATCATAAAACCTTCTAAAACAGTTCAGTATCATAAAGTGCTAGTACTATACTAATGGCATTGTTTAAAGATGGCCCTAACACTCATGTTGATATAGTCGGTGGTCTGACTGGGTGTTCAGCTCATTTGACTATTTCTGTATACGCGGCAAGCACAGGCCGTAGATGGTGGAACGAGGGAACAGGGCTCTATACTGTTCAGTTGTTGTTGGAGGCGGCTCCTTGATCGGCCATCTTGCAGGCCCTGCGGAACTGTGAAAGGTCCCACAGGGCCCTGATCTCTTCTGTTGTTGATTCTGGTGGCTTCATGATTCAGCTCATGTTCCCAGCACCCTTTAGATACCAGGATTAGAAAAGTATACCAGTTTTTTTTTTTTAACTCTGCTGTGGATTAGACAACTTTGTAGTGCCATTCTAGCTCCCAGAGTAGCAAAGCAGTGTACAATCCAGAAAAAAAAAATCCAGAGAACCCACAACCATCAAAAACAAGACTAATAGGGACGCCAGCCTCCAGGTGGGTCAAGCAACAAAAAAATATATACTGCAAGGAAGTTTTGTAAATTAATGTGTTCTAGTAACTTATCATTCTATAAAGTGCATGATGTGCTGTTTATAATATCCTTGTCAGGTACATATATTCAATACATTCAGTATAATAATAACATTCAGTTCATTCAATATAACAACTACCAGGCAATTTTGCATCAGTATTTTAAAAGTCGAGCCCCAATGGGAGTTTCCAGAATTATAAGCCTGCTTCTACTTGCACAAAGTCTTCCAAAAAGGGGGGGAAGCTTTCATTTATAGCTGTATTGATGCATATTGCCAGTCCTACAAAAGACACACTGTGCAGCAAAGATTCATGGACAGAGCGCTCCTGTCATTCTCAAGGCTGCAATCTACCAGACAGGGAGATACAGGGGTTCGTCATAGACCCCATCTACGCACTCTAGCTTCCCAACCGTCATCAGCTCAATTTTGTTTGGATTAAGCTTCAGTTCATTGACCCCTAGCCTCTTGACCACAGCCTCAAGACACTGACCCAAAATCCTCACAGCTGCCTTAGGAGGCTTAGATAGTGATGTATAAAAGATGGGTGTTCCACTCTGAAGCCAGGGGTTTTACACATGGGATAAGGAGAACTGGGGATAATAAGAATCCTTGGAGTACCCAATTTTAGCAAGTCCCAATTTTAAAGTCTCCTATGGGAACTCTTTGCCACCTGCCAGCCAGAAATGATCAAAACTAATGGAGGGCTGACCCTTTTGCTCCAAACTCTGATTGCAGTCAATCCACCAAAATATCATGGTTGACTGTTCAAATGCCACTGATAGATCTAGCAATAGCAGCAGCAATGGATTGCTCTTATTCAACTGTAGTCGGAGGCCATCCATCAAGGCCAAACATCCTGTTCCAGTCTTGAAATCCTTCTTGATGCCAGACAGAAAAGGGTCAAGGAGATTGTGCTGCCATTGTGCCGCCATTTCATCAGATTTTCCTCTGCGCTGCTTAGGTGACTGCCTCATTTCTGGTGCTTCCCCTAGTCCATCTTCTGTTTCTAGAATGCAGCAAAACATGGTGAAGTGCTTGCAGTGGGAAAGGAGGGGGAGAATAGCTTTCATTACTCCAAAGTAGCCTACAGTAAAGAAAGTTTGGTGACCCCCAGCATATAGATTGAAGCTGCAAGGAATCACTGTGTGTGCGAGATGTGTGTGTGTGTGAAATAATTTGCTCCCCAGGATTCTCTAAATTCTCCAGGGATAAAGCAGGCCAATTTTTCTTCTCCTTCTCTTTTTTTCTTTTAATTGATGCTCAGCTGTCCTACTGCAACAAGTCAAAGGCTTTATCAGGCTGTTTTTAAAGAGATTATCTTTCTTTTGATGTCTTTATAAGGTCATTTCCCCCCCTCCATACCTGAACACTCCCAAGTAGGTAGAGATGCCTACCTTGTATATGAGGGGACCAGTTTTGTAGCTTTCATTAACTGCACAGGGACAAGGCAGTTCATTATTAAATTAAGGGGAAAAAAACAAGTAACATTTAACAAATACACAGTAGCAACAGCTGCCTCAAACAATGCTTTTACAACCCAGCCGAATTTACAGCAGCCCAGCTGAACTTACAACAGTCAAAGGACTCCAGTGAAAGTCTTGAAGACTCCAAAATGTTCATGCATTCCAGACACCCTCCTGAATGTGTATTTAAATGACTCTAGAAGGCCAAAGAAGATGGGTTTAGGGCAGAGAATTCTACAACATGGACACAGCAGCAGAATTAGAAAAGGGGAGGAGTCCAGTAGCACCTTAAAGACTAACAATGTATGTGGCAGGGTATGAGCTTCTGTGAGTCACTGCTCACTTCCTCAGATACTTCAGATACTTCTTCAGATACAGCAGCAGAAAAGTCATTGTGGTTGCAGTCACACACACCAGATTAAAAAGGGGGGGGGGGAGCAAGGCTATTTCCTCTGGAGGAATTTGACCTGCAGTTGCACGATCACACCTCCCTTTGAAGCTGTGGGCACAGTCCGTCAATGAGTGATCAGACGCAACTGTGGGGGAGTCGAGTTTTTTGTCCTGTTTTTTCCCCATGCACTTAAACAAGGGATCATTTCATTTCATTTATTACGGGTCTATACGACCGAAGTCTTGACCAAAGGAAAAAGGAAATTATCGGAACAAGGATCAATGAATCACACCTCCACACTGAGGGCTCCCTATGGAGTTTGCGATGATGCGCATACTGCAAAGGGGGGGGAACAATGGCACGGAGTAGGAATGGCCTAATCAGACAATCCCAATGCCATGAGAGCGCACTGGAGCGATCTGACATGGGAAAGTCCGTCCGTGGCCTGTTGCAATACGTTTACTACTGGTTTTCCCCCAGTGTCTTTTAACTTCGCTTCTGCAGTGGAGCAAAACAGGTTGCCGATGGCTGCGGGGTGCTTCCCAGATGTTGTTGTCTGATCGCTCCCTTTAAATCCGCCCGGCATTCGCACCTATGTTGGGTCTAATTGTGCATATGATCACAGCCTGTGCTTGCCTGCCAGCCTCACCTCTGGTAGTGCAGACTTTTGCTACAGAGTACTACTAGTCCCCCTCCTCAGTCTTAGATGGGTTCATATACTTGACCTCAAGGGTCCCCAACCTTGTTTGGCCTGGGAGCACTTTTGGAATTTGGAGAACAGGTGCTGGGTGCCACTATAAAATGGCTGCCATGGGGGGGGGGGACCGCCACAAAGCCTTGGGAGGCTCCACAGTAGAGACGGCTATATACAAATAGGTGCCCCCTACAGAAAAAAAAGTAATGACTTCTGGGTTTTTCCAGATTACATCTTCCTCCAGTCACAGGGAGGAAAGCCAGGATTCATTCTTTGTTTTACAGAAGAGGTGCTTTGGCAAAGAAGCGAGAGAATGCCAGACAGGAAATACACCCCTTCAGACACCTTGGCACTCATAGGTGTCATTTTGCTTATCAGCACAATGTTGGGGGCTAGTGCTTTACTCTGTCATCCTGCCTATACATTTCCCAGCAACTTTCCTGAAAATATCAGCTTCTTGCAACAGCAATGCCTTTCTGCTTTAGTACTAAACAGGATCAGAACTAAGTTATTAGAGAAAGAAAAAATAATAATCAAAGTCTTGCACCCAGTGCAAGACTTTCGAGACTGAGCAAACAGCTGTTTGTATGGACATTTCAGAATATCTTTGGGTTTAGACAAAATTTTATTTCTGCAATAAATCTACAAAAAGGATGGAAAGCATTGGAAAGAATCACTCCCCTAGCAAAGGCAGTGCAACCAGCCAGGCACAGCAGTGCAATCAGCGATATGAAACCATATGAAGACAAACATTGGCATTATCCAAATTGCACCAGAATGCTAATGAAAATATTACACAACAATTCCTAATTCTTGTTTAATAACCTGCTTCGAAATACAGCTGCCCAGGAAATGCTCAGTACAGCAGTTTTGACTTCGCGAGTTTGCTCTTAGCTCAGTTCTAAGTTAAGCGGAAGCCGGGCCCAGAAGATGCTGGCATGGAGATCCCAATAGTGTATTTTTTTCCAAAATAAATATGCCTATAAAGCAAGCTTTGTTTGAGCTCCTGCGGTTCTCCACTTATACAGATCTGCTAAATGCAGCACAATTTAATAACCAGACCCTCCCCCAAGTCCCCATAAAAAAATGAGTGTAAAATATATATAATTATAGAAGTAACAGTTTTATGTTCAAATTTCCTGAGGACTTATGAAAGGGCTGCAATATTCGTTCCCAGATATTTAATCTCCCCTGGCTTGCCCAGGCCCAACAGCGTTACAATAAATTTTGGGATATTTATTTGACAGGTGGAAAGAGAGAGGTTGGCTCCAGTCTGGGCATTTGGTATGTTCAACAATATGGAAAGGAATACTGCAGCTCCACCTTGAACAATCCACCATCATTTTGATACTTATTTTTATACTAACAACCCATACTTCACACACACCAACACATATGTCACACTGAACCCAAGAGGAGTTCTGGTGGACCAAGCCAACAGTCCATATAGTCCAGTACCTTGTTTCTTACAGGGGTCAGTCTGATATCCCCTCAAAGTAGCCCCTGAAAGCAACAGCATTCCCATCCTTTGGTTCTTTGGTGAGCGGTATTTACTGGCATACTGCCTACAAGCCGCCACACCCTTGAAACACCCCCCCCCCCAAAGCTAATCTGCCCTGTCCCAACTTGGAAGTCCACAGTACAATAAAGCACCAGATGGTAGATTGTGAGCTCTGTCATACATTACATAGCAATCATGCTTGCCACAGAACCCCTGATATTTACGGTGGTAAACACATGTGCACGTGCACTCCCAAAGCTTTGGGGGATATGATGGGGGCACATTCTAAGTTCCCTTGCTCCATATTTTAATAGCATCTAGCAGTTATGCCATGCTTTGATGTGATTCACATACATGATCTCATCTTAATCTACACAACAATGGAAGCCGGGAACGGTGGTGGAAAGTACTGTCGAGTCACAGCCGATTTATGGCAATATGCTGGGTTATCAAGGCAAGAGACAGGCAGAGGTTGTTTTTGGGTTTTTTGTTATTGTCTGTCTCTGCATAGCAACCCTGGACTTCCTTGGTGGTCTCCCATCCAGGTGCTAACCAGGGATGACCCTGCTTAGTTTCCAAGATCTAACAAAATGGGCTAGCCTGGGCCATCCAGATATCATGAATGCCATATTGCAGGTGGGAGGTTTAGAGAGGCTGGCTTGCCTGAGGCCACCTAATGAGCACATTGCACATGCAAAGATTTAAAGAAGACACACCCTGATTTGTGGCAGGTGCTGCACCCACTTATCTAAGGTTGCCAGTCTCCAGGTGGTGCCTGGCGATCTCTTGGGATTGCAACTGACTTCCAGACTACAAAGCTGAGTTTCCCCATAGGAAACGACTTCTTTGGAAGCTGGACTCTACAGCGGTATACTCTGCTGAGGTCCCTCCTATCCTCACACCCCACCTTCCCCAGGTTCCACCCCCAAATCCCCAGGAATTCCCCACCTTGGAGTTGGCAACCCTACAAATATCATTGAATACAGTCCCAGCACTGTTCTACAGAGTTATTCAGAACTGGACATTTGTTTGTGGGCAAGCCAGTCTAGGAGCTGGATGACTGCTATGGGGCAACAAAAGCACAACATCCAACACAGGGATACAGAAAATGTGTGAAGTCAATGGGCTCGGAAGGTTTTTAATTCTGCTTAGGATCACGTCATCAGTCTCTTAGCCACTGCACTACCCCAGCCTTTCAGAAAGTTTACTGATTTTTTTTTTGTTGCTGTTGTTTATACTCATATGCCCATCACATTATACACATCGCATGCACAACCAAGGCTTATCTCCCATGCTTCAACAAATGCTACTACGCAAAAAAAACATTTTTTATAAAAGCTTGTGCCTTTATTGTGCCACAGGACATGGTTGTTTTTGCTGCTAATACAGCTCATCCTCCAGAACTTGCAATGGGAAGGGGCACGTCTATCTGTACACAACATACATATCAGGGTCTCACAGGAGAATTCTAGTTAACTTTAAAATAAGAGGCTGATGAGAAGCTGTGCTGCGGACGTCATATCTTAAACGATGCAAACACAGCTCCAAATGTATTGATTTTAAAATTCCAACGACCAGTATGAGGTTGATAAGAAACATCAAACCAAGACAGAGAATTCTCTCAGATGGAAAGAATGACGTTTACGTGAAAACAAACACCTGAACCTGATAATGCTACGGAACAAGACGTTAACACTCCTTCCTTCTTTTTATTTTTTTTTTAAAAATCATTTTATGCTGGCATCAAAATAACATATTTTTTTAAAAAAAAGATTTCAGAAAAAAGTAGGCATATATCTCTCATATGATAGGCAGGTGATACCCACGTATAAACTACATACTCAGGCAATAATCCAATGCAAACATTAATAATACTTAGAATATATTGAAACCAGTGGGATTAAACACACCTAACCTCAGTATTGGGTAACAGGCTCAGAGTTGTTGTCGTTTTTAACAAACTCACAAGTTTTCTGTCCTAAGTTTTGATTTAGAAAGTGTCCAACCCCTTTTTCTCCTAAGGGAATTCAAGGTGACATATGGCTAAAGAGTTAAAAACACTACTTCAAAAATAGACACAGAAGGGCTTGAAAGGTGGAAAATGGCCCCTTTAATTGAACCCAGCAA
Source organism: Lepidodactylus listeri (assembly GCA_029233225.1). NCBI lineage: Eukaryota > Metazoa > Chordata > Lepidosauria > Squamata > Gekkonidae > Lepidodactylus > Lepidodactylus listeri. Next base: position 45,197,030 of record JARCFY010000013.1, read on the forward strand.
CAAACATACAGTCAATATGAAGAGGTACAAACAAACATGACAAAACCAAATGTCAGCATGTTTCTAGAGCTGCCAGCTGTGATTTTGGGGCTGGAACTTGGAGAGGGCATAGTTTAAGGAGGGGAGGGACCTCAGCAGGGTATAATGCCACAAAGTCCACCTTCCAAAGCAGCCAGTTTTTTTTTTTTTTAAAGAGAACTGATCTCTGTAGCTTGAAGATCACTTGCCATTCCTGAAGATCTTCAGCCACCACATGGAGGTTGTTATACAACAGATACAAAAGATCAAACTATGCATAAATAATGAAAAATAATGAAAAGAGCTTTTCTCCTATTTCTACGAAGGTATGAAGCAAAATCAACAGTCAATGAGTATGATTATCTGAACCTATATAAATAGTGTAGTTTATCAAGAATAGAATGTAACAAGGTCTGGCCAGCCCGCCAAGACTTCTCCCTCTTCCCCCCAGCGGTCTGCCAAGCCTTCTCATGCCCCCCCCCTCCCCCCGCAGCGACAGTGTTCTCAGAGTGCTCTCTGCACACACGCAGGGAACACTTTTACTTTTGGGGGGATTTAAATATCCTCCCAAAAGTTTTTTTTTAACTTTTAGGATTTTTCTGCACCCCTGGGGAGTCCCCAGGGAGTCCCCTGCCCCCAAGTGCTCCCTCCATGCGGATTTAGATATCCACACACAGGGGGCCACTTGGCTATTAGATATATAGATAGTCAGACCCTCAACAATACATGGTCCAAGTGGATACACAAGCAGCGAGATGAGTTTTTCGAAGAGGAATTATAAACATTTCTATTTGGACTTCTCACTGTTTGAGGAATTTAACTTGGACTATTTCTGAAGGTGGATTAATAGGATTGTTTGAGTATTTGGACCATGTATTGTTGAGTTTCTGACTTTGGGGAGAAGGCCATGCCTGTGTGCATGCCTCCCCTATTTTTTTTTGGGGGGGGGGCATAAGAGACCCTGGGGTGTGGAACCACTCATCTGCAGGCCCAGGCGGGGGGCTCCCAGCTGGCTTCTATCCCAGGTGGCAGGGGGACCATTTAAAGGCTAGCACCCACGTATGTCCCGGTTTCCTGCCACTCCACGGTCAATCCCTCAGCAGGTGGGCTGCGGGAGGAGTCAGCAGGCAGCAGGTGGGTTGCCCGATGACAGGACCCATCCCTGTGCTGCACCACTGCTCTTTCGCTTGTAGTAACAAATAAATAAATAACCCATGGCCATATTTTTCCAAAATGGTTTGTGTGTGTTCACTCCTTCCAGCGCCTCCCACTCTAACTTTCTTGAACTCTCTGTGAACACCCTCATTCCACCTGCCTTAAAGTCGCCTGCAGGCACTAGTGCTCGAAAATATGCTTGCAAAGCACCTCTGTACCAGTAAAAGCACACATTTTACGCAGTACCAGATCACACCATCAGAAGTCTGAGAGTATGCAAGAAGAAGCAGAGGGGAAAAGAAAGATGATAGAAGCCCCAAATGTTAGAAAGGCGTTATCTAAAAAGGCAGACAGAAAGGGACTGCCTTTCTGAAAGCAGCTATGAAATGCTACATGCTAAAGAGCCCAGAAACAACCCTGTCACCCAGAAAGGTGGAGCTACCAGGTAGCTTTTCACTGACTTGTGGGGCAGAGTTTTCACATTCATCATGAGGAGGCAGCTAGCGTAGCCAACAGCATACTATTTCACATGCACTGAAGGGAAAAACAAAACAGAACCGATATGCCGTCTCTAAAAGAACAAGAGAGACCTTTGCACTCCTACCTCATAGTTCGAGATAAGAAGCATTTGGTGTGTCATTGGCTTGCCTTCCCCATTTTCCAATACTGCAGATCAAAGCATCGGCATGAGGGGCTGTAAAATTGCTGCCCCCATGGCAGTGATGGGATTCTTTGATCGCCGCCTACAGATTTCTTTATCCAATTCTCCATTAGACTTCAGTGCACTTTCTAGATCTAAAAAGTCTATTTGACTGCCCAGTGAAGCCCCGCAAACAGGGAGAGACCCTTTTTCACAATCTGATTGCATTTTCTGTTTGCTACAGTTGCTACTTCAGTGACTGAACAAAACCAGCTTTCTTTAGTCCAAGATTAAGTTGACCATGGGAAAGATCAGCTGAAAGAAGAGTCCAGGTATCACTGTTTTGATTTCCCAAGGTAAATACAGGACAGGACAATGGTCCTTTTTTTATACCTGTATATCTTTTTTTATACCTTTATATCTGTATCATCCCCATGCAGTTGCTAAAGAAAGAGGGAGTAGAACGGATTTGCAGGTTCAGACTGCCAAATGCATTCTGCGCGCACTCCCCCGTGTTCAAACATCCGGCCATGCATGATGAATGCCAGGGGGAAAAAATACCACTTCAGAGGTGATGGCTTTTTAAATTGGCTTCAAGTCGCCCTCTGATGGGGTGAGTATGCCCAGGGAACGCCTGAGAGATGTGGCTGTGTGATCAGACCCATTTAATCAGTTTGTGAAATGTGCCTATATTGGGCCAAACTGCCAATCTGAACACAGCCATAATTAGGCTGAAAGAGTGTGAGTGGCTCAAGGTTCGTATCAGCATGGGGATTTGAACACAGGTCTCCGAGATCCTAGGCTGACCAAAGTGGCATCTCTCTGTAGTCTTTCTCCCTCTCTGTCCTCCCTCCACTGCTCCTTTGCCTTATCTTTCCCCAGTTCAGTCAAGGGATTTTTAATTCCCTGTGAAGCACTTTAAAATAGCTGAAATGCTCTACAGACAATACATGGATGCTATTAATACTGTAGACTGTCATAAACAATTGACAACAATGGACCTGTTGTTTGGTACCTTGACAAAACCTATAATTTTATGATGACATGATGGAAACAAATGCACTTATCAGTTGTCAATTATATGAAAACATAACCGCAAGCATTCTTAAAACAGTACACTACCCCCCCCCCCCCAGTTTAATCTTGACAGTTTCGAAGTCAAAGCCTTTACATTTTGCTGAACCTCCACCTTCACATGAACACAAATACACTGAAAAAGGAACTATTGTTCTATTTTTTGGGGGGGAGGTGTCTTCACACATCCTTCACTCATGGAGCTCAGGAAAGTAAACATGGTTCTCTCCTGCTCCATTTTGCCTCTACAACAGCCAAGGGTGGGAGTCAACATCTTCACTGAATGCTTCCACATGCTGACTCTCTATCAAGAAAAAAACACTCCTCCCTGCAGCCCCATGGACTGTTTCAGCTACCAAGAACAGTACAGGGGAGAAGGAAGGAATTCCAGTGCAGCAGTCCCAAGTCAAATTGGGCCCTGCTGTACATTCTGGAGTTGCCAACTCTGATGGAGAATTCCTGGAAATGGGGGGGGGGGGGGGTTCTGGGAAGGGCAGGTTTTGGGAAGGGATCTTAGCAGGGTATAATGCCACAGAGTCTATCCTCCAAAGCAGCCTTTTTCTCCAGGGAAACAGCTAACTGGAGATCAGTTTTCATTCCAGGAAATCCCCAGGCCCCATCTGGAGATGGGCAGCCCTAAATGTATTCATGAGTTCCCACTGTAAGAGAACATAACAGAAGTCAATGTTGGATCAGACCAATGGCCCATCCAGTCCAACACTCTGTCACACAGTGGCCAAAAACACCAGGTGCCATCAGGAAGTCCACCAGTGGGGCCAGGACACCAGAAGCCTTCCCACTGTCCCCCCCCCCCCCCCACACACACACCAAGAATACAGTGCATCACTTGCCCCAGACTGAGAGTTCCTATCTATACTTTGTGGCTAATAGCCATTAATGGACCTCTGCTCCATATGTTTATCTAATTCCCTCTTGAAGCCATCCATGCTTGTAGCCGCCACCACCACCTGTGGCAGTGAATTCCATGTGTTATAGTATAGCTGAAAGTCCCCATGGTACATACTCATGTCTAGTCAGCTTCTGCGGTGCATGTGGAGAAGATTCAGCTTGTGCCCCTCATAGTCTTCCTGTCCTACAATAATCCTCAAGAGTGAGCTACTTGGCCCACTGGGGGAAACCGCATGTATATTTGGGGCTTTTCACAACTGGCCCAATAGTACACTCCTCCCCCAGATCATATCAGGTCAGGAAAATGCTGTGTGCAGTGGGGGAGGCTGAACTCGTCTCTCCATGCACACCACAGCTGCAATCTGAATTAGGCACCATACATGTGAGAATTGAGGACAATCTGCAAATTGTATGTGACTATAATGAGCACACATTGTGAAGACCCTACACCTGACCCTATAGCTCAGCAATATCTACTGTGAGTGATAACAACTCTCTAGTTCAAAGAACGGTCTTTCTCACAACCTGCAATCTGAGCTGGAATACCAGGGACTGAAGTCAGGGCCCTCAGCTTTCAAAGAAAGTGCTCTATCTTTGCATCACTGACCCTCCTATTAAAATGCACTTTCATATTTGGAAGAAGAGAAGAAGAAGAGATTGGATTTATATCCCGCCCTTCACTCACTTGGAGTCTCAGAGCGGCTTACAAACTCCTTTCCCTTCCCCTCCCCGCAACAGGCACCCTGTGAGGTAGGTGGGGCTGAGAGAGCTCTTTCCCAAGCTGTCCTTGAGGGAACAGCTGGTACAGAGCTATGGCTTGCCCAAGGTCATCCAGCCAGGTGCAAGTAGAGGAGTGGGGAATCAAACCTGGTTCTCCCAGATTAGAGTCCACGCACTTAACCGCTACACCAAACTGGCTATTTGGACTGGAGAGGAAATATATTCAGCGATATATACTTGAGGTTAATTGCCAGTTCCTTTCTCATGGAAACCTGGGCCACCAGAGGCACAGGAAAATACAAACTGCTCCTGTGCCCTCTTTTAGTGGTTTTACCCAATCATCTCCAGCTACTCCCTCCCATAGCAAATCGTGAACTCAAATGGCTTACCAGTTCTTTCCTCTTCTAGGAACCTTGGGAACTGCTGTTCTGTGAAGGGCGATTAGAATATCTCATTCAGAACTGTTAGCCACAACTAGAGGCCTGAATAAAAACAAATGAAGGCCAATTCACATATATCCCTTAAAGCACTTTTCAGTCCCTTACTTTTGGTGGGCCCATATGAAAAGCAGAAAGTAAATTTTAAATATGTGTGTACTAGGATTCCAAACCAGTTGCCCCAATTTCACCTTCAAGAATCTAGGGAAATCTTGGGTATGCTTTTAAGAGAAATTCAGGGTGCACAGACTCTCATTCTAGCCTTCTCCTCACCATGGAGTGAAGTCAGGGCCTTCAGCCAGTTTGATGTAGTGGTTAGGAACATGGATTCCAATCTGGAGAACTGGGTTTGATTCCCCACTGCTCCACATGCAGCCAGCTGGGTGACCTTGGGTCAGTTACAAGTTTTTTCAGAGCTGTTCTCTTAGAGCTCTCTCAGCCCCACCAACCTCACAGGGTCTCTGTTGTGGGGACAAGAAGAGAAGGAGATTGTAAATTGCTCTGAGACTCTTCTTCCAATTACACATCTAGTCAATAAATGTTGCTGAATATGTTTGAACTGCACGTTTCTTTAGTAAATAACCAGATGTATTCTGAAATTTAACAAACTTTGAAATATTCTTAATGGTTTTCCTTTTTAAAAAAACACATGTCATACAATGTATATTATCAACCCAGGAACCTCACAGTCACAATATGAAGTTAATATATTGTGATGGCAGCTCAGACAGTTTTAAAAGGGGATCACACACATTCATGTGATAGCTAAGTAGAACCTCCAGTTTCAGATGTAGTATACCTACATCTGAATACAGAGCATCACTTGCCCCAGACCATGACTTCCTATCTATACCTTGTGGCTAATAGCCACTGATGGACCTCTGCTCCATCAGAGCTGGTGACCTTACCCAACCCAGCACAGGCAACCATCACTTACACAAGAACAAAAAGTATGCATGCCAGCAACTTTGTGTGTTATAAATGTGCTTTCTGTTCCTCTCCTGATTCTGCACCACCTCCACTAAATTTGGGATGTGGCATTTTTTAATTCAAATGAAATCTGCCGTGTTTGGGTTGCCGACAGCCACCGTCTGCCCGCCCTTCTCACTTGCACTGCAGTGACAGATGTACAATATAATCAGGGGACATTACTTGCTGAATTCATTTGAATCCATTAATCAGTGAAACTGTTTGCGATGCTTGGTACAGTCCTTGCGCTTGTTTTATTTCCAGGAACAAAGCCACCTGCTGCTCCAAATATATGACGCGAGGCTTGACTGATGCCTGTTCAGCTTGTTGGTGGCAGCTGAGCAAAGCTTTTGGTAAAATACGTATCCAGCATTTGTAAGGCTCTCCAAGCCAGCGAGCTGCCCTCTGGAAAATAAAAACAGTGATTCCAATGGTGTGTTTGCTGTAATTTGTGTGTTTGTGTCACAGAACAAAATGTGGTCTGTCTGTGTGAACTGAGAAGCACCCCTGAACAATCAGCCCCAAAGAGGAAATCCAGAATCGTTGTTTGCAGGATGAATCAGAAAGACTGAAATGATATAGAACAGGCATGACAAAGCTTGTCTGCCAGAAAAAAAAAATGGCTCTTGGTTCAGGGAAGCTCAGGATTCCAGCGAAATCAGCAGTGAAAAGAGGCAGCTAATTTGATTTTCCAGGACAAACAGCATTTATGTTTGGGCAAAGGGATGAATGGAAGCATTTTTTCTAGCCATCCCTCACCCTTTCCCTCCACCAGAAAGGGAATCACAGCTACAACACTTCAAGATCCTTATAACCAAGATAGTGCAGTTACAATTTGTCAAGCTCAAAAAAAAAGAAAAAAGGGGGGGAAAAGAACACAGGTTGTGCAGGGGTCTAAAAAATACCCTCACCTGCTCCTACAGCTTGATGTGAAACAGGTGAAACTTTGAAAAGTTGTGAAGTAATAATTCTTACCTGCTCATGTCTGAGGATCAATTTCTTTTATTTTCTTAAAGAAAAGGATACCCTGCTCTTTGGGAGGGAAGGCAGCATGGTATAGGCTCAGATCTCAGAAACTAAAAGTAGGATCGGTACTTGGATGGGAGACCACCAAGGAAGTCTCGGCAGAGGAATGCAATGGCAAACCATATCTGCTTCTTATTTGCCTTGAAAGACCCTTCCTGGGGTTGCTATCAGTCAATGGTGACTTGGTCCTTATGTCCATGAATACCCTAATCTTTCTGAATGAATTGTTAAAGGGATTTTTATCAGTTAGTACACCTGCCTTTTCAAAGAGGATAAAAACAAAACATTGCTAAAAACCTTGCAAAACAAACAAAATGGTTTTGCATGTCCTATGAAAAGAGAAATAGGATTTTTCTTTGGGTTGCCAACTCTGGGTTGGGAAATACATGGAGATTGGGGGTGTGTGGCTGGAGAGACCAAGGTTTAAAAAGGGGAAGTGTGGTGGTAGCTATGATATCACTAAGCTTCTTCTTGCTGAGTTTGCAAACTAGTCAAGAGCTCAAGGACTTTTTAACTGTCCATGCATTCTGTTTGTTTCAAGTACTTTCATCTTAAGACAGTTAGTTGAACTAGTTACGGGGGGGGGGGGGGGGGGGCGAGAATTAGGCTAAAAGTTGAGATTGGCCTTCTTATCTTGCTTTACCAGATATGTCTCATATGCACCTGCAGATTAGCTCATATGTTGCTTATCTAGTTAAGAACCAAACCGTTATCTAGATATCACATGATTATGCTAGCTAATCAGCACTCATGTTGCTTATCTCTTATTAGTTATGAACCAATCAGTTATTTAAATAATATCACATGATTGTGATAGATTATTCAAGGTAAGATAAATATGTACTCCTGTGATAAGAAAATCAGATTTCTCTGGATGGAAGTCTCAGAAGGAAAATAGCTGAGATTACCTGGTGGGTAAAAAGCAGTGAGACAAACAGTTGAAAACTGATTTGCTTTTAAAACTATCATTTGCAAAAAGGCAATGCTAGGTACTCTGGTAATTTTAGCATTGACTTTCACAGTAACTGTAAGGTTAACTTTTCCATGCTTGTATTCCATTCTGTCCAGCTCATTAGAGTCTGCCATGCTTCTTTGAAATGGACAAAGTCATGACAGCATTTCAGTCACAGTGGAAGAAGTAACTACCAGAAGAATCACTTCTATTTTGGTTACAGAAACAGTTTATATAAGTATTTGCTTTGTTAGAAAGGTACAGGTTACTTCTGGACAGGCATTCGCCTTTATATAGGGATTGGGGGGAATGGAGTTGACTAGATCACCTGACAGACAGGCTACTCCACCTGTAAAAGCACTTGTGTAAGTATTTCGATATTCAGATCAGTAGACACAAGCCCTTTTCAGATGTTATGTTCTGGGCACTATGACCACATGTACAGAACAAATGCACTACATGTGATCCTCTCAACACATGTGATTTCCATTTCTTCGGAAAAGGGGCAACAGTCGAGAATTTCAGTCTTGGAACATATGTACCAGACCTCAAATTAATCTGGGTCTGATACACGTTTCAAGTCTTGAATATGCCTGTATTGCCCCTCACAGAAGCAACAGCAGTCACATTTATTGGAAGGATCATATGCAGGTACATTTCTCCTGTACACCCAGACAAACATTCTGATGGTACAGAACTATATTATCACTGTACTTTTTTACATCAGCCCTGTAAGACTGGCTAGTGTTATGAATCCTCCATACTACAGATGGAGGACTGAAGCTGTGATAGAATGGCTCAGGTAAAGCTGGCTAATGAGTCTGTGGCAGAGGCAGGATTTGAATCAGGGACCTTTTAGAACAGCTCATTTGCAGAGTCATAGGCATCAACTACCGGGGGGCTTGAGGGCTCGAGCCACCCCCGAAATTTCCCAGGGGGAACTGAGCACCCCCCCGGAAAAACAGTGCGCCCTCCGCCGCGCCTCCCTCAGCCCTTCCTAGGGCCGCCACTGCCGCCGTCTCTCTCCCCCCCCGCCTGGCCACTCCAACCCCCCCTCCCTCCATCCAGGGGCCAGCTAAGCAAATGCCCAGCTGGCCCCTGGAGGGACGGAAGCAGGAGTGGTCAGGCGGGGGGGGGGGGGGGAGGTGGCGGTGGTGGTGAGGACATGGTCCCGGCGGGTGTGAGCATGAAGCGTGCATGCACGGAAGAGCCCCCCCCCCCGGAGTTTTTAAACTCTACACCCCTGTGCAGAGTCACTGTGCTACTTTGCAACAGCCCTCAGAGGGGAAGCATAAACCAATTATTTATTTCTGATGTTGCATTTCCAGCAGGTTCCCCCCCCCTCCCAGCTTCAAGGCAGTTTACATAAATAAAAGCAGCTGGGATAGTTCTGGATACAAAACCAAGGACAGTTTCCAGATTTCATCAGTGGTGCCTCAAATGGCACTTAGGTGATATTTGAGAGTGATGTGTGTGAAGCTTCCCTAATCGTAAATATATTACAAATACCCTGGAAATTCTGCCATGCGATTTCCCCTGCACAGGGGAATCCTCCAGATTCACTCCAAATATCATTTCGGGCAAAATGTGCCCTAATGGGAAAAAAAAAATAGCAACTATCACCTGAAAGAATTTGGGGGTCAGAGCCTCAGGATGTTACATGTGTGTGTTGCACGGCCTCAAAAGCATGGTGCTCATCCTTTAATCTTTTCACACTCTCCAGGGGCTAAGTTTGCTGCTGGATGGGTTCTAGGTACATTCCCTCCTAGTAGTTTCAAGTCCTCCCAAAACTCTTTCATCTCCAGTTTGATCCAGATGGTAAGCTACAAAAAACGGATAAAAAATGGATCTTAAATGAAGGGTGGCAGCACCCTCAGATGAGTGCCAGCTGTTCAGCTGTCAGTGTGTTCCCATCGCTAGTCGTCATTGGTCCCCCTTCCTTTCAAGCACCCATGGGACTATTAAAGCTGCTGATCATATGCACCGTAAGGCTGTCATGCTACAAGGAATAATCCTTTGGGGTACTTAATACGGCACCAATTCAAGCTCTGTATAAAAAATGCTTAATATAAATGTGGGTGCCCAGCAAAAAATAAAATAAAATAAATTGCTACGGATAGAGGAAAACTTTCTACAGCATGCGGCATTCATTAATCTTTGGGCTCATTTTGCTCTCCTTCTGACAGTCTTTTCAAATGGCTCAATTCGAGCCAGCAAACTTTGAAGGAAGCCTCTGTCCCAGAGGTGATGTGGCACATGTTTGACGCAGTTAGCAATGACTCCACTATGCAACACCAGCAAAATGGCTCAGTGCTTGAGGTAGCAGCGGAATAGCTGTTCCAAACAGGGGGTTGGGGGAAGCCAGAGCTTCAATCCTCTACTTGTTCAAGCGAGGTCCTACTATGGGTGTCAAGTTCATTTTTGTAAAACGATAGCAAAAAACAAACAAACAAAAAAAGGCATCTTCCAGCTGCCTCTTGAAGCTCCTTGAAATGGAAAGGAAAGCTAGCCTATGCCTGCCCCTGCCTGCACTGCAAATTCCAATCTGCAGGTGAAAATTTTAATAGCTTATAGACCAAGGATGCTCTCTTCTATCCGCTTGAAATTTGAGGAGGAGCACAATGTACATTGATGCCCTTGTCTGGTTAAGTTTACAGCCTGTACCACCAATCAAAGCTGACCCCACCTCCCTGTTGTGCTCACTCCCTTTTGGCTACTGGGAGCAGGGGCAGCCCTGCCCAAGAGGCAGGTCATGCAGAGAAAGATGGATTTCCCAAATTAAACTGGAAACAAAATGGTGCATTAGAAAAGAGGAAGAGTCCAGTAACACCTTAAAGACAATTTGCAGCAGGGAATGAGCTTTTGTGAGTCACTGCTCACTTCTTCCGATATGGCTAGAACGTGAGTCCATCTGTCGTTATATCTTGGAGAGTGGAGTGATTTCAGATGCCAAATGGCAACAGCAGGCAAATGACAAGAGCAGGTGTGATTGGATAAGGTGTGATATGCAGGGGCAGGGAGGAGGAGGAGGAGAGCCAGTGTGGTATAGCAGTTAAGAGTGGCAGACTCTAATCTGGAGAACCAGGTTTGATTCCCCACTGCTGCACATGAATTCTGCTGGGCGGCCTTGGTCCAGGCACAGTTCTCTCAGAACTCTCTCAGCTACTTCACAAGGTAAATGTTGGGGGGGAGAAAGGGAAGGTGATTGTAAGCTGCTTTGAGGCTCCTTAGGGTAGTGAAAAGTGGGGTATAAAAACTTACTCTTCTTCACACAGATGGGAAAGAGACTAACCACCTGATACATTTCCCCCCAGTACGTCCCTGAGTTGGGTTGGCAGCTGTGTTCTAGGAGTCCATGCTTCCCAAGAGGCCAGTTTATCCACTTTCATTCCTGGAATTCCCAGTTTCTTTGACATAATTTGTAGATTGTACTACATTTATAGGGGTTGTGGTGGCTCAGAAGTTAAGACGCTGAGCTGTTGACCAGAAGGTCGGCAGCTCGGCAGTTCAAGACCCTAGTGCTGTATGATGGAGTGAGCTCCTGTCTCTGGCCCCAGCTCCTGCCAACCCAGCAGTTCGAAAGCAAGAAATTGCAAGTAGATAAATAGGTACTGCATCAGTGGGAGGGTAACAGCATTCTGTGCACCTCGGTGTTTAGTCATGCTGACCACATGACCACGGAAGTCTTCAGAGGGTGCTAGCTCTTTGGCCTGGAAACGGAGATGAGCACTGGCCCCTAGAGTCAAATTCGACTGGCTTTTGAGCAAGGGAAACCTTTACCTTACTACATTTATATACAATTTTTGAGTTGTTGACGCACACAAAAATCATGTTAAAATTGTATACATTTCACACAAAAATTCACGCAGAGGGAACAGAAAAGGGTGTGGAAATACAAGCTTGTGATTAGATTTTATTTATTTATTTATTTATTTATTTATTTATTTATTTATTTATTGCATTCTTACCCCGCCCTCCCCGCAAGCGGGCTCAGGGCGGCTTACAAGATGGCACAATGCCAAGTGAAGATAAAACAATTAAAATAGTTTAAAATGACATTATAACAATTCCACAATAAAATTTACAGTAAAGTGCCCGCAATGATGACGATTGATATATATCAAGATGGCGTCCTGCAGTTTCTCATAGTAGTATGATGTGGCTTCCTTCAGGCCGGCCCCCATCTCCATTTTGCACTAGGTGGGAACAAAATTGCAATTGGGATTTTTCAAGTGAGGGACTGCAAGAATCTATCTATATATCTAATAGCGAAGGCGCCCCCTGCATACGGATATCTAAATCTGCACCTGGGGGGGGGGGCAGGGAGATTTTTCTGCACACCTAGGAGACTCCCCATGTTTGCAGAAAAATCCTAAAAGTTAAAAAAAAACTGGGGGGGGGGTATATTTAAATTTCCCCCAAAGTTAAAGAGAACTGCTCTGGGAATAGCTCTGGGAACTGCTGCGGGCCTGGCGGCTCTAACTGGGGACGGGGGGGGGGGGAGAGATTGGCGAGGCCCGGTGGCTCTGTGCCACGTGGGCCTCACCAGGGCAACCGGGGGCGGGGGGGGGGAGAGGAAGCCTTACCTTGGGCTGCCGCTCCACTGAAGCTCCTTCTCTCCTCCCCCCCCCCCCGCGGCTCCCGTGGGTCCACCTCTTGTAGTGTCTCTAATTCCAAATCTGCAGTTCCATCATCTAAAATACCTTCTCTGTCCTTTTCACCCACTTTACCCTGGGAAGTAAAAGCATACCAAGCAGGACCTCTTTAGAAGACCACGTTGATCCAAAAGTTAATTCCACATACCCAAGAAGATAGTCCATGTAATACTTTTTATTAGAACCAACCCAATAATCAAAAGTATTAGAGCAATGGCATTCTAAAGTGACATCACCTTGTGGTTACAGAAGCCAACAGAGGCCAACATACATTGGGATCTCTGCTGTGACCCAACTGTATATGCAACTTAACTGGAATATCTGCATTCCTGCTGTCGGAACCAATGCTCCCTCTAAGCTGTGGAGTCTTGTGAGCAAAGATTCTACTTTGTGAGCTACTGGCATTAAAGTTGTGAGTGAATGATTTGGCTGCTGCATAAATTAGTTTGCTCTGGAGCCATCCGTCCTGAGTGAAGACAACAAGGTGTGAGCCGGAGGCTAAAAAACTGTGAGCTAGCTCACACTAACTCAGCTTAGAGAGAATACCAGTTGGAGCTAGGGAAAGCATAGCTGCCTTTCTCCTTCTAGGAGCATTCCCCTCACTTCTGTTTGCTTGTGGCAAGGAAAAACTAAGACACAAGCAGCTGCCATGAGCACATGGCACTCCAATGAGGGTGGTCTGCCATGTTAAATTGCTTGAGAAATCCACTAAAGGCAAAGACAGCATGCACTGGAAATGTGAGATAAAGATAGCTAGGCTCAGAAGATACAGTCACTGATTGGAGTCAGACAAAGGATTAGAAAAGTTAACCTTCTTAGCAATGATTACTGGAAATAAAGATAACAGTATTAAGAAGTTGCAGGAACGGGCAGAACGGTGCTGGGTTATCGTTTGAATCTTTCTGAGAGATATTCTTGCCTCTGGAATTCTGTTTAGATCTCATCTCAATAATGTGATTATTTAGGGCTTATTTATGTCTCAAGTTTTTCAGCTTCATGCTTCCAACTTCTTCCTGACGGCCATTATACCACCTATTACAGATGTCGTATATTGCAGCGTTAAGGCAAGCGTTGAAATAGAGCTCATATATGGAGAGGAGTGTGGTGTCATGAACAGTGCTAGATTGGACAGGGAATTTAAATTTCAGTTGAATACAGGTCACCCATTCAGCTTCCTACTAGTTTTGTAGTCTTGCTGTCTCAGATGTTCTTCTATTCCATATCCTCCTGATGATCCGACAACAATTTCTGTGAACTTCATCCATATGAACGTTTACATGATGCACCGTTTGAGATTTGCTTTGTACATGGTGTTTATGGATTTGATACACATTACAATTTGATTCAGTTCACACTTCCATAGCCATACTTTTTATAGTGGTAATATTTATCCCGCCCCCCTCTAAAAGCTGTGTTTGACCCATTGCTTAGATGGACAACTTGCACCAGAGGAACACAGTCCAAGGTAAATTCCTGTTGGAGAGGAATTTGTAAGCAGCTCTGATTCAAGTCTATGCTCAGCCATGGGTGACTGGGTGACTTTAGTTTAATTGTAATCTGGAATGTACTGGGTTCAGACACGTAGAGTGATCAGCTCATAGTTTTTAGTGATTCAGCTTAACTCTGAGACAACTCTAGCAGGGCTGAAGCCCTGCTTATATGCATGCAAAACACCACACACCTCACACAACCACTCCCCGTGATAGGCTATTTACAAAACATTACTACTTGATTGGTTCATTCCAGAGCCCTGGTCTGCTATTGTTCTTGTGCTTCAAGCTCAGCCAGCCGCTGGGTGATTCAGTCAGGGTGATTCAATCTCAATACGCAACATTATCTTTCAACCTAACCTCCCTTATGGGATTGTTGTGAGGATGAAAGAGGAAGTAAATATTCAAAAGTATTTAAAAGTAAATATTCAGTCACAAGCTTTTCATTTGTGCTCAGAAAAAACCCTGTTATTGATCCTGAATCTATCTTGGAAGTGTTTGGGGTTGGGGTTTTGTGTGGGGTTTTTTGGTATTTTTCATATGTGAATGTGTGTGTGTGTGTGCAAGTGTTTGTGCACCCGGAAGTCTTGGTGACTTCTGATGACTGACTGTGTGTGCACCTGGAAGTCATGGCAACTTCTGGTGACTGATCCCTACTAGGGGCTTGGGGGATATTCAGAGACGTGGCTCAATAAAGCCTGCCCCCACCTCCCAACTGCTGGTATTCCAAGGAGGTCTCCCATCCAAGTACTTGCCAGAGTCGACCCTGCTTAGCTTCCAAAATCTGATGAGATCGGGCTTGCTTGCATATTGGAAGTATCTTTTGGGTGTATCCTGCGTAGAAATGAGAAGATCTGGGGGAAGATGGGGGGAAAAGGTGGGGGGACACAGCCAATCCCACACAGTTTTTTCTAACACAAAAATGAAAATTTGAGGGCCCACTAAAAAAAAAAAATTCCAATGAAATGCTTTAAAGACAGGTTATGCAAATCAATCTACAGGATTAAATAATGTTGGTTCCCGTAGACCTAGACAGCATATTTTCAAATATTTGTTCATTGTTAAAGTCTGACTAATATTGTCTACAGTTAGCTTGCTATAAAGTATATAATGATACAGCATCTAAGAGTTAAATGTTCTTAATGTTATAAAGTTTAAGTTGATATCCAGACAAGCTGCTAGTGCTAGACCTATTGTGAATGTATGAAACTGTTTCTGTTCAAATAGACCCTTTCATTTTTTATAAAATTTATGCTTACTATTTTCAACCCTTTCTCCCAAGTGGCAAAAACTCAAGACACTCACACTAAAATAGCAGTTTGTAGCATTTTCTCTATATATATACAAATTTTCACCATTTTGCTTTTAGAAAATGAGCCATGCTTACTTGGGAATAAGTCCCATTGAATCCAGTGGGACTTGCTTCTGAGTAAATATGCACAGGCTGGCATTGTAAGGCTTTTATACTTTTAAATGCCATCAATGTAACTAACAGTACAGGGTTATTTGTATTTGTTTTTACTTTGTGATTCACCTCAAGCCGTTTCTGGAAAGGCAGCAGAAAAATTTTCTAAATAAAAATGACTGTTACATTCTAACTAATGAAGTGACTAAAGCAGGAAATCAAGTTTATTATTTATGTGTTCTGTTGTTTATCATGCTGATCCTTAAAGGAACAAAATTCAAGTCCAGTGGCACCTTTCAGACCAAGAAAGTTTTATTCAAGGTATAAGCTTTTGGGTGCATGCACACATCTTCAGATACACTGAAATGGAAGTTACCAGTCCATACATACAGGCAGAGGGTGAGTGGCAAATTAGCATACAACATAATGAAGATGTTTAACAGATGCAAGGACCAAACAGAAATAACAAATTCTAGGGGGATCCAAATCCAAACAAATGCTGACCATGTAAACAAAGCCTATTAGTCCTGTTTGGTCCTTGCATCTATTAAACATCTTCATTACATTGTATGCTGATTTGTTCCTCACCCTCTACCTATATATCTGGACTGGTAACTTCCATTTCAATGCATCAGAAGAAGTGCATGTGCACATAAAAGCTTATACCTTGAATAAAACTTTCTTGGTCTGAAAGGTGCCACTGAACTCCAATTTTGTTCCGTTGCTTCAAACCAACACAGGTATCAACCTGAATCGTTCATCATAGAAGTTCAGGGTGATATATATGGTACTTCCCTCCTCAGTTTTATCCTTACAAATACCACCCATGAGGTATGTTAGGGCTGAGAACATAAGAGCATAAGAGAAGCCAATGTTGGATCAGGCCAATGGCTCACCCAGTCCAACACTGTCACACAGTGGCCAAAAATAGCAGATGCCATCAGGAGGTCCACCAGTGGGGCCAGGACACCAGAAGCCCTCCCACTGTTGCCCCCCCGCCCCACGACAGAATGTCTGCTCATCCTGTAAGTTTCATGGATAGTAAGGATTTCAACTGGTGTGTCCCTGATCCTACTGCAATAATCTAACCACAACCCAGTGTTGTTGTTCTTGATAGGAAAGTACTGCATATATTTCACGCCCCCCCCCCATGTCTATTTTTTCCAGCAAAAAGAGTGGGGGCAACCCCCCCCCCCGGGGGCTTTAAGACACCTCTTATCCTGAGGGAAGCTGAAGCTTTAGAGATCCCGTGACAGTCCTTAACTTTCTTTTAAAAATGGTCATAGAGGCGTGTTGCTTTTCATCAGTTGGACCAAGGAGCATGGTCATATGCTAATTTTAACCATTCTCAGATAACAGTCCTAATTATCAACAGTTCTAATACTGGGGAACCAAATCAGACCAGTTTGACCTTGTGATATTAAGGGGTATAAATGCTGCATGGCTGAATTACAATTTGCTGCAACTCAGACCAAGCGTCATAAGTGGAGACAGGTGGGAATTAAGAGGCATATTTGGACATGTGAGACCAAGGAGTACCTTCCCCACTTTATAGGAAGCTTATCAAGACTCAAAGACCTTTAGTTGTATCACAAGGGATGGCAACTGTGTGAAGAGAGGACCTTTGGTGGCATGATGGACATTCAGAGAAAAGACAAGCAAGAACAAGCTAGAGAGAAGGATATTTTTTTAAAAAATCACACCTAATGTATGAACTTGCCATTAATGATACAATCCTAAGCAGGGCTATACCTTCATAAGTCTACTGAGTACAACAAGTTTAGAAAGGTATAACTCTTTTTAGCATTGCGCTGCTAGTCTCCATTTCAAGAACTGATTTTTTTTCTTCAGGTGAAGTCTTAACATTTATTTTTCTCAGTGTATAAAATGAACAAAATCTCTACATGCATTGTCTTAGGACTTCTCTGCTCCAAAAAAGGAACATGACAAAGGACATTCAGAGAATGCTGATCACTCTTGGGACGAGATCTATATAAGACCAGCAAAGTATTAATTGTGATGAATTGAGGTGTATGTGTGTGTTGTGAGGAAGGGTGGTAGAACAGGGAACCAAGTGGAATGTAGCACATGTCTGGACGCTCTGTTCAGGTAGACACTGTATCAAACTTGAACTGCAACACTTTGCTTTTCCTCATCATAATTAATAACAACCATTCTCTTACATGGGAGAAAGCCAAGTACTAGAGACACCAGCTCCTTTCTTTTGGTAACTAGCAGGTGCTGTGGTCTTTGCATGTAACATTTTTGGTTGTACAACTTAAGCAACTCAAAAGAAGGGGCAAAAACCCTTGTAGAACTTACCATGCTCACAACACTAATTTTCTGTTCAATCAAGTGCTCCATATGGTAGTATCAATTATCTGTCTGCAAATTAAAAATGAGCAGCATTTCAAGGATATTTGCAGTCATTGGAAATCACCATTTCATAGGCTGCTGACCAACAGCCATTGAAGACTCTTGCTCAGGACTTATTGGGTTGCGAGTGCTGGTGGAAATTGTAAGCCTTTTCACCATTCCAATTCAATGCTAAAGGCTACAAAAATTACGGTTTCTATCAACTGCAGCGAGAAGTTATTCTGGGGAAGACTGGAAAGAGTAAGTTACAGGAGAGGCTGTGTTTACAAGAATGATCCTGGGTGGCAAATTCCTCTGTCCCCTTTTGGAAAGGTAAGATTTGTGGCTTGAGTAGAACCACATAAAAAGAGACCTACTCAACCAGAGCAATGGTTCATCTCATCCAGTATCCTGCTTCACACAGCAGCCAATCAGTTGCCCTGCAGGTAAGGACAATAAAGAAGGAACTGAGGCCCAAGCCTCCACTTGGCGTTGCCTCCTAGCAGTGGTGTCCAGAGGTTTGCTGCCTCAGTAGATGGAGTCACTATGACAATCCTAAGAAGTTAATGGGCTTAGAAAGGTGTAACTCTGTTTAGGATCACACAGCCCCTCTCCTTCATCTGCATAGTCCTGTTCTAGATTCTGTTTCTTTTGGTGTAATGGAATGTTAGTAACTAGGATATGTGTGTATGAGTATGTATGTCAGTAAGATACCTGAGCTAACAGATGTGTGACACATCATAGAATTATACAGTTGTGTGTGTCAATGTTCAGCCATGCCTTGGGACTCCCAGAAGCTGACAATAATAAACAATTTTAGTAAATCTCAGGCCTATCCTATGCCCCATTCTTTTCCAACTAGAATTCATAAATCTGGTGGTAAATTCTGATTGGGAAAGAGTTCAGCTGCATCCCAAGGATTTGCCCTGCTTATTGCTATAACAACTATGTGACCAAAGTCGGTAATTTACAACCTGTCTTTACATGATCTCAAGGTTAAAACACCATCTTGAGGTCACCTCCATAATCATTAACAAGTAATTACTAAACATCTTATAGTTGGAATGGCCCACTAGATGTTCAATTATGCTTGAGCTTTTTAAGCACACGTCCGGCTCCTGATATTATTTTCAGGGATGGAAGACATCTGACAAGACACATGTCTCTCTTTCTCTGCTTGATTGAATCAGGGAATGTTGCCTCTCACGAAAATGGCAGCTGCAATTTGTTTGTTTCGATGCTGCCATTATGAAACAGTGTTATGAAATCTCTTTCCAAATTAATCCACATCCAATGCAGAAACAAACAATTTTGCTGAAACTGAAACCTGTTTGGAAATGTGGGGAGACATGATTGTTAAATACTGTCATTGAGATGTAATATAAATGTTTTACTTGAGACGGGATTTCAGTTTCAGCACCAATGCAGAACTCCTAAACTTCTGAAGTAATAACTGGGGTAGTGGGGGAAGGGGGAGAAATTTTGGGCAAAAACAACAACAACCAGAAGCAGTGTTCCCTCTAAGCTGAGTTAGTGTGAGCTGGCTCAGTTTTTTAGCCTCCGGCTCACACATTTTTGTCTTTGCTAAGGAAGGATGGGTCCAGAGCAAACTAATTTATGCAGTAGCCAAATCACCTGCTCACAACTTTAATGCCAGTAGATCATAAAGTAGAATTTTTGCTCACAAGACTCCACAGCTTAGAGGGAGCATTGACCAGAAGTGGGGAGGATATTCACCCTTTGACCTGGTTGAATTTCTCCAGCAGCCTTTCCCTTGTCAACCTTGTCCGTTTATTATCCCCTTGCCTCTGAAACTGGACTCTGAGATCTGAAATAAGCCACTGGGGAGAAATTTCCCAAAGGAGGAGTTGTGAGTTGTGTTTTTTTTTTTGGGGGGGGGGAGATTAAACCAAGGGCTGAGTTTGGCAGACACAAGTGCAATTACTTCCTGACAAAAAACAGCTGGGAGGAGAAGGGTGGATCTGGGAAACTAGGGCAAGCAGATAATGAAAAAAAAAAGTCTTCCAACTAGAATTCCTGTTTTGCAGTTGACTCAAAGGAAAAGATAACAGACAGTGCCGGCTATTTATCCCCAAAGGATAACAGGCTTGCATATTTGGGAAGATGGAATGGATTACATGGCTCTGGGATAACACAGCCTTATTGTGCTATGGGTGGGAAGATGAGGTTGATCTGTAATTACCAAGGCTATACAATGGGATGAATCCAGCTTCCAGCTACAATGTGGAAAATGTTAAATAGCTGGCTTCTTCCATGGGTGGGTGGAAAGTTACAATAAGCCCATACTCCATTCCATCAGTATCCAACTGCCATTTTTGAGGCCATCAAGTGGAGGGGAAGCCAGAAACCTGAACCCAACTGAATGGAGTATTCTCTTTCTCCAACTTCTAATTGCAGCTGTTGAGACCACCAGAGGGATGGGAGACAGCAGCTATTTTGTTCAAGCTGAGAAACCCACCATTGATGAAGAATGATCTTATTTGCTCTTAGTTGCCAAGCAGGAAGACTTTGGGGAGAAGACACTAAAACAACATTGGCTCCAGCTCCTGTTTGGCCATTGGACTATTGAGATGGGAGCAGCTGGGTTCTGCTGCAGAATATCAGTAGACCACTGGGAGAAGCCCCATCTCCACAGAGTCTGACAGTACCTGGATCTTGAAAGTAAAAGTTTGGCACTGTATTTGAGAGATGTGTGTCTTTACTGCTGGCTATGGAAGTCCAGAGGATGGACAATAGGCAGTGCAAAAGTGGCAAGAATACCTTGAAGACTGGGTTGACAACTCTGAAAATAAACCTACTCATGTGTTTTGGAGGGAGGAAGTTGAGGCTGAGTGTGTGCATACTGCTAATTGGTTGTGTACTGGAGGCTCATATCTCCTCTGTGACACATAGCATTCTTTATCAGCTGTGGCTGGTTGACCACTTGTGGCCACTGCTTGAAAAGTGTGATTCGGCCACAGTGATCCATTATCTGATCGCATCCAGTTTACATTACTGTAATTCACTCTGTGTTGGGCTGCCTTTGAAAATCATGCAAGAAAACCACACAAACAAACCCTGTGATGTAAATACATTTAGTAAGAATTATATTACTTTTAAAACTTTATATGTTTACAAAAATGATCCAACATTCTCAATTTTACAATATTGCAAAAAAAGTCCAGCATTCTCAATGAGCACCCAGTTATAAGCTCATTTCAACAGCAGTCTTCCTCAGGAGTAATCCTATATTGTAAGGAGGTGTCAGCTTCTTAATGCAGTTCAATATTATAATAGGAGCAAATGTCTTTATTTCATTCAGAATATCCTGGGGAAAAAACCATGGTAAATAAAAAGCAACATGAAGCTGAATGGAATATAATTATTTTAACTTTTAATTATTTAATTTATAGAACTTACTTCTGGTTCCATTATGTGTGTTTATATTGGGGGCCAGCCAATACTCTCTGGGTGCATAAACACAACAGAAACTGTCTGCATCCGGGGCAAGCACATGGCTGGGCGCAGAAAGAGCTTTGCTCCAGAACACAATAGACTGGCCAGATTGTGATTTAGACCTATCAGTCAGCCAGGATGCAAATAGGGACCAATGATCTCAGAAGACTTAACTGCAATCCTATCAGAGTGTGTGGGCGAGGCTACAGGCATGGTTTAGATGCACATATAAGCAGGCCCCCGAGCCCAGCTCAGACATGTGTTCCAGAACCTCCTAATAAACCATGAGCTGATTTCACTTGAACATGTCTCTGGACTGAGTACTTTATACTGGCGACGAAGGTGGGATCCCACTGAGCAACACCAGCGCCGACTCCAGGGCAACATCGAGCTACGATCTGATGGCAATTGGCATCGCTAGGCTCCAGCACCTCCCTGCACTGCCAACTGCCCCAGAGGACATCGCTCACCACTCCTGAGATGATGGCAGCCACTCTGGGACAGCTCTCCATATTCGACCTCGCTCACCCCAAGCTTTGGGAAGTTTGGGTGCAAACCCTGAAGTACTTCTTCCTAGTCCAGGAGACAGACAATGCCAAGAAGAAGAAAGCTTGGCTGATCAGCTCTTGCAACTTCTCCACAGTCTGCCTGGTCCAGAACTTAATTGCTCCCAGGACTCTGGACGATGCCAGCTACGAGGAACTTATCACGGCACTGACCACCTACTTCAGACCAAAACCGTCTAAGATGGCACTGCAGATGGACTTCTGCTCCTGCACACAAAAGACTGGTGAGTCAGCTGCCGACTACATAGCAGACCTCCGGTAGCTAGCCATCGGGTGCGAATACCTCTCAGTTGAGGACACACTTTTAACCCAGTTTGTCTGGGGGGGTCTGTGAGCTGAAGCTCCAGCAGAAGCTCATAACCACTGACGAACTGCAGCTGGATGCGGCATGCAAAACCGCAGCCACATTCAAAAAGGTGCAGCAGGACCACCAGGGGTCCACCATGCACCGCCTGGCAACTACCCACAGCCCCGCTGCAATGTCTGATGAGGAGGAGGACATCCTGCAGCTCCAAAGGCCAGACTGGAGGGGACAACCGAAACCCGCTGCCACCTCACTGCAGGTCACCCTGAAGACCTCCGCATCCCCAAGGACGATGTGTGCTTGCTGCAGTGATCCCCATGACTGCTGGACCTGCTGCTTTTGCAATGCAGCATGCCGTTGCTGTGGCAAGATGGGCCACATTGCCTGGGTTTGCCACTCCCGGGCCTCCCGACGCTCCCAAGCCATGCACCTCAGGTTGGCCGAGCTCTACTTCACATCACTGACTCAGGTACTAAACTTGCCCCAAGACACCCCCAACAAAATTTTTATTCCTGTGGTCATAGAGGGGTCCCCCTGCCAGATGGAATTGGACATGGGGTCTGCGTACTTCATTATTTCTGTGGATACCCTTAAAAGACTCTGCCCACGGGGGGGGGGGGGGGCACTGTGAAAGCCACTGGGACTCAAGCTCTGGGACTTTCAGAAGAACCCAGTAGTGATCAAGGGGTGGGGAAGTTTCAGAGTCCAATTCTAGGACTTTTGTGGACAACTGGATGTCTTAGTGGTTGAAGGAAAGCTGTCTAGCCTGCTAGGGCTATCATGGTTTGTGCCCCTAGGACTGGGAGTAACAGGCATAAACCAACTCCGCAGCACAGACTTTCAGTCAGTTTGTGACAATTTCCCAGCTATCTTTGACAGAAAACTCAGAGAATACACAGGCCCACCAGTAATGCTGGAACTGGACCCAGCCATTTGGATGATATGGATGCCGGCCAGGCGACCTCCCCCCCCCCCCCCTGGCAGTCCTGCCCAAAAACAGACAAAGTGCTCAACTGGCTAGTCGAGCAAGGGGTCCTGGAGCCCATCCTGCATGGCAAATGGGAGGCTCCTATAGTCACCCCCATGAAGCCAAACACAGATATATGCATTTGTGCAGTTTACAAATACACCCTGAACCGGGCACTCCAGGACCATGCGTATCCAGTGCCAGTGATGAGCCAAGTCCTTGTCTCCCTGGCAGGCACAAGGATATTTGGAAAGCTGAATCTGGCACAGACCTACCAGCAGCTCCTGGTGGATGAGGCCACAGCAGAGGTCCAGACCATCATTGCGCACCGAGAGGCATTCAAGGTCCGCCACTTCCAGTTTGGGGTCAGCATTGCCCCCGGGATATTTCAGGAACTAATGAACACATTGCTTAAAGGTATTCCCGGGGTCCAGCCATTTTTCAACGACATTCTGATTACCGCACCAGATGTCGAGACCTTCACGGCCCGGCTCCGCTCCATCCTCCAATGCTTCAGTGATGCGGGCCTCAAGGTCAAAAAAGAAAAGTGCCAGCTGGGAGTTCAATCTGTCAAGTTCCTTGGTTTCACCGTGGACACCCAGGGCATACACCTGACCGCCAACAAGATTTGCACCATCACGAAGGCCCCCACACCAACTTCCAAATCAGAGCTACAGGCATTTTTAGGGGTCTTAAACTTTTACCACACCTTCCATCCCCACAAGGTGGTGGTAGCGGAGCCCCTCCACTGGCTCCTGGACAAGAACACCCATTGGTCCTGAGGTCCTTGCCACGCAGCGGCATCCCAGACCATCAAGGGGGTGCTGACTTCCAATGCAGTCCTGGCCCACTTTGATGAATCCCTCCCAGTAATCCTTGCCTGCGATGCTTCACCCTACAGCATGGGGGACATCCTGGGACACCACCTGGCAGATGGGAGAGAGGTGCCTGTCACCTGTGACTCCTGCACCTTGTTGGCAGCCAAGCACAACTACGCAGAAATAGACAAGGAAGCCCTGGCGATCATAGCAGGTATCAATTTTTTCCCCATAATTACCTGTATAGCCGGCCCTTCACACTGGCAATGGACCACAAACCACTCCTGGGGCTCCTGGCTCTGGACCATCAAACCCCCCAGATGTTCTCGCCCAGGGTGCTGCACTGATCCATCTTTCTGGCCGGCTCTGGACTGAGTACTTTATAGTTTCCAGCTCCCTAGAAGCAGACATATATAATAGAACTTTACCAACTGAAGCCTACTTAAAAGTCAGTGTCGATGCACTGTTTTATAGCAGCCACAAGAAACTGGAAAGGCAGGAGGAGGGAAAGAAGCAATCATAATGTAGAGTGAACTCCTGGAATATATGGAAGTACTGAAAGGAAATCAAATAGACACATACGCATTCAAGATGGTATATAAATTCAAAGAGATACCTGATGTGCAAAACTGCATATATCTCCTGGATGTCTAGGAAGTGATTGGGTGAAGAGATAACGCCCTGGCCTGATTTCCATCATTCTTTCCCCATTTTGCTAGGCTTTGTTACCTTCACTATCAATTTGTAGGGATGCAAAAAAGTTTCACAGTTTATCGGCACTGTCTCAAGTTATGCATTAGATCAAGAGTGGCTGTCATCAAGTGACAGCAAATCCTGAACAGTGCGTACTCCTGGAGTCACACCGAAACAAAATTAATTTTTAAAAGACTGATATAGAATCAAATGGGACCCCCTCCCCCTTCCTAGGAAAGATAAAAAGGGGATTTTTTAATGGCTGGCTTTGAAAGATTTAGATGTCAATCCATTATCTTCGGAAAATAAAAGAAAGTAAAGAAGAAATAAGTTTCAAGAAGCCTTTGCTCGGGAAAGGAGGTGTTGGCTCAGACTCTACCTATACTGACAGATGGTTCAGAACTTGAAAATGGACTTCAGCCAGACCAGCTACTTCAGGGAACACGGAAGCCAATTTGAAGGTTCCTCCTCAGGTGGAATTTCAAGAGAAGGAAGAGATGGGTAAAGAAATGTTTGCTGCCCTGTGCAAAATGTACCTCCCTCGTGCTTTATAATATATAGTAGGGGATTAACCCTTCTGCCAGCACTACTTCCTCAATCAAAATCATCCTGTATTTTTTCCCCTTGAAAGGAAAACACTACAAGAGGTGAAAAATAGTGTAGGGAGTGATGTTGGTTTTGAAACTGGTGTGGAGGGAAAGAATGAAACAGCTCCCACTACTGCCACCGCCGCCTCCACCTCCCAGTGCTATTGCCTCAAACAATTTAGCTGCCCCTCAAGCTGAATTTCTTTAAAAAGGAAACACTGGGAGATCAGTTAGGTAGTCTCCCCAGTAACCTGTAGCTTGGCCCATAGATCCATTTATAACAAATCAAAACATTGCTTCAAGTGTCATGTCCAAACTTAGGACCTTTAATAAGATCTGTGGGGATCACAGTGCATCCTGGATCTCACTGTAGGTTCCATTTCATATTTTGAGAGAGAAACGGGACAGAGTCATGCATGATCCATTTGCTTCCTCTGCTACTTTACTTCTTCATTAGAACATTTTGTAGTAAGATGTTTGTCTTACAACCCATCTTCGGAAAGCACAGGTTTGTTTATGGAGGACTCCCAGGTGGTCTTAAATGTTGCTGAACCAAAGAACTTCCTTGATGGTCTCCCATCCAAGTACTACTCAGGGCCAACCCCATTTAGCTTCTGAAGCTAGCCTAGACCATCCAGGTGAGGGCTGATTTCCTGATGATCTTCTGAAAACAGCCACTTAGCCAAGTGGGCCATCAAAAATGTTTGGAGGACCAGAGACCCTTCACTACGGAACTTCTCCTGCAATCTGCAGCAAAAGGGAAATGTTGGGGTTTTTAAGAGGCAGTCAAAGTTGATGTGGAGCTACAGCCTGGCCACTGGCCTGCATTACCTGAATGTGTACTCCCGACCCTAGAATTTTTTTCAGTATGGTCAGGGGTTCCTCACCAGCCGCATAAAACAGAAAGAAGTGGTCAATGGTAGCAACCTTGAGAACTGTTGCATTAACCCATGGTTACAAAAATGGATGCTAGCCTCTTCCCCATCACCAATCCCTCATTCAGACGCAATCAAAACATACAATAATTTCCCTCGTTCTTGCTCCTATTAACTTGGCTTTCATTATGCATCAATTCTTCATGCGTACAACACAGACAGTAAACAGCCTCTAATGATAATTTGCATTTTCATTGCACCGATCATCAAGTCTTTTACATAGATTAATTGACTGGGCTTCATCTTCACTTGACAGTTAACATGACTTTGAGCATGGTGAAGTAGTTTAGATAGGATTCATGGTGGCACATCCTGACATGAATCTACTCCAAAATTCTGAAGGCAAACAAAGCAGTAGTATGGAGCTCAGACACACTAGTCTGATGGCACATGATGGTATGCTATTTGCGGTGGAGAGGGCAAATATTCCCTAGTTCTACATTCATTCGTATTTTACAGGTTTTGCTGTTGGGTTTATGGGTTTACTTGTGCTGTCCATGCACGTTGAATGGTTTCTATGGGCAGTTTATAAGCAAAATGTGTGGTGTAGTGGTTAGAGTGAAAGATTAGGATCTGGGAGATCCAGGTTCAATTCTCCAGTGCGCCACTAAAGCTTGCTGGGTGACCTTGGGCCACTCCCACACACTCAGCCTAACCGACCGCACAGGTATGTTATGAGGATAAAATGGAGGAGAGGAGAATATTATAAGCTGCTTTAGGTCCTCACTGAGAAGAAAACAAAAGTCAGGCTATACATGAAATGAAAATAAATGAATACATAAGTACACAATGTATACCCATAATGTTAATATTAAAACTGAGCTGATGTAGATGATTTTGTTCTTTTCTTAATCTCATATGTTGTCATGGACTAGTTTTGTTTGGCTCCATTTTGCTGCTGTTGCTAATGGTTATTTCTTTTCATCTCATTTTTTGTCATTTATACTTAATATGCCCTGATCTGGCTAGCTTAGGCTAGCCCGATCTCATGAGATCTCAGGAGCTAAGCAGGGTTGGCACTGGCTAGTGTTTGGATGGGAGATCTCCAAGGAATACCAGGGTCATGATGTGGAGATAGGCAATGGCAAACCACCTCCGAACATCTCTTGCCTTGAAAACCCTAAGGGGTGGCCATAAATCACCTGTGACTTGACTGCACTCTTCACCACCGTACATAATATATCATAGAGAAACCCATACAAAAATAAGACTCTTGGGTCCATTTCTCACAAAGGAGAAACAAAAATAAATTGAAGATATTCAAATCAAGCCACACTTTAAAAATCAGGTCTGATCCATTTAACATGTATGTAATATAAATATCCCACACTTCTGGCATTCTGCAAATGATGCAAAACAGAATTGTTCAGCAGGGCTTTTTTTAAATAAAGGGATTAGGGTTGAAGAATGATGGAACGGTTCAGGAAAGAGCGCTTATAAAGGGAACGGTAGTCTGTGCCACTCTTTGTGGTATGTATTATCTGCTTATTGTATATATTATCCTGACCTCACTACACTGTTTTTGACTTTTGTAACTCTATTTTCTGTATCATTTGATATGTCCTATCTGATATTTTTTTGCCCAGTTTCTAATTTGTAATCCCAGTGTTATTGCATTGCTTACTAGATGTCTCATGCTATTGTATTCCATTGTTTTATATTGTATTATCACCATCTTGGTGAGAAAGGTAGGCTATAAATAAAGTAAATAATCAGTGCAATCCCAAGTATACTTTCCTGGGAGTAGTCCCTAATGAATAGACCTGAGTAAGACTTTGAGGGGACCTGAAATAATAGTAAGCCAGAGCTAGGCTATACAGTTCACAGAGACATAGACCGATTTCCCACAAGCGCTGCCCCGGCACTGCCCTGGCATCGGGTCCTCCATTTGCCCCAACTGCAGCTTCAATTTCATACTATTTGCCGTGGGGCACATTTTGACCCGGGTCTTCACACGATTTCCTCTGTGGTTTCGGTGATCCTCAAAAAACAGGATCAAGAAACTGAAGCCACAGAGGAAATCATGTGAAGCCCCGGATCAAAATGTGCCCCGCGGCAAATAGTATGAAATTGAAGCTGCAATCAGGGCAAACAGAGGACCCGACACCGGGGCAGTGCGGGGCAGCACTTGTGGGAAATCGGTTATATAGGCTGAGGACAGACTGGGAATCTGACACAGAATGGCAGTGGGGCAAAAAGCCCCGGTGCAAAGTGGCCCGGGGCTGGCCCTTCACAGTGGCCAGACTCCTGCGGGAGCATTACAGGGAGGAGGTGCAATGATGCGTGCACACTGCTGCAGGGCGGCCCCTGGCGGGCTGGCCTTCGCGGCTCGTGGCAGGGCCGTTTCGGCAACCGGCACATGGGTGCCTATGTGCATAAGTGCATGGGAGCAGCAGCAATTCAGCCACAAACCATTGGCACACAGCGCATATGCACATCTCTCCGTGGTGGTGCATTCACACTGCCTGCTCTGTTTGAATCCTGCTTCTTCTCATCCACACAGCCAGGAAGCGGGATTCAAGTGGAGGAAGTCCCCTGGACACCACTTTCTGCTGGTGTTGACTGAGGTGCCATGAAAGTGCTTCAGAAACGAGTGAGTACAGAAGGGAGATGGAGGACAGCTGCAACTGTCTGAACTGCCTCCCTTACCCCACTCCTAAAGCAGATCTATCCCGGGCCTCATTGCCAGTCTGTCCTCAGCCATAAAAAGTTACCCCAAAAAATAGCAAGTTAGAACCTTCTACAAAAGTAACCTGTAA
The DNA here is from genome assembly GCA_029233225.1 of Lepidodactylus listeri. Classification (NCBI taxonomy): domain Eukaryota; kingdom Metazoa; phylum Chordata; class Lepidosauria; order Squamata; family Gekkonidae; genus Lepidodactylus; species Lepidodactylus listeri. The sequence continues at coordinate 45,225,920 of JARCFY010000013.1, forward strand.
TTACGCATGGAGAAAACGTGAGTCTGAAGTAAGAAAAGCAGAACACAACGGGAAGACGGCGGGAGGAGTGAAACCCACCCCCCCTCTCCGGGACTAGCGTACTTACGAGACTCTTTACGTGGCGTTACTGCAGGAATAAAAGCCCATCCGCCTTGCTAGATGGCAGCATCGCTCACTTGGAGATATAAACTTTAGAAGGACATAAGTGCTGTTTGAAAATTTGCTCCTTTCGTTCATCTTATCTATCTATAAACAAAGAGCGTAGTCTCAACAATGACGGGGAAACCGAAACCTTCCCCCAAACTAGGAAGTACAGCTCCGAGTTCAAAGGTTGATACCACGGAGATGAGTGCGGTGTTCTCCTCGTTATTGCGACCTCTAGTGGACCAAATGACAGCTCTCAACGTTAAAATGGACAAAATGCAGCTAGAACTAAAAGAGTCGAATAAATCCACAGAGAAGCTGCAGCGAGAACTTCTGGAAGTAAAAACTTCAGTAAAAAACCAAGACGCAAGACTACAAAAGGCAGAGAAGGAAAAGGCCTTCCACCACGATCAGCTTTTGAAATTACAAATGGATAGATCGAATTTTTTCCTAAGACTTCAGAATGTGCCAGAAAACACAGGAGAAGACCTTAAAAATTTGCTAAGTGAAGCACTTGAACCAGTGACAGGCATGAAAGCAGCGGATATAAAAAGCGATATGGATATGGTTTACAGAACCTATCCAGATTACACTAAAAAGAAAAGCCTGCCTGGTGAAATTATGATAAGGTTCTCCAAAAAATCTACAAGAGACGTGGTGCTTAGGACCACAAACAAAGCAGCTCTGAAGATCCTGGGAGAAGAAGTAAAAGTGATGAAGGATATCCCATTTGAAATAAGGAAAAGAAGGAAAGCCTATGGAAAATTGACATCTTGGCTCCAGTCTGAGTCTATCATCTATCGTTGGAATACTCCAGAAGGACTATGCTTCAGCATCAAAGATAAGAAGTATAAGATTGACTCTGTTCAACAAGCGAAAAAATTTCTGGAAAAAAGCAAAGAGCAGAAAACTGGGAGAGACTCAGATGGTTCACTGGCCTCGCAAGAAAGCATGTATGGATTTGATAGCTCAAAGAGTGAAGAAGAAGTGTCTGACTCGGAAAAGGGAGCTGCAGCTCCAAAAATAGTTGAGACTGTTAAGACAAGAAGAGGACGAAAGAAGAAATAGTGATTAAACTGTTTTATTAAGCATTGCACTTATGTATTATAAATGGTTTAATTAACCGTATTTCTCTAGGTGGGCGTGCCTGCCAAATAGTTTTTGATAACTTTTATAGTAGCAGTAACAAGTAATTGAAATTTATCCAAGGTTTTAAATGCTTCATAATTATTTTATGTAACAAGGTAGTATTAAGCAAATGATAAAGTACTCTCTGTATAAGGTATATGTAGCTTAGATTGTAGCGTTATAGTTGTAGTTATAGAGAAAAATCAATAATAATAATAAAAAGTAACCTGTAATGTCTGCCTCCATGCAGGCAAAGCTGTATGAAAATGAGAAAAGGACAGGTAGGGAACAGCTGAAGGGATGGAGGAGTTTTCCAGTTTGGGAGGAAAAGGGAAGGAAAATATTGGGCAGAGCAAAAGAAATTGAAGCAAAGGTCAGAGGAGGTGCGAGGTTTCCCCTTCCTTATGAGTCTTTTGCAGGTTCCCCTCTTGTAACATTTAGTGTTGAGTTTTTTACATACGAATGACAATGTAAGATGCATGCATATTTACAGACAATATTTTGTGTGAGAAAGTACCACTTTATGTCATTTCTACAAACATGTGGTTTAGACCTTATATAGTATTTAACAACAACTGATGCAAAAATTGTATTGTAAACATATTAATTTTAACTGGGGAAGCAATAAACTTTGCAAGAGAGAAATTGGCAAAAAATGAATAATCATGGGTTTGATTCACACAAAGGGGAAGCAAAATTGAAAAAAGAGACTCTTTGGATGGAAACAAAAGGGAATGGCCATTTGAAATCATTCCTAGTTCTATTATTAAAGGGAAACTTGGATGCATATATACAAAACCATCCTGACCTATTTCTACTAGGATAAAACAATATTTTAAGGCATTGCTGGTAATGCTCAAAGTCCTCAAAGACTGCTTCCACAAGGATGTTTTGTTCTACCATGGCTTCCTTATTGCCACGCTGGTTTGGTGAACATTCACACAACACCATCTCCTGCTCATTCTGCTTCTGTGTTTTCCCCTGATTTGAAACAATCTTCCCCAAACCTGGATCAATGTAATCTAGGGCCCAACCTAGAGTACACATTCAAGTAATATGGGCCAGTGTCCAGGTTATAGCTCCACATCAACTTTAACTGCCTCTTAAAACACCCAGCATTTTCCCATCGCTGCAGATTGCAGGAGAAGTTCTGTAGTGAAGGGTCTCTGTTCCTCCAAATTGTTTTGATGCCCCACTTGGCTAAACGGCTGTTTTCAGAAGACCATCAGGAAAACAGCCCTGAACCAAAGCAATATCTGTTGGTCCTCAACCAAACGCCAACCTGGTGGAACTTTCTGCCAAACAACATCCATGCCCTGAGGGACCTTATGCAGTTCCTTGGGGCCTGTAAGGCAGAAATGTTCTGCCAGGCATTTGGTTGGGGACAGGGATGGTCCCATCTGTCTGGCACTCCCACTCCCTGCCTTCCCCCATGAGGCAGTGGCACAACTGGAAGTTCTGAGTGTTATCTACTTAGGCTAATTGTTGTGTTTTTATTGTATTTTTATTGTTTTAATTAATTTATTATATTCTACTGTTGTACACTGCCCTCAGCCCTGTCTTTACAGTTTACAGGGGAGGCTGGTTTAAAAATCCAATTTATTATTATTAACAATGACACCAAGAAGAACCACAACTGGTCTAGGCTAGCCTCAGACGCTAAGGGAGGTTGGCCCTGAGTAGTACTTGGATGGGAGACCACCAAGGAAGTCCTGCATTGCTACACAAAGGGCAAATATTATGTTTTGAGTCCATTCTTTGTTGTATGGTTTTGGCCCTGGTATCATATTTCCCTTGTTCAGATTGGCCGCACAATAAAGACCAACCACTGGTCCCGAAGCCACCCTAGGGAACCAATCATAGAGCCTTGCTTAGGTCCAATAAGACCTCGTGGAAATAGCTGCATTGTATATAGTTCACTGTTGAAATTGTATAAGTTTAGGCACCGCTCTTGCTAGAACTATTCAGAGCTGAATGATGTTTAGAACAAAAGCCTTGCTTTGATTCATCGTCTCCTGACTTTCAATACTTAAAAGCAAACAATGGCAAACCACCCCTGAACGTCTCCAGCCTTGAATACCCGATGGGGGTCACCATAAGTCAGCTGTGACTTGATGGCTCTTTACACACACACACAGCAGGAAAACAAGATTGGTCCTCCACAGACCTATTCAAGGGTGAGAATCCAGAGGCAGGCCTTGTGGATTTTATTAAGCTCCCTCCTTTCCTTCCCTTCCATAATTTGAGCACAGCACTCAGAAGCACTCTGAGGGCTAATTCACAAGGCTGATTTGTCCTCACTGGATTATTCTGAATGTGTAACCCAGCCCAGTTGGAATGCACTGAATCTGCGCTGACACTGAGGGGGCATTTGGCAATAGGCACGTTGTCTCTATGGTGCTTATTCTTTGATGGCTCATTCATACATACAGATTAGCATTTGGTGCTAACACTTAACAAGCGGTGGATATGCATGTGTCACAGAAGCAGCTTATGTATTCATTAAACTTGTTAGGCCACCCTTCCCTGCGAGCAGAACTCACGGCTTGCTTCAGTAAAAATACAATAATACGAAACTTAAAACAATACTAAAATTCAACTGCCACAGTAAAACAATAGAATCCAAGATGGAAATAAATTTCTCATACCCACTTGCCCCCTGGGTTAAGTAAAATACACAGTGGGGTGGGGGAGTGGGGAGAGTGCTAGGCCATCAGTGTCCTCAACCAAATGCAAGCCCTACAGAATGGTAACAGATCCTGTAGGATGCGGATGTCCTCAGGCAGAGAGTTCCTCCAGGTAGGGGCCAGAGATGAAAAGGCCCTGGCCCTGGTCGAAGACAGCCGGGGACCAATGCTTTTTCCAAGCTGTGGAATCTTGTGAGCAAAAATTCTACTTTGTGAGCTACTTGCATTAAAGTTGTGAGTGAGTGATTTGGCTCCTGCATAAATCAGTTTGCTCTGGAGCCATCCTTCCTGAGCTAAGACAAAAATGTGTGAGCTGGAGGCTAAAAAACTGTGAGCTAGCTCAAACTAACTCAGCTTAGAGGGGACACTGCTGGGAACCACCAGGAGGTTCTTATTTCCAGATCATAATGCTCTTCCCGGGACATATGGAAAGTTCCCAGTTCCAAAAGTCAGCAAGAAATGATATACTACAATGAAAAGTAGCTTTTGATTGTTGCCTATTACAAGACGCCTTAGTGGGTGAAAACCAAGGAAAATCCCAGTAAATTTCAGAGCATCATATGAAGGCATCTGAGAAAGCAGTTTTTCTCCAACCTATGCAGGACCAAATCTGGTCAATATTAAACAGGATGTCATAAATTTCACAATGACCACATTCAGAAGGCAAACATACCATGAGCAACAGCCATAATAATTCATGAGCTAAATCGTGAATCTTCTTACCATGCTGCTGTGTGAAGCATGGTGGCAAACAGGAGAATCAGCTAGGACTCCCATCACGATATGCAAGAATGTTTAAATGTCTATGTTATTTGATTGTATTTGTCCTTTAAATAAGTGGTGATGTCCAGTGAAGGCAGTGACTGTGAGCAGGGGAGGCAGTTCACATAGATGCTGCCCAATCACAAATGGCAAACAGGTTCAAGCTGCTTGTGAGCAGCCAAAGTATCCATTGAAAAATTGGCCCCCTGCTCAAACATGCTTGAGCATCCTAGGCAGTGCCTGGATGAACCTTGGGCTCTACAGAAGAAAGTTAGGATTTTTATTTATTAAATTTATAGCCAATCTTTCTGCCCGTCCAGGCACTCATCAGTTTAGTTTATATGCCACAACACCGTTGGTGTTACTCTCTCAGCAGAAAGCAGAGATTAATTACTAGACTCATCCATTGTATTAAAATCTTTTTCATCTCACCTCCAAAACGATAGATTTTCTCCTTATAAAACTTTCAGAATCCCGTTTTGGGACTCCTGTTCCATCTTGCCATTGCTCTAATGATATATAATCATAATCTGTCTTGGGTGAGACGGATCTCTGATGATATATAGCGGCGTAATAGGCTCTCGGAACACACCGATGACATCCTGAAGCTATACATCACTGGGCCCAATGCTAGCAGTGTCTGAAGTCCATGGGATATGGATGACCACAACACTGGTGGATTTTTTTTTTTTTACAAAAAATAGAGGGGGTGGGAGAAGGAAAAGATGGAGCATAAATCCAGGGACCTGGGGATGCAGCGTTGAGGATCCCGAATTCAGGCTTTCAGTCACAGATTCAGCAACCTGACGGGAGTTTGAATTTTCACTGCCTGTGCGGAATGCAACCAGCAAGGCAATCTGGGAGCATCCAGTTCTCGTCCGGCAGAAAAAGCAACCTGAGTAGTCCCGTGGCGACATTTTTAGGAGGGATGAGTGAACAGTCCAGGGCAAAAGGGTTCCCAGGCAATGTCCCTTGTCGTAAAGTTGCCAGTTGCTTTGCTTTCTCACAGCATGACCTTACCTCACAGAGTTGTTGCCACAAGGATGAAGTGGAGGAGAGGAGAACAACGTTGCAATCCATTTGTGATCCACGCTGGGGAAGAAAATGGGATACAAATCCAAATTCTATATACATTTGCACATGTTATGAGAACTGCACACTGGCACCCTCTGGCCGATTTCGCACTGGCCAGTTGCCTCTCGTTCTCTCCGGAATTTCCCCTCCCAGTTTCCTCCAAAGTATTTTCTTCATTTTCCCACTTGGAACCTCAGCCCTTTCGATATAGTGTGATGAAGGGTTTTCTCCAAAACAATTTAGAAACTCCCACAATGGGGCGGCCCTGATGAAAGGCGGGCGAGTAGGTGTGTTTTCATTTTGGGTTCTCCCCCGGAGCAAACAGGAAAATCCTCTAAAAACAGGATTTGTTTGCTCCAGGGAAACTCCGGTGCAGCAGGGCGATACTCCAGAGCAAAACGTGAGCCCGGAGCAACTGGTGTGAAATCGACCAGAAGCTCCGGTGCAAGCATGAGGGCAAACCTGGGGCAAACGCTAGTGTGAAATCAGCCTCTGTGACCCATTATGTGCACGCTTCTTAGAGTCTTTGTGGGAACCAAATTCCCTTGCCTGACACTGGCTGCTTCTTTTGGATCCACAGTGCATCTTCAGCCTGTAGTATTCTCTGAAGCTCAATCACCATCTGACCTGTGGCCTCCTCAGACTGCAGCTCTTCAGGCAGGGATTCCCAGTGCTGCAGCTTGCTCACTGGTAGGGAAAGCATTGTGGCTCAGTGGTACAGCACATGGCTTTGCATCTGAAAGGTTCTGAGTTCACTTCTTGGAATTGCTAGTCAAAAGGATCTCAGGTGCCACGCATTGGAAGGCTGTTCTCCACCTGAGATCCTGGAGACCTGCTGCCAGTCACAGGAGACAATGGTAAGCTGGATGGACTGATGATTTGACAAGGCTGTTAAAGCATAGCTTCATATGGTGAAGTTTTGGAGCTCAAAGTGGGCTTTTGTGCCACCGGCTCCACTATTCTGTTGGCTTCCTGGCCTAGGGTTACCAACCTCCAGGTAGCATCTTGAGATCTCTCACTAGTACAGTTCATCTCCAGGCATCCAAGATGAGTTCCCCCAAAGGAAATAGGAGCATGGGGGGGCCTCTAGGGCATTATACCCTACCAAGGTCCCTCCCTTTCCCAAACCCCACCCTCCAAATCTCCAGGTATTTCCCAGCCTAGAGCTGGCAAGTCCAATGTTCCCTCTAAGCTGTGGAGTCTTGTGAGCAGAAATTCTGCTTTGTGAGCTACTGGCATTAAAGTTGTGAGCAAATGATTTGGCTACTGCATAAATTAGCTTGCTCTGGAGCCATCCTTCCTGAGTGAGGTAAAAAATGTGTGAGCCGGAGGCTGAAAAACTGTGAGCTAGCTCACACTAACTCAGCTGAGAGGGAACACTGCTGGCAACCCTATCCTGGTCTGCTTCACCAGCTTACTTTCAAAGCATCCACTCACCTCTCTTTCTCCTTTTCTGTCACCCTGCCAAGTTCACCCTTTTATCTCACATACTCTGCAAGCACTTTAAGTTAAGGACTCTGTCCTGTGACATCACAGGGCAAGGCTTACTGCTACGGTTGCCAAACTCCAGATGAGGGGGGTGGAGTTCTCCTGGAATCACAACTCATCTCCAGCTCACAGAAGTCCGTTTCTCTGGAGGAAGTAGCAGCTTCAGCAGGTGGCATAACATCCTTGCTGAGCTCTCACCCCTCCCCAAACTCTGCCTTCAAATCTCCAGGAATTTCCAAACCCAGAGCTGGCAACTCAGTGGCTGTATGTGAACTGACGTTATGTGCTGCCCATCAAAAATGCCTGAAACAACTTCAAGTGTCTTCTCCTTCATTTCCCACTCTATAATAAGCTTTAAGGTAAAAATAGAAGCAAGGGCGAAAGGGATGGCTGTTTTAAGACGGCTGTTAGTCCTTCCTGGTATTTATGCCACCTTTTAAGAATGGATCTAATAACCAAGTCAGCCTCTCAAAGGGAAAATATTAATATAATTTGGCACTAATGATACACATTTGTACAATTCTACTGTTCCAAGTGATCAGCTTGACACTGTGTTCCGTTTGCAAAGCAATTAGCGATCGTTGTTGCCTTGACTCTCAAAAAAAAAGATTCTGCAAATTTTTTATTCCCAATTAACTCAGTTTTACAATTAGGAAACTGAGCCAAGAGACAGTAGTCTGCCCATGCTCAAGGCAGTGGTGGAAGTTAAGCCCAATCATCCAATATTCTATTTGCTGGGCAGCATTTCTTGATAAATAATATTTCCATTAGATGTTCAGTATTTCCCCCCCAGACTTTGCCAGATTAGAAAAAAAAAACAGGGGAGGGGGCACCATCAAGCTTTATAAAAGTAATCATATGGAGAAAGTGAACAAAATGTTCTTTTCCCCCTCCCCCATATTACAGAATTGGAGGGAATTTAGAGGAGAAGGAAGAAGAAGATGAAGATTGAATTTATACCCTGCCCTTCACTCGGAGTCTCAGAGCGGCTTACAGTTTCCTTCCCCTCCCCACAACAGACACCCTGTGAAGTAGGTGGGGCTGAGAGAGTTCTGACAGAAACTGCTCTTTCAGGAACAGCTCTGACTGAACTATGGCTTGCCCAAGGTCATCCAGCAGCTGCAAGTGGAGGAGTGGGGAAATCAAACCCGGTTCTCCCAGATTAGAGTCCACGTACTTTAACCACCACACCAAATTGGCACCAAACATTAAATTCAGATCCTGCTTCACATAATGCACCATTTAATTTTGGCATTCTCTGCCATAAGATGTAGTGATAAATGCTAGCTTAGATCATTTTTAAGAGGGATTAGAAACAGTTATAGAGGGGAAGTCTACCAATGGCTGTTAATGGAACCTCCATGTTCAAAGGCAGTATACATGAAGGACAACAACAGGCTTTTGCCTTTGCGTTCTGCTTTGGAAGCAGGATACTTTAGGAAAGTATGGGTTCAGATGTCCTCCTGAGGTGCCTGTATCTCAGCTCTACTGATGCTCCAGCTCATCCAGAAATCCACATGGTCAGGTCGTCTCAGAACTGGCAGAGGGTTCCCAGCAACAACTGCAGGTGTTCTTATGGATTCCTTGAGAGAAAAAAGACAAAGCTAGAGATGAAGGCTGCTTGGAGTGAGAATCTGAACTCAGAAACACAACTAGTGAAATCATCCACAGCAGATATTGCTTCCTCTATCATTAAGGCAAAACTCAAACCACATTTGTCATGTGTCATCTTTCCCCCTTGAATATCCAATTCCAAAATGAACAAAGAATTTGTCTGTAGTAACCCCAGACTACATTTCAACCAATGCATAAACATGTTACATATATACACAGAGAGGAGAGAGAATGCACATGGAGTATGCAAAAATGTTATGTCTTATGCATAAATGCCTAGTAACAATAAGAGCCAAGTAAACAGATCCATTCTGCAGACCGTTACAGCAAAGGGATGCTGAATTTTATGTCTGAGTAGCTTCTAATTGACTAGGCAGGCAGATAAGACCTGGCAGGCATTATCTGGGTTGGGTTCAATGCATTTTATGCGCGACAAGTCTGAAGATATATTGAACTGATAAGCCCAACTAATAGTCATCCTATGTAACATTTGTGCAGCACTTTCGGCATCCAAATTGTTTCCTGTAATATAGAAGTAACCTTTACAACAGATGATATTACAATTCCAGTGTTGCTCATGCAAACACCGTCTAATGAAGTTGTGGCTCAGGTGAGAATCGAACAAGCAACCTCCCAAACAAAAGTTCAGCCTCTTCGCTAGTCTGCTATACCAGCTGCCATCTAGCCGAGTGAAACTTTCTCTGATTGGCAAGGGCTTCCTGGGCTTCAGGCAGAGAAAGGCATTTCCCTTAATATCTGCATGCCTAGGATGCTTTTAACTGGACAAATGAGGAATTTGTCCTTGAGATATTCTGTGTGCCTCCACGGAGCTATAACTTCCTCCGGTGTCTCCCAGTGGGGATTCTCAAGCTTTGTCATATTGACCTCCTGCCAGGCAAGCCTCTCTTTGTAACCAAGGCAGCCTCTAAGCCACAGCTCTGAGTTCCCACCTCTCCTCCCTTTTTTTCCTTTAACCCTGAATTTTAACTCCCTCTTTTGGAGCATTTTCAGTCCTTGTCAGGTCGTTTATTGAGGGATTTCCCCTTCTTTTTTAATTAATTACATTAATTGACTAGGTCATGGGGGGGGCACATTGGTGCAATCCCCCCAAGTAAGTAGAGGGCCCTACCTTGTATGGTGTGACTTTTTTCATCCTCACCAGGGCCGGCCGGTTAGAGATGCCACCAGTATTGTGGCGAACATATTCAGTAGTCGAACTTACAGTCTTTGGTAGCTGGGGTCACCTGTCTGCCAAACGTCCAAGTTGCTTGCTGTACATTAACAAACTCCTTTAAAAATGTTTCTTTTACAGAAGAAACTGATTGCATTCAACACAAAGTAGCTGATAGCTACAGATAAATTCCTCAGTGTTATATACCATTATCAGCTTAATTCAGAGCTGTATCTATTATAAGCTATCTACTATTACACTTCAGTAAACCATCCATTTAGGTGCTATAAACCTAGTTCGTATATTCACATAGTTGTTCCTTTGAGTTAAGACCATATTCTACATAACGAGTCAGTATCACCTCTGTCCTCACCCTTCTGGAGGACAGTCAACCATATGAGGATATAATAATCTTTGACCTTGTCCATAAATGGCATTATTGATGTTATTTTCATTGGTTTCTACAGTTTGGCTAGTGTTAATTAAGCTGCAGTTATTTTTTTTAAGTGCCTAATGCCAAGTTTTATTTAATTCCAGTTAACAGACACCCCTGCCCTCCCAGATGTGCGAGGTACGGAGGCATGTTAGGATTAATGAAAATAATACAAAAACCTTTTCAAATATCTTATTTTATTTTTACATTGTCCATTTCAAACACCAAATAAACATAGGTAAAAGTTCATTCTAGAGGTCTCATCATTCTTTCTCTATACTGGATGGTGGGCACCAATGGTGTAGTTTGCCCAGGCCAACAGAAATCTTTGGACTGGCCCAGCACATTCCTTTTATTGGTACTCTACCTTCCTTGGCCCAACTGAGAGTCCCCTTGGGATAGGAAGATTTGCCCTTCCCAGAAATGGCCCACAGTTTTCTAGAAAGCCTACCATGCGGTTCAAGAATCACTATATGCAAATGAGTTCAGTGTGCATTAAGCCATGCAACCTTTCCAGGAACAGATGAATTTCTGCCTGTAGGCTGTCCTAAAAGTGGAGAAGAATCCTCATTCAAGAAAGCTGCAGTTTTGCCAGTGATTCAGTTTGCGATCCAAACTACGCATGGTAAGAGAGAGCTTGAGATTAAATTCATGTATGGCAGGAGAGAAGTCAGGTCTGTGGCAGTGTTTCCTCTAAACTGAGTTAGTGTGAGCTAGTTCACAGTTTTTTTAGCCTCTGCCCACACATTTTTGTCTTAGCTCAGGAAGGATGGCTCCAGAGCAAACTAAGTTATCCAGTAGCTAAATTGCTCGCTCACAACCTTAATGCCAGTAGCTCACAAAGTAGAATTTTTGCTCACAAGACTCTACAGCTTAGTGGGAGCATTGGTCTGTGGTATTGGGAAGGGTTCTCTCTCCTGCACTAATTCCCTGATCAAAACTCCCGCTCCTCAGATTAAATAAAAGATGTTGGTCCTCTCCCCCCCCCCCTCCATACACAAATACAGCTTAAAATAATCTAGGGGCCCATTTTCAGTTGAGGCAGACACGGGAGGAAAGGTTAACTGCTGCCTTCTCCAGTACTACAGCCCCAGTCCATATTCCATGTACCCCCCCCCCTCTGGGTTCCCCCATCGGGGAGGAATGCTGGGGCATAAATAAAGTAAACAAATAAATAAATATTCTCCCCCTATGCCTGGTACAGGATTAAATGAAACAGTGGTCATTCTACATACCAAATTCTGGCATCAAGAGCTGACAGAAAAACTACAACCTACATTTTCATAACTTTATTTTTATGGATCGGGTTTTCTAGGGGAGAAAACTAAGTGGGATTTAATTTCACTGATGAAGGTTCTGTGATGAGGACACACTACCATGTCTGCATGGAGGAAAATATATACCCTTGTGCTATCTTCTCATTTCCTTACCCATCCCTTTTAGCCAATGAGGTATGTTTGCTAGGGCTGTGGCAGTTAATGGGCTGTAATACAATCAAATGTAAACTCCTGATGGGGTCAATTTGGTCCCTTAGAAAAAAAAGTTATAATTATGTGTTGTTAAAAGCCATTTTTAATATGTGCAATTGCTTTCCATTCCTAGGATTTCTGTTAATGTTTCTGAACAATTGTTAAAAAGTTGTCTGTGAACTTAAGCTTATTTGTCTGTCCCTAATTTTTGTTGTTGTTGTTTCTGAGGACAGTGCTCTTATATGAATCTAATGAGGCAATTCTTCCCTTAAGTAAAGGTTCAGCTACTTCATCTGTGTGGTTACAAAGATTCATGCCCTCCCCCAACTCATTTATTTCTGTTTGTGTCACCTTTCAGGTTGAGGGGCCTTCAAGGTGACTTAGGATGTATATAAAGAATGTATTTGCTTGCTTGTTTTGTTTAAAACCTTTATTAGTTACCTTTCTCCCTTACGGAACCCAAGGCGGCTTAAAATATGAATAAAACATGATAAAAACACAATGAAAACACTATTATAAAACCTATAATAGTTACAACTTAAAAACTCCAATTAGGACTGCCAATAATAAAAGCTATATCAATTAAAATAAAACTGCCTCCTGAAGACTGACAATGAGGGGGCCGGGCATACCACCCCTGGGGAGTTTGTTCAATAATTGCAGGGCTGTCACTGAAAAGGCCCTGTCTTGTGTATTCACCAATATATATATATATATAATTGGTGGGACAGTCATGAGGTGTCACATTCAGGACAAAGCCTGGCACTGTTGCTGTACCCGAGGTAGCCAGGATACACAAATACATTGACAACAAGTACAAAAGAACTCAAGAGCAAGGTGTGCATTTTTTTAACCAGTGTTTTGTTTTTTTTTGTTTTGTTTTTTTGTTTGAGTCTATTGAACCTGAAAACATTTTGAGATTTCTGTTACGGTATTGGGATCCAGGATTTTTCAGATATCCTGATTTTTTTTCGGGTTCAATAGACCCAAGAAGAAAAATGCTGGTTAAAAAAAGCCAGCCCAATCCTGGGGCTGGCTGGAGACTTCTCCTGCAGCCTAAATGAAGCTGCAGGAGAAGCCAGTTCCAGCACCTGTTGTGTCTCAGGAAGTAGATCACTCCCAGTGTCATGCAGATCCTGGCTGGGAATTTCTCCTGCAGCCCAGTTTAAACCGGGCTGCATGAGAAGCCAGCCCCAAGCCAAGCCAGTGGGAACAGTCTTCTCCCTGCTGGCACAGCTAATCCTCAGACTGTCTTTTGCAGTCCCTTTAAAGTTTAAAGGGACTGCAGTAGATTATCAACAAATAGCTGAGAGGCGGGAGCAATTTGCTGCTGCCTCTCTGCTGTTTTTGGATCTACCTGGGATTTTTTTCAGAAATTTTTTGTTTGTTTGTTTTCCTGAGAAAACCCAGATACATTTAGGAAGCTGAAATATACCCAGAAAATACCAGTAAGGTATTTTGCAGGTGTGTTTTTAGCTCGGGTAGATCCAAATACACACCCCTAGGTCTACAAACCAGTCCAGAGTTGGATATCCAAAAGTCCAGTTCAAGGGTCAGGGTAGAAAGGTCCAGTTCCAAGGCTTGGGAACAGATGCAAATTGCAGGGGTCTGTGTCCTAGGCTTCAGGAGCAAGCACAGATTACTAGAGACAAGGTAAAAGACAGCAGGGTCAGGGCATAGCTCTGTTTGCTAAACAAGTCAGTGCACAGAGAGGTGGCAGGCAGGTTGCTTCTACACCAAGCCTTGCTCAGAGACAAGGTACAAGACAGCAGGGTTGGGGGTATAGCTCTGTTTGCTAAATGAGTCAGCATACAGAGAGGTGGCAAGCAAGGCTGCTTCCACACCAAGCCTTGCTCAGCATATTCCTTTTATCTGCACAGTTTGTTGACTCATCCCTGAGAGCCAGGTGTCGTTCCTTACAGTCATATTCACCTCCTACAGGTGCAGGTCTTTTTGTTTCCCTATAAGCCTGTCAGTCCTGGTTCTGCAAGGACTCTACTCCAGGAACTAATGCTGACTCTTGCTGAGCTGCCAAGCACTCTCTTCGTCTACACTCTACTGACTCAGGAGAGGCTGGGGGAAGCTGACCTCTGTGGTGTCTCTTGCTTCTTCTGGAAGATCAAGCAGCTTGGTCATGTGTGGGAAGTGTTCTTGCTTCCTGATGCTTCCCCTGTTGAGTCTGCGGTCAGATCAGGATGCTCAGGTGGCAATTCTGTTGGTATGGAGCCTGATTCTTCAGATTCATCCTCATCCAAGGAGGGAGCAGCTGGCTAGCCCATGACAGTAGGACATCTCCCCTCAATCTTAATTCCCATGCAGGAACATACAGGAGAAGACGTTCCTTCAGATACTCCATTCCCAAGTCATGTAGGGCTTTAAAGGATCAGCACTTTGAATTGGGCTTTAGAGCAGATTGGTAGCCAGTATACTTGCTATAGTGTAGGCAACATATGCTCCCAATAGCTGGCCCTGATCAGCAGTCTAGTTGCAGCATTCTGCACTAGCTGCAGTGTCAGGGCTGGCCCGTTATTGTTAAATTTTAGACTGTCGCCTAGGGCGATGGCTCGATGAGGGTGCCATTCTGGCTGGCCTTGTCTCCTCCTCACCCCATACAGGAAGCCTCCCTTGCTGGCTTCTTACTCTGTCCTCTGCAAGAGACTCCCCTCTTTGCAGCCCCCCAGACAGAAAGAAAAGAAGGTGGGGGTGGACGGACACGGGGAACAGCCTGGGACAATGGGAAAGTGCCACTTGCCCTCTGCCACCCCCACCCCTGTGGTCTCTTTGGCACTCCTTTTGCAGCCTGGCACAGGCTCCCTCCCCCTCCCCTCAAGCGATCCTGCCCCCCACATGCATTTGCAAGTCGCCCCCTCGGCCCACCCACTGCGGCTCTGACGCCTGCCCCGTCCCACCCCGCACGGGGGGGTGGTGGTGGTGTCAGAATGTATCCTTGCCTAGTGGGCAGAAAAACATGGGGCCGTCACTGTGCAGTGTTTGAGCAGCCCCAAGAAAAGTCAAGAGTAGCCCCAAGTAGAGTGTATTGCAAGCATCCAGTCTAGATGTAATTAAGGCATGGATCCCTGTGGGTAGATCTGACTGATCCAGGAACAGTTACAGTTGGCACAACAACTCAGCTCTATCTTATGCTTTTGGCTCATCCCAAGGAGACTTTATTGGTGCCTGGAGGCAGTTTTGGAGTGGATGTGGGCTAATAAACTGGCCACTGTGGTGGGTGCCCTGGTTATATCTAGATTAGATTACTGCAATGCACTCTATGTGAGTCTGCCCTTAAGAAATATTTTTAAATTTCAATTGGTGCATAATGCTGCAGCCAGGGTGTTCTGGAGTGGGTTGTAGGGACCACATCATTGAAGTCTTCGCTGACCTACACTGACTTCCAGTTTGTTGCCAGGCACAATTCAACCTTTACGGTTTGGAACTAACATACCTAAAGGACCACATAATTCCTTATGAACCTGCCTGACTGTTATGGTCATCTTCAGAGGCTGTATTTTGGTTGCCCCCCAACTTCTGAGATTAGGCAGGTGGCAACCTGGGAGAGAGGGTGTTCTCAGGCATGGCACCAGAACTCTCCTCCCAAAGAGACTCGCCTGTCCCTTTCTGTTGCCATCTTCCAAAGACTGTTTGTTTGGTGTTCCCTCAGTGATCCCTCCTTCTTGCTTAATGTTTTACTTCTTGTTTTTTATGTTTTTGTGTCTATTTTAGCTCTGGTTTTAGTAGGTTTAATCATGTTTTTGCTATTTTTAATGATTTTTAGACATTTATAAATTTGATGTTTGGTGTAGTGGTTAAGTGTGTGGACTCTCATCTGGGAGAACTGGGTTTGATTCCCCACTCCTCCACTTGCAGCTGTTCTCTCAAGGACAGTTCTTGAAAGAGCTCTCTCAGTGCCACCTACCTCACAGGGTGTCTGTTGTGGGGAGGGGAGGGAAGGGAAAGGAGATGGTAAGCAGCTCTGAGACTCCTTCAGGTAGTAAAAGGCAGGGTATAAATCCAATCTCCTCCTCCTCCTCTTCTTGTTCTTCACTGCTCAGGGTGGTGTACAACAATAGATAAAACAGCATATCATATCATTTAAGCATTAAGATTGCAATAAGATTTCAGTCAAACTAAATCAGATGGTGATCTAGATTTCCAGGTATGCTACTGCCATGAGAATGCTAGCCAGATGAATTCCTGGCAGAACATCTCTGCCTGACATGCCCTGTGGAACTGCATCAAGTCTTGCAGGGAATGGATGTTACTCAGTAGAGAGTTCCACCAGGTTTAGGACAGCTGGAGATCTCTCGGGCCTGATTTTAGATATGACTATGTCTGTTTTTACTTTGTTAGGTACTTCGGTGGCCCTTATCAGTACACAAAAGCAGGGTGTAAATTTTGTAAACTGAAAATAAAATAAATCAGGACTGCCACTTTTTCTTGTTCTCCGAAAAAGAGGAGCAACCAGTCTGTTTTGTGCCAAAAACAAACAAACAAAAAAACCCCACTAGCTCTTGTTGGATGTTGCTCCACTCCTGTTTCAAGCATGTGCTTATTCTGAACTTCTGAAGAAGAAAAAAACCCTGAGACATTAGCTAAACCTAATTCTATTCAGTGTAACCCCCCAAACACTGTGGATAATCTCAGTGTTTAATTCTCAGCTCTTCCTCGAGGAAGAGGAAGAGGAACAAAGAGCAGGAGCCTGTTTCCCCACCTTTCCCTTGTTACACTTTGAAAGCATAAAAATAGAATGAGAGGAGACGCAACCTTACTAATTATGCCTTGACGGTAATGTTGCCGTCGCAAACGACGATGTCTTCTGCCTGGGCGGAACGGCATACCAACAGCAGCTGCTCCCCATAGGAAAATGTACGACATGTCGGGGAAGGCTAATGACTTACCGAACTGTTAAATATAACTCTTTCTCTTTGTCCTCAAAAGCTATAATCCATGTGGAGGAGTTATAGAAATGAGATTCATCTGCAAGAATTTCTTATAAATAGCTCCTGTATAACATCCACCTTGTCGGAGCACACCAATCCCCCAGGCTTCCACAGACTGCTTACTGAATGGGTGAGTTGTATATGGCTTTCCAAGGCAATTTCTATGATTGCTAGCCTGTAACATAATCATATACCAGAACCACTGGGGCCTGAGACAATTTCCCATCCATTACCTCTGCATTTTGACAATCCTACATCAGACGGAGCTCAGGAAATATACAAGATGCATAGGGCAGCGAAAAAGGATAGACTTAATTGACTCATTTTCATCTGTGACACCAAACATTTAGTTATGCGTTGCCTAAGCAGAGGGGAAAACAAGGCTGGCAAAGAATATAAATGATCTCTGCTTTGGTTGTTCCCTTTGTTTTTTTAACCATCCCTTTTGTCAAGCCACTCCCTCCCAAGAAAGCTTGCTTATTTTTCATAATTAGGTTTGCTGCTGAAAACTGTTCTGTCCCTCTCTTGAAATTATCCACATACTGAGTAATTCTTTTCCATTTTTTTAAAGGATGTATCCATAAGGTTCCTAGTTTGTGTCCTTGGCCTGGAGCCCAATAAATGCCTTTTTACAAAACTTTTAAATAGGGCTGCCAGACCCCCACCCCCACCCCAGTGGAGGCAAGGGTCCCCCACTGCCGGGTCCTGCCCCCCCCCCCCGTTGCTGACCAGCTGGCTGACAGGGAGACTTACAAGAGAAGGAGGAATGCCCAGGTAATGTCACAGGAAGTGATGGCATGAGCATGACACTGGTGACTTCCAGGCGATGCTCTGGTATTTGGGGGAAAAAGCACAATTTTTTAATCATAGAGTTTTTGCCCAAATACCAGAGTGTCACATGATGTCACTGTGTGATGATGTCCCTTCCTGTGCAATGTCACCTGGGCCTTTCTCCTGCTGGCATGACCTTGGGTCAGTCAGTCAGTTAGTCAGTCAATCAAATGTTTAATACAGTTAAAGACCCATAAATAGCCCCCAAAGCCATTAAAACCAAACAGGATATGCAGTTCAGCCAAACACCCCTTTTAAAATCCTAAGGGTCAATCACAGTTCTCTCAAAGGTGTTCTGGAAAAAGCAGTTCTCAAGAGAGTTCTCTCGGCCCCACCTACCTCACAGGGCATCTGTTGTGGGGAGGAGAAGGGAAAGATTGTAAGCCACTCTGAGACACCTTTGGGTAGTGAAGGGCGGGGTATAAATCCAATCTCTTCTCTCTTCTTGTTCTTTTTTAAAATACTGTGGACAGCCAGAGTTCTCCTATTAGGTTGCTACTTTACTGTCATTTTAGGAATCAGTGGAGGAGTATGGCTGCAGT
Source organism: Lepidodactylus listeri (assembly GCA_029233225.1). NCBI lineage: Eukaryota > Metazoa > Chordata > Lepidosauria > Squamata > Gekkonidae > Lepidodactylus > Lepidodactylus listeri. Next base: position 45,244,203 of record JARCFY010000013.1, read on the forward strand.
CACACAAGCAGTTTGTGCCAATATCATTGTGGTACCTTTACAAATTTAAAGAGCACAATCAGACAGTAACATCTGTCTTCCATGCCCCAGTCATCACCACCCTGTTCTGCCCCAATTCGGAAGCAGAGTGTATATATTTTAATTAAAAAATAATTTAAAAAGAAGCAGAGTAATCAGGCATTCAGGAAAGGCCAATGTTTATGGATATCAGCACTTTCACCTCGCATTTCCAGATGTCTGAACTCCCCTCGTGCAAGCTCAGTTTGGTTGGGAAGTCTGATTGCTCTGTTCTGTTTTCATTCCTTGTTTTGTTTTAGTCAGTGGTGTGCCCGTAACCACATCTTTGTGTACACCAGCAAGCTTTCAGCTGTCCTCTGAGGTGAGAAGGGGGGAAGGAAGGGCAGGCTGAGTAGCCTCCTTTGTCTTTTTTCATGCCAGTTCATCTGCCTAAAGCTTTGCAGCACACAGGGCGAGGAAATGGATAATTGAAAGAATGAGTTTTTTAAGAGGGAGAGGCAGCCTCCTCCAGCTGTCAAAATGCATGGTGCTTTGAATAAGCAGTTATGCTCATATGAAAAAAGACAATTAAAAAAGACCAACAGCAAAAATCAGGATGGTTGACCATGGGGCAAGGACTTATTGAAGCTGCTCCAGGGTGTGCTGTCTGGCCACCCCTTCCTGTGTTGATTTAAACTGCCACAAATAGAGGCACCATCAGATCGCACCGAGCTTCCAGTGTGATCACAGCCTAAGTCTGCTCTGAGAGGCATCTACTGCAGGTAATCTGAAAAACTGACCCCCTTGGTCCAATTCACTTGAAATTTGGGAAATCTCTCGATTAGAGTTAGGAGTCTGTTCCTGACAAAATTGATGCCATTATCTTTATAAATAGCAGACCTTCATATACATTCCCCATTGACAATAATGGTCCTGAACTCTGGAACGACACTGATTTGAATCCTGAACTGATAATGTCCTACCCCCAAATAAGCAATCACCATAAAAATCCCCTCCCCCCAAGTCTGGGTTAGAAATGATAATGAAATTTTTCTCATCACACACCCCCACTGTCCGGGACCATTACTAGCTAGCTGTTGAATGCCATGGCTGAAACCGGTAAGTTATAAAGGAAGCTATGGATCGACCTCTTCCCACAGGGAGAGTTAGATCCCCAATCCTGCCCAGAGTCAAGGAGTAGAATATTCCTCCTGTGTACAGCTGGAGGAGGGAAGACCCTGGACTGCCAGATATGGCTTTGTCTGCTTGGTCCAGGCTTCAGCCAAAGCTCTTTGCTCCAGAGGTCCTAGCTAAGTCAGGGGGGCGGGGGTGGGAATGGTTGTGGAAACAATTACTTGGTGGTGAAGGTTTATCTACATTGTCCTTTGGGGATTAGATGAGTATATTAATTGGTGTTTAAATTCTATGGTAATGGCAGGTTAGAAATCTTTAAAGAAGTAAATGCCTCCAGGGGCCACAGTCTTCCCACCACCAAGAGGGCAAATGATGGTGTCTGTGGCTCTTTGAGGAATTAGTGAAGGGCCCTGCTGAGACTCTCACACCTTGGTAGCTTTCTAACAATGCCATCCCATGATGCCAGCCAGTGCTGTTCATGAGTCTTTGATGTGACTGGATTTCCAAATATGCTGTAGCAATAAGGCAGTGTTGTATTCCCCCCCCCCAGTTTCTTTCTTCCCATTCTACTTCTAGAATAGCTATTATAAGGTAAGAAAAAAATGAATATGGGCTTATTTTATTCTTTTGAAGTCTATCAAAACTTAGAGATGGAAATTTTAAAAAGGCAACCAGCCCTCTCTCATCGCCTTTGACAGATGCTACGTCTTTGTAAGGCGAGATATGTTAGTAAACCTATTTAAAATAACGAGCTTCATAGCCCAGTTCCTCCTCCTCCTCCCATTCTATTCTCTTGGTCTCTCCAATATCAAATAAAAATGTGTCCTTTGAAGTTAAAGTTACCATTTGCTTCCCTTTGATTTTTTTAACCTTTAATGACTTTTTAATTCAGCTGTTTAATTTCTGATTGCTAACACTGATAATCGGTTCTTTTTTAAAAAAAAAAAAAAAAAAAAGGAGGGGGGGAACCAAGTTATATCTTTTGAATGGTCTCCGACATGGCAATAGTTTCTTCAAAGGGCTGCAATGTGCTTAAAGCGCATCAGTTAGCTCCACATTTTTTCCCCCTTTACAAAAAAAGGGTGGAAAATCTAGCACCACACGGTGGCTGTTGATCAAGCTGTGCATTTCTAAGAGATTTGCTATTGAAGTCTCAAAATGGCTTCTAAGGTTCCTCCAGTGACTGATGTCAAACAGATAAAGTTGTAACCAGAGGCAGGCACTTGGGCTGAGAATACAGAATGAATATACAGGGAGAAGGTTGACAGAAAGAGGAAGAGGGGTGTGTGTGCATTCTTGTGTGTAAGAAAAAGACCCTTCTGTTGGTGTCCATCTCGAGTCTACCTCTTTTGTGATTAAAGGAGCCTCTGTTGTGGATAAGACAGCCAGTGCTGATGGAATGTTTTCAATGGGCAAAAGGATTCTGAAGCTTCTACAAACACAAAGTAGCTCTGGTTGAATTCCAAGGCCTTTCTATAGAAACCTTTTGTTTTTGTATAGAAGAATCTCATCCGGGTGATGCTTCATGAAAGTACCCCCACATCCTTTTACTTCAGAAAGTCCAATCAGTGCCTTGCGGTAACCTATTCCACCTCAGGAGAGGAAACGCCTCCTTCACTGCATTTCCTGAATAGCTGAGGAAGCCATTATTGCCCTTTAAAAGGCAAACCCTTATACAGCCTTCCAGGCTCAAGAGTCAAAGAACGTTTGCACCTAGAGACAAAAGAGATATAACCCAACCTAGCGCACACTGGCAGTTCAGATACTAAACTAAATTGGTTGCCACTCTAATAGCCAGTAACTGGCACTATGCATGGGATAGAGCAGGTAGAGAAAGAAGTACTTTTCTCCCTTTCTCACATTATAAGAACTCATGGGCACTCCATGAAATTGCTGAGCAGTTGGGTTAGAACAGATAAAAGGAAGTACTTCTTCACCCAAAGAGTGATTAACATGTGGAATTCACTACCACAGGAGGTGGTGGCGGCTGCAAGCATGGATGGCTTCAAGAGGGAATTAGATAAACATATGGAGCAGAGGTCCGTCAGTGGCTATTAGCCACAAAGTATAGATAGGAACTCTCAGTCTGGGGAAGTGATGCTTTGTATTCTTGGTGCTTGAGGGGGGGGGCAACAGTGGGAGAGCTTCTAGTATCCTGCCCCCACTGCTGGATCTCCTGAGGACACCTGGTGTTTTTGGCCACTGTGTGACAGAATGTTGGACTGGGTGGGCCACTGGCCTGATCCAACATTGGCTTCTCTTAAGTTTGCCATGCAAACTGAGGAAACAAATGATGTTCCACTGATGTGCACTGGGAATCAGGTAAATGACAGGTTTCAACTTAATGCTGGAAGATCAGTCTACTACATGACCTTGTGGTGAATTGTTTATGTCTAAGATCAGTCACTAAAAACTTGTCCTAGATTCTCAAATAAAAAACTGACACCTAAAACAAATGGTGTCAGAAGCATCTTTGAATGTATGACTTTCCACACAACAGACACTGTAGGCATTTTTGTCTTTTTGAGTAGTCTCTCCAGAAGACTCACCAAACCAAATGAAGGAGGGCCACGCCTCATATGCAGTCACACACACACTAAATAATCCACTTTCAGTCCACTTTCAATGCACTTTCCAACTGGATTTTACTGTGTGAACTGGCAAAATGCAGTTGGAAAGTGGACTGAAAGTAGATTATTTACTGTGTGTGAACCACAGCCAGTGTGTTGGGCTCAGAGTTGGGAGGCTCAGGTTCAAATCCCCATTGAGTATGAAGTCCACTGGTATCCATTTGCAGGTTCCAGCTGAGCTTACCATGCAAGGTTGTTGTGAGGATAAAATGGGAGAGAAAAGATCCATTTATGCTACTCTCAGCTTTGTAGAAAAAGAGAAGAATAAAAATGTAATAGATAACAAGGTGTAATAGATAGAAATTAAATGTGTAATGCAAAATTTCCAACAGGATTAGAATTTATTACTCCCCCCCCCCCCAAAAAAAACAGGTAAATAATGTAATCTTAAGAAACCAACCAAAGTCAAGCACATACCCTAAAAATGTTGCTACATTTGAATGGTGGATTCTTCTATTTAAAATACCCTTGAAAACCTGAAGAGGCTAACGAACTCATTCCCATTATAGTCAAAACATAGCTAAGTGTAAAAACTGTATAAAGTGTGTGTGTGTGTGTGTATATATGTGTGTGTGTGTGTGTATGTATGTATGTATGTATGTATGTATGTATATCCTGAGCAGATCTCTGGAAAGGTGGTATATATATTGTCTAAATAAATAAACATCTTCCAAAATAAAAATAACAGAAATTTCTGCAAAATATCAAGTGGGTCTGTAAAATTCAATGACACAGGAATTATGCATGGCTAATCCCTTCAGTGGTGCTGGAGAAGACTCTTGAGAGTCCCTTGGATGGCAAGGAGATCAAATCAGGCAATCCTAAAAGAAATCAACCGACTGTTCCCTGGAAGGACAGATACTGAAGCTGAAGCTCAAATGCTTTGGCCACCAAATGAGAAGAGAGCACTCACTGGAGATGACCCTGATGCAGGGGAAGACTGAAGGTAAAAGAAGAATGGGACAACAAAGGATGAGATTGTTGGACAGTGTTACTGATGCAGTGGACATGAAATTAAACAAACTCTGGAGCACGAGACAGAAGGGTCTGGCGTGATGTGGTCCATGGGGTCGCAAATAGTCGGACTTGACTGTGCGACTGAACAACAACAACAACAACAAATTCCTTCAAAAGATATTTGGAACTGGCAGTGCTCTTTCCATTTATAGCTATATCTCTGAACTGCTACACCTTTTGGCTTTTGCTAAACCCACCACATGACTTGATCGAACAGGTTTCTACTGCTGTCCCCCGAGTATGGTTGCCAAAAGGCCAGGGAAAACAAATGTCCTGTCCTTTCATAGATGTTTACTATGCAAAAATGGGTGGCTGAGGCTTGCCATGTCATGGAGCTAAACTGGCCGATAATTGCTGTAGATCAATCTGATATTTTAAGACCAGCTAAAGGGACCAGTTTAACAGCTGGCAGCCCTATCCCTCTGCTACACACCTGATATTCAGCTTGGGCAGGAATATAGCTAAGAGTAGGGCTACTGGCTACACAAACTAGCAAAGAATGTAGAACAAAGTTTGAGTCCAATGGCACTTTAAAACCAACAAAGTTTTATTCAAGGTACAAGCTTTTGTGTGCAAGCACACTTCTTCAGATACAGTGAAACAGAATTTCCTCAACCATCACATAGAGAAGTGGAGTTAGATGCTAGGAAGGGCCAATTAGAGTCAAGACAGAGAGAGAAACAAAGCTGGACATTACCAGTTCATACTTATAGATAGAGGGTGAGCAGTAAATTATCGTTAAACAGGTACCCGAATCAAACAGGAACAATAAGCTTTATTTGTATGGTAACCATTTATTTGGGTTCTGTTCTGGGGCAAAAACAGTGAAGGAAATAAATACGTCAAAATTGGAGATAGATGTATCCTTAATTGTAGAATTCTGAGAGTAAATTAATTGAGACCCTGCCATCCGTCTCCTTTCAAGCATGGAGGCGATTTTACAGCATCTTCTTTGCTAAAGTGGGGCGATTGGCTGTGCAGATTTATCTCCCCATCCCCAGACCTGAGAAACACATTCCAATTTCTACTATTCATTACATTACAGTAAAATCTACTATTCTAATCTATTATTCCAAATAAGACATAAAATAAAATGGCCCTTCTGGGGAATTGGTGAGAATACAGATGTAAGGGCTGAATGAGGTTAGCATACGTAGTGAGATGTATGATAATTTACTGCTCACCCTCTGCCTATGTGTATGGACTGATAATTTCCAATTTTGTTTCTATTTCTGTCTTGACTCTAATTGGCCCTTTTGGCAACTAAACCTGCACCCACCCTCTCTCTTTCTATATGTAATGGTTGAGGAAATTCTGTTTCATTGTATCTGAAGAAGTGTGATTCCACTTCTTATACTTTGAATAAAACTATACTTTGAATAAAACTATGATGGTCTTAAAGGTGCCACTGGACTCAAACATTGTTCTGCTGCTTCAGACCAATGTGGCTACCCATCTGGATCTAGCAAAGAATTTTATTTTTTTTTTAATTGTAGCCCCCAAGATTCCCACTGGTTGGTTCTTCAGGACTGCCATCATTCTTTCAAGATCTAAGTGGTCTTAGAAATAAATCCCCTGTGACTGTGAGTATGGCAGAGTGTTTGAATGGAGAGAAGCCATGACTATGTATTCAGGTAAAGTATTCATAATGATACCAAACCTTAAAAAGAATAATCCATTTTACAGTTTTATAATGCTTATTTTTCACAGACAGTAATGAGATACATGGAGACAACAACTGGGTTCTAAGGAAACCACTAATTTCTCTACACAACAAATACTTAAGAGTATGCCCCATGCTTCTTGCAGAAGAGCATAATCCTAAGTAGCCATTGGCAAGCCTGACGTTAGCTCTTCCACTGCTTGTATTTTCAACAGCAGTTCTGATTCTCTGATTGTTGCTGTTGTTTTGTCAATTCGTTTGTACTGTTCAGACATGCAGTTCAGTTCGCATATGCAATCCATACGGTACTTACAGGCACACCGTCTGTCATTTATATGTATAATATAGATGTTTTGTTGATTTATTGCTGCAAAATTATGCTGGAAAATATATGCAGGAAAAATTGGTATGAAAAAACAGAAAGTGGTGCCAATGTAAAGACTTGTGGAGCTGACCAGCGCTGAGGAGAAAGCAAAATCAAAGGGATTTTCAGGTCAAAACAAGAGGGATTAGAAATTCAAAACTATTGTTAGAAATCACCCCAAATGAAGAAGTCTAGGGCCGTGGTCACACAGCAAAGAAACTGCAAGATATGTCCAGCTGAACTGATTTTGGGTTTCTTTAATCCAGGATGGGAATGATCCCCCCCCCCCGACCCGCAACCATTGCGGGTGTCACGTTCAGATAGTCACGCTGCCGTTTGGGCGGCGTGGCTGTGAATTTTTTGTAAAGAGCTTCACGCATGTGCAGTGCCGAATGCACTGAACTTAAAAAAAAAACATGGTTAGAATGTGCAGCCCCCGCCTGCCTCCCAGCTGGCCCGGTTGCCTCTTGCTTGCGCCACACATTCTTCACTGGAGCTCTTCCTTCCAGCAGGGACCGATGGTGCTTCCCACTGGTTTGCGGAATAATCCCCTGGCCGGGGCTGTGAATCCCAGATCTGATCAGTTGGGGGGAGCAGCGTTCGTGCCTGGGGAGTAGACAGGAGGAGTGTGTGTGTGGGGGGCATCCATGCTGGGATTTATGTCGTCCCTTTACCCTCACAACCGTTTCCTGGTTACACAGTCAGCCCCTCTCCTTTCCTTTCCCTTCCCTTGGCCCGGGTGCCTCTTAAAGGGACAGCGGAGAAGAAGAAGAATCTCCGGGGGGGGGGGGTTGTTCTCCACTTCCCGACTCCTCCACAGAAGCCGTTTCCCTTCCTTTTATGCCTCTGTGCCTTTAACTGTTCTGCTCACCATTCTTCTTTGCTGTCCCTTTAAAGAGGCACCTGGGCCGAGGGAAGGGAAAGGAAAGGAGAGGGGCCGGTTGCTGCTGCTTCTGCTGCTTCTGCTGCTTCCACTGATCAGATCAGTGAAAATGCGGCCCTAAAGTGCAACTACCAGGAAAATAGTTCATTTTCCCGGGGTTGGAAAATGTGCTAGTGACCCGGGAGCATTGCGGGAGTAAGCCCACTTCGGCACTGGAGGCAGAGTGGCCTGTCTGATCAGGGAATTTAAATGCACGAGGGAACAGTGGCAAAACTTGATTAAAAGAACTGTGTGACCAGACCCTAGGTTTCTTTCTGGCCCAGCTCACATAAGTATTATATGGTTTTAGAAACTGGTTTTACAAGTACGATGAGCAGTGTACATATTTTAAGACCTGAATACAATCTTTTCCCCACTAAATTCTCCCATTTTGCGTACGTATTAGAAGGAGGCACAAGGGTAAAAAAAAATATCTTTCAACAAAAGAGATTTTCTTTTCTTTTGTGTGTATGTCTGTGTATATACATTGACAACCTTTTAATGCCCCTTTCTATCCTCAGCCAAATAGTAACATAAGCTGGTTTAAAGTATCTTTGTATAGTTGTCGGTCGCTCCAGCACAGTATATCTCTTTGCTCTGAACCCCTGCTGTTGGAGTTATTTGCACTCAGATCAAATTGTGATCCTGGGGGAAAAAAATTGAAGGCATTTATGTTGAGAAAAAAAGAAAGGAACATATGAAATATTTATAGGATTATTGTTACAACAAGGGAGAAGAAGGTATCAATACGATTATGCTACATAAATCAGATAAAACCTAGCAAATCTGGTTTTGGAAGGAAAAAGGAAAACACACAAAAAGTTTTTAAACACACACACACAAAAACCGACATGCACCTACATATAATCATAAGACTTTCAATAATGTTCTGTTCTTTTGTTATCCTGCTATACAAGAGATAGCTTTTTCCTATGCTGTAAGATTTTCTATATAAAGAATATTTTGACAAACCGAGTCTGCCTCATTTCAAAGTCCCCACTAGGGACTGATACATTTTGAATGCTTCTGATTACCTGAAGGAATGATCTCCAAGCTTATGAGATTCCAAAGTGGTTTTCTTCTTCAGGCCATGCATTTATTTTTGGAGCCTTTGACCTCATTACTATGCAATAGTGGCTTGTGCTTCAGTTTTTCAATAATAAACTTCCATCTGCTGAGCCCATCCCCCTCCAAATAAAAGGACAATAAATAAAATTAAATGACCTGGTTTATGGACAATAGCTACAACTTACTCTAAATTACTGCAGGAGTAAAATGGTTATCTTGCTCTTATACATCAGTAATTTGGGGAGTCATTGCTTGTGCAATAGGTAGCCATGCATTATAGATTTGTCTACCACATACTTTGAAACTAATAAACTACAATGTTCAAGGGGCATCTTTTTTGGATTATGCTTTGCAGTTTTGCATTGTTTTGACTGTCTTTGAAAGAGGTATAGCTTGTGTGAGTGGGCTTGGAGCTTGAAACATAACCTCAACAACACATGTAAACACAGTGCAGTTCCTCTTGCACAAGCAATGGTGCTGGACATACCTGCAACTCCTGTTGATCCCGCTAATTACTTGTACAATATCTTTTGCAAAGAAAAATGCAAGCTGGGATACAATAAGGCTGAGGACAGACTGGCATTTCGCCCCGGGACAGCTGCGGGGGCAGATGCTGCGTGGGGAAATGAGTGCGGGGCGTCCCGTTCGCACTGGTTACAGTGCTGTGGAACCCTACTGGAGAGGAGGCGGAGCGGCGCGTCCACACCGCCGTCCGTCCTCTGGAGCCTCCTCTGCTGCTGGCTGGTCCGGGGAGGCGCGCCACTTCGCCACGCATCCAGACTTCCGCCCCCGCTTCCGGTGCGCCGAGAGAGCTGTCCAGACCGGCAGGAAGTGGCGGCAATGTGCGCCCAGGCAGTTGGAGACCAGTTTCAAGAGGTCTCCGGCTGCAGCACGTGGAGAGCAGCCCTCATGCGGGTAAGTGCGGGCCGCCCACGGGGGACAGATGCGGCAATCTGTACGCCCTCTCTGCCTCCGCTTTAGAAGCAGAGGCAGAGCGGGGCAGATTGCCAGTCTGTCCTCGGCCTTAGTCTAACATAAGGCAAGCTGCCAGCATGCTTTTTAAAGTATGCGTCACCTTTCCAAGGTGAACAAAGAAATCTTCCATTAGATCCAACCTACTGATTCCACAACACATGAAGACAAGGTAGTTCTTGGAAGGGTGAGATTTTCCCAAAGGGTAACGGATCTATGTTGCATGGTCCATATAAATACATCAAGCTGCCTTGTAATGAAGCTGATCATTGGACTATCAAAATCAGTATTGTTTACTCTGACTGGCAGTGACTCTGCAGGGTCTCACAGGTCTTTCACATTGTCCTCTGCTCTATCCATTTAACAAAGATACCAGGGATTGAATCTGCAACCTTCTGCATATAAAGCATATACTCTACCACAGAGTTATAGACCTGCACCTTGCCAGATATCATAGTCCAGCTTTTGCTGAGTTTGATAAAACTATTTTTTTGCCCTTGTATTCATCTATAAGAATATAAGAAAAATCTGGATCAGACCAGTGGTCTATCTAGTCCAGCATTTTGTCTCACACAGTGGCCAAACAGTTCCTCTGGAGGTCCAACAACAGGACATAGAGGCCAAGACCTTCCCCTAATGTAGCCTCCTGGCACTGGTATTCAGAGGCCTCTGGATGTGGAAATTCCTTTTAGTGATCATGGCTAGCAGCCACTGATAGACCTGTCCTCCATGAATCAATCTAACTCCATTTTAAAGTTGGCTATGGCCATCACTACATCATCTGGCAGCAAAGTCCACATTTTAATCACTCGCTGTGCAAATACATATTTCCTTTAGTCTGTCCTCTTGAATCCACTGTTTATCAACTTTATTGGATGCCCTTGAGTTCTAGTATTTCGGAACAGGGAGAAGTAGTTCTCTTTGTCAACTTGCTCTACCTTGTGCATAATTTTATCATGTCCCCCCTTAGTCATCTCTTCTCTAAACTGGAAAGTCCCAGACTCTTCAGACTTTCCTCAAAGGAAAGGTATTCCCACCTGTATTTCCACATGTATATGCTTGCTTGCTGTTTTAGCTTTTAAATGAATAACTGATTTTAAATTGATAAGTTTAATTATAAATGTTATAAATGTTATAAATGTTAAAAATGTTAACAGATGTTGATGATCCCTTGACTCTTTCAGTTGAACCCCCCCCCCCACAATTAAAGCATAAAAATAAAATAAATAAAAACTTGTGAGTTCAGATGTTTAAAATTATAACCAAGTCCACTTAAACACACACACAACAGCCCTGACCTGGATAGCCCAATCTCACCAGAACTTGGAAGTTAAGCAGGACCAACCCTGGCAAGAATTTGGATGGGAGACCTCCAAAGAATACCAGGGCTGGGAGGCAGAGGCAGGCTATCAAGCCACTTCTCTGAACATCCTCCATGCCCCAGTAGGAGTTGCCAGAAGTTGCCATGACTTCCAGGCACAGGCACACACACACACATGCACAACAGTACTAACTTTGGGAATCCTCTGAAAAACCATAGAGTCTGAACCCATCCATATGGATGGTAGCATGTGATAACAATATCCTGTGGGACTTTACTGTAATAAATAGCCTTGAAATTGGTATAATAAAGGGTCTGACAAGTTGTGCCGGTGCTGAATACAGCTGTTGTTAAATACTGGACCAGACTGGGGACAATTACTTTTTCTTACTGATGCGAGAGGAGGAAGCATAGACCTTCTGACTGTAATGAGATTGGAAGTTGGCCATGACACCAGGTTAACATCTTTGCTCTTATGAAAAGTGCCACCGGACTTTTAATGACAGCTGGTCAAGACCTTGGCTATACATTTTGTCGAAGAGGTGGCACTTTGCCGGCAAAAACGCTCCCTAATGCCAGCCTGGTGCACTGACTCAAATACTGATTCCAAGGGAAAAATGACATCTAATGAATCAACAGTGCCACTTCCTACAACACCTGGGTTTCCCCTGGAGGTCTTCCATCCAAGCGTTGACCTGACCTAGTCTTGCTTGGCTTATGAGATCTGACAAGGTAGCAACCCAAGGTAACAGTGCCTGTTGGTAATGCCAACAAATCTCATTTGAGTTTGAATTTTAATGAGGAAGAGAAAGTTTTGCCTGTAAATCACAGCCTTCATAATAAGTGAGTAGATATAGATCCGGCTTCTTTTTTATTTTATTTTTTTAAACACATTTTTAAAACATTTTATTTTTTTTTGTTCCTCTAGTTATGCAGGAATAGTTGACTGGCAACCTGTGGGCCAGATCCACACCTGAAACAAATGTTTCCAGGAACCTCACCATGAAAGTATGGTATAAAAGGTTTTCCCACAGTTTTGCTGATAAGGAATGGGGGGAAAAAAATGTTGTATTTTTAAGTTGCAAGCAGCAGCCAGTATTTCAACATTTCAGCTTTAGAGTGCATATGTCACATCCCAGTTATGCCTGGGTCCCTGTGGTCCCTGTGGGGTGATCTGAATTATTCTGGGGCTCTAGGATGGGACCCAGAATCCCTGCTTCCCTCTCACCAGCCCCCTAACCACCAGGGCCCAGCAAGGGGTGGACCTTACCCCATTCGAGGCCGGTGGGAGTCATTGCCAGAAACTGGCTTCCTGAGCCTTGGATGTAACAAGCACAAGTGACAGCTGTTGAGCTGACTGCCTGGATCTCAGATGGCTCAGGCACAAGTGGCTGTTGCTGTAAAGGGGCAGCCCAAGTCCTGGATGGCACAATTCAGAATGGAGGTGTCAGATGCTTGCTTTTTCTCCTCCTTCTCCCCCCCTCATCACAGGGGTGAGTCCATGGGCTGTCAGGCCCTGCCCCACTGGCCTGGGGAGCACAGCAGCTGCCTCTTGAGCCATGAATGAAGCCCTTAGACAGTGCCAGATTTACAGTAAAGATGAACAGATGTTCCCCCATTCATTACAAAAAGAACTGTCCATATTCTTGTCAATTGTTTTGGTTCTCTGCTTCCTGCTCGTGGTTTCGTTGATTTGTTTGTACATGCGTTGTACAGTTTTAATATGCAATTTATACTACAGTGTACATTATTTATGTGTATAATATACATATAATGCTGATTTATTGAAGCACCAGTAACACTGAAAAACACATACATCTTACAGGAAAACATTGTTGAGAGGTAAATGAAAATTGCATGGGAATAAAGAATCATTTGAACAAAGCAGCAGTGAAACTGGGGTTCAAGACTTGACAGGGTAAGCAGAAGAAGCTCAAACTCATCCCTGTTATTGAGCCAGATCAGTCAGGGGGTAAATACACTTCTTGTTCCCTAACCACTGTCTAGAGTGGCTACTGAACAACTCTGGGCAACTTGGTAACACTTCAACCGCACATACCTAGGGCTATATTCTAACACATACAGTTTTGCCCATAAACCAAAGTAAATAGAGCTGACAATTGGTTCTTCTAGCCCAATATTTTCTCCTCTCCTTGGCAACAGCTCTCCAGAGACTTAGGTACAGGGAGTTTCTTCCCAGCACATGCTTTCTGAGACCCTTTCACTGGAGATGCCAAGGAACCAACCTGGAACCTTCTGCAGGCACACTATGTGTTCTACCACTGAGTTGCATTCCTTCCTCAAAAGGTCTCAGATATGCAGAATCTGACGACTGGTCTATGTAGCTTGGCATTGTCTACTCGGATTAGCAGTAGCTGTTTAGGGACTCAGACATAGAGGGATCTTTGCCAACACTTGCTCTGTGAGATTTTTAAAGTACAGATGACAGGGACTGAACATGGGACCTTCTGCATGCAAAGCATGCATTCTACCACTGAGCTATAGGCCCTTCTCAAGGTACATGCTGTAATTCAAAGCCTGTGTTCAGTTTATGCATAGTCTTGCCATTTTAAAGAATCCACAATGATTCTTCTAAATTAAAAACCTGCTCATTAGGCTGCAGAGACATTCATTATAAATGCATGGGCAAGTCCTCATTTGCAGCTTTGCAAATGGATCTCTCGTTGTTTTGAAACAAGTGCATGTTGACATAAACTGCATATATTGTATAAATTAATCATCTTCCTGCCAACTCATCAGAGGATGTGATTTCTCCTCTTGAAAAGTTCATCCTTAAAGTTAGCTTGCGAGAGCTGTGCTTCAGAACCAAAAATCAGATTATGGTAGAAGTTAATACCTTGAAAGGCAAGCTGTACTGTGGAATTCCTGAAGTTCAGTAAATACATTAATTTTCTTAAGCAAGGAAAGCCACAATGCTGAAAGCAACCACCAGCTGTACATTATGGTCAGAGAGCTTGAGGACTGCTCTGTATTTATTGTTCTTTTTGGTTGTGTTTTGAAGTCTCAGGCTGGCAGTACAATCAGGTGGTTTATTGAGTCCCTGACAGGCCACTGTACATGGGTGGTGAACTGAGTTCATGAGAAAGAAGTGATGCTCATCCCTAATCATTATCCAGTCAATTCTCTAGTAGGGAGGTACAAATTCCCTCCCTCCCTTCCTTCTCCCTCCCTTCTCCCAAATACCAGAGTGTCACCCTGGTATCCCGGAAGTAAAGTGTCACTTCCAGGTCATGTGGGCAGTGACATAGACATCTCATTGTAGATTGGATGGTCCTCCCTGATGCTCCCCATCCTCCACCGGTTGCCAAGAGGGACCTGGCAATCTTATGACTGCAATTTTGTCCTAAATGAGAAGAAACCATGTTAGAAACTGGAACGTTCAAATGGAAGCAATATGTTCACAGAATTTGGTAACATTTGCATTCCCTGGGGGTGACAATTCCTTCAACATTCAAAAGATCTCTTGTGATTCCTCCTCCTGCTGTGCAATGGTTTCATCTAGTCTTTAAAGGACTCCCAGTTTTTTGAAGAGCAGTGACTGAATAATGTCCGTCTCAGGTACCTCTGTTCCTATTGGAAAGAGACAGGATGGGAATCTATGGCCCTAAGCAGGTCTAATAATCAATCACATAACACTGAATAATGCAAACAATCTTTACCACAACAATATACGATTAATACACTCCAAGAGATAAACAAATATCAGTAAATACAAGTACAATACAAATAAGAGACAATATTTCTTTAAAAAGTAAAAGGTTATTGCAACACAGAGACAAATCTCCTTAACAAAAAGTTTCACTAGTGTCTTGAAATGATCCACTAATGTCTTCAAATAGCACGACGAGAGATTGTTGTCCGCATGTTGATAGGATGCCCGACAGCCATTGATTAAGAAAATAGTAGAGGAGAACCTATGCTAGTCTATGTATGGTGAGTTCAGCCACTTTGAAAGTTGAAGTTCATACTGAAGAAGTCTTCGAAACGAAGAATGCAAGCCAGCGTCTTCATCATGTTGTGGTAAAGATTGTTTGCATTATTCAGTGTTATGTGATTGATTATTATTACTGACTGTATCGTTTTTGTCTTGACCTAAGCAGGTCTACCCAAAAGTAAGTTCCATATTATTTGCTGATGCTAACTTCCAGGAATTTAGGATTGTAGCCTGATTCAATTTAGGAGACGGAGATGTGTTTAAATATTCGCAGAGCTGTGGATCGCCCAGAGTGGCCTTGCCCTGGCCGAGCTATTGTTTCTAACCTCACCTATAGAATTGTTATGCAAATACATGGACAGAACTGTAAAACACAATGAACTGTTTACCCCTTTTCATCAGGGAAGGAGGACAATGGAGGACTGAAGAAACAGATTTGAAGGTTTAATTCTAAGAGATTAAATAGCCTAATAAGGCAAATAGCGGCAGGCAAGAAGCAACCTTGGTTCTCTGCTTGGTTTTTCTGTTCGGAGGGACTGGCTCTGCTTCGAGAAGATCAGTACTGATCAGCTTTCAGTGCAATCCTAAACAGAGTTGTACCCTTCAGAGTCAATGGGTGTAACTCTGCTTAGGACTACAACTGTTTGTGCCTGACTGCTCCTGCCTCCTCAACTTGTATATTATTTTAAAAAAAACCTATTCCAAATGCACAAGAAGTTTCCAGTTCTCTCTCCTCAGAAGGAAAATGACCACCAATGAAGCGTCTTGAAACTTTCTTTCTCTCAGTGGAGGAGTCCGATGGAATATGTGAGACACACTGAGGTTTCAACCTGTTTCCACTTCAGAGCTTGGGCTAAGTTAAAGGGAATGCACATATCCAAAGGGTCTAATTGCCCCCTGAGAAGAGAAGGCTGGAGGCTTATTAAAAGCTAGACCTTTTTGACACCCCCCCCCCCCAAAAAAAAACCCTGGATAAGTCCTCTTATGTTCTTAAAATTAGACCCCATGGAGGACTGAAGAAAGGGCATCCAGCAGTGCAGGAAATTGGCTTTGGGGATACTACTAATTGTGAATGTACTTTTCCCCCCATGGTGTGAATGACATCAATATTTTTACACCTCCTGTAGGCACCCAACTGTACCAGTTTAGAGGAGAAGGAAGTTTTGATTGATTGGTGCATGTGTTTTCAAAATAAATTTAATATTGCAGCATGTCACTGAGAAACATTGCCCAAGAATAGTTAGAATGATGGAGCAGAACATTTTTAGTTTTAATACCAGGCTGATTTCATTCCAATTATTGCAAGTCTAAAATAAGTATGCATGAATGTGTCATCCTCCGATTCGTTTCTTTATTATTATTTTTTCAACATTTCCATTTCTTTCCCCATTCATTTGCAATGTGGTGTTTTGTTCATTTTCCTTGTACAGTTTCCATACTTAAAAACATCCTAAACGATTTTTTATGTGTTAGCTGTACACATTTGGAACAGAGATGTATAATAAGAGATTGTGACACCATAAATACAAAAATGTAAAGAAGTGTATTTCCTGAGATAAAATATTTGAAACACAATGCAGACATACATAGAGAGAGAGAGAGTTTTCATTGTGTTTGTTGCACTTTAGAAGAATGCAGTAATAAAAAGAGGTATCTGAGCCAATGAAAAAAATGAAAGTTGGTTAAGTGCAGAAATAAAGTCATCATGTATCACAGACCAGAGTACACAGATTGGATCTGAGGTCATTTGTCAGATGCTAATGCAATCACACATGGGTTGTAGGTTCTCCCCAGTTCTTGCATTTGTGGTTCCCAATTAGGATCAGGACTGTGATGCAAAAGAAGATGGGACTTCAACCTTATCTCCTAAACCAGTTTCTCAGGCTGAAACGGTGGGAGGTGCTATTTGGCCTGTTGGGGAAAGCCACATGTATCTCAGGCAACAAGTGCATCTCCCCAAATAGCAGGGCTCATTTCATAGCAGGAGCTCCTTTGCATATTAGGCCACATACCCCTGATGTAGCCAATCCTCCAAGAGCTTACAGTAGCCCCTGTAAGAAGAGCTCTGTAAGCTCTTGGAGGATTGGCTACATTAGGGGTGTATGGCCTAATATGCAAAGGAGCTCCTGCTACAAAATGGACCCTGCCAAACAGTGCCACTCTGGAACTGTTTCAAGTTGGGAAAATGGTGCAGGGAGACAGGGTGAAGCCCATTTCCCATG
Source organism: Lepidodactylus listeri (assembly GCA_029233225.1). Classification (NCBI taxonomy): domain Eukaryota; kingdom Metazoa; phylum Chordata; class Lepidosauria; order Squamata; family Gekkonidae; genus Lepidodactylus; species Lepidodactylus listeri. Next base: position 45,261,468 of record JARCFY010000013.1, read on the forward strand.
TGTGCCATGGTCGTCCTAATCATGGGTCACACATATGGGAACTGAAGAGACTTTACAACTTAGGTGGGATTGTGTTACTTCTGATACAGGTTGGGGACCTCAGATCCCACCTTTATACTCCATAATATCAAGACTAGGCTTGAAAAAAAATCCAAGGAACAGCCAGGCAGTGGAGCATAGTCCAACCAGTTAAGTCCAGTTGGCATCTAAGCAAATAGTGAGATCTTCTCAGAAACCTTTGTATCCCTCTCCAGTCAGAGCAATCCAATAAACTGCCTGAGCGGGTAGACCACTTGGAAACCTAGGAGGAGTCAGTGTGGTGTAATGGTTAAGAGCAGTGCACTCTAATCTGGAGAACCATGTTTGATTCCCCATGCTTCTACATGAAGCTTGCTGGGTGAACTTGGGCCAGTCACAGTTCTCTCAGAACTCTTTCAGCCTCACCTATCTCACAAGAGGCTTGTTGTAGGGAGAGGAAATTACGGCAATTGTAAGCCACTTTGAGATTCCTTAGGGTAGAGAAAAGCGAGGTATAAAAACTAACTCTTCCTCCATAAGCAGTTTGGTGTAGTGGTTAAATGCATGGACTCTAATCTGGGAGAACCAGGTTTGATTCCCCATTCCACCACTTGCAGCTGCTGGATGACCTTGGGCAAGCCATAGTCCTGTCAGAGCAGTTCTCAAAAGAGCTCTCTCAGCCCCACCTACCTCGCAGGGTGTCTGTTGTAGGCAGGGGAAGGGAAAGGAATTTGTAAGCTGCTCTGAGACTCCAAGTGAAGGGTGGGGTATGATTCCAATCCCTCTTCCTCCTCCTCCTCCATCATCATCATCATCACCATCATCATCATCACCCTGCAACCCTCCCACTCTGCACTCTTGAATAGTTTCCAGGCTGCAGGAAACAAATGTGAAGGATCAGATCTATAGTCCCAGTAGCTCCTGGCGAGCTTTGAGAGAGGAGATATTTGAAATAAGTGTAATGAATAACTGTCTTACAATGACTTGCAGGTGGACACATGGACCTGTCTTATAGTAAATCAGAGAGTGGGTCCATTTAACTCTGTGCCATGTACTCTGGCAGCAGCTCTCCAAGCTCTCAGGTAGAGAAAGGTCTTTCTCTGCTACCTGGGATTCTTCAAGGGACCTGGGACACACACAGTGTAATGCCCTTCCACGAAACTATAGCCTCCACATTTTCCATAGGCTGTGAACAAAGAACTCAAAGGCCTTTTTGTATGAAGAAGCTTTTGAGCTGCAGACATCTGTGTTAATCAGTGCCAGCACATTAGAAGAACTGATTAGTTTTGTTTAATACGAATCCTTTAGGATTTGGAGCTAGGGGTTGATTTGATTTTTGCCCACTTGGTTTGTACACCCTTTGTTCCTTTGAAGCAAGGAAGCAAGACTTTTTCAGACTGTCCATTGATCTCTCGTCTTCTGTTGCGATTGCAGTAAGGGCTTTTCAAAGAGCACAGCTCTTCATATCACTGCCTGCTTTTTGTGTAAGATGATCGCAGCAAGGAGCTCGATGGTGAAACTTTAATAAAGAGAATTTTAAGTTGCATTCTATAGTGAGGTGGTGTGTCCGCTTCAAAGATCAAGTCGAGATAATTATGCAGGCTTCATCTGCTGAATAAAAGATGTCTAGAAGAAAGGAAAAAGAGGTTGAGGTGATACATGACTATGTGTTAAGAACACACTAATTGCTGTTGAGCATATAGTATGTAAATGTGTATATATTTGGAATTCTGAAAACATCACTGAGGCAAGTCAATTGCAAACCAGTTAGAATGCAATCAAACAGAACTATTATAGCAGGAACCGGAGCCCATTTCTTTATCCGACCCTTCTTTATCAGCTGTGGTGCAATTATTGTTTACAGCACCATAGCTTGTGTCATGGCGTGACCTAGATGGCCCAAGCAAGCCAGATCCCATCAGATTTTGGAAGCTAAGAATGGCTGTCCCAGGTTAGTTCTTGGATGGGAGACTACTAAGGAAGTCTAGATTGTTACAAAGAGCCACAATGGCAAACAACTGCTGTTTGGCCCCGTTTATTCTGAGCATGCACCACCACGATAAATGCCAGTCACTGACTAATGTCACCCACTGTGTTGGCACATATGAAATGTAGCAGCTTTCAAATGATGCCGTACTAGCATGGCCAGCCTCCAGGTGGGGGGTGGAGGTCTCCTGGAATTACAACTGATTGCCAGTATTCTCCCTGGAGAAAATGTCTTTCTTTGGAGGGAGGATTCTATGACACTATACCCTGCTGAGGTCTTTTCCCTTCTCAACCCCACCTTCCTCAGTCCCCAACTGCAAAATATCCAGGAATCTCACAACCTGGAGTTGGCAACCCTATGACTCTGGTGCATATGCAGTCCAGCCAAGTTGTGAGTATGCACCAACCACAGGCTCCTAGCCTGCTGCCATACTGAATGCTGCCAACTTCCCCAACATAAAAATACTGGAACTACTGCTCTTTTAAGTTGAGATTTTGTATGGGTACTCGAGAGGAAACAGACATTGTGTGCAAGTTAAATCTGCTTTCCAAAAGTCCTACTTATAAAAAAATCAAATCCCTTTTAATTTCAAGCGACGACTGGTCCCACGGTAAAGACTCTTGGGCGCTAGGGATTGGCAAACCTTTTCCTGTATGGCTCTGGTACTCTTTCCTTCAACCTGAGATCCTCTAAAAGCAGAGCAGGAGAATTTGCCTGCAGGCCTGTAGGTGGCAGGTGGTTGCTTTTTTTCAAAGACCAACTGATGGTCGTCATTGATTTCACAAGTTTTATTCTCTGAGATTTGATAGCAACAGAGCTGCCCCGCGAGCAAGCCTGAAGGGCTACATGCATTCCCCTCTCTGTGCCTATCTTCTCCTCTCTTTACTCTCCATGCTGAGGCTGGAAATGCTGCCCAAAAAGCCAATATCCAATTTATCAAGAAGTGTCCTTGGTCTCCAAAGAGGTTCTGTAAAAGAGTAGCTCTCTAGTCAGCCACCCAGCTCCCTGAGCATTATTGAAATAATTCCTACCCAAGTCATGTTTCTTTTGCTTCCTGAACACAGTGCAGCAAGAATCCTGTTGTGGCATGTCAAGGGAAGATGGGACTATCAATAAACTGAGGTAATAGATGTTTCTTTAATGGCTGGTGGCTACTTTGTACTATGTTGACTTGCTTGTGTGGAGGTTGACGAGAATTAGTCTGGGAAATAATAACCATTGCCAGCAAAGGAGACATGGCCAAATTTTTCAGCTGGATACAAAATACCTGTCAGGCACCGCCCACCCCTCTGGAGTTGAGCCTCCTCCTGCTGTTGTTTCGGTTCACCCAGGGAGCAACTAGAGGTCTCAGAAATGGGAGGGGAGGGGTTGCACCAACACTTTCCTCCTCCTCCCAGTCAAGCTACGTCTTTCCTGCCTCAAAGCACTTGACCCTTCTCCTCCCTGACCTCAGCTTGTTAGCTCCCCTTTATACCACTCTGGGCCTTTAACCCCCACCCCCTTGTGCTCCCATTGGCCAATATCCTTTGTCTATCAATGGTGGCTTGCCTTTCCTTGTGCATGTGAACTGGGCTGGCCTTGCCTCTCTCACCCCCCCCTCTCCCAGCTCTCCCTTCCTGATCTTCGCTGGCCCAGCTCCCCATCAGAAGATGAGCTGGCTGTGAGAGTCCTGGTTTCTGGTCTCCACCTTCAGTGGCCAGCCCATCTCATACTGAGGGCCACCTGTGGGTTTCACAGCTTAGTACCAGCCTTACTGAGGCTCCTGATCCCATAGCCAACAGGCTGTAGATGTCCTGGCCTGACACCCCATCCGGGCCAACCCATGGATTGTGCTTGGTGGTGCCATCCCACCCTGCCCCTTCACCCTGGCCAGGTGAAACATGAGAGGGGGAAGGTCTGCTGCCATCGGTACACGAGCTTGGCATCCCTGGGGTCCTGCTGATCTCTTCCTGGATGCTGGGGATGCCAGGCAAATCTGAGCCCAGACAATACCATTGCATAGTTAAAAACAACAATTACACTATATGGTTGTATTATCTTTTCTCTGACCAGCCAACAGCAATAAATATAAAACCAAAAAATGGTTTTATATGCATGTCATGGGTTCTTTTAAGGGCCATCAAATGTCCCAGCAGATATGGCAGATTGTTTTAATGATCAGATTGTATCAAGTGATAGGTTTTACTAAGACTGATAGTCCTAATGCATTCTGTTTGATCTGACTCCATACCATTTGCCTAAACCAAGAATCACTCACTGAACATAAACCAAAAATGTTGGTCATCATATTGATCCAGGATGGGGTGGGGGTGGGGAGAAAGACCTTTTCATTAAGATGCATTCCTTATCTTTCCAGTGACCTACTGTGAATTTCTGTGAAATTTGTTTCTGTGAATGCACACAAAATACATATTCCATTTGGCATGTTATATGTATTTTATACATATTCAGTGTGTGTTGCATTCCATATTCCCCTGCCATTTTGTAATGATTGTACTTATCCAGTTGTGTCTTCAGGGTGTACCCTTCTCAACTAAAATTTCTGGGACACATCAACTTTAAATGAGGAAAATGCATGTTGTTTCATTCTGTGAAGTGCAATCAACTCCTAAGAACAATTTCCTGGAAGTAATCCCAGTTGAGCAGATGTGCACAGGATTGTTCTTGTGGTCATCTTAAATAAGAATTGCATGATCCTTGGAGAAGTCCTACTGAGGAAGGCTTCTGACACATCGCTATTGGGGCATCTTGTTGGCCAGTGCCATTGTGATGAAAAGGATGCATGATTGGAGGAACCTTTTGCAACCACAGTTCTGATTTTTTTTTTAAAAAAGAAATCCCTGGGTTGACTTTTATAGTGTCAAGTTTTTACCTTGAATGCTGTGATGCAAGGAAAGAAAAGTAAAACTTTTGCCAGTATCTGTGAACTTCAAACAAGATCACAATCCTGGGAAAGTATTAAAGGCATTCAGTAGTAGAGGGGTTTCATACAAAAAAGGAAAGCATTTCCTTCCTCTCTCCTCTGAGTCATGCAGGGAGTGTCTGCTTTATGTATTATTTATTTCTGAGCTTTGTAACCGTCTTTAAATCGGATGTTAAATCTTGCATGAGTATTGATCATAACTGAATATCATCCATTATGAATACAGCATTTTGTTCTGAACAACGGCTTATTAAAATGATGGAGGGGAGAAAAAGAGTGGCCATTTAATTAGCCACGGTAATTTTTCGTGGTTGTTTTAAAGAGGCACGGGATGGCAACTTTTTGTGCTTAGCTATCTAATATCTCTTTAAATATTGGAACATTATATCAGATCTACTGTTTTGCCGGGACTGCACTAAAGATAAAAGAATTACATTCCTTTCTCTTTTTTATAAAGTCATTATTTTGCATTTTATAGCAGCATAGCAAGAAAGCAAAATTATTCCTCCTGGAAGAGAAAGTTGCTCAATTATTGATGTGAGCTGTCTAATTTGTTTAGTTTTATAAACTGTAGCATCTTACATCCCTGTTAGCTAATGCCAGTTCAAACACACACAAGCCCCGCGATGCAAACTTTGTTATCTTTGCTAAATTATAAACACACACACACATATAAAATGTTGTTCCTTCCCTTTCAGTGAAAGCATTACATGTGAAGTAAGGGAAAGTGGATTCAAGAAACCTTAATCATCTCACTGATAGCATCAACTGAAAGTGGTTTGTGCAAATTGCAGAAATCTTTTTTTATCATGCAAAATAGCTTCAAATGCTCACAGAGATAGCAAAACAGTGAGAGAGTCAAATGGCCTCTGGGCTCTTCAAGTATAACTCTGAAATGATGCTGTAGTTTCAGCTTGGTTCACGAGATAAAGATCATGGAAGGAGTTTGTGTTGCCAGTATCAGTGTCCGATGGAAAGCCCAAAAGTCCTGAAAGAAGGAAGAACTGGACGTTATAAAAACCCCAGAGCTGCCTTCAAAGAAAAAGCTCTGAGTCAAGTTTTCCCTTACCGTGGATCATCATCTTATTTCACATCCCACATTACCACACTTTTCCTCCCTCTGCTCCATTGTGCTCTCTGAAGAGACAGGGCAATATCCAGTTTAAGGATATTGACATATCTTGACATGTTTCAGAAGGGAAATGTGGACTTCACACCGCACTGTTGTTTTTAATTAGCAAAACGTGTGGTTCTTTTAACATCTAGTTCTGCCCAGAATAAACCTAAGAGAAAGATGCATTTACATCCGTGCCAAGAGTCTGGTTCATTCTTTTACTTATGTGAAATGGTCAGACTCCCCCAGAATATTTTAAAGGCAAATTCTCTCTCTATCTATTTCAAATTTATCCCACCCTTCCTTCAAGGAGTCTAGAAGACTGGTATGCATGTTCCATGGCAGAGTGGGAACTTGAATCTGAGGCCAAATCTACACCTCCCCTCTGAAGTAGTTTGACTGCTGTCTTTTCCTACACTCATTTCACACTGGTTTCAAATTTCACTTTGTTTTTTCCCCCTGGGTCTGAAGAGCAGTAAGCAACAGGATCTGTTTAAAGCAGTGTAATGCTAGCTTGACCACAAGAGGGCAATTAACGAATATAGATAGTGATTTTTAAACTAGAACAAGTATGGTTTGAAACTAGATAGACATTTTTTAAAAAACTAGAATGATTCCAGCGGGAAAGTCAGATGTAGATTTGACCTGAGTCTCATGCATCTAAATCAGCACTTTAAATACTTTACCACATGGACAAGGAGAGGGTGCCTATCTTTCCCCCCCCTTCCAGGATAAATAAAAATATGGAGTGGAATCAGTTCTGCTTGGCAAAACTATGTGAGCACGGAAGGATTGAACTTGTCCTGCATCCATAGTACAATATCAGTCCAAATGAAGATATTTGCTTTTTGAAAAAAAATTAGAAAGATCCAGTCAGGATTTTCTCTGTGTCTTCTAATGTCTCTTCACATTTAATTAGGCTGCTAGTGTGAATGACTTCCAACTTTCCTAGGTTTCCTCTTTATTAAAGGACATGTGGGCAGAAAAGCAGAGGCGTGGAGGTGGATCTTGGTCCATGTAATTCAGGAGCTTGGTCTGGAGAATGATTATCCAGTAGTCTCATGCCATCCACCCCTCTAAGCAATATTATGTGATTAGGACTCACCAGTTTTTTCAGGTTCTGCAACTCCTTTGTCCAGAACATGAAAAATATCCTGATCATCAGAGGTAAACTTATTGCACTTTCTGGTATAGCCAGGGACTGACATTCACACAGGGCCTCAAACTTAGACTTTTGATGTTATCTTAAAATATATACAGTTTAGGGTTGCCAAGTCCTTATTACTTACCGGCAGGGGGGAGTCCTCCTGACACTGCAATGATGTCACCCGGAAGTGACATCATCACATTGGGGCATTGCCAGGGCAACGCTTTGGCAATCGCCCAAAAACTCTATGATACCATAGAGTTTTGGGGCTATTGCTAGAGCGTCGTCCCGGCAACGTCCCCAATGTGATGACGTCACTTCCAGGTGACGTCATAACACTGGGGAAGTCGACAACTTCAGGGGTGGGGTTTCCCCCGCCGGCCGAATGCTGGCCGGCGGAACGGGAACCCCTGTAGCAGGGGATCCCCCGCCTCCCGGGCTGACTTGGCAGCCCTAATACAGTTGCAGAGATACTGACAGGAATAAAATAAGAAGGCATTCATCATACAACTTTAAACTTGCATCATTACTAGGCCACACCATTTGTAGTCCACGCTATGAATTAATAACCTTTGACATTTCTTCATTTCTTAAGGTAGCGGAAGACTAAAAAATCCTGAAGTGGTCTGGGCCTCTCTCGACCTCTGAGGGGCCCTGCCTACACTGCCTTAAAAGCTCTGGTGAATAAAGCAGCCTTACCATGCCTCCTAAAAACTTCCAAGGATGGCACACCCCTCAACTCCTCAAAGAGTCCATTCTTCAGAGAAAAAGCATGAGCCCTTACCAATGCCGCCTAATGAGGGAACAACCAAGCAGTAGCTATGCAAAGATCTCCCCGAACTGTTTGGAAAGGGTCACAAATTACATTTTTAAATATTCAGAAATGAACTCCACGGTCAATATTTCTCTTTTAATTTTCATTAGTGCTGAGCTATAATTTGCCAAATGAAGGAAAAAATTCCTTCCATGGACAGCTTCAGGAACAGGAACCACCATCTGGCAGGGCCAGAACAATGGGAGGAGGGCACGACACCAGCCTCTGGATTGCTGCAGCATAGTGGCCACCATTCTTCCATTTAGTGGAAGGACTGAGCCATCTTAATGTCTCTTAACTTGATTTTCAATACAGAAACGATCTGTTGACAGTGCTGCTGGTTCTGATCTGGCCATTTTATTAGTGATTGGGGCTTATATATTACAATTGTTGCTGTGAACATTATTATCGGACATGTATTTTCTCTTTCCAAATTTTGCTTTTTGAGATATAGCCACTGATTCCTCTGATTTCTTTTTTTTCCTCTTTCAAAAAAAAAAAAAGAATTTCTCTCTATTTTCTCTTTGATTTCTCTCTGTAGTTTTCTGTTACAACTCTATGCACCCTTTTGTAACTTCAGCCCTTGCGTTTCTTTTACGTTACACACCACAAGGGGGTGCTCTGGCGGGAGGATAGGAAGGTCAGGAAAGACATTGCCTGCCTCTGAGCCTCTGCAGAATTAAATTATGACATTTCATACAACCTCCTTTCCTTTTTCTTTCTCTTTTGATCAGAATTGACTCAAAACAGACTCCAAATTCCTAAAAAAGTGGAAATGAAATAGATTGCTGGATTTTAGGGGAAATGGGGTAAAGAGAAATTGAGAGAACTCTTCTTGACACCACTAGCTGCTTTAAATTGATGTTAGATTGCTATGATAAATATGTTTATGTAAAGGTGGCCTAAACAAATACACAGGCAGGATTCTTCCATTGCTCAGCTACTGAGTTCCACGTCTCCTAGGTCTAGCAGACAGTTTCATATGCCAGCAAAACAGCAAAAAGGATCTGAAAGATTTATCTGTAATGTTATTGAGCCGTGGACATATTCATATTTCCTATGGAATTACATTAAGTATACTAATAGCATCTATTTATCCCAAGTCCTTATTTCAGTTACACTGCTAATTAGGTGAATTAATGACTTCATCAGGAAATCATTGTCTCAACAATTCCAGTCTCCCCTTAAATCTGGTGGCAACTAATTAACACAAAGTTAGCAAACATACTCCCTACTTTTTGCAAAGTTGCAGTTACCCTGGTGGTTGGCAATTCATCCTCTGTTGTTTGACGGGTAAATGCTTCCAAATGGTATTTCAAATTCTAGTAGCAAAGCATCCTTCTAATAAAAAAGATCTTCCAGAAAGAAAGCTGGAGGACACATTTGTTAGTGACCAAGACTAGAAAAATCATTTTGTTTTGGGACGGATGAGCGTACAGCTCCACTAGGTGCTATGAATCCATGTTTTCAAAATCTCTTCCTGCAGTTTCAGGTTTCTGATTATCGGCATGTAGGTGGGATCTGTAATTCATGCATCCTAAGGCAGGGGTAAAGGTTATTTCAAAATTCGCTACTCTTGTATCTGTTTTGATTTAGCTTCTCCCTTGTACAAGTCAAACTCATGATTATTTATTTTGAGCCATTTTCTGTTTCCTCCCACCAAATATTTCCCATCAGACGTGATTCCTTTTACCACTATTTGTATGCCCGTAAATCAGCCTTCTTCATGTATAGTTGTGTATGGATGAGATACACTGTTCATATTGATAAGTATAAATTAGATCTATGTGCCCTGACCCTGTTATGAAGCTTAGTAGGTGACACTGGACCTTTTGCTCTCTTGCATCCTAACAGACCTCACAGAATTGTTATGAAGATAAAACAGAGAAGAGTAAAATCCTGAATGCCACTATAAACTCCTTGGCGGAAGGGTATGATGCACAAGTATTTGATATACAGACAAATAATATAAAAAATGTACAATGTGTGTACACACTACAGACTAATCTGTAAATCCACTGAAAACAATATAACTGAATATAAAAAAGGGGGGGGAAAGGATATTTATTCTTTGGTATCAGGACGTCAGTCCTTTGATGAGGACTCTCAGTCTGGAATGCCCTTCCTGACAATACTCATCTTTTATCCTTGCTTTTGAAAAGCACATTAATAACCATGGTGTCCATTTCCCAAGATCCCTAGCACACCCAATTTTGCAAACTGGCCTTATCAGCAACCAGGCAGACCTGGGGCCCCCCAACAACACCATTCAATATTTAGGGATGAGCTGCTTTCCCCTTGTCCATTTTTTAAATCATTCCAACATTTCTCTCCACATAGCAGTCCCTTCTTCCTTAATTCTTATTAATCTCAGAGAATTCTAAGAATCATTCTGGCATTAGATTGTCTCCAATTTGCAAAAAACAAACAAACACACCACCCTGTTCAGTTCTTTTGACTCTGGTCTCCTTTCTGTCTTACCAAAATTCATGGGTACATTGATAAGCCCTGAAATAAAGCTGCCTCTCTGTGATGGTACATATGACTATGTCAAAATTATTTTAGTGTAGTGTTTAATGAGCTATTCAGGCTAATAAAACTAATCTGGGGATACGGTTACCAGTTCAATGTTGGAAAATTCCTGAAGATTTGGGGGTGGAAACTGGGGGTGATGGGGTTTGGGGAGGGGAGGTACCTCAGAGGGTATAATTCCATTGGAGTCCTCCTTCCAAAGCAGCCATTTTCTCCAGGGGAACTGATCTCTGTAGTCTGAATATTAGTTGTAATTCCAGGAGATCTCCAGACCTCACCTGGAGGTCAGCAACTATAAATGGGGAGGAATTTAGACCATGTGAACTTCTGGATAGGGATGGGCACAAACCACAAAAATGGGGTTTGGTTCATGGGCAAACCATGAACTGAACCATGAACCCCACAAACCCAGTTGGCTTGCATACAAACTGAACTGGGTTCATGAGGTTTGTGCCTGAAACAGCTGATCCATGGGGCAGTCTACTCCCACAGCTCAGATGGTTCAGGCTCATCACAAACCACCACGAACTACATCAAAATTTGTGAAAGTTTGTGGTGGTTCTTCAGTTTTTGAACATTGGTTTGCGAATCAAGAGCTGGACAAAATGTGTGATGAACTTTAGTTTGTCAGCCAATTCATGTCCATCCTTAATTCTAAAACATCCCTATCATGATTCAGAACATTGATCTGGGATGACTTGGAAAGTGGATCTCATGGGCTCAATCCATCACAGAAACAAGTTCTTTAATTCTTTAAAGTCCTTTAATTCCTTAAGAGTCAAAAGGGATTTCTTTAAAAAAAAATCCTGAGCACTCTGAGTAATATCTCCTCCAGGAAAGGCTGTGAGTCCTTGCAATATGAGGGAACAGGAAGGAGAAGAGATAGAAAGAAAAAGAGTACAGAAGGGGGAAAGTCCTCGGTGGGAAGCAGTGTTTTCCCCATTCTGGTTTTCCATATTTCTGGGATTCATTTTCAGAACACCTTGAATACATTGCTCCTTGGTCCAAAAGGAAGAAAAAAGAATTAACTCCAAAGCCTGATACCACCCCACAGACTTCAGGGGCTGGTTGGCGTGGCAGACTAAGGCGGGGGGAATTTCCCCCGCGGTGCTGCATTCGCACGCCGCCGGAAGGGCAGACGCCAGCGGGCAGACGCCGCGCAGCTCCCCCTCCCCGCGCGCGTTCACACCCGCTCCGGCGGGTGGAACGCATGCCGCAGCAGCCATGCACCACTTTGAAGTGGTGCTCGGCTGCTGCGGGAGGAGTGCGGCGCCGGACGCAATGCATCTGGGCCGCCTCCTCGGGGCAGATGCAGCTGTCTGAATGGCCACTCTGCCTCCGCTTTTGAAGCGGAGGCAGAGCGGCCAAGACTGCCAGTCTGTCCTCAGCCAGAGCTTCTGGAACTGTGTGGGGTTATCAGGATGAGGACAGGGTCTGGGTAGGGGAAGCCTCAAATGGAGGTAAGCTTGCGTGTTGGGTAAAAGAGCGCCTCCTGTCAGGACATCTGGTATCCCTGGAGTTGCCATCCTCCAGGTGTGGCCTGGAATTTTCCTAGAATTACAGCTGATCTCCAGATGATAGAAACCAGTTCCCCTGGAGGCAATGTCAGCTTCAGAAAGTCCACTCTGTGGCATCCCATGCCTGCTGAGCTTCCTCCCCTCCTCAAACTCTGCCTTTCCCAGCCTCCACCCCCAAACCTCCAAGAATTTCCCATGCCCTGGGTATTGTCTTGCTGCATAACAGAGGCTCAGATTATAGAAGATTTTTTTCCCCTTGTTGTTTCAGCATGAAAATCCCTGTTTCAATTTTACTTCTTCTTTGTGCAAATAGACATGGTGAAGCTTTATTCTGTTTTATCAACACTTCTGTGTGCTTCACTAGAATGCATTTATTTACAAAACTATCCAGAAGATTGAGGACAAAAACTGTGCAAACAAATTACAGTAAAGAAAATCTGTTCCCAGCTTATCCTTTTCAGACCTCCTCGGAGCAATCAGACTGGCTGACCCCCATGCTACAAAGTTTGCTGCAGAAGTTTTCATATGGTCTAGAACCCAGTTTATCAGACACGTGAAGCAGATCTTCAGTTGGCAGACAGAGAGACACGCACATGGTTATAAAGACAGAAAACCACAAACAATGGGGTTAAAAGGCCACCAGTTTCAAACAGTGTAGGATGTGATTTTTTTTTTGGTAAAATTCATATGTATTCAAGATAAGCCCAGTAACTATTCACAATAACAGTAATTGGCAATAACAGAGTCTCCCTAATTGGCTAAGCTGATTAACATCTGTGGTGGTAAGAAATTTATTCAGGGTTTGGGAAATGCAATCAAATTCCTTGATGAATTCATATACCGAGTCACATAATTACACCCTGAATTTCTGGTATTTCATAGCCTTTTGACCTTCCTGCTTACATTTTCCCCTGTGTAACTAGGGGTGTAACAAAGTGTGTAGATAGATATATCTGTATGTCTACCAACTAAGGATCTACATCTTTCATCTGATGAAGTGGGCTCCAATTAGGGTCGCTAGGTTACCCCTGGCCACAGCTGGGGGATGGAAGGTAAGGTTGCTATATCCAGGCTGGGAGATTTGGGGATGGAGCTTGGGGAGAACATGGATCTCAGTGGGGTACAATGCCACAGAGTCCACCCTCAAAAGCATCCATTTTCTTCAAGGGAACTGATCTCTGTAGCCTAGAGATGAGCTGTAATTTCAGGGGATCCCCAGATCCCACCTGGAGGATGGCATCCCTAGTTCTGATGCACAAAAGCATATGCTGCAGCCGCAATAAATCTATTAGTCTTCAAGGTGCTGCACAATTCTTGTTTGTTCTTTCAACAGCCTTCAACTGCCTGTAAAAACCTATCATCTGTCTCCAGCTTTACAGTGTAATTGTTCTTCAGAATGTGAATTGCCCGAGGGCTGCGACAGCTCAAGGAATTTGGTGTCCTATCATTGCATTCCGGTCAGTGACAAGACAACAGAAAAAAAAAATAAGAACAGCTCAAGACTCGCTCATTGTGTATTATAAAGGCACACTCTGTCTCTTCCACTATCTTCTTTTTTTCAAATTCCTCACTGTAATTATACTGGCAAAGGATCTTAGTGAACAGATATCTCCTTCTATTTATACACATTCTGGTCTTGTCTTACTACGCAACCTGTCTTTCAACTGCCATTGCCAAGACCTTATTTATGAATGCAAATTGTTAAGCAAAAGGTCTGGGATAATCTTAGCAAAGGAGACAGGGAACAAAACTTATCCCCAGGATCATGGCTGATCCCCTAGGGAACTATTCTTCTTTGAGCTCCATGCCAAAGTTTATATGTTCAGCCTCCTTGATGCCAAATACAGTTACTGTGATATGGAAGTTAAGTTGCTTGGTTATAATACTCATTCGAGTTGCTGCAATACAGGTAGGTCCCTGAAGATACATCTACTGAAATGTTCATCATGAAACTGCTTGCAATATTGTAATGATTGAAAACTGGATGTTGTAAATGGATGTGAAAAGGCTTTGGGGATCTTATCAAGAAATGTCAACAGACAAAACCATCTTCAGGAAAATTGGATGAAATCACCAGTCCCAACTGGGAAACAGTTCAGAATCAATCTTACTGCTGACATTTGAGAGCCTTGAATTTTCCAGTTGACTATTTGGGGTTGGGGATGCTGAAAAGTATTTTGTAATTACCTCTTCATATTCTGAAGTGTCCCACTGTTTTAATAATCCCAAAACAGACATTTATTGGAGACGTGTAGGGAACCAGTGGTACTCCTTGAAGTTATGTCCAAAACTTTGCCAGTGTATCTTCTGAAACAGGGATCAGCATGGTGAGACACCAGCTGAGGCCTGTGACCAGGCAGATAAGGTTGCCAGGCCAAGCCTGTCAACCAGAGGGAGGATTGGGCGTGGGGAGGGTGGGCATGTGACATTGATGATGTTACTACATCACTTCCAGGTACAACCCAGAAGTGACAACATGTAGCTCTAGCTAGGAATTGCCAAATTCTGGGGATTATTTGTTTGTTTGTTTATTAAAATAGATTTTATTTTAAACTACCCTCCCCTGTGGAACAGTGCTCAGGGCGGCGTACATCAATAAATACATTTACATAATCCATTCACAGTTAAAATAATAAAATTCATGGTTTACATTAATAGGACAGTAGTGAGCCTATAACCAATAAGATGGCGATTAGACTGCCAAAATATGCTGGGGGAGGGGGAGGCAGGAAAAAAAAAAAACAGGAGTGCCAGTCAGATAAAAAAACGTGGCTGTCCTCAACCAAATGCCTGGTGGAACACCTCTGTCTTGCAAGCCCTGTGGAACTGTGTTAAGTCCTGCAGGGCACAGATATTGTTTGGAAGAGAGTTCCACCAGGATGCCCTGGCCCTGGTTGAGGACAGCCAAATGTCTCTTGGGCCGGGAACCAGCAGAAGGTTCTCATTAACCAAGAACAATGCTTTTAAGGGGTATACCAGGAGATGTGTTCCCAAAGATACATGGGAGGTTTAAATTTTTCTCTCACCACTTCTTGGACTGGTGGTAGCCAACAGCAATTATTGGCGAGAGGCCTGGTACTCCTACTGGCAGTGGGTCCAGTGTGCAATTGCCAGGTCAATCACCTACATCCCAGTTAAGCACAAAAATAATATACTCTGCCCCCCCCCCCCTCCAGTTACCATAGGAACTTCTGGAGCAATTTCCCAATTCTTCCTGGAGGCATGCATGAAAAAATAGAACCCTGATCTCCTTTCTGCTTCCTTCAGGCCTGCTAGCTGTAACCGTACTTCTTTCTCTCTAGCCAGTTAGGGGAAAGGACAAAGAGAGTAGCAATAGGAAGGAGATGTAACTGAGAAGGGCAGTGACCATATTTGGTGGGGCAGAAGGGACTTGCACTGGGCCATTGGACATCTTTTCCAGAGACTATTGGACTCAAAAATAATTTTTAGCTGGCTGTACTTTGAAATGAATTTGGGAGTTCATCTTTGGGAAGAACTTCAGGGGTATTTCAAGGAAACCCAAACAATTTATATTTATTATTGCTGGATAGACTTATGCACCACATTGTCAACTAAAAGTGCCCGAAGCAATGCACAGTAACACACAACTAAAACAAGGCTTTTAGGCAGGGCTGGCAACATTTCTCAGGGGAATTCTGCACATCACTGGGTTGTCAACAGATTTTGCCTAACGTGAAATTCAAAGCAAATTTGGAGGTTCATCCCCAGGCAAAACATCTGGAACATTCTGGGATGCCAGCTAATATATGCAGTGCTGTGGGATGATGGCAAGACATATACAACAGCCAAGGCAATCCAAACTAGGTTTCTCTTTAGATCCCTATTTGTAGCTGAGACAGTAGAACATGCACCCTTATCATGCTTTTAGACATCAGAAGAACCTGTCAGACCTACAGTGGCTTCCTTTTCTAGAATTTTCTCAAGTTGCTAGGATTGGATTGTTGGCTCTGGGATTTGGACAAATGGGTCATTTATTTAATTTGGTGTAATTATTTCACTGAATGGCAATACAAGCTTTTTATCCCTTTTTACAGAGAGGGAAATAAGAATCATTGTCCATTTGTTCCCAAGCTAATCTCTTGTTTGAGTCTGTCAACCTCAGTAAGAGAGATGGTTTTATTATTAAAAACTCAAACAACAGGGGAAGATCACCACAAGGTGAGACACCTTCATGAATCCTCATGGGTACACTTTCATACAAATGTGCTCCCTGCATTTTGAACTGGAGATACAAGCTAGGGATATTTTTGCATTTCTCATCCCTGTAGTTTTGAGCCAAAGTTCTGTTTCTGCATTGTGTGAATCAAACATTTTTGTTCCATTCACTAGTTTCTTACACTATTTTTTCCATAAAATATATGTATTTTCAACATGATCTGTATATCAGTAAATCGGTATTTTATCTGTCTTATACATATAAAAATAATAGATTGTATATATTAATAAGGTTTAAATTGCATGTAAAATCGTACATCTATAGAACTTAAAGGAAACTCCAAAGTCAAGAGGAGAAAATGGAGAATCAGGTTGATCAAAATAGAAAAGGGATGCCAAAATTGCTGAAATAGGGACATTTTCCCCCTCCATTGTCACATGAAAATTTCCCATTGAAAATAAAGGTTGTATCTGACTTCTGTCTTGTGAGTTGACCATGTGTAAGAGCACAGAAGAGTTACTTTTTTTTTTCAAATGACATTTCTGGACAAACTTTTTGATAACCCTTCCCTTCCATCCAACACTTTGCACTCCACCCAAAGTGAGTGGAAAGGAAACAGAGCACTCTAGCCTATTTTTGATTTACTGTTTATTTCTTAAAAAAAAATCTATCTCTTGCAGGCTCTTACTGCTTCTGGTGCAACATGATTGCCTTGAATGACTTGTAAATGTTGAAAAGTAAACTAGCAAGTGGGTCTTGTTAAAGGTATTTACAGTGCTAGAAGTATGCCTTGATATTTGCAATCGACAATTATCCAAACTTAGGAGCTCTCTTTCTCTCTGTCTCACACACGTAAACACAGAGATGCTTCCCTCCATCCCATGGGCTGATAACTCTTGTTCCTTGATAGAAATGAATTCTGTTATTTTGTGAACACTATATTAGCCACATGTATTTGGAGGGTACAATTTATGACAAGTGTAGTTTCCTAGCAACACTAGCAACTGTGCTCTTAGGTGTTTAGGGGTGGAAGGGATTGTGGGTAGGAAAGAAAGACTTTTTTTTTTTTGGTTTGCGAGGCACACAGCTGCCTATGAATCTCTGAACAGTGAACAGAGCACCTGTCATGACAGAAAAGCAAAATCTCTCACATCCAATCTGACCTGGACTCTGTGTTAGCAGTGAGAGGTTCAGGTGTGCAAGGGCACAGACTTGTCTAACTGTGTTTGTTCAGCCTGAGGATGTGGGCAGGGTCCTTGGAAGTTTGAAGCCCACCACTGCTGTGGAGTGTCCTTGACTCAGGAGACTTCAATAATTATCAACCAGCCTCAAATGTTCCATTCTTGAGCAAGGTGATCAGGCAGGTGGTGGATGGACAATTCCAAGCCTTCCTGGATGAGGTAAATTGTTCAAATCCCTTCCAGTCTGGTTTCAGACCTGGTTATGGGACTGAAACATCCTTGGTCAGCCTGGTGACTTGTGCCGGGAAATGGACAGAGGGAGTGTGTCTCTGTTGATTCTCCTGGACCTCTCAGCAGCTTTCAGCATCATCAGTCATGGTATCCTTCTGGACCACTATGTGGATGGGATTGGGAGGTACCATTCTGAGGTGGTTCTGGTCATACTGGAGGATAGGTTTCAGATGGTGGTATGGGGGGATTGCTGTTCAGCCCCTTGCCCTTTGGCCTATAATGTCTCACAACTTTCCATCTTGTCCCCCATACTCTAACATCTACATGAAAGCACTGGGAAATTTGGGCTGGATTGTCATCCATATGCAGATGACACCCAGCATTATCGCACGCTTCCAGCTGATCCCAGGGAGGCTGTAGAAGCCCTGACCCAGTGCCTGGAGGCAGTTTTAGAGTGGGTATGGGGTAGTAAACTGAAGCTTAATTCCAACAAGACAGAAGTGCTACTGGTGGATGGAAGGCCTAACCTGAGAGTTAAGGTCTCATCCATCGAGAATGGAGTTGCACTCCCCTTGAAGGAACAGGTCTGTCTTTTGGGGGTGCAGATCGATCCAGCCCTACTGCTATATAAGCAGGTGGCCACTGTGGTCAGAAGTGTCTTTTACCAGCTTCAGCTGGTTAGCCAGCTGTGGCCCATTCTGGACAGAAAATTTCTGGCCACTGTGGTGCATGCCCTCAATTCATCTAGATTAGATTACTGCACTGCACTCTACATGGGGCTGCCCTTGAGAAGGGTTCAGAAACTTCAGTTACTGCAGAGTGCTGTAGCCAAGATGTTAACTGGAGTGGGATGCAGGGACCAGATCACTCCAGTCTTGGCCCATCAACACTGGCTCCCAATTTCTTTCCAGGCACAATTCAAAGTGCTGGTCTTGACCTTCGAAGCTATATATGGTTTGGGAGCAACATATCTGAAGGACTGTCTACTTCTTTATGAACCCAGCCAACCACTGTAGTCATCTTCCAAGGCCCTGCTTTAGGCGCTCCCAACTTCTGAGATTAGGCAGGTGGCAACCTGGGAGAGGGCCTTCTTGGCCATGGCACCAAAGTTCTAGAACTCTCTCCCCAGGGAGCTTCATCTGCCCCCTTCTGTTGCCATCTTCCCCCAGCAAATAAAGATTGTTTGTTTGTTCGTTTGGCATACCCTCAGAGATCCCTCTTCCCCAACCAATTTTTTAACTGCTCTTTTTAAAAATGTTTTAATACGTATTTTTAACTTTGTTTTAAATTTGTTTAACCCTGCATGTTGTGTGTGCGTGTGTGTGTGATTTTAATGGTTTCAAAATGTGGTTTTAACTTGCATGTTTTGAATTGTTAGCTGCCTTGGTGGCCTGTGTGAAGGTAGAAAGGTAGGATATATATATATATATTTAAAAGCCTCACATGGGGATATGAGGATAAATACTTAGGAAATTATGAATATTATAGAGCAATGCAAA
The DNA here is from genome assembly GCA_029233225.1 of Lepidodactylus listeri. Taxonomy (NCBI): domain Eukaryota; kingdom Metazoa; phylum Chordata; class Lepidosauria; order Squamata; family Gekkonidae; genus Lepidodactylus; species Lepidodactylus listeri. The sequence goes on from JARCFY010000013.1 coordinate 45,280,608, forward strand.
GGAATTCCAGGTCTTTTCTGCCTAGCAATGAAGCATTTGAGTTAGAGAGTTGTGGCTGCCCCCAGGGGCAGGAGTCCAAGTTAGTTCTGCATTCTAGTTCTGAGGGAGGTCCCCTTCACTATTCAATTGATGCCTCTGGGTGCAATGCAGAGTTTGTCCTTCTAGCTTAGGCACACCGGCACTGTGGTTGCCAGCTGTGACCAGTGAAATCAATTCAGAGGCTGCCAGCCCACAGTATCCATCTCCCCCAAAGTCCTGCAAGTAAGGGAAAATATCTTGCCATTTGGCTAAACATATGGCAATGGGCAGCAGAAGGTTTTCATAGTACAGAGGTAAATAACATCACCAGGTTCACAGCATCCCATTAAGTCTCTATTAAAGAGGCAGGACATATATTTTTCTCCAAGCCTGCAGAACAAAATAGGCAATCCACTCCCCCACCAAAAAAAAAAACACCTGCCCTGAGATGTGGAACAAGGCAACCAGCTGAACATCCATTCTGGAAATTCGGGAGGGTGGGTGCCATGTCTGTTGGGAAAGGATAAGGATGACCCAGCAGAACCCATAGGGCATCCAGGTCTTCTCCTTAGGGGCTTGCCCACATGAAGTGTAAGGCTCAGATGGATGCCAGTGGACCTGTTTTCCATTGGCTGACTGCATAGATCTCTGTTCATATTTTCATCAACAGTTTTGGTTCTCCATTTCTGCTGTTGTGCTATTTCACTATTGGCTTTGTAAATACTTCCTATTGTATAGCCATGTTGTATAACTGTTATGCACAATTTATATGGCATTTATATGTACTCCCTATACTGATAGAAGGCTGATTTACTCACATGTATGTTACATAAACAAAAAAGGAACGAGAAATCATGGATTTGGTTAGCATAAGGAGAAAAGTAAAGTCAAAACAGCAGTTTTGGGAGAGGGAACTGAAACAGCAGAAGTGAGAAACTCAAAATCATTCTGTACGAAGTACCAAGTTTGAAGAAGTTTTTTGTTTAGTTTCTCTGCCATCTTCTTTAAGCAATCCTTTCATTCCTTTGGCAATCCAAAGGCCCAACCACCTCCCTAGTGGATTTTTCACTCCCAATACATTTGAAGAAATCTTGTTTGTCTTAATTTTTTTTTTAATCAGTCCGCTCAAGTTCTCTTTTTGCTCACTTTGCCTTGGAGGCAAATTTGCCTCAAAACTCATTAGTACAGTGATCCCCAATACAGTGCCAGTAGACAACAAGATCCTTGCCTAGGGAGTTTCCTGTTGTCCACATCTTTCTTTCTCAAAGCAAACACCAAATCCTGGTTTCCCTCCACCTCATCCAGTAGGAGATTCAGAAGAGCTCAGGAGGCATCACCTTTGGGTCTGCCTGGTGCACCCATTCAGAAACAGTAGCCTCCATCATAGTTGTACACTTGGCTTGGAGTCTCCCAACATTTTGTGACTGGTCCGCAGGCCTCCATGGCAACCATTTTTTAATGGTTCCCACTATCCATTTTCAAAGCTCCAAGTGCCCACAGATGGAAAAAAGCTGAGGATTCCTGAATTAGTGGGACCCTCAGATGTAACAGATACCTTTGTCAATGAGCAATGGGGAAGGAGGGGGGACAGACTCGATTTCCACTCTCCTACCACTAATTGAAAACAGCCTGTGAGAAGTTGCCCAAGAGGCTGTGCAATGATGCCCCAGGCTATTTCCTCAGTCAGCAGTTCTGGTGCCAAATGGCTTGGGTAGCCACAAGCTGACCCTTGGCCCAAAGCCATGCCATCCACTTGTGACAAGCTGCAAGATTTGTGCACCAGACAATGGGGGGCGGAAGGCTGAAATACCTCCAGGCCTCACCCTGAACTTTCAGCTGGTGGGAAAATCATCCATGCAGCTACACCCAGAAGAAATGGTTTATACATCTGCCTGCGTCACCTTGAGATAGCCTTTATGCCAGCATTTGGGGAAAAAAAATTGCAGCAATACATTTCAGCCTCTCGGAAATAATATGTACATATCTGCAAAGCAGCTGTGTGTCTCTCTCTCTCTCTCTCTTTGGAGTCTCGGAGTATGTTATTACTGTGCCTCGCTCAATTAAAGTTTAATATTTACCTTTGTGCTGATGAATTATATATACCACAAGGTCAGAATCTTGGGGAAGAACAGCAAAAAAAAAAAAAAAAAAAATCAGGATTCTAGCCATAATGAATGTTGCATGTTTTATGGACATTTCTCTCTTTCCCTTCTGTATCAAGAGCTACAGATGCAGGTAAACTTCCCAGGAGATTTTTTTATTATGAAGACATTATCGAGAGGTGAAAAATTGAAATATATCTTTCAATTGTGTGAGCATAGGCATTTTTCTTTAAAACAAGGTGGGCAACTTGTTTATCGCCACGGGCTAGAGCAGGAATGTAACACACAACATTCAATTAAATAACCTTAAGCCTCAGTTTGAATGGTCAGTCTCCCTCCACCCCTCCTTTCCTCTCTTTCCCCATACGCTTTCAGTATGTTAGTGAATGTAATTTGAACGGGCCATATGGAGAAACACCAGCTGCCGTGCATATTCACTGTGTGTGTCTTAAAAGTGTGAGTTGTGCACATTGTCTGGTCCATACATATATATATATAACTTCCAAGTGATGCTGAAGGATCTGGATATAGCATCTGAATGGAATTCCTTTGTGGGGTACACCCCTCAGTCTCCATCCAGAGAACATACACAAGCAATATGCAAAAACTCTTCTATTCTCATTTATTTATTTTTCCCACCACATTCAAGGAGTGTGTATCAAATGTGCATATGTATAACGTAAATATGAGCCATTTTTGCTGCATCAGAGCTGATGCACATAAAGTGGATTGACAGCTTGGACACCACTATGGAAATGCTAAATGGGGGTTATATTTTCAACTCTTATCTCTAACCCCAAGATGTGAAAATAATGCATCGACTTTGAAATAGGGTTACATACCGTAAAATCTTGGGAGCGGGGTGGACAGATTTGTTTCAGCTAGTCCTACTATCTTAAACATGGTGATTCTCTGATAGAAGGAGCCTCATCTTTTAAACAGAAATCCTCACAATGAAGCTTCTCTTCATAGCCTGAAAAAAATCCAGGGAGAATCGGCATCAGCCAACATAAGAGGTGTCAGTTAGCCAAACCCATTTGGTGTCTTCTGTTTCTTGAGGTTATTAGAATCTTGTTTCATCACACAGTTTGGCTTGGTTTCTTTGAGGCAATCCAAAACTCTTCTTGTGTAGAACCACCTGATTTTTTTTTAAAGGGAAAAAACCCTCAGTCCAATCACCTTTGCCAGCATGTGATGAAGAGGCTGCAGGTGTCACTGGTATACATTCTCATTAAAACTGAGATCAGAAACCATCTTTCTCGCACACCTGCTTAGCAACATTAAGGCACTGCTTGCATGAAACATTCTTGGAGTGAAGGAGGGGGAGATGTGAAATTTCACAACATTCCAGAATGATGGGGAAGCTCCCAGGGCAAAATCCAACATTACAGTTCTCAGAAAAAAATAAATAAAGCAGAAGTCCAGTGGCCACTTAAAGACTATCAAAGCTTCTTCCAGTGTGAAGTGGTTGTGATTCCATCAGATGCATAAGTGAGCTGTGACTCACAAAAGCTTATGGTGGAATAAGCTCCGTAAATCTTTAAGCCAGTTTGGTGTAGTGGTTAAGTGCGTGGACTCTAATCTGGGAGAACCGGGTTTGATTCCCCACTCCTCCACTTGCACCTGGCTGGATGACCTTGGGCAAGCCATAGCTCTGTACCAGCTGTTCCCTCAAGGACAGCTTGGGAAAGAGTTCTCTCAGCCCTACCTACCTCACAGGGTGTCTGTTGTGGGGAGGGGATGGGAAAGGAGTTTGTAAGCCGCTCTGAGACTCCCTTGGGGAGTGGAGGGTGGGGTATAAATCCAATCTCTTCTTCTCTTCTTCTTCTTCTTTAAGGTGCCACTGGACTCCTGTTTTATTGTGCTGCAATAGACCAAAAAAAGGCTACCCCTCTGGAATTAGTCTCAGCTTCAGTTGAGGGTGGACTGAAACATTGTCCGTTTCAAACTGACTTAAGTTGCCTTTTGGAAAAGCAGATGACCATTAACAGATTTTTCAGATGTTGGTGAGAAAACAAGAAGTCCTAAACAGGATGTCTGGCAGTCAAATAGTGATCACCCTGTCCAATCTTGCACCCGTGTACAATACAACTTCCTCCTAGGGAATGGTATAAAATGCAATGAGGCTCCTTGCTCAAAAGAGGCCAAACAAGTTGTCTCCTCACACCTACATTGTTTGAATGGTCAGTCCTATGAACTGTTACTTGGACATAGCAGATTATGCCACTGGGGCATCAGAGAGGACTAAGCACTGAATGTTCACTGTTTGCTTCAGATATGGCACATTTGATGACACCAACAGACTACTAAAGAAAGTTCATATTGTGTTGGTGCTCTTTGCCCTGGAATTATGTTCCTCCTCTTTCTTGGGAGGGACTGTAGTACAATGCAAGTTTTGTATTTATGCAGGAGGTCCCCAGTTCAGTCTCCAGTGTCTCCAGTTAAAAGTTTTCAGATAGCAAATGTGGGAAAGAGCTTTCTCAGTCTGAAAACCTGGAGGGTCACTGCCAATAAGGGAAGACAGTACTGAACCATATAAACTCACAGTCTGGTTTAGCATCAACACTTCATATGTTGCTTGCCCCTTTGTTAGTCCTCCTTGGTCTTCTTGGTCCAAATCACTCTTGAGTCTGTTTAGCCTACACAGTTTCATTCACAACATCTATGACATCATCACATTGGGTATAGTAAAGATTTTTTTCTTGTGTTGCTGCTTGCACAAAAGCTTTAGTGCGAGTATAAATTTTTTGCTGGATCCAGCCAATGCATGCAGGGGGTGGGGGGTGGGATGGAAGTACCTTGAGACACAGGACTGAGAGGAATAGATGAGTCTGCATTATATCAGGTCACTCCCCCCCTCAAAAGATGAATCCTATAGTTGGGCTTTTTAAATGACTCTCCAAAAAAGAGCATGAAACAAACAAATTTACTTTTTAAAAAGCTTACTTTATATCCCCTTATGTAGCCATGTATTGGCAATGTTTGGAAATACATGAAAGAAGGCATTATTTCTCCTCTGGAGAACCACTAGAGATCAATAGTGATACACTATCACATTTTGTTGTGTTAACATCAAGCTGGCTGGCTGTCTTCTTTGTGTAGATTTTATCAGAGTTGTAGATTCATTACTGGAATTGCAGGTCAATTCATACCATTTTTTAAAAAAAATACAGAGATTTACCATTTGTAAAAGGACATGTTCAAGGTTGCTTACACATTCCTACATTTAGTTTAATGTTTTCATTAACATGCCAAGTATACAATTCACATGAGCAATACTATTATATTTCTATGCTGTTGTCTTGAAATTGAATCCATCGGAGGATAACAATTCAAGGCTCTTGTACCCACATGAGTTCCACTTACAATTTTATGTTAGATAAAACTTTCTCTTTATTGAGTGTTTAACAGGTTGTTTTCATCAAGGATTTAAGCAGACCTGAAAAAGAATACTTAGCATATATAAGATATTTCACATGCATTTTTTCCCAGGAATTGTTCCACTAGCCTGCAATGTCGGCAAGTCTCTCCCCCACCACACCTTTCTGTAGATAAGGGAATGAGGTTTTGAAAGACAGGTGTGCCAAAGGCCACCAAGGAAGATAATGGCCAAAGCCAGTTCAAAGTTCAGGCTCTTGGTTGCGACCACACACTCATCCTCAAACTGGAAAAAAACAAAACATAAAATGTGTGGGGAAAAAATATGATCTCTCTCCCTCTCCCTCTCTGTGTGTGATCAAGTCTTAACCAGTATATGGTGACCCCACCAAGGGGCTTTCAAGGCAAGTGAGAAGCAGAGGTGTCATTGCCCTCCTTTGCAGAGTCTTGCTTGGTGGTCTCCCATCCAAGTATCGACCCTGCTTAGCTTCTGAGATCTGAGAAGAGCAGGCTATACCATGCTGCCTTCCTTCCCAACAATATGATCTAGGGGGCTCAGTAATTTCTGAACTTTCAGCAGGTGTGAGACAATAAGGCTTGAAGTGAGACTGTTGCAGGGCAACCCTGTCCTCACCTAGTTGGGAATAAGTCCATTGACTGGAACAGGACATGTCATAATAAACAGGATGAGGGGCTCACTGGTACCCTGCAGTTCTTTTTCCTGGTAGCCACCCTAACTCCCAATTCATACATGCAATTGGCAGTATGCTAGCTGCTTGGAGATGCAATCAAGTGACAATAACTCTATTGCAAGCTCCTCACATGAAACAGATAGACCTACAATTCTGGTGCTTTTTACCACACTCCGTTTTTCTTGTCTTATGTTCACTTTCCCCATTCACCCTAATGCTGTGGATTGCATGAGTGTGGTATTACCCATGGAAGTACAGCCATTTTTGTCAGAGTGCTAGTTAGGTAACAGAACCTTGTATACCATAAATGAGGAATAGCTACTGGTCAGCAGTCAATAGAAATGGTCGAGAGACAGTATGAGTACAACTGGTGTAATCATTTGACTTTAAAGAATACCCCCATTCCCTTTTGTGAGTTGAAGCTCCAGAAGCCTTAGTCACGCAAAGTGGAGTTTGTTGAAAGCAAAGCTGACTTGGAATAGTAAGTAATATATAGTACTATTGTCAGCTACCTGAAGAAAAAAATGTCCTCTTCCTTTAACAAAGATTTATGGGATAATTTATCAGGTGACGTTACTTACCACCATGCCCTGAAAAGCCTCACTTGCTGATTTCCACACTTCAAGTCTCTATTAAAGGGATGGGGCATTTTTCTCCAGACCTGGTGGCAACCCGATATAGTACTGCTACATCAACTAACATATCAACTATCAGTAGGGTATGTCCTTCTAAACATAACATAACATTTAGAACTAATCATGTCATCTGATAAGGTTTTGTGGCAGCCTTACTTACTGGGTGACTTACAAGGCAATCCTAAGCAAAGTTACACATTCCTAGGACCTTTGAGGTCCTTGCTAATGAAATATCCATGAATCAGACGAATGGTAGAAAGAGGGCTGGTGGGAGGGGGGAGGTTTGCATCTGGTATGGTGGAGGAAGCAGCCCTCCAGGTGCGAGGATGGGCTCAGAGAGGCGGAGAAGGGGGTTGCGGAGGCTGGAGACTCAGGTTGGCCGGCCATCCAGCTGGCAACCTCTCTTGCTTTGCCACTTGTAAAAATCAGACAAAGGAATGGAATAGCCTCAATAAACATTTTTTTCTGGGTTTGCACTGGCACCAGGAAATAGCCCTATCTAGCCAGTGAGGGAAGCTAACGTCAGAGCTTCAGTGAGGGAAGCTAACATCAGAGCATCATTTCCCATGGTGCAAAGATTTAAAAAACAGAGCTATTAACTGTTCTGTATTACTGACTCGCTAGAATCTGCTAGGGGCAGCACACTAAGCATGTAGACTTAGAAGACAGTCACTATCAGAGCTTCTACTGAATAGGTGTGCTTAGGGTTGTAGGCTCAGCCTCATTCATGACTACCAGTCAATCAAAGCCACCTGGAAACACTTCATCAATAAAAAAGTCATGAGACAGATTCACACAATTCTTAAGAAGGTGGGAGACAACCTGTATAAGAACGATCTCTTCCTGAAAACTCCTCCTTTTCCCTGTTGAGAATTAATTTTCAAGGGTGAGAACTAATGCCATTTCTTCCAGGTGTCAATCACACAAATGGTGCAACAAAATAATTAAATGAGAAGTTGCCAGTGGCTATCCCAGTCTCCAAAGAGTAATGTGAATGGAACACAAGAACCTTCCCCTGCACAGAGCAACAGGTGTCAACCATTCCAACCCAAACCCAAACTTCACATTATGTTTTTTGACAAGCTGATATGGGTTCCCTGGACCCAACTTACTTTCACCACAGCCAAACAGTAGCTGCAGCGAAAGGCATTGTTAAAGTCCCCAGTAGTCTGATTGGGCTCGGCATAACAGTGCAAGGGGAAGAGGGGCTCCTGCCTTCCCCCACACCATGTCCCCCCAAGATGAGATGGCTGGGGGAGTAATTTGCTACAAATCTCCAAATACGGACAAATTACTCCCTCCTTGACATTTTGACTTAGGACAAATGGCCCCTACTTCTCTGTGCAGGGTGAGGAAGCCACTCCACCTTCCTCTGTATCATCATCCCAAGTTCTTTTGGGCTCATGACCACTTTGAAAATGCCTTTCGCCACGATCTGGGGAAAGTGAGTCAAAAAGATAATACCTAGTTTGGCCCTTGAAGTAGCAGGGGTTTTTTGCCCCCTCAAAGTTCTGTTGGAAGAGACTACAAGCAAGTAACTCTTCTCTGAGTGTTTATTTCTGCAATGCTTTGAAGTGTTTGATCTGTGCTATTTTGTCATACTGAAGTAATGAGGGTGTCTGTAAATCAGGCATTTTGCTACAGGTGTAAAAATGAGCTCTTGGATTTTGTCATTTTCTGTATCTATAATGTATGCCACATTCTTTTGCTTACAAAGTGTTCCTTAGAATGCTCATGATACTCAACATTCTATATGTGTATAGATTATGATGTCTCTGTCTCATCCTGCGTTTCTAAGAAGCTGTTGACGATCTGAGCTCATTTTTGGCCAATTTGTGACCTTATGCCTCATCTGGCAAATGTCCTCCTGGTGCCAGAATCACGCACCTTGGTGTGCAGCCCTCCCACCAGTGTCTGGAATGAGGATGGATCTGGTGTAGACACTCCCTTTCCAAATAACCGTGAACCATTGCCGTAGCCATCTGTCCTCCAGGTTGCAGAAATAGTTTTGAATCCTCCCATGGTAAGAATTCTCCCCCAGCTACACCATTGGGGTCCAATTTGGCCATGCTGTCAAACAGAAGTGCATGTGTATTCTTTCTCCTCATTTTCCATTGGTTTCCCCCCCCCCCGGGGTTTTCTGGGGGGCTAACCCTATGGAAGTACTTTGGCAGCCTGGACCACAATATGGATAAAACATCTATTAAAAGGAGCACACTGTGCATGGCCACTCAAAGAAAAATATCTGAACCCTGCACATTGTGTCAGATAGGACTGAGAAGATCCCCACTCAGGCATGAGTTTCTTTGGGTGAACTTGAGAGATCACTCTCTCTCAGCCTAATTATCTTACCAAACTTTTGAGAGGATAAAATGAGAAGGAGCAAACCGTATCTGCTGCTGTGAGCTCCTCAAAGGAAGGAGAGGAAAAAAATAGCTGGGAGTCATCAGAACGATAAACAATACCACAAAACTAAAGAATAGGCACCTTATGGTACCAGTGACCTTCATTTGACCCTATGACGTAGCTGTACCAGTTCTTCATTACTCTCATTGAGGGAGGTGTGGCTTATTTGGAATCTCTCTCTCTCTCTCTCTCTGTCTCCCAGTCCTCCTATCCATTTCAGCCTTCACCCTTGGAATGAGCAGGCCACTACTTCTAGACACCAGTACCACTCTGTCCCTTCCAGCCTGGCTATGTTTCTTCACATTTGAATGGCCAGAAAAAGAGGATGCTGCTGGGTCCCAGCAGAGATAGTACCTCACAACCACTTTTTAAAAATGGTACCTTACCATATTCCTACCTACTCCATACTATAATTAGTCATTAATGCCACCTCAGGGCACCAACAAAGATGGTTTATGGACACATTACCTTACAATGAGTAAGACCACTGGTTTATCAAGGATAGTATTGTTGTGGGATAGGGATGGGAATGAACTAGGAAAATGTGGTTCCATCCATGGTTCATGGCATTTTGCGAACCACGGTTTGCAAACCATGAACTGCCACGCACTTTCAGCCACCAATTGAGCCACTTTGTTTCATGAGGTTTGTGATGCAGCAGAATTGCCCTCTGGCATGCTTGGAAACATCAAACTCACCAGAAATACCCAGCTGACTCTCCTCTATCTGCCCATCAAGTTTGGTGAGGATTGGATTTAGAGTTACAGTCCCACAAAGAAGGTGTTCCAGGAAAGTGCTTACTGGGGAAATGGCAGGTTCAGGCTCAAGAGTGTATAGAATGGATCCTATGCAAGCTAGAGAAACCAAACTCATGGGATCTCCAGCTGACTCTTCTTTACCTGGTGAGGAAGGGATAGGAGACCCCAGTGGGACAGAAAAAATCTCATGGCACATACCTCTCCATGAAATACAGATTCTGCCCACATCCTGCACACATCTCTCTGAGAAACTGTCATCAACATTGGTACACAGCCTGAGGGTAAGGCCCAAAAGAGTTTGTCAGATTTTCAAACTTTGCTAATAAATGTCTGTCCAATTACTTCCTAAAGCTTAGTGCAGTGGTGGGAGGGCGAGAAACCATTTAGAAGAGGAAAGAAACCTTGCAATCTAATCTTAACAGGATTAAAATGAAATTAGAACAGTGGAGGACAACTTTAGCAATATAATTAAATCCAAATTATCCAGTTTCATGCCCACTAATGCTATGAAGTGGAATTGTTTCTTAATCTGCTTTGAAGGGCTGTTTTGATATTCATATTGCTACTGGAAAAAGAGGGAAACCATCCTGTGTGTTTAAACTTGCATTAGGGAAGTCGTAGTGAATTTTATAAAACTGATCCATGAAAGCCACAATGCTGTTTTGCGGGATGACCAGAAGAGATGTTTGTTTTGCGGAGTCTTGAAACTGTCCACATGTTCCAGTTCTTGTTCCAATTTCTTACCCCCCAAGTCACTTTGAAGTATAGGTAAATCGAACTATTCCTAGTTTTGCCAGTTCTTGTAAGATCAAGTTTCTTTGTGCAGTTACCATAAACTAGCATTGTGCCGTATGTTTGAATAGTTACCTGCATACCAGTGAGCCATGATTACTTCGAGTGCTTCCTGAGTAACAAAGCATTGAAAGTGCAAGGTTATAAAAATCTCTTCAACAAACCTTGAGAGAATGTGAGCACACTGGCAATGCCTTACGATTTGTACTGTAACAGAGAACAGGAGGGTGGAGGTTGTGGTACATTGTGAATCATTCTCGCGTCTCGTAATTAATGTAGCAACGAGCCTCATTCACTCTGAACAGAGAGTGTTTCCATGCATTCCACAATCTGTCTGCCTTGCCCGCCATAGCTCTACATGACCTGTGTGGCAATAGAAAGCTGGTTTCCAGAGACACAAACAAATCTACCAAATTAAGATCTGCAGTGTGTTATCTTCATAAAAGAGAGGGTTTGTAGTGGTTTACTAGACCAGTGAAGAAAATATATTCTAAAGTTTTGTAACGCAATCCTGTAGGCTAATTTCATTTCACAAGTGTGTATGCGTGTGAGGGGGGTGCATTTTGAAGAGGTTCCATTTCTCCCATCGAATACACTTCTCAAGCACCTGCCCCCCCCCACTATTTTTGCTTCAGCTGTCCTTTCCCAACACAGCATCTAGGCTCTACCTTGGGGGGACTGCCATCTCTGCCAGTTTTTGAAATGGGAAAGGAAATCAGTTTAGGAAACAAATCCCACCTTTTCACTAGGAATTTATAAATATGCCATTTTACTTTTCTTTATTACTACATTTTTTTATCCCACATCCAGGCATCTCGGAATGTAGAAACCCCAATCTTGTCTGCCACTAGTCCTGTTCTGCTGCTTTCACAATGAGCATGAGCCACAAGCTTAGCTGTTAGATACATAACGATAGTTATTGCATTTAAAATTAAGCAAGGAAGATTTTCTTGTGAAAGACTGCAACTAAGTGCCATAAGCTGGGGACAAGCAACAGGGGAGAGTTATCACCTTCATACTCTGATGGTGAACTTTCTGGAGGTATCTGGCTAGGCACTGTTGCTGGATCAGATGGACTATAAGTGTGATCCAACAGGCCAGGTGATTGTGGATGTCTCTGCGTACTGAAAATATGATGACCTTCCATGTGAAGACACTGGTTGACCTTGTTTTGCTTCTGTTGAAGATGTTAGGGAGATTCTTTCAGAGCCATGTCCTGGTGTTTCTAATGTACTGACTGAGAAGGTGTATAAGTAAAAATTCTCCCAAGAGTTTATTGCTTTTCAGCTTTTGACATGCTTTTTCAACTTTTGACACTACCAAGATGGCAGTGATGCTCATCATCATGACTTCCACCTTTTCCTATTCTGAATGGCAATAGCTCTTTAAGGTGAGATCCACCTGGAATCCTATTTAAATAGGCATACCAAGGACTGAATGTGAGATCTTCTGCAAGTATACAATGGGTGCTACCACTGAGCTATTCCCAGTTCCCCAAAACACTTTACAGTTTGTACTAATGATGGTGTTTAACTGGAAATATCCACCTGCTTTGGTCTCAGCATGGAAGGAAGTTAGTTGAAGAAGACAGAACATCTGTTATGCATGTAGAAGGTCCTAGATTCAATTCTTCCAACATCCCCAGTTAGAAGGATCATGTAGTAAATGATGTGCAACATCTCTGCCTGAGACCCTGGAGAGCCACTGCCAGTCTGAGGAGAAGGGACTGATCTTGACAGACCAGTGTAAGCCAGTTTTGTGAAGTTTTCACTGGTAGAGTACCACCTGAATTTTTTGTATCTGATGGAGATGTTATGGAGCCATACCTCCCCTGTATCTGATGGAGATGTTCAGAGCCATACCTCCCCATTTATTATGTACAAATTGAGAAGTTGTACAAGTCAAAATTATCCTACGATTCCATTGTTTTGCAGCTTCTGACATGCTCTTTCTTCGCAGTGCTTGTCCTCCTATCCCCTGGAACTGACCCTCTACACCATCTTCCATAGTAACTTCATGAGAGTGATCATATATATAACTGCTTTTCTATAAAACTACAACAGAAAACAGGAAGGGGGGAACTACAAACTATGGGAGAAAGAAAAGAAGGCCACTAAAAGTCCAAGTGGCAGGGGTCATTTTCAATGTTACATAGCTTGATTGAGATTTCACTTACAATACATTTTAGTAAGATGTAAGATGAAGCATAAGAGTTATGTTTATATACTATTTAATAATACAGAAGGATTTTTTTAAAGGCTGAAATAGGTACATCAGGCAATTCATGGTTCCAAACATAACTGGATTCATGTTTCTTATTTTTTCAGTTTCTTCCCCGTAGGCTTATTTTTATCCAAGTCCCATCTGACTAAGTAATTTAGGGGCAGCAGATCCTAACCCTGATTCAGAGTCCTCCTCAGAGGAGCTGCTCAGTGTGTCTCCATGTCTTCCCAAATCATAGTTGCTGTGATCTGATGTCTTGTCATCCTGTGCTGTTCCTTTCAGTTTGTCCATTGTTTGACACTGCTCCAAGAAGGTTATAGCTTTTGTAACAGAGTCCACTCTTTCTTTTTTGTCCTTAAATTTAAAAGTGAGCCTTTCAGGAAAGAGCCATTTGTAGGACAAGGGATTTATCTGTAGAAAGGTTGTCAGATTTTTATATTGTTTCCTCTTTTTCCTGATTTCAAATGGAATGTCTTTTAAAATTTTTATTTCTGTACCTTCGATTTTTAGGGTAGTCCCATTAGTCGCTTTAAGTACTTGATCTCTGCTTGATCTTTTGGAGAATTGCTGCTTAATTTTTTTGGTTTGCATCCAGTTTTTTAACTGATTTGGCAGTTTCCTCTGATCTCAGATTGGTTTCTTCAAGCCATTTTTGAAGAGTATCAAATTTTTGTGTTAAGAGTTGTCATCTGGTCCAGCAAAGGGTGCAAGGTAGCACTTAATATATTTGAAAAGTCTATGGTTTGCTTCCCCTTTAGATGATGACATATTTGAGCTTGCAGTTCCTGGAGAAGGTCTGACTGTAGGCACCATGATTTTCATAGTCAGAGATGGGTTGTTTATGTTTGGGGAAAGTTCTTAAAAAGTCTCTGGAGCCAGTTAGAGAAAGCGCTTTAGGCTTATCTGGCTCCTGTTTCAGCCGAGAATGCTTTGGTTGCACCCCTCCTCTTCTCTGATGAATTTTAAAGAGTTCTTATCTTTGTGGGGTGGAGTTAACTCCCCCCCCCCCCCCCCGCTGCTTTAAAGTTGAGTATCAGGGGCTTAAACACTTATCTGGCCCTCTGGATTAACATACAAAAGACTCATGCTTCATCAGACGTCTTCTGCTAGGTAAGAGAAATGCTTTTGACCGCCTGCTCATTTGTCCCGGTGCGCGTCTCTGTCACCATTTCTGGTCACACGGCAGTGGAACCTATCAGGGCAAAGAGGAGCCTCCATCCCTTGGCATTTGCCTTAGGAGAGGCACCTCTCATGCCCCAGGCAGAGAGCTCCCTACAAGGGCTCAAGGGGGGATGGGGTCCAGCTGGTACCCCTCCCAGCTCCCGTGTAGCCCTTGCTATTCCTATTTTAAAACATCTCGGGGCATTAACAGTCAGTTTAATACTATACCCAAAACTCATCAGACAAAAAAAAAATCTACACAAACAAACACATACGTTCTATAACTCCTTTTGAGAACAGAGAGTCCTCCACAAGAAATAACGGTAGAGTCATTGATTCAGTCAGCAAACAGCTAGCAAACATTTGAAACTGGCTCTTCATCAGGATGATTTTCTGTTGCCAACCTTCTGCATATTTCTTTCAGGGACTGGATTTCCCTTTTATTTTTATAGCCTCATTTTTGTGCTTTTGTTTATCCATAATATAGTGTTCTTGAAATTAAAAGCATTGTTTATGGCTTTTTTTTTTTTTTGCACCGAGGCTTCACTAACATGCAGCACCGAGTGTGTTTCCTTAATGTACGTATACCAAGCTTTTCTGTATTAAATATAAACAAAATAAATAAAACCATTAGAATTGCAGAATTAACTTTATTGCTTCAGCTTGGGCATTTTGTACTTTAAAATTCCGCCTGTTTGACACAAAGCCTTTGTATATGGCTCTTTGAGGCTTTAATTATTGTCTCTTTCTGTTTCCTCCTTTTGTTTGCTCTGCTGTGGAGGCTGCTGGATTAATCACTCAGAATCGAGGGAAAGAGCAAATAATCCCTATTTGGTTTCTTTTTTACATTTGCCATTACTAGATAAAATGGGATGATCTATGTATCGTATGCCGTGCGAAGCTCCCTGCAGTATTGGTGATCACCGAATTGTAGAAAATCCCTTAACGCTGAAAGGAATGGAGAAACCCCATTCACAAGGAGTCCCTTTTCATATGGAGATCGATATATGCATAGACCCTCCATTGAACACTGGACAGGGATATTTGTCTTTAAAAAGATCTCTTTTCCCATCAATCTGTAAGGTGGTGGCTATATCCAGGAGCTCTGTTTGACAGTCAAAGCCTCCTAAAGCCTCCTAAAACATGAGCCAAAGCCTGCTTACTTAGATGTAAATCTCACTGCATTCAATGAGACACTCTCAAATAAGCATGTTTAGTATTGTTGCTTTAAGCAGAGTTTGCATTAACTATTTTTCAAGGGCTACACCTTTATCGATCTTTACATAGCATCCCCTGTGCACCCGCCGAAAGCCAAACTCTGTCCAAACTGGAATATTTAGATTCCTTGCTATCAGACTGGTCTGTGAAGTACTTAGCATATTTCTGGCTATTAAAATGTCTGGAACAGAACCATTAATTATGTATTTGTTTTATATCTGTACCATAACAAATTTGCATTTGAAACTATTTTATTTTTAAAAAAACAAACAAAACCAAACCGCAATACTGTTCAGACAAATAACTCATAAAGGACACTAATGAGCGGGGGGAGATGGAGTGGAAAAGCTTTAAATGTGTCCCATTATTTAGTAGGATAATTAAGAACACAGTTCTACCATGGCATTTTATTACAGAAATAGATAAGATCCCATCTTATTGCAAGCAGGTGTTGTAATGAAGCAAAGCGAGATCACTTTCCAGGAGGTTATTCTGGTCGGGAGAAGATTGCCAATTTACCTTATTGCACCTGAAGCAACTTTGGCTTTGATTGACAAAGTCTGTGCAAGGAAGAAACCTTCCGTCCTTTGTTAGCCTGACCTCTGCCTAGTGCACAGACCAGGGCTGCAAACGATTTTTGCCAGATTTAGGGGGTCAGCCAGATGTTCCAGGAGCCAGCTTGAAAGAGGAAGAATCAAAGGTCTGCGTGCATCAGAGAGCTCTTGTCCTCACAGCTCTTCTCTGATCTATTCCTGTCCCATTTTGCTGCCAGAAGCTTAATGAATAGGTGTTGAGGCATCAGGCCTGATGGAACTTCCTCACCCACTGCACACTCTTGTATGTGCCGGAGCTAAGAGGATTTGTACCCCATTGTGGGGACAATGGGGACCTACCTCACAGGGTGTCTGTTGTGGGGACGGGAAGGGACAGGGATTGTAAACCGCTCTGAGACTCCTTTGGGTAGTGAAGGACAGTGTATCAATCCAATCTCTTCTCTTCAAACTCTATGTAACTCAAAGTGAGAAGGATATTCTACCCCTGAGCCCTGCCAAATTCAAGGACTCCAATAAATACTGATTGCTCCAAGCCTGTTCTTCTTCTGGGTTCCAGGAACTCCCCTGTGGATCATTCTGCAGTGCCCAGAAATGAGAGCAGTAGTAAATGCAGAGAGAAACCACCCTTAAAAGGTAGAACAATCAGTTGGCTGCATGGTGCTTCTCTTCCCCAGACTCCATTTCTGAAGACCTGATGATGAGAGTACTTCTAGGATTAGGGCTTCCCCCGATGAACCAGGAAGGGTGGGTTGCCAGGCTTGCTATGAAAACCTGCTATAAAAACCTGGGTGTTGCTGGTGCAACACTTTTGCTGCCTGTCTTCTTGGTCTCTTCTGTTATTTATTTATTGGGGGGGGGGAATTATTCCACCTGTCTAGGGAATCTGCCTGGGGCAATTTAGAAACTGAACCTTACAAAAATATAAAACATAAAAGTCCTTAAACCCCAGCATTCCAAAAAGGGGGTGGGTGGGAAGCATGAGCATAAACCATTGAGCATTTCAAAATGAAACATGAACATTTTTCAGGTTAAAAACAGATTTTGACATGAGGCTGGAAAAACCTCAACCTTTCAGTTGAAAGCCCTGGTCAATGGAAAGTTGGCACCTAAAGGATAGGAGTGTAGGCACCAGGTAAGCTTCAAGGGGAAAGACATTCTACAGGTTAGACACCACCACTGAAAAAGCCCTGTCTGGTTGCTAGGGCTGCCAATTCCAGGTTAGGAAATTCCTGGAGTTTTAACGGGAAGGATGGGGTTTGCGGAGGGGAGGATGCATTGCAAGCAAGCATCTCAGTTCACCCTCTCCATTGATCCCATGGAGCAGGAACATCTTCCATGCCCACATAATACTGATAACTGTGAACACTGTACACATAAACAACACTAATCAAACTGTCTACAAAAATTATACAAATTAGTGCACAATGGGAGGAATCTCCCAAAGCAGAAAATCAAAACCACAGGGGGAAGGGGGATGCAAAAAACAAACAAACAAAACTTCAATAAAAAAAACACAGTGCAAAAAACCTTTCAGTCACTGCCACTTAAAAGCTTTGCGCTCCTGCTCCATGCTCAGGCAATCCATCTGCCTACTGAAATATTTGAGTTGCATGTCCACTGCTCCCTCTAAGCTGTGGAGCCTTGTGAGCAAAAATTCTACTTTCTGAGCTACTGGCATTAAAGCTGTGAGTGAGCAGTTTGGATACTGCATAAATTAGTTTGCTCTGGAGACATCCTTCCTGAGCGAAGACAAAAATGTGTGAGCCGGAGGCTAAAAAACTGTGAGCTAGCTCACACTAATTCAGCTTAGAGGGAACATCTCTCTCTCTCTCTCTCTCTCTCATGATTGTATATTATGAGACTTTGCCCCCCCCCCCCAAGGTTTGTGTATTCTCTTTTGCAGCTGTACTTCTTTCCCATCTCCAAGAAGCAGATGGGATGCCTTCTGGAGGCCCTCAAATCTTGCTTTTTAAATAAATGGTCTAGGCAGCAAAATGCCAATATTTTGGGGGAAATACTGCTTCTGCTACTTAAATACTTGTTTGGGGATGAAAAAATGTCAATTTCTAACCTAGGGCTAGATCACACCTTTTGCTGTTATGACATTCAAGGTGGAGAATTCTTGGCTGCTTAAAAACCCAAGACTATTACAACTGAAGGAGGAATTCTGCTATTTATTTGCAGCTAATGTTTTGCTTCACACTTTATTGCCCACTAACTGTCTTTCCTCTGTATCCATTAAACCTGTTGTGAGCCATTGAGAAAATACCAATTTTTGTCAGTGGGGAATAACGTAATCAGAAATTTTACACTTATTAGATTGCTTCCTATCCTGGGTGGTCATTCATTCTTAATAGCTCTTCTTATAGTCTGAAGTCGCAATAATGACTTGCTACTAATAAAGTTCCTAATGACACTATCCAAATTACATGGCTCCGGTACTGCTATAAATTTGCTAGGAAAGCATTAGCTATTTAAACTTCAAAACAAGCCCACAGAAGTTCTATGATCCTTTTCTCCCTTTCAGAGACGGCTGATAGCGTGACAAATGCACTCAAATTTCTTGACACATCTGGAGAGAACTGGAGAACATCAGGGGGTCCAAACTGACTTGTGACCTTGCAATGAGTGGAACATGACTGGCGATGCAAATTGCACTTAATTGAGCAAGTTGCTGAAGCATTGAATCCACAGCTTCTTCCTGAGGATTGAATTCTACCTCCAAGATTGCATGAAGAAAAATAGAACAACATAATGAAGAGAAATCGCCAGCATTCCAATGCACCACACTTTTGTCCCACTTAGAAGAGTTGCTTGTAGTATGACTCACAGTGCAGTTCTAAGGGTGAAATTCTGCAGAGTTGCAAGGGAAAGGGCTAGAAACTTTCCTTTTGAAAAAGCCGGGAAGTCAGAGATTGTGGAAAGAACATTAGCATGCATGTTCATAATTGCAATAGCAAATCAAGTATTTGATCTGTTTGGCATGAATGGACAGACCAGATGACTGGCTCACAACTGATAATCACTTTCAAACACATTAACTCCTGCTGTCAAACATAGGCGTCAACTTCAGGAGGGCTGGGGAGCTGGCACCCCCCCCCCCGAACTTTTCCAGGATGTGCTGAACCTCCCCTGGAGACAATGGCCTGTAATGTCTTTGGCCCAGTCCCAGCCCCCCCCCCCCCCCGGGAAATTGAAAAGTCTATGCCCTTGCTGTCAAATGTGTCTGATGTGAAATTTGCAGCAGCCTTAACAATAAGAGCTGTGAAAACCAACCATGTGGATTGGCCAGTATCTGTGTCACTTCTCCTGCCACATTGTGTGTTTACTTGGGCTGCATGGCTCCACTTCACAGACTGACCTGCCTCATGCATAATTCATGAGATTCCCACAAAGCTTCTGTTCTGATATGTCCACCTGTGAAATCATATCATAACTTCCTTGCTACTGGAACAAAATGAGGGTGACAACTTAAAGATTATTAAATGTTCCCCATTTCTCTTCATACTCAATTATATATTTGCCAGCAGTTCCAGCTTTCCACTTCTCATTATTTTCGTAGTGCTGGAGACCCATTGACATGACCTCCTCTCTTAAAATAAGCCCAGGTAGAAGTACACTCTTCTTACCATGACCTGGTTTGGTTTCTCTCCCTAAGAGAGGTGGAAACAGGCTCAGCCTGGGCAGCTCCATCCCTTTAGAATTGGCTTCCAAACTTGTCCAGTTTAGGAGAAAGCATAAGGAAGAGCATTCTAGAAGAGCCTTTGGCAACATGTTGGTTTTAACTGGCTCTTTTTTTAGTCTCTGGTGATATTTTAATTATTTATCACATACGGGTTTCTATTTTTTGCCTGGAAACTGCTTTGAGCTTTTTAGGAAAAGCTGCATAGAGATCTATTAAACACATACATAAATAAAAACAAGACAGAACCCACGCTTTAAGATGTACACCAAGGATCCGATGATCTCCACTCTACAGTGAAGCAAGCCCATAGGACTAGTTAGGAAGTAAAGAGGATGTATTAGCAGATTCTGCTGCACTCTTTTTAACACAAGCAAACTGTCCTCCACTGCTTGCACTCTCACTGCCCTAAGTGACACCAGCATTCCTCAAAGAAATGGGAAATGCTTCCTGTGAGGAGGTGGGCCAATGCTAGCGGCACGAAGGGAGGGCCATCCAGCTATCTGTGGTTGATGGGTCATTGAGCAAATATGTGCACATCCACATCCTCAAAGGTGAGGCCACCAGAGGGTATCTTGAGTTTACCTGCCACTCTGCTGAAGACTCAGACTTGGAAGACTCACCCTGATCTACCTCATTCTATCAGGATTTTCCTTTCACTCTCCTCTCCTTCTCTCTGAGCTAGCTCTGTGGAGAGAAGAGTAGCCCCAACTGTGTCCTCCTTGGCTCTGGGTTGGAGGAGCTTAAATACCACCTCATAGCCCCTGTGAGTCCTCCCCCTTCCTCTGGTTTGTGAGGAACCAGCCAATCCTGAGTGATGCCTCCCATCCTTGGAAAAGCTTGGTCTGCACCCCCTTGTGGCTAACTGTGCTCTTGCCTCCTGCCTGGCCTGACCCCCTCAGGGCACTATTGGGCTGTGGAGGTGTGGGTTTGATTTCTGGCCTGTCAGGGTTGTAGAGCCACAGTGTCACCAGCTTCCCACCTGCTTCTGCCATCCTGAGGAAGCCCAGCCCTGCAGCTGCATTGACAGCTCTGGAACTACAGGGAAGCCCCATGTCCTCCTTTCACCCCCACCCCATCCTCCTGCTATGACTTAGTTACGGTCACAAGGCCACTGTTGAAGCTCCCATTTAGTTCTGGCTCCAAACACTTCCTCACTGGAAACAGCAATGCGGAGAAAGGTTAGTAGAGATCTGAAGGGAGGAAGCTCCCAGTGGTGTGGGTGTAATATTGGCTGCAGAACAAGAAAGCTCTCTAAAGAAGTCACATTATTCCTCTGAATATGATTGTGTTTTAATTCTAATATGTTTTTCCAGCACCAAGGGCTATCCACCATGTTCATTTGCTTCAAGTGTCTTTTAGAAGAAAGTGTGTTGAAGATGAGTGGCATGAGTTTCCAGTTTTAGAGTTGGAAGGCAGCCAAAGACACTGGGAACTGGGACTTCTTGGTTTCCTTTTCTTCCCCCATCACCATTAAAAGTTGTATTTGAAGAGCTGCTTCAAAACATGGAATAAGATTTTGAGGGAAAGACATTTTCTTGACTCTTTTTTTAAAAAATGTAGTTAGCTCAAGGACACAGTTGATATTGAGGACTTCCAGAGATTCTGCTGGGTCATTAAGTAGCTTAATTGTGAGACAGGTTTGCAGACGGCATGCATGAATGAGGCCAGATATATTGGCTGGAAGCAAAAATAAAATAAAATAGAGAAGTGCCTTTATGAAACGTTTATGATGGAGCACAATAAATAAGTTAGCACATGATGAGTGATTGAAAGACTTCCCCTTCAATAAGATTGCAAACTGCAGTGCAGTTGCATAAGAACATGAGGGTTTGCGCCACTGGAAGAGTTTCTAGAAAGAGCTGATCGAGTTCTTTCCTTGCTTTCTCCAAATAGCCTGAAACTCTTCTCTGAGGACTAGGAGTCAAGCAAAATATGCAATAGGCTGGGGAACTGGGTAAAACTGCCTTTTTCTCTTCCATTTGAAACTTGCATCAATGGAGAAGGGAGACACACAACTTTACACGATTCCTCTGCTGTTGCTATAGAACTCCATTCCATGATGCATTATTCTAGCAAGGTTCTCCCACTCCTCAGAGCAGTTTGAGGACAAATGTCAGGGTACTCAGGGAAGATGAGGAAAGAGCCACTCTGCTGACTGCTTCACTAAACACTTCTGCTGGATCCGACCCACTATCATGTCTGAAGTGTCAGGTAAGCCATGTTGGTTCACATAAAAATCCAGAGCCATGTCATACATTTGAATGAAATCAAACAAAATAGCACCAAACAGGCTGGATGATAAAAAGGGCAAGGGAGGCTTATGGTCATGATCTTAGGGCAGACTGAATAGGCTCTGGATGGAGCTGGTCTCAGGTTACGACCATGCAAGGTCATATTATGCAGATCATTTCAGAGAGTAGCCATGCTGGTCTGCAGTAGAAGCGTTAGATTCAAACCCAGTGGCACCTTAGACGAGGGGAGTCAAACATAAGGCTGGTGCAAGGGAGGAAACAGAAGACTGCTGGGAGGGGGTGAGTGGGTGGACCCACTGTGATTGTGGCTTCAGCATGGTAGGACAGCCTCATCTTCAGCCATCAAACAGCATGGGACCATCTGCCTAGCACTGTACTGCATGCTCTGGGTTTTCCTCTGCACCCCCCTCCCAGCCCATGGGGCCTTGCAGTGAGGATACACCAACCTGGAGCTTACCAGCTGCTGTCCTTTATAAAGTTTATATTTCCAGTACCTGGCATTCATTTTATGGCACACATGGCCCGGCCCAACAAAGTGACATTTATGTCAGATCTGGCCCTCTTTTTAACAAATGAGTTTGACACCTCTGCCTTAGTCCAACAATAATTTTGGGGTATAAGCTTTTGAGCCTCAACATGCCCTTCATTAGGCAATGTCTGCTTCCAAGAGCTTAGACCTTCAAGAGCTCATTTGGTGTAGTGGTTAAGTGTGCAGACTCTAATCTGGGAGAACCGGGTTTGATTCCCCACTCCTCCACTTGCACCTGCTGGATGACCTTGGGCAAGCCATAGCTCTGGCACAGCTGTTCTTGAAAAAGAACAGTTAATGTCAATTGCTCTCTCAGCCCCACCTACCTCACAGGGTGTCTGTTGTGGGGAGGGGAAGGGAAAGGAGTTTGTAAGCTGCTCTGAGATTCCTTTGGGTAGTGAAGGGCGGGGTATAAATCCAATCTTTTCTTCTTCTTCATACTCCCCCCCCCCCCCAAAAAAAAAGGCTTACTGGTCTCTAAAGTACTCCTGGACTCAAATCTAGCTATACTATGCAGAGTTACTCCAGCCTAAGCCCAATGATGTCAAAAGGCTTAGACTGGAGTAATTCTGCATCATAATTCTGCACTGTTAGTCTTATGGGAAGGACAATGTGAGATGACAGCAGCTTCCATTTACAAAAATAAATCAAGTCAATCAGGCATCTCTCTATCACTAAAAGGAACACATAGATCTCTTAAAAGGCCCAGAGCTGAGGGGGAAAACATTACAATAACAATAGTGAAGATATATTTTACATGATGCATGAGGTAAGGGATCAGTGGATGCCAAATTGCCTACTATTACCTAGCTTGTGGAACTGACATATCATAACAAGTGAACAGATTCTTGCTTGCCAATTCCTAGAAAACATGCTGGCTTGAGCATAGGGTTGCCAGCTGGAAAGATATGGGGGAGTGAGCATTTTGGGGTGGAGAGTGCGGGAAACCATATCATGTGCCTCTCTAAGGGCTTCCCAAAACTCTATGGCAAAAAACTATAAAAATTGGGGAATTCCTAGAGTGTCAGGCAATGCCATGACATCACTTCCAGGAAGTGATGTCACAGTGTTGTGCACTGCCACACTCCGTTTTGCTTGAGACGTTTCATTGAGCAAGGGCAGGGGCTAAGGCAGTGGGGGCAAAAAGCAGCACACAACCCAGCAAGACTAATGGATACAAAGCTGTGTTTCCATGGGCTCTAGGACTTCTACCTACATAGGACCATTTTCTTGTCTTTCCCATCCTGCTCCAGTCCCAAATGCCCCCTGAAATGCTACTAATGGTCTTTTCCCCATGTGTTCCAACCCTTTTTGTTCCCCTGGACTGGGAATGTGTGTGGATGCAGAAGTTGTAAAATGGTCAGCTTGACAATCACCATATCCCTGGTTCTTGTTTACAGTTCAGAAGCAACCAGTTTGGGGCAAGAAGGTGCTGGACTCAGACTGTCTTCAAAAAGCAGGAGACTGGTTCCCCTCGGTGGTCACAGGCCATCATTCCTGAGTCCTCCTCAACTGCCATCCCCTAGCAATTTGCAAAAAGGCATCTGCATTAAAAATTAACCTAAAGTCAGGGTGTAAATAACAATGTAAACATTAAGTGTTGTTTCTTGTAAAATTCCTTTCTTCCATTTGCATACAAATACACATTAGTAGGTTGCGTGGGCATGATATATTCCACTTGCATCTCCCAGAAAGGAGAGGAACTCTCCGTGATTTCAGCCAGCTTCTTACTTCGAAGGAGGAGGCGGCACAAACGTTGCTTGTAGTCCCTTTGATGAGGATCTTCTCTATCTCTTCTTGCAACGATGACTAAGCTCCTCATTATGCCAGAATTCGATAATGTACATCGCCACATACAGATTAATTTTCAGCTCTTCCTGACATCCCATGCTATTGGAGAAAATCATCCCCCTTTGAAGTACAGTACTCTCGAGAGAACCCCTGCTTTCTCCATTTTTAAAAGCACACTAAAAGTTTGCTTCCTTGATGGGAGCTCAGATTGGCTCCTTTGCAGCTGTTACCTTAATTCTTATCTATCAGGATAAGCTTTTCTGTGTCTCTTTCTGCCTCTTTCTCTTGTTCCCTGGTTCCTTCTATCCCTCCTGTTCGAACCTCCTTTTAAAGGTGTTTTGAAAAACAACAGCAGAAAAGACCATAAATTTGTCTTCATTTGATGGGGACTTCCCATCACGGATTCTGTACAATAATCAACAAACTTGCGGCAACTCCAGAGGGCTTTGCCAAATCCCTTTTGCTCTTCAAGTTCTTTTTTACGGGCCCGCCATTGACTGTATGACACTAGCTTTGATCAACGTCAAATATGAAAACAGAAAAGAAAAAGAAAATATATGACCAAACACCTGAAGGCTCCACTGAGGAAATACCACAGGTGCAACCCAGATAATCTATTGGCTATGAGAAGTTACAGAGAGAGAGAGAGAACCTGAAAAGATAAACAGCTGTGGAAATTGACTAAATCAGTGGGATTAATTTGACGAATCTTGAGATTAACTGAATGCTGAATTTTGCCCTAGGAGAGGATGCACTTATGTTTATCAATGATGCTGATGCTATTCATTGGCATAGACACGGTACTGGAGATTTGTGAATCTAAATGCGTGCGGTCTAAATACGCTTCCAGTTTTGGTGCTGCTAAATAATACATGCACTGAACTTTAGATCAGACATGTGTGAATCAGGCCTACAAAAATGAGGAATAGATGGCAGAATCTCATGCTACTATTGTTTACATAGTATTTTGGACCACACCAATCAAGGCATACTTTTGCTGAAGTAGAGACCAGCCTTTGACCTTGCTCTCTTTTGCCTCACCTGACCTTTGCCTCACCTGACCAGGTTTGATTTGGGATTCTTGGTGCACCTACCTGTCTTACTGCCAAGAATTTGGAGAGGCAGAGGAAAAGCAGAGGCAAAGGAGAACTTAAATTTAGCTGCAGTATGTCTTCTGGTTCCTCAAAACAATGAACAACTTTCCATAGGGTTTAAAGAGTATCTTCAGATACGTTCTGGCCTTTGGTGGAAGGAATCTTCATTGCCAAGGGTGGCTATTTTTTTCATAGCTCCCTCCTTTGGCTTAGTGGTGGTACCTACAGCCAGTTCTGTCTTTCCACCACCTTATTAAAACAGGAGGTGCTTTGGTAGACCACAGGAAACATCACCTTTAAGTTGGAACTAGCCAGCCACACGATGGAAGATTCCATGCCAAGCATGCTCTTAACTTTTTTGTGCTTGCTTTCTCAAGGCAGCAATTTTCATCCATCTTGTCTCCCAGGACAGACATTTTGTGGTACCACCTGTATTATTTTTTTCATAATTCCGAAGGTGCTCACAGGCTAAAGAAAGCTAGAAATCCCTGGGTCAGAGTGCTGGACTTGAGAGACCCCGGTTCAAAATCCCCGCACAGCTATGGATCTCACAGGGTGACATTGGATCAGTCACTCTCTCAACCTATTCTACCTCACAGGGTCATTGTGAGGATAAAATGGAGAATAAAATGTATGCTACCACAAGCTGTTCAGAAGATGGGTGGTATAAAATGTGACACAGCTACTCTGTATATAGTTCAAGCATTTAGTGGTCCCAACTCTGCAAATAAGGAGATAATAACCATTAAAGAAATGAAGGTGTGTTGTTGTTGTTGTTTTTTAAAAAGACTTTGTTTTTGTTTGTTTATTTCTGGCATTCAGTGGGAGATTTCTTTCCTGTTGTTTCACACCTGGGAATTTTATTTTCTCTAAACAGGCCTGACACAGTTGCACAGAAAAGGTGGGAACTTAACCCTCCCACACATACACCTGTTCTTATAACCAGGCAGATCCATCTAAGCAAAGCTTCTGTTGGAAGATGTCAAACTGGTAAATTTATTAGGGTAAGCACAATAGCAAGTATAAGTTGACCCAAGCACTGTTTTCATTGATTACATAAATGGGTTTGAGAGATTTGATTTCCAAGCAAAATAGCCATTTAGCAATCAAGCTGTCACTAGTTGTCCATGCAGGAAATGAAACTCAGTGTCAGATCAGTCCCTGGGGAGCCATAAGCAATGACTTAATGTGCTGATTCAGATGGAAGAAAGTGATATTAACATAAGGGATTCCTGTTCTTGTTCGCATGTATTTTGGGGGAAATGGGTAAGAATGGACCAAAGAAAGATAGCCCAGACATCCTAAGATCTGATCTGGGTTTTCACATTAGAAACAAAAACAAAACAAACCCCCTTAGGCTCATGATGGATGGAGGAGGAGGAGGAGAAGGAGATTGGATTTATACCCCACCGTTCACTACCTGAAGGAGTCTCAGAGCGGCTTGCAATCTCCTTTTCCTTCCTCTCTCCACAAAAGAAACCCTGTGAGGTAGGTGGGGCTGAGAGAGCTCTTTCGAGAACTGCCCTTGAGAGAACAGCTCTAAGAGAACTTGTAACTGACCCAAGATCACACCAGCAGCTGCATATGGAGGAGTGGGGAATCAAGCTCGGTTCTCCCAGATTAGTGTCTGTACCCTTAACCACTACACCAAACTGGCTCTCCCAAATGAAGTAGGAACCCAGATTGCTTGCTGGGCAGGGGTGATTTTGGAGATGTTTCTCCAAAATCATTTCAGTACTAAAGAGGGCACTCCAACAAGTTCTTGCATGAAAGCAAGAGAAAGAAAGGCAGAAAGGCAGAGAGAGAGAGCAAGCGAGCAAGCTTTTCTTTGGTCTCCCTATCAGACAAAGAATCCAAAGATGATGAGGAGACCTGGATTCAGGAATCAACCAAGGAAGCTGGCCCAAGGTAATTCTAGCAACCCCCATGGGGGAAAAAAATAAGAACCCTAGGAGATGGGGCATCTTTCTTCTCCTGCTTTTCCTGGGGTTGTAGTTCTCAGACTTTGACTCACCCCAGAACTATTTACAGCCTCAGAGACTTCCCTTGAACTCCTGTGCCCACACATGAGACACTGGAAGGCATTCCAGCCCTCTTGAAGTTTTCTCTTCTGAAAATGGCCACAGCCCTTATTAGTCTGGCTGGTCTTCTCCTGGGAGGCAGGGCTAGAACCAGAACCTCCTTGCAGTGCCCACAAAACATGCTATAAGCTCATTGCCTATGGGCCAAGGAGAAGCCAAAGCTCCATGGCAGAGCATCTGTTTAGCATGCAATCCCTGGCATCTCCAGTCAAAAGGATCAAGTAGTGGTAATGTGAAAAATTTCAGCCTGAGATCCTCTGCTGCCAGTTGGAGTAGACAATATTGAACGTGATAAACCAGCAGTCTGACTCGGCATAAGGCGACTTCATTTGTTCAAGTGCCTGCCACTGGTCTTGAATTCTGCCCTCTCTGTGAATTAGCTGTGGTCCTCATTCCCCCTGGACTCATCCCTTGCCATACCAGTAAACAACTACAGGCAATCACCTCAGACAGAAGAAATGCTTTGGAAAGAACTGCGCCCCCTAGTCTGAGATGTGCAGAGGCCATTGCAGTGCATGACTCAATAATAAAGCAAGGATCCTCTTCACAAGCTCGGGGGCAGTCTTTCCTATCCACTCTCTTTGTTAAGGAAAACAAGAATCCCAGTTAAAACATGACCAGTCACCACAAATGTTCTAGAGGTGTTCTGAGGTCTGGCACTGGAGACATGAGAAATGGTCAGCTGACATTCGTTATATTTTACATGCTTCATTTTAAAATACATTGTTCGCCCATCCTGAACCTTTAGGAAAGGGCAGCATGCATAGCATTGTACAGTGGCAGTTTGTGCAGCGGGAACGTTTCAAAGTATTCTGTGTGGTTTCTGCTGTGCAAAGGGTGTGCAATTGACACTCCAACAAAGCCTTTATTCAGAGGCAGCCTATCTCCAAATGCAGCAGCCCAGGAGGAGACGAATGGGGGTGGGGGGAAAACAAAAAAGATGGCACAAATAATTAAAATAGCAGCGCAGGCATCACCTGCAGTGATAACAGACCCGTTTGGTAGCCAAGCTTGCACCATGTCAGCCACGTAGCTTCAAAATCAACTTCACAAAGTTCTTTTTTTTTTTGGCAGATGAATGGCATGACTTGAAAGAAAAGCCTTGCAAATTTCCCACGAAAGGTGATGAATCATCATAGTTAAGTGACAACAGGGACATTGGAGAGAGTGACAGAAGAAGAGAAAAAGACCCCGTTAGCACCCGCTCTGTAGTCTGAGAAAATGAACACCTTGATTTTGGTACTGATAGGAGCAGGTCAGGTTTAGATGCTTTAAAGCTTTGGAGAGGGGCTGTGGTATACTGTGAGAAAAGGGGACCCAGAAAAGAAGAAAAGGAGAAAAACAGCAACACACAAACAACAAGGGAAAGGTGATTAAAGATCTGAGATGAGCAAATATCTCCCCTTCCGTTACTGACCCATGGGTACTTTTGCTCCCATTTCTGCATCTTCTGTTACTATGGATGAGCAGATATTTCTCCCATTCCATTCCTTAACTGGTTTGGGATTTCTTTTTTGGTTGCATTCATTCCAGTTTAATTGGGGGGATTTTTTAAATTAATTGCCAAATTGGATTATGAAAACTTTGATGTACAGATTTTGGTTCTTTCACTGCATTTCAAAAGCAGACTTGATATTCATTCCATATAATATTGCATCCAGATTTCTGGGATGGAGTGTTTTGCTGATGAACATTTGTGCTTTTGCACATTGGGGAACATTATACCAACTGAACTTTAATGCAACTGCAAATACAATCTCATAATTTATTTTCAAACTCCACACATTTGCACATATAGTAGTGCAGTAAATAAACCAGCTCTTCTTTTTGTTGAATATACTTTTACGTAAGCAGGTAGTGCAACACATCTCAGCTCTTCAAATTTTTCATAACAAAACAATGTAAGAGAAGCATGTAGCCAGAGAACTGGCTGGCTCCTATCCACTTACACCTCTCACATTCTTGAGATTTATTGATGACATTGTTATCATCTGGACACATGAAATTTCTTTGAAAAATTTCACCAGGACTTTAACAACAATCACACCACCACCAATCTGACCATGAATCAATCTACACAAGAAGTATGTTTTGTAGATTCGACTGTACAAATATATGATGAATACCTATCATATTACACTGGAAACCAGTTGTTCACCAAACATATCTACATGGCTCCAGTACCATTTTAAGCACACAGAATAACCCATTGTCTAC
This sequence comes from Lepidodactylus listeri, assembly GCA_029233225.1. NCBI lineage: Eukaryota > Metazoa > Chordata > Lepidosauria > Squamata > Gekkonidae > Lepidodactylus > Lepidodactylus listeri. Next base: position 45,310,194 of record JARCFY010000013.1, read on the forward strand.
AACCAAACTCTATGCTACTGTCACATCTATTCCAATTCCTCTGATGAAAATTCTCACCTGAAGTATCTACGATTTTTTTTTGGAGTTACAATACCCACCTGATATAGTCAGGACACAGGTTGACAAAGCCAGAATGGTATCCAGGGATAACCTGCTACAAGATAGGCCCAAACAAAACAACAACAGAACACCACTGGTGGTCACATACCCTTCACTGCTCAGATCAGTTCACTAAATCATTAAAAACTACAACCTATGCAGGATAATGATACTCCTCTCTTACAACTTAAGTTTCTTCAATTCATTTGTGCTTTCACCCTCCTCTATGTTATCCAAACACTGCAAAAGAACAAATTGGATCTTATCATTTGTATGACTGCATCAGGATTATTTTTGTGCGGTGTTTAACTGATGCATATATATTCCTGTATGCACTGAAAATAAAACCTTGCAAATGTAATCTTGATGTTATTATATGCAGGGGTCATTTCGTAGAAAAAGAGGTGCAGGAGCTCATTAGCATAACTTATTTGCATATGCTAAACCACCTGACATCACTGGAAGTGTGTCAGAAGGCAAAAAAGAAAGAAAGAAAGAAAGAAAGAAAGAAAGAAAGAAAGAAAGAAAGAAAGAAAGAAAGAAAGAAAGAAAGAAAGAAAGAAAGAAAGAAAGAAAGAAAGAAAGAGGGGACATACTAATCCAAGCCTCAGAAATACCACTATTCTGGGAGGATAGCTTCAGTGGTGGCTGAAGCCTTCAGAAGGCTGGTCAGAGGAACAAGGACCTTTCCAGGGGACGGGGTCATTTTGCTGCAGCCATGACACAAGCAGGCATTCCCCCGCACGGGGGGGGGGGGGACGGCTGGCACCAACTCCTGGAGCTAAGCTCCCTCGAGCTCCTGCTCAAAATGACCCCTGATTATATGTAGAATCAAACAGAGTTTGCTTTAATGTGGAGTTCTGTCAATGTGCACTGGGCAGATTTGTAACGCAGATGGGGAGGGGCATGCAATTGAATTGAAAGCTGCAACAAACTACACATACACTATGTTTAGTACAAAATCTTACAATGAACAACCAGAACAATGAAGAATACATTGGCTTTCCTTTAGAATTCTATCAGAATCTCAAAAAATCCAGGAGAGAGAAAAAATGGATAGGGAGAGTTTGGGAAACATCCCTGACGGGATAGCTTTTGACTTAGAGGATCCCAGTTTGTGCAGAACTGCTTTACTGTACATTAAATAATGAATGCCTTTTATTTGTTTTGTTGTTACCAAAAAATATGCATTTTGAATGATGGAACCATACCAGAAGCTGTCATTTTCAAGAAAACGTGTCCCTGATGCATTAAAAGGGAGAAAACTTTCAGTATTCTTCCTCTAGCCTTAAGAGCGTTTAAAGAAACATCTCACACCCATGTCAAGTAGGGGAATATATTTGATTGTTATCCTGTTCTTCCTTGTTAATGTCCTTGTAACAAATGTTACATATTTATTCTTGTTCATGCTTTGAGAGTCCATTTAACTTTTGAATGAAGGGAAGAACACTTAGAGGAGCAGTCAGAGATGACAGAATATTGTTAAAAAGCTATCATATCTTCAGACCCATCTGGTACTACTGTGGCAGCAATGTGTTACAGGCTAATAAAATGACTATAAAGGATGGGAAAACCAGCAGTGGGAAATAATTTCCCCCCCCTAAAAGTCTTTTCCCATTTGTTTTATAGACAGGAGAATTAAATTGCCCCGTGTCATCGGAACCACGGTTTTATGCAACTCATTTCAAAAATTGTCTCAATTTCACTGTCGTCTCATTTGGATTAGACCAAAAACTGCTTTGCTTCTCCCTTTCACAAAAAAGTTCAGGATGAAGAAAAGATGTTTTTCAGTGTGGATCTATAAATTAGAGGAATCTATAAAAAAGAAAGTTACTGTTGCTTAGAAAGAAGAGCCAGTCCATTGGCTGGCCCTATGCTGATCTTCCACCAGTTTGTGCCAGCAGTGTGGACTGTTGGCTGAATCATCACCACAGTCATTCACCGTTTCCAATCCCAAATGAGAGCTGTGATGATCTCCAAGGAAATGGCTTTCAAAGCTTTTCCAGAAGCTTAGAGAAGCCTCCTAAATGAGAATAGTAATGGTGACAGTACTGTGGATTAACTACATGCCGATCTTCTTCCCAAATCCAGGAGCAGGAATGTGCTTAGATCTTTCTCAAGAATTTTTAATTTTGTACTTCTTCTGAAGAGCTTAGGGGTATATACATGGTACTCTTTTCCTCATTTTGGCATTACAACAACCCTGTCTGAAAGGGAGAAGTTAGTCAGTGAGCTTCATGCAGAGCAGAACAGCACATGAATCTTTCTTTCTTCATGCAAGCTGGTCAGAGACCTGCACATGTGCCCCATGTAAAAATCCCTGTTGCCCTAGTTATTTTTTCCTTTCCCCACAGTTTCCTTTCCCCACAGGAAAGCATTCAAAAAGTGATCCACCATATACAGTCTGAAGGGGCACAGTCCATTCTGTCACCTCAGAACTCAGTCCTGATTCCCGCCATCTCCTGCTGCAGGCATAGAGGAGGCCCACCCAGGTTCCTGCCTCTGTGATTCAGTTCAGAAGTGACATTTAAGCAGGATTCTGCTCACAGTGCTTTGTTTTCATTACATGCGTTTCTCAGTTTTCAATTCAGACAGATGTCTGTAGCTGTTGTTGACCCAGAGACATGAAGCAGAATGGGTAACTGCTCGACTGTTTATTAAGAAACCAACAAACTCTTACCTTCCATTGTTTTACCAGTCACAGAAAAATCTGATATGTTAGGGAAGCAGTGTCCTGACATGGATGGCCCAGGCTAGCCCAATCTTGTCAGATCTTGGAATCTAAGCAGGGTCAGCCCTGGTTAAGTACTTGGATGGGAGACTACCAAGGAAGTCCAAGGTTGCTATGCAGAGGCAGGCGATGGCTAAACCACCTCTGAATGTCTCTTGCCTTGAAAACCCTACAACAGTTACCATAAGTCAGCTGAGCACTTTCTTTCCTTCCCCTACGTATCAACAAAGAAGAAAAAAAACCCACAATTTTTGATGCACCCTGTCTTGGCAATCAGAGGTATACATTTGTTCTTCTAAAAGTCACCAATCTATATTTTATTTCAGCTAACCAGAGCATTTTCTGTTTCTTTCTAAAACCTATGAGCAAAAGGATACTTCTTTTTCTTTCTTTTTTAAAATACTATATGTGTTTTCAGAGGGTCAAGCCTTGGCAGAGAAGCAAGGAACCACTCCCACATTGCCAGGAGAGGACAAAGAGTGCATGTAGACATTGCAACAATCAAAGTTGTATAACTTATAAGCAACTTGAATACTATAAAAATTAGTATGCTTGGATTTACAAAACTATAACATAGAGCCTTCCTTAGGTCGATAGGAGATGAGACATTCTAATGCATTGTGGGGCATTCACTCTGCCGCACAACCAATTGCAAGGGCAACTGACAACTGGATAATTTTTCTTAGTTATGTACTCTCTCCCTCTCTCTCTCTCTAGAACCAAGCTTGCTACCAAACAGTAAGGACTTTACAGAGAAATCACACTGTATTGTGTGTGTGTGAGAGAGAGAGAGAGAGAGAAAGAGAGAGAGAGAGAGAACATTTTGTTTCCATTTTGCCATTAACTGAGGGTGAACTTGAAACCCAGCAGTTAGCAGAAAATGACAGGGAAGAATTTCCCTACATCTTAATTGCGACAGCCAGGAGTGCTGATGGTATGTAGTTAGGCAGATTAGCAAAATCACGCACATAGCAGACGGCCTTTGTTTCCACAGTGCGGACGAGTCTGGGTTTCGATTAAGCCGATGCCTCTCAATGCATGTGTGCACGAATCACTCTCGACTCCCCGTCGCCTCAATCATTGCTGTACAGGCGCAGAGCACGGCACGAGCTTTCCTCCCGCTGTCATGCGGCTGCATCGCCTCTCTTAATCTTAAATGGCCACCTGAGCTTCATGTGATAGACATTTTATCTCATCGCCGATTCAGTCCTTGCCCTTTTCAGAGGCGGCCGTGTCAGACTGAGCCAGAACTGCTGCATGAATCAAGATTTCAAATGGAAAATTCTCTTTGGCATTCATGACTAATTTCCCCTTTTTTTCCTGCCTTCATCGGTATGTATAAACCTAGTGAGACTGATATTAAAGTTACTTCATACATGAGGGCACACACACACACACACACACACAGCGCTAGCATCAAAATAGAAGAAACACTTTAAATACCCTCTGTATTTTTATCTTCTTCACACTCAGACAACTTCACATACATTCTCTAATTAATCCTACCAACAACCTTGTGAGGTAGGCCAGCATTAATATCCCAATCTTGTTGCAGATTGGCTAGAGCTGGAGTTCAGGCTGAGACACAGAAACTTGCCTAAGGACAACTAAGTCAGTTTTTGGCAGAAACAATATCTGAACTGGAATTTTCCCACTTCAGAGCTTTGTGGCTTAGCCACTGTGTTACATGCACTCTTCTCATTTCTTACATTTTTCTTCAACCACTCTCAAAATCCTGTGATCATGCAGAGTACTTTCCAGGGATTTGGGGGGTTTCTTCCTCTTTGTTTTAAATGTACAAAGGCATTTTTTAAAATGCTCGAGGAGTATTCTGAGAATGTAGAAACTCCTACCTTTGTGATTTTTCTAGTTTAATGACTGGCAAGTTCCATCCACTGTACTAATAACCTGGGGACCTACAAAAAATGAAGGAAACCCTACTGCATCCCCCAAATCTCCCCCGCCCCCCGCCACGATTGTCTTCAGGGACTTGAGAAAGATTAGTGGTCCTCCTTCCCCCCCCCCCTTTAACTAGAATTTTCAGCAGTCCATCCTTTCTATAGCATTCAGAGTCTTCACCAAGCCAGTTTTCCTTTTTGATTAATTTTATGGAAGTGCACCTCAAAAAAAAAAGAGAGAGAGAGAGAGCATCTTTTGGATCCAGATATCAGGGAGCCAACAAATATCAGTATTCCTGGTTATCCAGGTTCTGATTTGGTATTTAGATCTAGTTTTGTTTTTTTGTGCAGTGGGAGGGATTCAAATATTATTCAGCTTGATTATTCCCTATGGGGAAACTTTCAAGAGAGCTGGAGGTTCTTTCTTTCTTTCTTTCTTTCTTTCTTTCTTTCTTTCTTTCTTTCTTTCTTTCTTTCTTTCTTTCTTTCTTTCTTTCTTTCTTTCTTTCTTTCTTTCTTTTTCCTGCCATTCGGTTGTCTTGCCTTTTTGAAAATTGTGACCATGCCTGTGGGTGCCTGTCCTTTAAATAACCCCCAAATTTCAAGTAAATTGGAGAAAGAGGACAATTTCTATGTGCCCTTGAACAAGATGTCCCCAGCCATCCTCGATTGTTTCCTGGGGGGGGGGGGGTTATACTTTCTCCAGTGAAAAGAATAGCCAAAGACACAAGAGCAAGCAAAGCAACCCCTGGCCAAAAGATTCAGACAGAACCAACAAGCTCAAAGAACCAATGCAGAACCAGGCAATCCTAACAGAAACATGGGACAATGTGGCAAGCCTAACACAAAAAAATGTACAGCCTGAGAATCCAACCCAATGTCAAACCACAGAGTTGTCCAAGCCAAACAAAACAGGAATGCTTTTGCACACCTAGAAAATGTAAAACCAGAGATTCTGAACCAATGAACAACTCAAGCATTGAAAGCAATGCTGAATTCAAGAATCCACTGCAAACCTGACACAAATAATGCAATGTTGCAAGACCAACAAAAGCAATAAAAAAAAAACAGAATCAAAGCCAAATCAACATGACAAACCAATATCAAGCCTCAGGAAGATACAGACACACAGAACCCCCCCTCCCCCCAGTCCTGGAAACCTTAAAGTGCTGGTGGTCATTGCTGAATATTTCCCAGATTTTTCAGGATCCGTTTTCTGATGTCCCCAAAAATTCCAGATACCATGTAGGGACCTGAATTTATCTAGAAAATACCAATAAGACATTTTTTTTAGATATATTTTTGCATAGGATATATCCCAATGCACATCCCTAGTTAATTTGCAAAGCCATATTTTATATACATACCTGCAGATTCCTCTGAATACAGATTCCTCTGAATACACTTAGATCCCTTCATTGTCTGGAGAACCTGGTTTCTCAGCTTTTGTCATCTACAAGAGAGCCAGCCTGTTTACTGTTTAATCAAGTGATGATAACATTAGGAAACATAACATTTTGTACATGTCAATTTAAAAATGGAGGATCTTAAATCTGTTTCCTCCCCAAAACTTTGTTTCAGGTCTAGCAGCAGTAACAATATGCATCAAGGAACATGCCTTTTTTATGAAGTTCACCCAGATTTTATCCTCAGGGAGTTTGTAGAAAGAAGGTCTAAATAAGCCCTCCATATGGTGCTTCTTACCGCTCTCTGGAGTTCTCTGCAAGAGAAATAAAGTCTTTGCTGATTTTACGCATAAAACAGATCATAGTTTCCAGTCAAGGTACATTAATTTTTCTGGCACCTTAATTCTTTCCGCAGTGTTAATCCTTGGTTTACTTACTTTTGTCTTGATTTTTATTTTTTTGTAAATCTGATTGTAAGAGATAAAAATAAAAAAATGCTATTGCTAGTTTGAAATTTGTTAGTTACACTTTCACTTCACGCTGAACAACAAAACAAAAAAAACAAAACCCCTACAAACTCTCCTGCAAAATTGCCTGAGCAGCCTTGAAGATCAGGTGATCTAAGTGAATTATGGAGCACTGCTCCATCCTTCAGAAATAAAGACCGTCCCGCTTTGTCTCTTTTGCATATGAAAGAAAGGATACTAGCCCTCTATGTGAGAAATATACTTATATCCCTTTGATGTTTCCACCGAGCAAGTGCAGTCTTAATGTTTCAGTAATGTTCCATCAGTCTGCAGTCTCACAGTTCAAGACAGTGCAGCCGGAAGAGGTGTGTGGGGCCGCAAAAAGCCATCCAGTGAGGTCAGGTCTAACATGGCAACACGGCGCTATGTTAAAGTATCAAGAAATGTTCCAAAATCTGTCCACAAACTATCTGGTCAGCAACAGTCCTTTCAAGGTGGGCTTCATATGGAACATTTTTCCAAATGACTTGAGAATGATTCCATCCATGGTTTGGATTCAACCATCTTTTTCAGGGGATTATGGGCCTTGCATTGACAAAAGCCATATGGCTCCGGGGCTGTAGTAATGAAGAGAATTGGGCAAGACTGGGCTAAAAAATCTGACTGGATCCCACTCTGCTTGTTTTTCTTTGGGTACCATTTACAGGTTTCACTCAAGTTTCCTCAGTGTTACATTTTGAGGTGTTCAGTGAAATGTGTGAGCTGGCGGGGAATTGTCCCTCTCGCGTCGCAAATGGGTGCATATGATCGCGCCCAACCTTTCATTAAGCCTCCACTAAGGGAGCATAACATTTTTTCTCCAGACAGCTGGCATATCTTCCCCCAAATAAGGACACGAGACATGAGTATGCAAGTTGACTCATTTATTAGCTTGTGATCTACATCAGTTAAATATTCCTGCATTACTGTGAGTTGGTGCTAACAAGCAGCCTACTGCAGCTGCTGGAATTTGGATCAAGCTCCTAACTTAGCCGGTATTACTATAGGCTTCTTTTATCCTCACCTGCACTTAATACAGTGCTGAGAGATGTTAAGCATCATCCCTCAGAAGCCACTCCAGCAACTAAGGGCTCAGTCAGTCCTAGCCAACCTCAAGGGTGTTCCCTCCTCAACCCACCCAGCTGCTCAAGCCAAGAATGGGCAAGCTTGGGAGCAGCTCCGCGTCCATAGGCTCAGACAGCCCAGGGTGCTTGCCATTTATCCTTACCTATTCTGTAGCAACTAGTATTGCCAAAACTAGTTAAGGACTAACCAGTCAAAATACTAGATCTCATTAGACAATACCACCACTTCCTAGGACTCTATGGAGAAGGCAAAGGGTCTCCTTTTTGTTCAGTTTGTAGAAGTCCCTCCCCCAATTCCTGTGCAGCCCTTAGGGTTGCCAAACTCTAGGTGGGGCCTGGAGTTCTTCTGGAATTTCAACTGATCTCCACGGTACAGATATCAGTTCTGCAGAAATTTCAGGTTTGGGAGATAGACCATATGGTATCATACCCCTACTGAATTCCCTCATCTCCCTGTACTCTACCTTTCCCAGACTCTGCACCTAAACTTCCAGGAATTTTCCAGCCCAGAGTTGGCAGCCACTCAAAAAGCAAGCAGCTACTCCTACATCATCCACAGAGAGGATCAAGTGGGCCACCTTTCAGCAAAAGCAGAGAGTAAGGCAGAATATAAGATCCAGTATGGCACTAAATGGTTCACCATGAGGCAATAGTGCTCTTGTGCCTTTAGGTAAAGCTCGAAAGCCAGTTGAATATGACTCTAGGGATGTGGTGCTCATCTACGTATCCAAGCTGAAGAGCCAGCACTGCCCAAAGATGTTTCCATGGCCATGTGGCTGGCATGACTAGATGCCGAGGCGCATGGAACGCTGTTACCTTCCCACTGAAGCAGTATTTATTTATCTACTTGCAATTTCTTACTTTCGAACTGCTAGGTTGGCAGAAGCTGGAATCAGAGATGGGAGCTCACTCTGTCATGCAGCACTCAGGATTCGAACTGCTGAACTTCCGGTCTGCAGCATTTTAACCACTTGAGCCACTGCCTTTAGCCTTACTTAAAATGTGGACTGGCACAAAGCAATACCCCGGCCCTATAAGCTGGGAACTCAACTCAGGATGATGTGCTTAAAAGAAATATATCTACCTATGTAGTACATTTCTATCCCACCCTTCCTACTAGTTCTCCCTTACCTATTTTATCCTCATAACAACTCTATGAGGTAGGTTGAGCAGAAAAAGCTACCTGCCACAGAAGCTGTTGCCACATCTAATCTGAAAGCATGAACAATTCCCCATTTCTGTCCCAGAATTTCTCTTTACACTGCTTATTCTTTCCATTCAACACTCAGAATTACTGAAATATGCTTCAGAATTGTGTCATGTATCATTTACCCCACCTTTAATTTTTCCCCATCTATACCTCCTTCCCTTCATTACTGACACTGCACATACAACAAAAACACTGCAAGAAAGCATCCTGCCATGATAATGCATACAATCACATCAAAATTCTTTATTTGCAGTGTTTTACTGATGGACATACATGCTCTGTATAATATGAAAATACCACACAAAAGAATCTTCAATTCAGCTGTATGTGCAATAACATCATGATACATGGTAGTGGTTGTGGTCTGAATTATTTTCTCAGTGCACACATGTATATTTGTAACATGAGGATGACTATGATTAAGGAGTGAAAGGTCTGTGAGAGGTGAAGGAAACTGCATGGGTATGGTGCTCTGTGTTAAATTTGGTGCGTGGGGAACGAAGTATGAAATATTCCCAATAGATCAATTCCATTTCAGAAAGATGAGGCAATTTAGACATCCAGAACCTTGGGAGAAATTTAGATGATTTGTTGTTGCTGTTGTTGGCATTGAACAAAATGGTTGCAATTAACAGTTTGGCACTATGAACTATATGTGATAGCTGATAAACTGAATGCAAAGGATGAGAAATAAAATCGTTAAACCTCCCCTTCTCCCCCCTCCAGGACTTCTATGAAAAATCAGCAGAGGTTTGACATTTCACCACCAGGTGACACACACCCATTCAACGACCCAATTATCAGACAGCATACGTGCAGAATTAAAATAATTTATCAAAGCAAGGGCCTATCCAAAGAACAGGATACGAGAGAAAAATATGGCCTCTAGACAGTGGATGATTTGACTTCATGTGTAGATTGTCAGTCTTTGTTCAGGTAGCCTTAAAATTCAGGATGAATTTGTTCCTCACACCAGTGTTGCACCATACATCCCCCAGTGTTCCAGCTAAAAATCAGAAATATCAATGGAGTTTGCATTGTTTTCCTCATACAGGTTATGAAAATATTTCCATGTTTCATTCTTGTTCAGCACATTATTTCCCCAGACTGTTCTGATCTGGGTAATATTCCCCCCACCATCTGATTCCCTGTTTGGCTTATGAGTAATGCTACCCAATCAAGAATCAGACCATGAACAAGATAATATTCTACATAGCCAGTGAGAATAGACTAGAGGATGATGTCACATGAGACTATAAATATCTAATAAGAGCAAGTTTAGGTGGATAGAAGTGTTATTCTGTAGTAGAGGAGTACCATCTTATGCCCTAGAAAATGTTGTTGGTTTTTAAGGTGCTACTGGTTCTAATAAGAGCAAGTAAGGGAAACAGGAAGTGAGGGTAACTGGTGGCAGTGTAAGTGATTGCAGAGCCATTTTTGCAAGAAATGCTGAAAAGTGCCAAAAGGGAGTGGCATTTTTTTGGCATTTCTGAAATAGTTTATGAAAAACTCCACAGTTTTAGCTCAGCTCTAATCATAATTCCTTTGAAGTCATCTCATTGTTTGATCTATCTGGAGAGTGAGTACATGAATGGATTGAATTAAACCCACATAACGCTTCCCTTTAAGACTACTGCATAATAGCACACGAGTAATAAATTAGCATATGAAAAATTAGTACGTGAAAATTAACAGATCAGTTGACATCTACTCATGTTTGCAAGATCACTTTGCAGTTTTTCTCTAAGTAACTTGGATTGCAAATTCGTAAAAAAAATATTTACATTTATATCTATGTATCTATTTAATAAATTAGGATACATATAGCATACAGTAATAAATAAACACATAACCAAATCATTCTTATTTAACTGCTCTGTTCTCAACTACTTTACAGTTGAAGACCTCCAATACTACCCTTTTGGCAAAAGAAGAAAACTGTCTTACAGTGGAATTCTTCTCAGAGTTATATCCTTCTAAGGTGATTGCATTGCTATTCTTACAAAGTTTTGGGTGGGATGTGATTATGAATTTGTTGCCATTTTGAGTTGTTATTCATACTGATCCTATTCTGGTTGTTGATTTTAGTCCATTTTGTTTTGTATTTTATTTTATTCTTATGTCATTTTATGGAACCCTAGGCAAATACGTTATGGGACATCATTCCATAATATGGGCCTCAAGACAGAATAAGATGTCCATTGTAACCAGCCAGCCTTCAAAGGTGAAGACAGCCAGAATGATGTTTCAGCTCATGATCTTAAATACCGAGGAAGGTTTTAAATTGCATTTTAATGCCAAAATGTTTTACAAGTTCATGTATTTACACAGTTTGGAGATGCAGTATAGTAGACGCAACATCACTATTTTATTTATTTATTTATTTATTGTAGTTTTTATCCCGCATTGCCACGCAAGCAGGCTCAAGGCGGCGTACAACAGTTAAAACCCAATAAAACACAGCTGCATTAACAGCTGCCCTAACTATTGCTATCATACCACATCCATAGAGTTGGGGAAAAGGACAGCCAAAGTTTCGTCTCATAAAAGCCATTGACACTAATGAATCGAACCAGAGTGGTTACGAAAATTCGTTAACGTGCCCACCAATTACAAGATCTAAAGTGAGAAATAGCTCTTGGTTTTAAGCAAGGAAATGAAGGGAGCACTGACAGAATTATGACAGTTTTAATTTTACATGGGGGAAAACATGCAGCCTCAAAAAGAAAATGAGCATTTCAGGTAATGAATTATGTTATTAACAGGCAAGGTCAGACTGAAGGGTAAAAAGGACACTGTCCTACATTCAGCGGTGTGTTTCTTGGCATTTCTATCACAAGTTAATTTATTAGCTGTTGTTTATGATGGAGGATTAGTCATAAGAGGGTGTTTAGCCTTCCTGCGTTGATGGTTGGGTCAACAAGACTTGTTCCCTGTATGATTAAAGCAATGGCCTTTTATTCCCCTTTCGAGCACAGAAGCTGAATGGCAGAAAAGGGGAAGTGGCAGCATGCCAATTATGTAAGGCGGCTCTTTAGAAAAGGCCAGCCCCAGGCTAATAAGCGCTTAATTATTTTAATCTCTTCAATAAAAAAATTAAAGAAATGGAGGATTTAACCTGCTGCCTACTGGTCAGGTAAAAATGCAGCAAACAATTAAATCTCCAGGCTTCCTTGCCTGAAAGTTAAGTTAAAGTTTTGTTTGGGATGTTTTTTTTATGATCAGTCTATGCTCATCAGAATCCCACCCTTCTTCAAAGGAGCTCAGGGCAGTGTCCATGGCTCTCGTCCTGTTTTACCCCCACATCAGCCTTGTGAAGTAGGTCAGGCTAAGAGAACGTGAAGGACCCAGTGCCACCCAGTGGGATTCATAGCATGGTGGGGACTTGAACATGGGTCTGTAAAACCTTATTTACCACTACAACAAATTGGGACTCTAAAATGATTTTCATTCTATTTTCTTATGGATCATGCTAATGCCAGTTGCTGGCTTTGATGTTTAAAGCCCTAAGTGGTTTTCCCCCCATTTATATATCCACATTCTCATTAAAAAAAATAAAAAATAAATCTAAAGATTGTTTCTAGTGATCAGTAAACCAACAGTTATAACTGGGTTAGGTCCTAAGCAGAAGTTTCTATAAGACTAGGAGAAAGTATATGGGTAACCTGTGGTATAGAGATTAGCGTATCAAGCTAGGATTTGGGACACCCAGGTTAGAATCCCTAGCCTTCCATCGAAGCAAGCTGGGAGATGTGTGGGCTAGTCACATCCCTTCAGCCTAACCTACTTGGCAGGGTTACCAAGTCCCCCCTGACAACTGGTGGAGGGTGGGGGGCACTTACCCAGTGGCAGGGGCCCTCACCATTGACATGCTGACTTTACCAGCAATACTTCCTGTGCATATGATGTCCCTTCCTCTGCATAGGCATCAACTTCAGGGGGGCTGGGGAGCCGGAGCCCCCCCAAAACAACTTTTCCAGGACATGCTGAGCCTCCCCTGGAGACAATGGCCTGTAATGTCTCTGGCCCAGCCCCAGCCCCCCCCCCTGGGAAATTGGAAAGTCTATGCCCTTGTTCCTCTAAACATTGGAAGTTATGTCAGCATGCTGGGACACTGCTGACATTCCCCCCATTTTGCCACCAGTTCTTCCCTCACCGCCCAGCTGAGTGGTGCGAGGGAGTACCCACTAAGAGTGGGGGATCTCCAGCAAGGGTCTGGCAACCCTAGGGTTGTTGTTGTAAGGCTCAAATGGAGGAGGAGACAATAATGTTGAGAGATCTTTGAACAGCTGCATTACCTCCCCCACTCAGGTCCTTGGCACTAAGCAGGACCAAGATGTTAAATGCTCCTAACAGTGATGTCAAAGATGCTGTGGAAGTCTGCAGTCCCTGAGCTTTTATCCCACAAAGCACTACTGAAGGATTTTTCCAAACACTGGGGGCAAGGGAATTTCTGTGAAGTTTCTGACCTTGTTTGAACAAACTTGAGGCAGCTTTCTGACCCAAATTATCTGAAGCGGAGTCTGTAAGCATTCTCCAAGTGCATATGAAGGTAGTTAGAATTAGGGGTGGGGCTACAGGGAGCTATGCCTGTCAGGTTAATGAAGCAGAATAAATCAAGCATAATCAGCAAAGCCAGAGATTTGCAGTAGTTAGAGCCACGGGTTTCAGTGAAGAAACCCCAGATCAAAATCCCTCCTCAGTCATGAAACCCACTAGGAGACTTTGGCCTCCTTCTTAATTACTGAAGGAAAACCAAGATGATGGGTGTATATGGGGAGGGGGACACACACACATGGCCTTCTTTAAAAATAAAACTTTACACATCTGAATTGGGACCCAGTAAAATGAACACATGAATTAACTGTTAAAAATCATTTCTGAACAAATCCACTGGTCTATATTCTCAAGGGATAGCCATGTTAGTCTGTTTCTTTGTGCAAACAAAGAGAATACCTGGGGCATAAAAAACCCAACAAATTTGTGATGGCACCAGCTTTCATGGGTGATGCTTATATCATAATAAATTAAAGGTCTGGTGCCACAGGAGTACTTTTTTAATCTCTGTGCTTGCATGCCTATTTCCAGTTTGGTGTAGTGGTTAAGACCGTGGACTCTAATCTGGGAGAGCCCAGAATCTGGGAGAATGCAGCTACTGGTGTGACCTTGAGTCAGTCACAAGTTCTCTCAGAACTGTTCTCTCAAGAGCAGTTCTCTCAGAGCTCTTTCAGCCCCACCTACCTCACCGGGTGTATGTTGTGTGGAGAGGAAGGGAAGGGGCTTGTAAGCCACTCTGAGTGAAGGGCGGGGTATTAATCCAGTCTTCTCCTCCTCCTTCTATTGGCAGTAACCATTACTCTATGTTTTAGAATTACTGTGAGATTAGAAAAATGAAGACAAGGCAAATATTTAAATCAAAAATGCACAAAAGTGTTTGCCAATTCTACAACAAATTCTGGGAGTCAGCCCTTTACATCTTTGAGTAAATTAAGCCTGGACTATGTTAGTTGGGCTTCTCTTATATCTCTACAACAGCCTCATTTTTGATATAAGACAGATTTGCCTTTTGAGTTAAGGCTTCATCTGGACCTGATGATGATATTTAGCAGATAGGTCTCAAGGATTGCCCCCCAGATTTACATGAGAACATTACACTTGAGGTCTGACTCATCCCTTGCCACTGTGTTATTTTAAGTGCACCATTTCCTCTTTTTTCATATATATTTTTAGCAAATTGTGAATGCAAGATATTGTTGATGAGACCTGCATTAAAGAAACAAAGATAATAGTGGGAAAATCTGATTGATATTCTAATAATTGTAGGTCAAAAGTCATTTAGAGACATGGAAAATACTTTCTTTGTTTCTTTTTGTTGAGTGTTATAATAGCATCTTCCTAGTTCAGTAAGCTGAAAGTAAATAATGATATAATATTGTGGATAATATCAGGAATACAGATTGCAAAATTAATCATTGAAGGAAGAGAGGGTCCCTTCTATTACTGACAAAATTCCTCTAGATAATATAACAGTACAATAATATTTACATTTTTCAATGTGTTTCCTTTCCCCACACTGGCTGCATCATTCAATATTTGATATTTTTGACACTATGATCCTATGCAGATGACCAAAGCCCTGAGGTGAGATTTGTCATCTGTATATCATAAGCAAATATTCCATTTTTGGAATAATAAACTATATGTTTGTCAGTGGTTTCCCTTCTCCAGAATGTGTACACACTGTATTTTATATATTCAATGCATACAACAGTTACATTGATATACACCTCATGTATAGGGATGGTAATATACATATAATATATAATGTTGATTTATTGATGCACAGATAATATTGAAAATACCTTTCATTATAAGAAGGAAATATTGCACCAGAAAATAGAAAGGATATGACAATAAAGATTCACAGATTCAATTCATGACAGTGAGAAGTGAAATCAAAATGAGGTTTCCAGGTCAAAATAACAAGGGCAAGGAATTTGAAATCACTTTTATATAGCAAACCAATCATCCTTGTGGGGAGATTTGGGGTCCCTTAGACAACTGCATATAATTTTGTCTAAACTAGAAAAATTACTAAGAAATCTAAAGGAAAGCTATACATATTTGTATAAGGAAAACACACTTTCTCAAGGGAAGTTTCACACATTCATGTCGATGACTAATAGAAAAAAATAGTTATCCTATAGTTATTGGGGGAAAGGGATTAAGAAAGCAATGGCAGGGCCTTTTATGGTTTATGATTATACCATTGCTGCATTTTTTTTACAGGAAAAGCAGCAGCAGCTCTCGAAACACTTGTTGATTTTCTGGCTTCTATAAAGGCAAAGGTGGGACTCTAGAAACTGTGCTAAGAACACTTCCTCGCCCGTTCTCCATAAAGCAAGAAGGTATTTTTACTAGGCCTGCTCAAGCATCTGCTAGTTTGATTTATGACTCATACACAGAGAGTTGATTATTTGGCAAGCTCTTTGGGTGCATCTGAACAAATTCTGATGAATTCCGTTCCCTTGATTACACCGCTTTCTTGCAGCTGCCATTCCTCACCACCATTCTGCTACTGCCTCCTCCAATTTTTATAAGACATGTAGAAAAAAGCAAAACAATCCCACTTGAGATTTTTGAGCAGAAACTCACTACTTAGGTATCTCGGTGTGCCTTTGGGGGTGTGCCTTTGGGTTTTTTTGAACAGATGTCTCTGACTGGTGCAATATCCAAAACCGGGATTAGAATAGCTCCAGTTAATAATTCTGTAATACTGGCACTGATACAATAACTAGACAAATGGCTAGTCATGCACTTAAAAGCTAGGAATCTGATCTTCAAAACCTGTACTGGCTAGTACACTGCCCCCAAGTTGTAGCTCAACACAATAGGGTTCAGTGCTTCCTGATTCTCCCCCTACCTGAATGTTTCAGTTGTAAGGTGGCTAACAGAACGACCAGATTTGAGTCCAGTAGCACCTTAGAGATCAAGAAGATTTTTGGGATATAAGCTTTCAAGGTTCTGATGAAGGGAGCTTTGACTCTCAAAAGCTTATACCCCCAAAATCTCTAATGTGTTACGGGACTCAAATCTAGCTGTTCTACTGCAGACCCTCTGAAATTTGGCTAACAGACTACAATGATTACAGTTCCCCTGTGCAGAGGCGTCGACTTTTAAAATCCCCGGGGGGGCAGGGGCTCTTGTGTGCGCGTGCACAAAGCACACACGCTGGGACCATGTCCCCGCCACCCCCCCCCCCCGGACTGGCCTAGCCTGGCCACTCCTGCCTCCCAGCGTGCCAGGTCAGTCCCGAGGGGGGGAGGCAGCGGTGGCAGCAGCCGGAGGGCGGGCAAACAAGGTGGCAGCCCTCGCCTCCCCCCGCCTGCTCCTGCCTCCGTTCCTCCATCCAGCACGCTGGGCATTTGCCCAGCTGGTTCCTGGACGGAGGGAGGGAGGAACAGAGCAGGGGGAGAGGCGGTGGCAGCGGCAGCCAGCCAGCCAGCCAGCCTGGGTGCTCCATTTTCCCAGGGGTGGCTGAGCCTTCCCCAGGAAATTTCAGGGGTGGCTCGAGCCCTCGAGCCCCCCCCCCCCCCGTAGTTTACGCCTATGCCCCTGTGAAAAGTATTTGTTGAAATTTCCCCACAGATCAAAGATAACTGTGGTCATCTAGAAATATGAGTTTCTTGAAACAGTTTTCTGAAAACATAAAGCATCATCAGTAGAAAGCACTTCTATCAAGAATGCCACATCTAAAACCAGGGTACTTTTTGACAAAAAATATTCTCCAAAGAACATCCTGTTCAAAACACCTTGGGGTTTTCCAATAAATATTGGCTCACACCAATTTTCCTCTCTTTTCTTAAAACAGCCTTTCCACCTGAGTTTAAGTGAGCATATGAATTCTCTGGAATGGCTTTCCTATAACTTTCTATAAACCTAGAGCTTCATATGGGCATGCTTTAGAAGATTGCTACTAAAAATTGCTACCATATTTTCCAGATTCTACAAAATTATATCAGTTTTATACCACTTTTACTATCCTTCAAACGATCTTGTGAATTGGGCATTAGAGAAGTATAACAGAACTCAGTTTACCAGGTTTCCTTTGGAAGTGAGATTCAGTATTAGACCCATTGCAGTTATACATTGGAATCGTGTGAATGAGATCCACTTCACACAAAGCATGGTTGATACACAGAACTTCATAACAAAGAACAGTTTGTCCAATTAATAAACCACACAATCATTTATTTGCACCAACTTTTCAACAGATTTCCAGAAGTCTGTGCAGTTGTGAAGGTTTCCGATCCTGAGCAATGCTCCCTCTGAGCTGTGGAGTCTTGTGAGCAAAAATTCTACTTTGTGAGTGACTGGCATTAAAGCTATGAGCAAGCAATTTGGCTACCGCGTAAATTATATTTGCTCTGGAGCCATCCTTCCTGAGCTAAGACGAAAAATGGAGACTGAAAAACTGTGAACTAGCTCAGACTAAACTTAAAGGGAACAGTGACCCTGAGTGGGACGGAACAGTCATGACTCATCACTATGTGCGTTTTGCAAAACTGGCCAGCACAAATATTGTAGGAGGAAGTAGCATTTGAGGACACATAAACCAAAAGGTCATAAAACTAATTGCATCATTGTAATCTCAAATCTCCTAGCCCAATTATGTCTGCCACATTAAAAATTATGACCATCATCTACGGAGGATTGGAACATTCAAGCAACATAGCCTGAGGTCTTGGATATATTTCACTTGGTTTTATTTTCACTTCTGAAGGTCTCAGCAACGCTACAGAGTTGACAGTAATCATAAATAAAATAAGACAGGAAAATGGTCCATAATGTAACTCTCCTTTAGCTTAATTCTTCTCATTAATCTACCTTATTGGTTGTGGCATGCACTTGTTTGAGATGGTGAAGGTCTAATAGCCCCGTTTCTCTTACCGTATCCATATGTAGGGCTGTCGATCAATGACAATTATTCCTTAATGAACATGTAATGATGGGCAAGCCCAGGGAGAAGGGAACAAATAAATCCCTCATTATAGCCTTGATTACAAGCTAGCTGAGTCTCTTGTCAGTGTGGCGTGCTGTGCAATTTTGTTTACCCAACATCTTCAGCCATAATCAGCTGGATCAATGGCCTAGAAGAGCTGGAAATCTTCACTCTAGCAAACCAAATTTAGAGAAGAAGAAAGAACTTGAGCATTTACCATCTCTCAAACAGTCCCTTGGGACTTTACAAGTATTTAATATTGCATTTTCATATTTGATTGAACTTCTGCTTTGCTTAAATCTTAGCAAAAGGGTTTGTTTGCTCCCCCCCCAGCTCACATAACAGCAAATTCATGATTGAGTCACTTGACTGAGCTCCCACAGTGAGCTTTGCAGGCTTTTGTAGGCCTTATATGCTCTTATATGGGCAGGTCTCACCAGGAAGTGGGTCCGAAGGCCTATAAAAGCCTTCAGAGCTCACTCTTGGAGCTCAGTCAAGTCAGGCCACCTGACTCGACTGAGCTCCAAGAGGAAGCTCTGAAGGCCTATGAATGCCTTCGGAGCTCAGTCAGGCCGGCCTGACCCTGAGGTGGGCTCCGAAGGCATTTAAATGCCTTGGAACTCACTTGAATGGGGCCACAGGCTGGTGGTGGGCTCTGATGGCATTTAAATGCCTTTGGAGCTCACTTCCAGGTGGGCCACCAGACCCAGAAATAAGCTCTGGAGACAAATAAATTTCTTCAGAGCCCAAGAACATGTCTCCCATGAATCTCATGAACCTCCACATGTAGGTTCATGGGTGGATCATGGGAGTCACATTCTTCCGAACCCTTGGTTCACGAACCACAGACCAGCCTGGTTTGCTCTCAAACTGTGGTCATTTGTGGGTTTGTATCTATCCCAAGTCACAACTGTTTTGTTAAGTTCTTAAATCTCCTACCCTATTGTCTGCTGCCATCTATCTTTATGTTCTTCATTTGTTTAGAACAGTAGATACCATGGTTGGGTACCAGGTTAGATAGAGTATATTCATGCTTCTCGCATACTGTCCCAACTGCTGGTTAAGATCCTCCTCACTATCCCTGCTCTTTCTGCCCCTGTCTGTAGAGGTGAGGTAGGTGGCAATCAGAGACAGGGTTTTGTCAGTGATGGTTCCTCATTTATGGCTTGTTCTTCCCCTTGAGGCTTGTTTGGTGCTGAATGATCTCTTTAAGGCTAAATCATTCTATTTTAACTCAGGATTTTAGCTAGGGCTTGATCTTACAAATAGTTTTACAGTCTGCTTTACCCTGTTCCGTGAGACCCTTTTAAAGCTATTAAATGCTTTATGCTGTGCTTAGACTCTTCTTTTTAAAAATGTGGTGTTAATACTTCACTTTTCCCCACTAATTTTATCTGTCAATGTTTTTGTCATATATTGCTTGCAACCATGAGCAGGTTTCCCGGAAAGGTGGCATAAACATGTTCTAAACAAATAGGCAATACTGAAGGTTGCCATTCAACTCAACTCACAGCCAAACTGAGCAGCAGCACTGCAAGATGCCGCAGGTAAAGCTGGATGAAGTTCCGCTATGACCTCCTTCCTTAGAAACTTGATTTGTATCTATTTGAACAGCTGATGCCAAGAGTGGGGCTTAGTCAAGCAGGTATGTTGCTCCAGGATACTGTGGAAGGATTCCTGAATGGTGCATGCACAACCCTTTCCCCACTGCTGTAGTCCCATGATTTGAAGAAAATCCATTTATAGTTCTTATCGGTCCAGCCCCTATATTTCAAATAATGCATGATGTATCACTAGACCTATTCACAAGTTACAGTGAGCACACATACTATCCATGTTTGTTTGTTTGTTTTAGTTTGTGTCAAGTAATTTTCATGCTACATTCGATGATGTTCAACTGAATGTGTGATTGAAATCCCCACATTTATTCAGGTACTGGCCTCTGGTTTCAATTTTAAAATGAATGCGTGTTTGCTCTTTCTCCCAAACAGACATATGCACATACAGGCAGGATGTATGAACGTTTGCTGTAATGTGTGAACACAGGTATTGGCAAGCTTGGTAGGCACTAGGGCTGCCAGCTCTGGGTTGGGAAATTCCTGGAGATTTTGGGGGTGGAGCCTGGAAATAGGATTTGGGGAGAAGACAGACCTCAGTATGGTATAATGTCATATAGTCTACCTTCCAAAGTAGCCCTCTGCACCAGGGGAACTTATTCCTTTCATCTGGAGATCAGTTTTAATTCCAGGACCTCTTGAGGTCTCACTTGGAGGTTGGCAACCCTAGTAGGCATCCACCCAATGTGTGGGCTTCAGAGAACTGCTTAAAACAGGCTCCACATTTTTGATGCAAGTATTTGCCAAGAGTTTCTGACCACAACTCCATAGTAGATCAGCATGGGACCAGGTGGCCACCTATGGGGGCAGCAGGATTTTTTGGAATTTCTTTTAACTGATGCAGCTGATACCTATCTGATGTACTTGCTGTTATCTATTCTGATACAAAAGGGCCGCAGTGGGTGAGTGGTTAAGATGCTGAACTGCAGACCAGAAGAATGGTAGTTCGAGACCCGAGTGCCGCGTGACGGAGTGAGGTCCCGTCTCTGGTCCCAGCTTCTGTCAACCTAGCAGTTCAAAAGCAAGAAACTGCAAGTAGATAAATAGGTACCATTTCAGTGGGAAGGTAACAGTGTTCCATGCGCCTTAGCATCTAGTCATGCTGGCCACATGACCACGGAAAAGTCTTTGGACAGCGCTGGCTCTTCAGCTTGGAAACGGAGATGAGCACTGCCCCCTAGAATCAAATTTGACTGGCTTTCAAGCAAGGGAAACCTTTACCTTTACTATTCTGATATATGAGGTGTGCTGTTATAAACAGGCCTGGCCCAACTGGTTAGGCCAGATGGAGGGATAAGGTGAAGGGTTGCCAGATCCTTCCCACCACAGCAGAGGATGGGGTGTAGGGTAGCCAGATCCAGGTTGAGAAATTCCTGGAGAGCTGGGAACAAAGCCTGGGGAGGGCAGGGACCTCAGTGGGGTACAATGCAAGAGTCCACCCTCCAAAGCATCCATTTTCTCCAGGAGAACTGATCACTATAATGTGGAGATGAGTTGTAATTCCAGGGAATCCTCAGGCCCTGTGTGGAGGCTGGCATCCCTAATAGGGTGGGATGCTGCAGCACAGGCAAGGATAATTGATGAGCCCCCTGAGGCATCAAGGGATGAAAGGCTGTTCCTAAAACAGCTAATTATTCACTGAAACAGCAGTGTGGGTTGTGGCAATACCTCTGGTGCTGATCAGCATAGTTCAAACACCTAGTTGATGCAGCACGTAGGATGGCCACAGCCCAACAGTAGTGCTGGTGACATTTGGAGCCAGGGGGAGTTGCCCAAATGATGGCAATCAGTGGGCTACCTTAGTTGCAATTGAGCTCAAGTACATAGCTTGTTGAAGCAGGTCAGCCACTTAATTAATAAAGCCTTGTTAAACTTCTATGTATTGTGTCGAGTCTATTTGTGGGAAGGGTGTGCTGGGTTTCTGAGCCATTTAGGGGCAGGCAGACATGATTCCTGGCAGCAAGACTGCTGCTCAAATTAATATCAAATCATCCATTGGTTCTAATAAAACAGGACTGCAGGCGTCTGGCAAATAAATGAATTGGACCACATTGTGCATATGAGTTCAGTAACCACCCTTAAAAGCGGGGGGGGGGGGGGGGGGGCGTCAATGGATTTCTAAAGTTTAATTTGCTTCTTTTAAAAAGGAAGGAAACACAGTTTCATATCCAAACAAGCAGCATATCTAGTGCAAAAGCATGGCAAAAGAGAATTTAAATACTTTATTATAACTTTTATCTGCAAGAAGAAAAACACCTCTTGCCATCTTCCTTATCTCACGCAGTAACTTGTCAGACATGGAGCACACTTGTTGCCTTGAATATTGTCTGTATCTGAGTAAGTCTCATCAGCTGAGATTCATATTAATTGTCTTTCTCGATATCTGCATTTTCCTTTTTTTTTGGTACTGCAGAATTAACTTTTTATTCCTGTTGCATTTATTCCATGCACAATCTCAAGCCTCTGCCTAGGTCAGTGAGCTTATAGAAGGGTGAAGGTTCTTGAGAACAAAAGCATTTAGGAGTCAGCTTGTATGAAACAATAGTTCCTTTCAGGAAAAAGAACCTTCGTATTCCTGTCTTTTTTACACAGTCCTATAAAGCTCACATTTAAAATTGTTTACACAGTTACTTAGAAATGATTGCCCACCTCTTTTCCTCCCCTGTGTGGAACAGAAGCTCAAGGATCATAATATTAGCGTATATGTCTCCAGAAAAGCTAGACCTCAACATCTAATGCTAAAGGAAAAGTTCAGTATTGGCTTACATTAGAGTTGATCTGAATGTGCAGTGGGTATGCTTTCAAAAGTAGACATGGGCACGAACCAGCTCATGAACTAAAGTTTGTGATGAATTTTGGCCAGTTTGTGGCTCATGAAGTGAAGTTCATGGCACATCAACCAGCGTGAATTTTCTTTTCCATTTTTAATTTACTATTTTATTTTTTTTTGTCAGTTTAATACAGTACAATAATAATAAAAGAAAAAAATGCATAAAATGTCACAATACATAACTTGATATATAACTAGGCTTAACCATAACATCCGGTGCAAACTTTAGATATTCTTATCTTTCCTCCCAATCCCACAATGCTATAGAAGCAATTCAAAAGTATAACAAATCCTGATAATGTTTATTTGCAGGGATCCCACTTCCTCCTGCCAAATAACTAACCACAGGAAACCATATTGCCTGGAAGGACTTTTGGTAAGTATTAGTATTCAGGACCAATTGTTGCTTAACCACTTTTCCCTGTACAAAGTGTTCCCAAACCTTATTTTGCCAGCAAACTAGGGTAGGACTACTTTTTTCCTTCCACTTTTGTGCAAGTGTTATTCTAGCTATTGCAAGCAAAGTTGATATTAATATATTTGTTGTCTTACTTATACAGGAGTTCGGATACACATCTAACAAAACCATCAGGTAAAGCAGGTAAACCAGCACGAATTTTCCATGAACTTTCCAGCAGTACATGGAGGTTCCTGCCAGTTTGTGAACATGCCTCCAGACTGCCTCCGCTCAATCAAAATGTTTACACAACTTCAAAGCAACAGGAGGCGAAATTTGGAGAGCATGTAGAGGAGCTTCCGGTGGGAGGTCTCCTGCAACTTTGGTGTCTGTAGCTTGCACAGGATCCGTTCTATACAGTCCCAAACCTGACAGGCAGTCATTTTGACAAGCACAGGTTCAGGAGGTTCAGGAATGTATAGAACAGATCCTGTGCAAGTTAAAGGCACCAAATTTGCAGGGGATCCTTAGTGAATTCTCCTCTACCTGCCCAAAGTGGGAAGGAAGCCTTAAGAGGATATACATTGACCTTTTTCTTGCTGTTTTGTCTGGGTGCTCTACTTAGGCTTCTTCCCTGATACTTGCAAGTTGCAGAGTCTGATTTTCGCTTGGGGAATTCAGTGGAGAAGCAGCTGGGTCCGAAAGTGCATGAAGTGGACTGGGAAGGTGTAGATGGAATAGGTCACAGTGCATGTCTTTGTCCTTTGCCCAGTGTGCAGGGGCAACAATATTACTCATATTTATAAACTGGGATGGAAAAAGTAACTTTTGGGCTGGGGAGAATTAAAAAGGGGGAGGGTTGGCAATTGGAACAATGGGGGCACCTTTGTAACCCCTTTACTATAAGAGCTGACAGAAAGTTTGGAAGTTGCTTGCACCATAACCCAAGGAGGTAGTGAAAGTGACAAGCAAGGCTATCAGGACACCATGCCGGTAACTGGGACTCAAATCCCCCCCAAGACTGGGCAGCCAGACAACCTTCTCCAAGCTGGGCATGCCCTGTTTGTTTCCCAGTTCCTGTGACTCACTTGGTGATTGAGAGCAGGGTGTTCTGTGTAGGCTAAGAATCACTGTCTTCCTAGGCTTGAGCTGAAAGCAAGACTTGAGGGAGCAGTGTGGCCACATGGGATCTTTCCCCTCTGCCTCTGCAATCCCTGCTAGGTCTGCAGAGAAGTGTGTGGCTCAGTCTCATGGGCAACCAATTGCCACCTGGACATGGGCATCTTTGGGAGGGAGAGTCAGACTGGGTGAAGAAGAGAAGAAGAAAAAGAAATTGGATTTATACCCTGCCCTTCACTCGGAGTCTCAGAGCGGCTTACAAACTCCTTTCCCTTCCCCTCCCCACAACAGACACTCTGTGAAGTAGGTGGGGCCGAGAGAGCTCTGACAGAGACTGTTCTTTATCAAGAGCAGCTGTGACAGAATCATGGCTTGCTCAACGTCATCCAGCAGCTACAAATGGAGGAATCAAACCCGGAGGAATCAAACCCGGTTCTCCCAGATTAGAGTCCGCACACTTAACCACTACACCAAACTGGCTCTCACAGCTTTTCTCCCTGCCAAGTCTGGCTTCTCATCCACTGCTGGAATGACATCACTCTCCAGGCTGCCCTCCCTTCCCTAGTCCCTTGGTGCTTTCACTGCCTCAAGATAGCTCCAACTTTGAGTCTTCACAGCCCAGAGAAGAGCTTTTTTTTTCCTTCTCATGCACAGATTTGCTCAGGAAAACTCAGACAGAAACCAAACCACTCCTGGCCCACCCTCCTTCAGCCCTCACATGGCCCCCTGTTATTTGAAAAGCTCTGGATTCTATAATTGTATATATTCAGTTGTTAGCAGGGGTCCTTTTGTAGAAAAAGAGGTGCAGGAGCTCATTAGCATAACTCATTAGCATACTTATTTGCATATGCCACACACCCTGACATCACCAGAAGTGTGTCAGAAGGCAACACCCACTGCTCAAGCTCCACCCCAAAAATCTCCAGTTATTTCTGGTTCAAACCGATTGCCTATAGCCCAGTTTCCTGTTTTCAACAGTGGCTAGTCAGATGCCACAGGGAAGCATGAAAACAGGGCTGTCAAATGGCCTCACCTGCTGACCACTCCTCAGCAGCTGTCAATCAATAGAATGCTGCCTCTGAATTGGCTATTGTGAAGACAGACCTACCCTCTATAAATCTGTCCAACCTCCCATTCAAATCTATCTAAACCAGCAGCCGTCACTGCACCTTGTGGCACTGAGTTCCATGAGTCAGCTATCCATCACAAGAGAAAGCTCTCTGTTCATACCACCATCATGCTTAAATATGAACATAAGAGGAGCCATGCTGGATCAGGCCAGTGGCCCACTCAGTCCAACACTCTGTGTCACACAGTGGCCAAAACCCAGGTGCCATCAGGAGGGCCACCAGGAGGGCTAGAACTCTAGAAACCCTCCCACTGCTTCCCCCCAAGCACCAAGAATTCAGAGCATCACTGCCTCAGACATAAGAATGTAAGAGAAGCCATGTTGGATCAGGCCAATGGCCCATCCAGTCTAACACTTTGTGTCACATAGTGGCCAAAATCCAGGTATGATCAGCAGGTCCACCAGCAGGGCCAAAACTCTAGAAGTCCTCCCACTGTTGCCCCTCCAGCACCACAAATACAGAGCATCACTGCCCCAGACAGAGTGCTGCATCTATACCTTGCGGCTAATAGCCACTGATGGACCTCTGCTCCATATGTTTATCCAGTCCTCTCCTGAAGCTATCTACGCTTGTAGCCACCACCACTTCCTGCAGCAGCAGAAGGAAGCTTTGACTCTTAAAAGCTTACAGCCCAAAAAACCTTGTTGGTCTCTAACACATTACGGGGCTCAAGTCTAACAAGTTTCATCATGATATGACAAAATTAAAACCTGGTACTGCTCCAAAAAAAAAAAAAAAAGCTAACAATCTCAGGCCAGCTGCACCCCAGATTCAAGCAGGGCTGCATCAAGCAAGGGGAGGCAAGATGGAACCAAGTCTCCTCGAGTCTCAGCCAACACTGAGGTGTTCATGCCAGTGTTCCCTCTAAGCTGAGTTAGTGTGAGTTTGCTCACAGTTTTTTACCCTTTGGCTCACACGTTTTTGTCTCAGCTCAGGAAGGATGCCTCCAGAGCAAACTAATTTATGCAGTAAACAAATCACTCACAACTTTAATGCCAGTAGCTCACAAAGTGAATTTTTGCTCACAAGACTCCACAGCCTAGAGGGAGTGCAGGCCGGGGAAAGTGAGGTGGGGGGAGGCTTTCCTCTGGCTCTGTGCCTAAGCGTGGGCTGGGGAAAGCAGAGCCGGGGAAAGTGAGTGGGGGGGAGGCTTTCCTCTGGCTCTGCGCCTAAGCGCAGGCTGGGGAAAGCAAGTGGGGGGGGCAGCCTCAGCAGGCCTCTCTGAGGCTCGGGGCTGGGTCAGAAACTTACCTTCTGCCTCCTCATGGCTCATTGAGGGCTGCTGGTAGCAGGGGGTGGGGCTTGCTTATGTGATTGCCCCCCGGGCTCCTCTCTCCCGGAGCGGTGCCCCGGCACGCGCCGGCCCCAGTGGACCTCTGGTTGTTAGGTGGTTTCATCACTATGTTATCCCCCCCTCCTGAGTTGCCCCCACCCTATCTGACATCCCTCTGGGAACCTGAGCCTGGATCCCAGACCATTACGTCACACTACGAGCAAGTAAGTGAGTGAGTGAAGAGTCAGCAAGCTCGTGGGCTTCCAGGGTTGGCTTAAGAAAGCTAAGGCAACATTGCTACCTGGTCTCAAACCTACCCTCCAGTTTCTCTTCAGCCCCACTGGTAGGATATCCACGTTACAGATTTCCCCATGCATCCCTCTGCCCCAATTGCTTTCTCCCACTCCCTCTGTCTCTGTCATTGATGGGCAGTCTTTTTGACAGGTGCAGGAGTTTCAGGAGTGTATGGAACAGATCCTGTGCAAATTAGAGAGACAAACTTGCAGGGGACCTCACCCAGATGCTCCTCTACATACCTTCCAAGGTGGTCATTTCTCCAGAAAGCACTTTCCTGGGGCATCTTCTTTGGGGGGAGCATAGTTTGGCCTCTGTAAATCCAATCCTCAGTAAACTTGGAGGGCAGGCAGAGGAGTTAGGTAGAGATCCCCTATGAGTTTGGTATCTCCAGCATACCAGGAGGCTGTTCTATCCAGTCACAAACCTCACCAGTTCACTTAGCCCCTAAAAGTTTGTGACAGTAACATGTCATGGATCGTGAACTGAACTGAACTGCATTTTCCTGGTTCATGCCCATCCCTACTCAAAAGTATTTTGATAGGAATGGTGCTGCAAATCACCTGGCCTTCTTTCTGAAATAGAATGGATATGTTAGGAAAGATTGATTTCCAAAAATTTGTATGAAGCATTGCCAGTTTATTCACTGGCAGCTTCCAGTTCCTTCCCTTCATCATCTACATCCCCACCCCCTTTAACTTACAGACATTGAAAAGTGTTGATAAAAAAAAAAACACTGCAAAAAGAAAGTATTTATTCACTCAAAGAGTGATTGGCTCATGTAACTCACTACCACATGTAGAGATGGCCACTCATTTAAAAGTGGACTAGATAAACACATGGAGCATAGGTCCATCAGTGGCTTCTAGCCATAATGACTAAATGGTACCTCCATATTCAGAGGTGATAATCAATGCTCCCTCTATGCTGTGGAGTCTTGTGGGCAAAAATCTTACTTTGGGAGCCACTGACATTAAATCGGTGAGTGAAAGATTTGGCTATTGCATAAATTAGTTCACTCTGGAGCCATCCTTCTTGAGTTAAGACAGAAATGGGTGAGCCAGAGGCTAAAAAACTGTGAGCCAGCTCACACTGTCTCAGCTTAGATGGAACACTGGTGGTAACCCTCTGAACACCAGTGTAGGAGGGTATTATAACAGGGGAAGGATTTGTCTTAATGCTTGTAAACTCCTGGGAGCATCTGGTTGGCTGCTGTGTGAAACAGGAAGCTGGACTAGATGGACTGTTGGTTTGAAACAGCATGGCTCTTCTCTTCTTAATCGTGATGTGACTGTATGGACTTCCCCCGGACAAATGCCAATTCTTGAAGGAAAAAACAAACAAACTCCAGTACTTGAGCAGAGCTGAGTGCCAGGGCACAGCCCAGAGCAGGACTAGTTGTACAGCAAAAGAGGCAACAGGTTTATGACAGATCTCGAGGTAGAGCCCAGTACACAGCTGCTGAAGAAAAAAAAATAGCTAGGAGGTAAAACACCTGTTTGGGCTTTTTGTCTGGTTAGTTGGCAATACTATTCTCTAGCGCTGCTCTGTTTACAAAGATCTGGCAGGTTTCATCAAGGTGTAAATCTCGCTTGGTTCTCTTGTTTTCTTTTAGAGAAAAATCGTGAAATACTCAAGGACAACGGAGATAAATTGCATATCACTGAAAGTGGTATCAACTCGCAGGGCATTAAAAATACCAGCCAATTATATGTGCCACAAGGCGGTCTTCCAAATAAATCTTCTCCATTCCTGCACTCCTTCCTCTCCAAATGTAAACATATTGGCTGTGATTTGTCACCAGGGTCTGTTCAAGCAAGGGAGCTCCAGTCTAAAACTGTTGCTTAGAGAGCAAGGAACACAGCCTGTGAAGTTGCATTCATTTATCTTCCTTTTGTTAGGAAGACTAACACATTGGCAAAGCTGCCGTGAAATGTGAACTAAATTAGTATAAAGCCCCAAAGACCTGTGCTATTATTATGATCGGGCTGGTTTGTATTTGGCACCAAAATAAATAAAATGCAATCGTGCCCAAAGAAATACAAATTCCTTGTCAAGACAATTCACCTTCTGAATGCTGGATTAGATCTCTGACCAGTATTCCCCTGTATGTTTTTTTTTTTTGACAAATCATTTCTATTTCTGGGTTAAATCCCCCCCATAACAAATCCTTTAATTTGTTATTGTTTCAGTACTATGCCCCCCTCAGTTTCTGCTGCTATGTATCAGTCACATGGGTGAATCAAGCCAATCAGGGCTCATATCTGTCCCTATTCTACAAAAGCCAGGTGGGGTGGCAACATTCCATGTGCTCTCATTGGCTGTAAAATGCTCTCCCTCAGCCATTGGCACCACTCAAGAGTATTCACACACCATTGGCTGGGTGCTGGGTCTGCTCCTCTTCCCCACCCACTCACCTTTCAGCCACTGTTTTCTGTCAGAAGCACTGTGTCTCACGACAAAGACAATTCTCTTGCTCAGCTCCTGTGGGGGACAAAGTTTTCCCTCAGTGGCTGTTGTGAGGAACTCATAGGGTTGCCAGCTCCAGGCAAGGAAGCCAGTTTAAGGAAGCCAGAGTTTGGGGAGGGGAGAGGAAAGGCCTCAGCTGAATAGAATGCCATAGAGGCCAGTGGCCAAAGCATTCTAACTTTTCCCTCAGTGGCTGTTGGTAAGGCAACCAAGCTTGGTTCTGTCAGTAAAAAGACAAAGAAACAAAACCCTTTCTACGCCTTTGTAAGGAACTCATTGGGACCAGCTCCAGGTTGGGAAATTCCTGCTGTCCTTCCGCCCCCCCATGCGCCCTCAGGATTCACCCCCAATAGGGTTGCCATCCTCCAGGTGGGGCCTGGGGACCTCCCGCTTTTACAACTGATCTCCAGCTGACAGAGATCAGCTCCCCTGGAGAAAATGGCTGCTTTGAAGTGTGGACTCTATGGCTCCAGGGGAACTTTTCAATGCTATCTGGAGAGCAATTGTTATTCTGAGTGATCTCCAGCCCTCACCAGGAGATTGGCAACGGTGGTTCCCCAAACAGAATGGCTGGTTTGGAGGGTAGAGTCTATGGCATTGTACCATGCTGAGGCCCCTCCCCTCCCCAAACCCCACCTTCTCTGGCTCCACCCCCAAAGTCCCCAGGTATTTTCCAACCTGGACTTGGCAACCCTACCCCCCAAATCTCCAGGTATTTCCCTGCTCAGAGCTGGGAACCCTACTTCCCCTTTGGTGCCTGCTGCTGGTCAACCAAGCTTGGTTTCTGTCTGTTTGGCCTTTGGGAGAAAACTCATTGTGCCCTTATACCCTGCTGAGATGCCCCCCCCCATGACAGCTAATGTGATATGGCAGTCAGGGCTTCAGAACATGGTAGAGGCTGCAGGTGTGTGTGGGGGGGAGATGGAAAGCTGAACAGTGAGGGTAAAATAAAGGTCACTTGATGCTTGACGGGAAAGGAGATAGGGTTGCCAACTCCAGGTGGGAAATTCCTGAAGATTTGAGGGATGGAGCCTGACGAGGATGAGGTTTGAGGAGTGGTGGGGCCTCAGACAGGTACAATGCCATAGACTCTACCCTCCAAACCAGCCATTCTGTTTGGGGAACCACTGTTGCCAATCTCCCAGTGAGGGCTGGAGATCACTCAGAATAACAACTGCTCTCCAGATAGCATTGATCAGTTCCCCTGGAGAAAATGGTGGACTCTGTGTCCTTATACTCTGCTGAGGTTGCTACAGCAAATTGATGCTGAGTACCCAAGTCCTTGGTACTCTCCCAGAGCCTCTTTCTAGAGCCTGTTGTATTTATTTCCACAACAGGCCTTATTCCTAGTAGGGATATATGCTGCTGTCACTATGAGAAAATAGTCAATCCAGACAAAAAGAACGTAAACTAATAGGCAAAAAACTCTTAAACCAACAGCTGAAAAACCATCAACAGATGAAGGTGCTTTGGGGCAGTGCCGAGGAACAGCAAGTAATTTCACATCAGCCCAAGCAGCCTGCCCGAACCTTCTTAGGAACCACCTCACCATGGCCAAGTCTCAGGACTTTCTTCTACAGCAGCCCCATCAGGAGCCTGTAGAAACCAAAGCACTGTTCAATTCCAATCTCAAGCAGAGCCTCTTTAAGAAATCTACTCCTTACTAAGGGGATGAGGCTTGAGGGGGGCTTAAGAGACCACAACCATTCTAAAAGGCTCTATTCTGCTTAGGATAGTTCTGAAATAAATTGTTTTTCTGAGCCTACAGACCTTGTCCAAAGCTTACAGACCTTGTACCTTCCTTCTGTTACATTCATTGTACAATTCATTACATCTTACCTGGAGATCTGTCTTCTGTCTCCACCTGCTTGATGCTTTTGGTTTCACAACTTACCCCATAATTAACCAAGACATTACTCTGTTTCACCCTAGCACCCACCTCCTCATTTGGGGCCATCATGGTAAATAATCCTCAAAGATAGGATGATGAACTGGGAAAACAAAGTGAGAATCTCAAAGGGATTCTGGACCATGCTTCAAGACACCCTTTGGA
Organism: Lepidodactylus listeri; assembly: GCA_029233225.1. Taxonomy (NCBI): domain Eukaryota; kingdom Metazoa; phylum Chordata; class Lepidosauria; order Squamata; family Gekkonidae; genus Lepidodactylus; species Lepidodactylus listeri. Next base: position 45,341,812 of record JARCFY010000013.1, read on the forward strand.
TCCTCCTGGTACAGTACTGGATTCTCCCCAGTTCTCTGCCTTCTTTCATTATACATTACAAGTCCATGCTTTTATATTTTATGCCTTCTTCTAATGCATGCTCCTTCCCCCACTCTGAAGAATGGACCGATCTATAATTTAAAACCTGGTGAATTATAGCTCCAAAAAAGCTACAGTACATTGAAATATTATTACCGATGAATAAGTGTAGCTGACTATGCTGCTGCGGTTCAGGGTCAATTAGCATTTCTAATAGAAACCTTGCTCGACTGAAGATTCTAAGGGCTACTAAATAGAAACAGATCTAGCTTCAAACTTCTCATACCCCATCCAGCCACAGGAGTTCTATAAAGCATCATTTAAAAAAAGAGAGCGAGAATCAATTTGCCCATTTCAATTTTATACAAAAGCTTGCAAGCCTTCTGGTTTAAGGCATCTTTTGATGCTTTTGTAAAAATACCCCTTGAGTTACTAATTATATTTTTTAAAGAAAAAAATGAATATGCTGAAATAAGGTGTATTACATTTTGGCTTAATTGTAGTATTATGATTATTTAGGCCCTGGCTATTCATTACACAGTCCATAGATTGCAGGAGAACGGCTTGCGGGATAGAGAGTGAATGGGACTGATTTATTCTAAATTATAACTTGCAACTCAGCTACAGAATGTGGCACAGAAAAACAAGCCTTGACCTTGTCTCAAAGACAAAGAACCTTGAAGGGGGAGAAAAAACACACACATCCTGTTGAAGGCAGTCTATTCACACAATCATTTCAGTGGTGGAGAAAAGGCAACACAAGGCGATTGCCAGCCATTTTAGGGAAGAGCAAACGGTCCTTGTTCTGTTTCTCTGTATGTTAGTTTACATTTTTGTCATTGGTTTTGACTTCTCCAGGTTTGGCATTTCATTTGTACAATGTACATGTGGTGTACAAGTTCCATACACAGTTTAAATGGGATTTATACCCTGCATCTTGACTTTGATCCTGCCATTCCGTCGGTGCAGCAGTAGCTCACTGGTGGAATGGCTTTCTCTTCTGTGAAGGAAGAGAGGGAGATTTTGGCTGAATATCGCCTTTTTCTGCAGCCTCCTAACTTGCTCCCCAAATACTCTTTGGGGTCTACTGATATACAGGAGCACATTGTTGGGGTTGTGGCAGGCCACCATGAGATGGAGAAGGCAGGAAAGTGTATTATGTACTCTGTTGATTTACGGATGCACAACTCACCGTGAAAACATGCATATATTTTACAGGGGAAATGGGTGTAAAGCAACCTAAAATGGCCTGGAAACAAAGACTTGAAAGTTTGATGTGCACAAGACAAAAGCAAAATTGATGTTTAGGGGTCTCAAAACTAGAGGTAGGAGGCTTTTAAAGACAGTGATTATTCAATTTTAATAGAGTGAAATAGCCTGTTAAAAGCACCTTCATATGGAAAGATCACTAGCTAATATGACCCATATATAAACATAAAAAAATCTTGACTTTTTGCAAGTGGGCAGACTTAAATGCATTTCTATTGTTGTCATATAATGAATTAGGGAATAAACACTTCTAGTGCTCCAAATACTATATGTCAGCTGTATTATTCTATAGTAACAGAGAATAGGGGTGCTCCAGCTCCACCATTCCTCTCAGCAAACTCCTGTTTAAATTTCATTTCTTGTATGTGTGTATAGGAAATGTGACTATTTTTGCTTCATTTCTTTGTGCCAAAAACTTTCCCATTCAATGTATGCAATGTTTCACATTAGTTTTGTGTCACAGTTGCATGAAGTGTGTGAAAAAAAATGGTGGGAAAATGGCTTACAGGAACAAACAAATTGGGAACACCGGCAATGAAAAGGGCAAATCGAAAAGGCTCACAACATGCAAGAACAAACAGAAATTGCAAAGGGCATGTTTGGACATTCGTATCAGAGACTATCTTATGTTCATGCAGACAGGAACATCATTGTACAAGGGGTGGAGGAAGGCAGCATCACTACTGTATTAGGGACAAGATGGATATCAAGGATATGTGATAATCTACCAGAATTCCTTGTTCTGGTCACTGGGTGTGCTGGCTCTGGCCAGTCGCCACAAATACACTACAATTCAGCTAAATGCAAAGTCCAAACAAAGCCAAGAAACAGTGCCAGGGGTCAGAATGCTGGGAGATCAATCAGAGTTCTCAGGAGCAAAGAGCGGAAACTGGCAGCTGGGACAAGGTCCAAGATTGCACAGTTATATCCACACAGAGGCAGGTGAGCGTGGTTGCTTATAACCAGATCCTCCCTTCCCTGGGAGGTGACCTGCAAAGACTCACAGCCCCTCATGTTGCCTTTGCAACAGCTGAACTCTAGCACTTCTCCATCTCTCCTGCACCTCCAGATGCTGGCATGCCCTTCATCTGGGACATTCAGGTGGCCTCGAGGTGTCTCCAACTGGGGGTGCAGGGCCAGGCTCTGGACCAAGCTCTTCCTCCAACTGCACTTCAGGCTCTTCGCCTTGCTGCACCTCATGCACCGATGCTGGAGGATCTTCTCCCTGAGGTACTGGCAAAGGCTCCTCTTCTGGGCTGACTCCGGAGGAGGCTGGATTGTTTCATGACTCTTCCTCATCTGAGGAATAGTCAGCCTCAGCTGAGCCAGGACCATGACACTGGGATTGAACCAAAGAGGTACAAAGACAGGTTTCAAAGACATGTTGGTCTGCAGTAGAAGAGCAAAATCCAAGTCCAGTAGCACCTTAAAGACCAATAAGATATCCAGAGGGAGATCTGACTCTTGAAAACTGGTACACTGATAATTGTCTTGGCCTTTAAGGTGCTACTGGACTCTAATATTTCCCTCAAAGACAGAAGTGATCCATTTAGCAAAATGCAGTTTCTACTGCATAAGTTCAGGCAAAGTTGGTCAGTTTCAATATTCTCTGTGGAAGCCCAGGGGTTGGAATTACCTCAACATCTTATTTATGGCCTGGCATTACAATAAAGTTGGCATTATTTAGCAGTAAGGGCTTTACTTGGATAGTTGGTGGCCACTGACTTGTGTGGCCAAGGGATAAAAGTGCTTCCTAAAAGTTACCCATAAAGATCAAGATGGAAACTGAGCCTTGCTTTTCGTGAATACAGCTGAGACAGCAGTACAGTGAAGTGTGTTTGGAATGTAAAGAAGAAAAAGAAGAGTTGTTTTTTATGCCAAGCTTTTTTCTACCCTAAGGGCTGTGGTCACATGCACCAGTTGAAGTGGAGGGGAAGAGAGTATATTTCTTCTGGAGGAATTTGACATGCAGTTGCCAGATCACACAGCCAGCTGCTGGCTTAGCCTGTCATTGTGTTATCAGATGCAACTGTGGGGTCCCTTCCACACGAGCAAGATAATCTGGAGAGGAAGCGAGGCTTTTTTGCTCCAGAGCAATTTGCCCCACAGTTGCGTGATCACACAGGTCTATGGACCTGCCGGGGCAACTTGCCACTGCGTGATCAGATGCAACCATGGGCAAGTTGTTTTTTTTCTGTGTGGTTTGTTTCTGAGGCGCTTAAACGGAGGATTGATGAATCGCCTCCCCACCCTAAGGGCTTTCAATGATGTGCACATGGAGAAGGGGGAAAAAAAACAACAGTGTGGCATTGGGATAGCATGTGATCACGCTATCCGCAATGCCACATTTCGGTGCTGGAGTGATCACATGGGGAAACTCCGGCTGTGAACCGCAGCAAACCATTTGATACTGGAGTTTCACTAGTAGCTTTTTACCATGATTCCCCACCGGATCAAAATGGTTTGCGACGGTTTGATGACGGTTGCAGGATGCTTCCCAGATGTGCTGGTGTGATCACACCCCTTTGATCTGGTGGTGAATCATCCCTCTTCCATGGCAAATGGGTGCATATGATCACATCCCGGGTGAGTCTTTTTCTTTTTTTGCCTTGTGCATAAGCGAGAAACTGCACCTCTGCACTGAGGGCCCCCTATGGAAGATGCGATGATGTGCATACTGCGAAAGGGGGGGACATGGCACAGAGTCAGGATGGCCTGATCAGACCATCCTGATGGTATGACAGCATGCCTGAGCAATCAGACAGGGGGAAGTCTACCCATGGCCCACCTTATCCAGATAACACCAGACTTTCCCTGATATCTTTTAACTCTGCTTCTGTGGTGGAGCAGCACAGGTTGCCAACGACTGTGGGACACTTCCCAGATGTTGCTGTCTGATCACTCCCTTCAGACCCGTCAGGCATTTGCACCTATGTCAGATTTAAAGGAGTGTGATCACAGCCTAAGGAGTCTCAAAGAGGCTTACAATCACATTCCCTTCCTGTCCCCCACAATGGACACTTTGTGAGGTAGGTGGGACTGAGAGAGTTCTGAGAAAATGGTGACTGACCCAAGGACACCCAGCAGGCTTCATGTGGAGGAATGGGGAGTCAAACGCAGTTCTCCAGATTAAAGTCTGCCTCTAAAGGCTTTCCAGAGGCTTATTGCATTGTTTTCCATACATGGTATACAACATATTCATTATCACTAAATAAAGCATGATAGGGTCACCTAAAAGCAGATGCAATTGCTTTCAAGATAGATCTGATCCATAGGCCATCAACTGGCTGTCTGTAAACCAACCACAACAACAACAACAAAACCCAACTTGTCCACGGTTGCATCTGATCACGCAGTGGCAAGTTGCCCCAGCAGGTCCACAGACCTGTGTGATCACGCAACTGCGGGGCAAATTGCTCTGGAGCAAAAAAGCCTCGCTTCCCTTCTGGATTATCTTGATCGTGTGGAAGGGAATAAGAAATAATTTTCTGCTGCTGCTCAAGATTTGTGAATCAATGAGCTTTTGAGGGTACAAATGGAAAGGAAAGGAGGTTTCCGGTCGGAGGAATGGAGGTCTGACACGCTTTGCAAGTACACAAGGCGGACAGTGGCTCTTATTGACAGCTCGGGTGGATCAATTCACCTGACGCAACCTCACACAGGTAGTGTGAGGACTAGCAAGCAATATAATCCAGGTTTGAGCAAGCTCGGTGAAGGAAAAGTCTCGGAGGAGACTTTTACAACACCTTGAGCACTGCAGCCGAAGAAGATTCCTGCAAGTATATCTAAGGAGCCAAGCTGAGCTGATTAAATCAGCATAAAATCTCCAATTCCCCTGATTCCTTAACAAAGAAGACAAAGTTTAAACGTTGGGACCACATCTGAAGCGAAGTAACAACATAAGGTAACGGAAAAAAAGTTTTTGCCTTACTATTACCGCGTTTTGAAAGACGAAAAGCAGATCTGGTGAAGCAATAGACTGTTGCAGATTGGATGAGTGCAGTTTTGAAACGTTAAACAGCTGAATTTGAACTTAAAAAGCCAAAAAAAACAAGTTGTTTAACATTCCTGCGGTTAAGAAGAGTCGGGAGGGGGAGCCAAGCATCGCGAGACAAAGAGGGGAGGAGGGAACCAAGCATCGCGAGATCAAGCTGTGAGGATTGAGGCAGGAAGTGACGGCTTGAGGAGCAGACAAGAAGGGAAACGGAGAAGAACCAGAAGAGAGCAAAGGGGACTGTAAAAACTGCCGGACCAAAAGGACTACAACAGGAAGTGACGTGCGGAGAGCAGACAAGTAAACAAGAGGAAGGGACAAAAGGAAACTACGGCAAGCCAGAAGCAAGGTAAAAAGACTATAACCTTTGACACAAACCATAGAGAAGTTGCGCCCACCATTTTGGATTTATAAAATTTTTAAACAGTAATATCTCATAAACTATATAACTTAGAAGGCTGAAACCAACGAAATTTGACTTGGCAAGACTAGCTTGTGTGATCACATTAATTGGTGTTTGATTTGGAAAACAAAATAAAATCGATCTTTTTTAAAGAGACAAGATGGACTGCGGACTAAGATCGAGAGCAGCTACATGGTCCTCTCCTACAATGGCAGCAAAAAAAGAAAAAGAACTACTAGCTGTTATGGAAGCAATGGGAAAAAAATGTTAGACACTATAGGAGAGGTAAATGTTAAAATGAATGGCATAGCTGCACAAGCAGACAAAAACTTTATAGACTTAAAAGCAGAATTTCAAAAATTAACCACAAGAACACAAGACATTGAAACTAAAGTAAAAGAACTGGAAGAAAGTACTCAAAAGACAATGAGAGACAATGACAGGATGGAAAAGATGATGCACTATAAAGACATGCAAAACCATTTGAGATTCAGAGGGATTGAGGAAAAAATGAGTGAAGACATTTTTATAAGAATGCAAGAAGCATTAGCAGATTTCTTACAAGAACAGGAAGAGGTTGTTAAAGAACACATGGATCTTGTTTATAGAGTCAATTCTACATACGCAAGAGACAAAAATATACCAAGAGATGTGGTTGTCCAATTTACAATGAAAAGGACAAAAGAACAAATCTACAAGAAGTGTTTTTCTGATTCTTTTGAAATAGATGGAAAGAAAATTATAGTAATGAAAGAACTGCCTAGAGCAATACTGCAAGATAGGAAAAAATTCAAGCGTCTGACGGATAAATTGAAGGAGAAAAAAATTAGATTCCGCTGGGAAATACCTCAAGGATTAAGCTTTTACTATGGCAACACCAGAGTAGTGATTAAAACCACAGGAGAAATGTACGCATTTCTTGGAGAGAATAAAGATGACCTTGGAGATATTTAAGAATATATCAAGATGGATTACAAAGTACTTACATGGAATGTAAATGGACTTAATTCACCCCAAAAACGTAGAATGGTAGGGCATTGGCTGGAGAAACAAAAATGTAGTGTAATTTGCATACAAGAATCTCATCTTAAAAAACAAGACCACAAATATTTAATAAGGAAAAAATTGGGAGAAGAATTTTATTCCTTAGCAAGCAATAAAAAGAATGGTGTTGTAACATATGTCAAAAAAGATTTGGAACCTAAAGTAATATTTAAAGACAAAGAAGGAAGATATTTAGCTATTGAAATCTCACTACAAGGACAGAAAACTTTGATTGTGAATATTTACGCCCCAAATGGAGCCAAAGAAATTTTTTTTAAAGAATTACAAGTGGAAATGGATAACGTAAATTATGATCAAATCATGATGTTGGGGGACTTTAATGGAACTGTGAATAACAAATTAGACAGGCGCTCTAAGAGAAAAGATGAGACATTAGGGAAGCTTCCAAAAAACTTTTTTGAATTGATAAAACAAGAGAAGCTGGAAGATATTTGGAGGAAAGCTAACCCACAAGGAAAAGATTTTACCTTTTATTCTAATAGACATGACTCGCATTCAAGAATTGACATGATTTGGATGACTACTAATTTAACGTTTAAGACAAGAAAAGTGGAAATTCTACCCAGAATAATTTCAGATCATAATCCGGGTTTATGGACTGCTGGTCAGTTAAAAAAACAAAAGAGATGGAGAATAAATGAGGACTTACTAGACAACCAAGAAATAGTTAAAAAATTACAGGAAGAAACAGACCTATACTTCCAAGCAAATATACAGAAAGAAGTAAAAATTCAAACCGTATGGGATGCATATAAAGCAGTGATGAGAGGACTATTGATATCATTAAATGCAAAAGATAATAAAAAGAAAAGAGAACAATATGAAAATATCGTACAAGCCATTAAAACAAAAGAAGAAGAACTGAAGAGTAGACCAGGGAAAAAGAAACTGCAAAAGGAAATCTGGATGTTACAAGACCAAGCAAAAGCTATTTTGAACCAAGAGATGTACTGGAACCTAAAAAAACTCCAACAAAAGGCATTTGAAGGTGCAAATAAACCCGGAAAATATTTAGCATGGCAATTAAAGAAAAAACGTGAAAACAAATTTATCACTAAAGTGATAAGAGATAACACTGAGATAATAGACAACAAAGGAATAAAGAGAGAATTTTTTAAATATTATGCAAAACTGTTTAAGAAGGAAAACAAAGACAGAAGAAAGATTAAAGAATACCTGCAAACATTAAAGTTACCAAAACCAACAGAGAAAATTAAAGAACTATTTAACAATCCAGTATCATTACAAGAGATTAAAAATGCAATAAATGACTCAAAATTAGGGAAAGCACCTGGACCAGATGGATTTACAGCGAAGTTTTATAAAACGCTACAGGAGTCGATCTCACCAGTGTTACTGCTATTAATGAATGATATAGGAGTCACTGGTGAGGTCCCAGAAACTGGGAAAGACGCAACCATCTCACTTATCCCGAAAGAAAATCAAGACTTAACTAATGTTAAGAACTACAGACCGATTTCTCTACTAAATAATGATTATAAGATCTTTGCTAAGATTATAGCTGACAGACTAAAAGAACACCTTAAAGAAACTATACAAACAGAACAAGCAGGGTTCTTACCCAATCGCCAAATAAGGGACAATCTAAGAGTAGTAGTGGATGCTATAGAATACTACGATAAACATCCTGAAAAGGAAGTGGGTTTTTTCTTTTTAGATGCGGAAAAAGCGTTTGATAATTTAAATTGGGATTTTATGTTTGAGGTTCTAGAACATCTTGAAATTGGTGAATATATGCTTAACCTCATTAAGTCAATTTATAAAGAACAGAAATCCTCTTTAATAATTAACACTGAAAAGACAGACGATTTTAAAGTCGAAAAAGGAACACGACAAGGATGCCCACTTTCGCCGTTGCTATTTATTTGGATTCTAGAAGTTCTACTAATAAATGTGAAGGAAGATAAAGATATTAAAGGCTTAACAATCAAAGGTTTTTCTTTCAAATATAGGGCCTTTGCAGATGATGTGATGTTTATAGTGGAAGACCCTATGACTACATTACCATATTTGTTACAGAGAGTAAAAGAGTTTGGTGACTTGGCTGGATTTTATGTAAATAAGAACAAATCGAAAGTGATGTGTAAAAATATGTCAAATAACAAACCAGCTAAATTACAAAATCTTATAGAATGTGAGGTGGTGAAAAAGACAACGAAAAATATTGATCTTTATAAAAATAACTATGAGAAATTATGGCTGCAAATTATGCAAGATATTAAAAAGTGGAATGTATTAAATTTGTCATTGTTGGGTAGAATTGCGGTGGTTAAGATGAATGTATTACCACGATTAATGTTTTTGTTTCAAACTATTCCAATTGTGAAAGATGTAAAAACATTCAAATGCTGGCAGAAGGAATTGTCTAAGTTTGTATGGGGAGGGAAAAAAACAAGAATCAAGATGAAAATAATGTGTGATGCTAAAGATAGAGGTGGGTTCCAATTACCAAACTCAAGGCTATATCATGATGCAATATGTTTGACTTGGGTAGGGACATGGACTATGTTACAAGATAGAAAGTTATTGTCCCTGGAAGGCCATGACTGTAGGTTTGGGTGGCATGCATATTTGTATTATGGTAAAACAAAAATGGACAATATGTTTAAACATCATTATTTGAGAAGAACGTTAATGGATACATGGACAAAATATAAAAACTTTTTTCCAGAAGAGATACCTATGTGGATTGTACCCGCAGAAGTTTTAAATCCAGTATCACGTCACAAAGGACAAGACTGGTTGAAGTACAGAGACTTATTAACAAGACATGGTAAAGACTTTATATTGAAGGAGCAGCATCAGATGGACTTTGATTATGGTTGGTTAAGATATAGACAAATATATGACATGTATAGAAGTGATAAAAAATCCAGTTTTAGAGAAAAAAATAATGAAATAGAACAAGTTTGGGAGGAAGGTGGGGAAAAAATGATCTCTAAAATGTATAAAATTTTGTTAAAATGGTTTAACGCTGATGAAATGGTAAAGGAACAAATGGTAAAATGGGCGATAAACTTTAACAAAGACATTGAAATGGAATCTTGGGAATTTTTATGGAAAAATGCTATGGGTATATCTACATGTTATAACTTAAAAGAAAATTGTTTTAAAATGATGTACAGATGGTATATGACACAAAAAAAATTGCAAATATTAACCAGAATATGTCTAACAAATGTTGGAAATGTAAAAAGAAAGAAGGTTCTTTTTATCATATGTGGTGGACTTGTGATAAAGCAAAGACTTATTGGTCTATAATACATGCAGAAATGGAAAAAAAATTGAAATGTACATTTAAGAAGTTGCCTGAAATGTTATTGCTTGGACTTAAATTAGAAGAGATAAATGTAAAGAAAAGGACAATAATATGGTATATGGTAACAACAGCAAGAATGGTGTATGCACAAAATTGGAAAAATGAAAAAATACCAGATGTGTGGGAATGGTTGAAAAAATTGTTATATATGGCTGAAATGGATAAATGGACTAGAAAGCTGAATGACCTGTACTCAGAGACCTTTTTAAAAGATTGGAAAGATTTGAAAGAATATGTTGAAAAATACTGGGACATGAAAAATTACATCTATACATGGTTATAATAACATAAAGCAATAGAACTAGAGTATATGAATGTATTAAGGATAATTAGATAATGAAGTTGTTTTTATTTTAGAATTATATAAGAATATAGAAAGTAAGAATTAGTATATAAGTATTTTTAAGATATATGACCGTTACCAGAAATGTAAACAGAGATATAAGTATTTCTATTTTGGATAAAGTGGAAAATGTGTTATGCTTCAGATGTGGTGGGGAACCGCCAATACAAGATAAAAACAAGATTATACAAATAGAGCAAAATGTTATATAATATGGAAAAAAGGATTTGTATAAGATAAATGTATTAATTTTAATGTTTTGAAAAATAAAAATTTTTTACAAAAAAAAAAAAAAGAAAGGAAAGGAAAGAAGCCTGAGGAACTGGCAAAGAGAAGAAAATCTTAATGGTTCATAGTGCTCAATATTCAAATGTACAGGATTCATGGAACTCATAGTGATGAAATACAAGAGAAGAAACTCTGTGCTGAAAGGAAGAGCTTAAGGTACAATATGGAAAAGAGGGCTCTTGCATGTGTACAAGATTGTGTACAAGATTGTTCCCACCTCCTTCATTTTATCTTCACAATGACAACCCTGTGAGGTAGGTTAGGCTGAGAGAGAGAGTGACTGATCTAGGAAAATATTAAGACTTCTTGACTTGGAGGTAGCTAGAAGAACACGAAAGTAAGCTCCAGATGCATGCATTAAGCTGTGGTCATAAAGCCGGAACAATGTTTTGCCAACTGTCAACCAAAGTAAGAGTATCACTCGAAGGCTGACAAAGAAATGCAACTGGTGCATGGGGATATAATGGGAGATGTGTTTCTACATTATGTTCTCCAGCATCTGCCACAACCTGCTTTGGGACTGGCACCTTCAAAGCCTTGGATTCTGCTACTACTCCCAGCTTATCTGAATCTTTGAACATTATCTATAATACATGCTGTGCATTAGCCAATCACATTCAGTAGAGCATCTCAGTATACCTTAAGGAGAAATAAGGACAGCCACTGGCATTTTGAGCCAAGGAATGTTCAAAATACCAATGATGATTTGGATATGTGGCAAAAATGATGTGGGGCTATCAAGAACACTTCTTCACACAATGCATAATTTACTGCCATGGTATCTGCTGATGGGCACTAAACCATGGCTATTTAGTCATCAATGGTTATTAATTATGATATGTTTAATAGAACCTGTGTAGACAGAGGCAGTATATCTCTGGATTCCAAAACTGGAGGTGACTGTTGCTTCCATTGTCCGCTTGTAAGTTTCCAGTGGTACATAGTTGTACTCATTATTGACTTGACAACAGAATGTTGGTTAGAGAAACTTTTGGTCCAACAAGGCTGTCCTAATGTAAGCAATGCCAACCCAGCCATAGCCTTCCACGTGCAATTTTAATGCTTTGGCTGCATTTTTTCTTCATGCTGCACATAGTTATAAGAAAATTAGTACCATAATACTCCAGCATTTATCAATTTGCAGTGTTTTCCCACATTCTTGATCCAGCGTTTATGAGTCTGCATTCAGCCCTAAGTTTATTATTATCCATTTATAAGCAGCCAACAAAATAGTAAATTATGTATTTGAAAGCTCTGCTAGCTGACATTTTTAAAGTTCACTGGGCATTTTTTTAACATAGGAGAAATGTGCTTCTAGCACTCAAAGTCTGAAATCTGATTCCCATTTAGATGTCATTGAGAAGAAAGTGCAATGGGAATTCATTAATATTTCATTGCCTAAGCGTTCCAGACTTTGGCATGGCCGTCCTGTAGTCATTTGTCCGACATGGAAAAGAGCAACGTGTAATTAGATAGGTGTATTTGCCTTGATTGTCTGTCATTGCTCTCTTCGAACACACAAAGCATGGCTAAGTAATGCTCTAATTAAATGTTTATATTTTGTTCCAGCATGCACAGGATGCCGAAGGAACAGATTGAAGCCTAGCACTCAATTTCAGTTTGGCTGGGATCCTAAGCAGTGTGAACACTGGAGCCCAAGAGAATGTAAACTTCCCTGGCTCCTCCCCCTCACTGCAGCCTACTATGCCCCCCCCCCATTTTAAAAAATATTATGATGAGAAAATTTAAAAAAAAACAGCTTGAAAAAACACTGTTTCTGTAATAAAGTTAAATATTCATATATATGGGAATACATCTTTCTTGTAAGTATCAGTATAATTTACCAGAGCCAGCAGGGTGTAGTGGTTAAGAGCAGCAGACTCTAATCTGGAGAACTGGGTTTGATTCCCCACTCCTCCACATGAAGCCTGCTGGGTGACCTCAGGCCAATCACAGTTCTCTCAGAACTGTGACTGGTGGGGAGAGGAAGGGAAGGAGATTGTAAACCTCTTTGAGACTCCTTACAATAGAGAAAAGAGGGGTATACAAACCAACTCTTCTTCTTTTGCTATAGAACATAACATTGGATGCCAATGTATTTCCCAATATGTCACTTTTTAAAAAGGGTATCAAACCATCAATTTCACTATCTTCATCAGATGGCAACATTTTTATCTTGGCCCTTTGATGCAGCCTTCTGTGCCCCCCCCCCCCCAGGGGTCATGCTCATGAGGGTCGGCAAACCTAAAGGAATAGTGTGGGGAGCAAACTGGGAGTCTGCAGTAGGAGGGATCTGGCAAAAGTCTCCCTCCGGGATTCTGCTGTACTGACAGAATGGCCCCTTAGGCCTCAAACCATTGTTTCTCTCAAGGTTGTAAATATGACTGGCGCTGACCTTTAGAATTATATGACCCCAGCACATGAGTCATCTCCTCATGGTGGGCCAAAATTAGGGATGAGACCCAATTTTGAAAGCTGGTTCAACTCAAATTTCCCTTTCTGCTTTGGGGGAAATGAACCCAGAAACCACTGTTTTCATACTTTTTCTTCATGCCATTTTCCCCTCATATTTCCCCTGACTTTTTCCTCCTGCCATTTTTCCTCACTGATTTTTCTACATAAATTTGCATCCATTGCATATAAATGACACAAAGTGTTTTTAAAAAAAGATATAATGGGATAAAAGAATTAATACATCAACAAAAGTGAGGTGGACCCAATCTAAATCACAATGACAACATATAATTTTCTTTTCAACAGCCGTACAAGCTCAGCCATAACAGGAATGGCTAAGAGTGGTCATTAGGAATGGTCAGGGGTCATTTCGAGCAGGAGCTCGGGGGAGCTCAGCTCCGGGAGTTGGTGCCAGCCCCCCCCCCAGTGGGGGAATGCCTGCTTGTGTCATGGCTGCAGCAAAATGACCCCATCCCCTGGAAAGGTACTTGTTCATCTGACCAGCCTTCTGAAGGCTTCAGCCACCACTGAAGCTATCCTCCCAGAATAGTGGTATTTCTGAGGCTTGGATTAGTAGCTGTCCCCTCTCTGCCAGCTCTCACTCACTCACTCTCTCTCTTGCCTTCTGACATACTTCCGGTGATGTCAGGTGGTTTAGCATATGCAAATAAGTTATGCTAATGACTTATGCTAATGAGTTCCTGCATTCTTTTTCTACGAAATGACCCCTGGGAATGGTGACCAATTAGAATTTCGACTGAGGGCTAGTTTCTACGTGTTTGCATACCAACAGTTTTTTTTCTATACCTGATCGTAGAAAACTTGTTTCCCAGTGATTATGCCCATACAGGGGACTGAAATGTTCAAGGGAGGGATATCTCAGAGGTAGAGCACATGTTGTGCATGTAGAAGATCTAGGGTTACCAAGGTGTCCCTCCCCCTGACCACCAGCAAGGGATGTGGTTCAAGCCCAGGCTAAATTCCTGACAACAGATCTCAGATAGCAAGTATTAGAAAAGCTGATGCAAGAATATGGAATTGTGGATGCCATTTGCACAAGGGAGAAGCAAAATCAAAATAGGGATTTTGGGGAGTAAATAGCAGGGGATAAGAAGTTTGAAATTACCTTTTCCATAATCTTCTGCATGCAGATTTCCTAGTCCATGGGCCATTATACATTCATAAAATGTAACACGCATTCCTGCCCAATCATATATTAAGCTCTGTGTCCATATTACTTTTTGCTCCGTACACTCATAAATTTGTTTGTAGGTATGTGGAGACCACTTGGGAAGAAGCTATCTGCTTGCTCTAATTTGGGAGTGAGGAAATATCCTTCCTTTTTCACAGCCTCCCTCTTACCCAATCAGCATTCTAGGGTGTTTTTTTTTTCTAAAGCAAGCAATTTGCCGCTCAGAATAGAAATGACCAGCAACGGTTTCTGAAAAGGAGCCCAGCTCTTTGAAGTGTTGAGTGTTCATTCAGCAGGTGGTTAAAAGTCTTTTTTCTGGGTAGGGTATTCTCATTTGTCAAGCTCAATTGGAAAAGGGAGCAGGCTGGCCCAGATGGCCTTTTAAAGCTTCTGATACTTGCCTTCAGAGGGACTGTCAATTTTTTTAAAAAGGACCACAAGTTAACCAATCAATGATACTGGCTGAAGTAGGCCACCTTTTACAATTAGGAGACATCCCGTCTCAAAGGCAGTGTGGCATTTCAGAGTAATGAAATTCCAATATATATATATTTGCCATTCGACTGTACTAACTCACAAATTGAATATAATACATAAGGGGAGCCGTTCCTTACATTTGTCCTGCATAGATCCTGACCTTTTAGAAGCCATTAAAAACACAGGCATGCAAATGTGGGAAACCACCCTGAGAGTGATTTATTTTGAATGTGACCTCTTGATCTGACCTTACCAGAAATGCTTGCTTTATATACTGGCATGAGTCCCAGGCTTTCTTTTTCTGAGACGGAGGGTGGTGCTGAGTCTGGCTTTTCAGACATCCTTTCTTCCAAATAACAAGAGGACCGGAGCTGAATTTCCTAATTTGGGATTACAATAACAAATAGATCAACTTTTCAAAAAGTCAGTAGCATGACATTACAAGCATCAGGAGGCCAGGAAACTCACCTCCTGGCATTCAGCTTTTGAAATAATCTTTACGGAGGAAAATGAGACAATGGAAGCAATCCTAAGCAGGTCTGCTCATAAGCAACTCCCTACTCTGTGTTCTTAGGGTTGTGGCTAATGTATACATACTTGTGTCTCCTCCACTGAAGTGACTGGAGATGACCAGTACTGGAGCACATGAAGGGCTGTGGGATATATGCACCCAACAATCTTTGTCTTGAACATTTTGCTTTGATAGTTCTTTCAACCATTTATGTGGGTGGGAGAAAGTTTTAGAGTCCAAAAGTGACAGACCAGAGATCTGGCTTTACACAAATCTAGACAGAGAATACATATTAGCCAGTTCAGTGCTCCAGATTCATACATGCTGTACACTGATTTAATGAGGCAAAAAATAATGCTAGGAAATGTGTGCATGGTGTGAGGATACAGGACACGCCAAGAAGGAAGGAAGGAAGGAAGGAAGGGGCTGATGTGCACAAGACTCAAGTGAAGTCCAACTGTAGATTTTGAAATCAAGCTGGGACAATAAATTCATAATCATACCTAGCTCTGAAGCTACAAGGGCACTTTGATACACAGAGTAACACAATAACTCTTGGAACTTGCCTTATTTCCCTTGTTCCCTTGAGCTGATCTGGCTACTTCCATTTCTTTGGGGTTTTGTACTCTACCATTATTGTACTTTTTGGTTCTCCTTATATTCACTGTTGTTTTATGTCATTTCAGAGTGATTTCTACATGGTTTTTACACCCATGTCTGCATCCCTGATAGAAAAGGAATACTGAAAAAGAGTGTGGGGAAAGAGAAACTGGTGTGAAAATAAAGACCCGTAGGTTAATTTCTCACAAAGGAGAAACAAAATCAAAATGGGCATATTTGAATTGAGCTGGACAGCTTTGAAAATTTTCAGTGCAATCCTAAACTGAGCTATAACCGTCTAAATCCATTAAGATGAATGCGTTTAAAAGGGAGTAACTCTGCTTAGATCTGTACTGCACTGATGACTAGTTGCTGCTTTTGGAAAGTTCTCCTGCTTGGGAAAACAGAAAGTTGGGAAACCATTTTGATTCCAAATCATGCTCTTTGGTTAACATACCCCTTCTTTTTTCTTAGGTGAAAGAGTAGATAAGCTCAGGGTGGGCAGCAGAGTGAATGCTGAGAAGTTGTGATGCTGTGTGGGGTGCAGCTGATGGCTCGTTGTGGCAATTACATCCTGTTGATCGATAGCCATGCAACCGAGGAAGCAATTTCCCACATAAATCACAGCCATGTAAGTGTAGCTTTGGTGCTTATGCTAGCAGGGCTAGTAATGGAACATGTGAAAAATGACCCTTTTGCTACAATTGGCATACTGGCAAGCAAGCTATGAGCCCTTGAAGGTTGGGGCTTGCTTTAACTTGAATAATGATAGAAAGTGGTGTTTTTTCCAACCAACTTCTTAATGGAATTATCATGGTAGTGGACCTAAGTTCAATAGCCTACTAGATAAACAGTGCAAGTCACACCCTTCTAAGCATCAATAAACTTAGAAGGGGGCTGTTGTGTTTAGGGTTGCACTGAAAGTCAAGTACACGTATAGTCAAGTACACGTGTTGCAAATGTTGCTTTTAATACCCTGATGCATTCATTCATTCGTTCGTTCGTTCGTTCGTTCATTTGTTTATCTATTAAATTTATATCCAGGTCTCTCTCCCACGAATGGGACTCAGGGTGGCTAACAGCATAAAAAATACACCAATAAAAACAATACAAAGATACAACCAATAATCCTTAAAATTTAAAAATCTATCCCCATTAAAATCTATCCCCTATCAAGCAGTGTAAGATGTGTGGATGTTGAAAACACAGCTGAGGTATACCAGCTGCCTGGTGGATCACAGTCACCCAAAAGCTGCCTGAAAAAGAGCCGCCTGGCATGCCCTGCGGAACCTAGGGAGGTCCCGCATGGCACATACCTCCTTGGGGAGCTGGTTGGCAGCTGTAGAAATGCAGAAATTAGTTTGTGCTGCAGAATCATAGAATTGTAGAGTTGGAAGGGACCTCTGGGGTCATCTAGTCCAACCTCCTGCACAATGCAGAAAATTCACAAATACCACCCCCCACCCCAGCAACCCTTGTTCCATGCCCAGAAGATGACAAAAATCCTCCAGGATCCCCGGCCACACTGGCCTGGAGAAAAATTGCTTCCTGACCCCACAGTGGCAATTGACATTTCCCTAGGCGTGTAAGAAAGGGCCACAAAAACTAAGCACTGAGGGAACCCTTCCTGCCCTCCCTCTCATGATCTGCTTAAGTTCACAGAATCAGCATTGCTGTCAGATGACCATGTAGCCTCTGCTTAAAAACCTCTGAAGAAGGA
The DNA here is from genome assembly GCA_029233225.1 of Lepidodactylus listeri. Taxonomy (NCBI): domain Eukaryota; kingdom Metazoa; phylum Chordata; class Lepidosauria; order Squamata; family Gekkonidae; genus Lepidodactylus; species Lepidodactylus listeri. Next base: position 45,359,507 of record JARCFY010000013.1, read on the forward strand.
GAGCCCACCACTTCCTGAGGAAGTTTGTTTCACTGAGGAACCGCTCTAACTTTCAGGAAGTTCTTCCTAATGTTTAGCCAAACACTCTTGTGATTTAATTTCAACCCACTGGTTCTGGTCCAACTTTCTGGGACAACAGCTACCATGGCATTTTATGCTTGGCCAAACAGAAGGGCAAGGAATATTTATCTATTTACCTCATTTATGAGAACCAGTGTGATATACTAGCTGGAGTGTTGAGCTAGGATCTAGAAGACCCAGATTTGAATCCCTGCTCTGACATGGAAACTTGCTGGGTGACCTTGGGACAGTCCCTCTTTTTCTCAGCTTAAGCACCCACACTGAGTTGTTGTAAGGATAAAATGGAGAGGTGTGGTGCTTTTGGTCACCATTGGGGAGAAAAGTAAATATAACTATCTAAATAAATAATCATCCCACCTTTCTCACTGAGACTCCAGGCAGATTACACTGCTGTAAATCAGTCCCACAATGAACAATGTAAGAAAACTGGATTGCACCATTAAAGGTCAATGAAATTAAAACAGTGATTGGATCCAACCAATTTTTCCTCTGGTGAATAAAGGAGGAGGGGATTTCCTTTGACTGCCAAAAAGGGGCTATGCTGAGGATCACAGGACCTGAATGAACAAAGTCATATGGGAAAAGAGCTGTAAGAGAGGAAGTGTCAAAAACTTAGCAAAATACTGGCTGGCTGGACGTAACGCATTATGACACAATCCGTAAACTGAATTTCATAATTACACAACAATGAAATAAAGACAGTATGATATCTCCAACAAGGAATGCAGTATAAAGGGGAGGAAAAGAAAGTGGTATCTGGTGATGTTTTATTATTTTTGTCCTATCTTTCTGTTCAAAAGAACACCCAAGGCAGCTAACAAATATGAAATCCTATTATAATGCATGAAATAATTAACTATTAACTAACAAAGTCTCCCCGAGCAAAAGGCAGTATATATTTTTAAAGGCATCAGCTGTCAAGGGATGGGGCTGAGCAAGTGGAAAATCTCAGCCTAGACAGCAAAATCTCCCCATGGAAAATCTCCCCAGGCAAAAGACCATCAAAGTTCTCTCTTGCAACCTTCTCATAGGCTGGTTTGACAAGGTATATATATTTTAAATGGTTTGTAATTTTGAGCAGGAACTTAATTTCATCAGTAGAGATGCGTGAAAAGAATCCCACTTTTGGGGATTTCTTTTTTTATATTTGTTTTGTATTTTCATCAATAGTTTCCAGCCTCTGCTTTTCACTTTTTGTTTGTTTCTACCATGGAGGCAAGCTCTATGGTTCCACAGAGCCATTACACACACACAGGAGACATTGAAGTGTATATTATACTTCTAATTTACATCGTTGAGTTGTTGACCTATGAATGACATTGAAGAATGCCCATTGTTGGTAGCAAAAAATATCAGTGAGCAGGGAAATAGATGGTGTTTAAAGAAACAGGTTTGAACTGAGATGGAAGAATCTGAAACCATCCCTACTCCTCAGAGGACTGATTGAGGAGACTAAAACATACTGGAGCTCCAGAGATACACTGCAGCATGTATACAGCTCTGAAGAGACACTACTGATCCTTCTACATATACGTTCAACAATTTGGCTCCAACCATATTTCCTGCAGGTGGGGAAAAAAAGGATCAATCCCATGTGACCGCCAGAATTCTATGCTGGGGGTCATAAGACCTGCATATACAAAAGTCATTTGGTACAGAAGAGAATTGGATGAGATTGACTGAAAATTGCTAAACATACATAGTTCCCAGAGTTATCTACATCTGAGCGGGAGAAGGAGAAGGGTCTACATTGCCCATAAATTATACCGGATGATATTGTAGACCTCTAATGGTGTCTAAAGAAAAGATCTCAGGGCTGTTAATATCTTCGAGTCATGTATAAGATGACAGATCTCAAGAGCTGAGTAATTCATACTTACTGAATAATTGATTCAATTAATTTCCTTGGTCTTTGATGCTTCCAAGAATAAATAGATTGCAATTTTCTTTAATCTATTCTCTACGCAAAGTTATTTAACAACTCCTCTGCCTCCATAAATTGGATTTCTGGAGCTGAAACAAATGGGATGTTTCTGAGTCCATGTACTGCAGTGTGGCTTCCCACATGCCTCTATGAATATTGGTTATTTACAGTCAACCTTTGCTGTGTAAAATTGCAGGGGAATCCTTGGTACAATTCATCAAAAAGTCCACTGGAGGACTTTTGCACAGCTTCCTATAATTTCACAGTGTTGTTGGTATAGAAGGACTCTGCAGGCTGTCCCCCTTATTCATTCTAACACACACACATACATACAGTTGTCATTATTTGTGATTCTGTGAAATGAGACCTTGGGCTTCACATCTGGTGAGTCTGTGATTCCACTCCTTTGCTACTCCCAATAAACTCTCCATTTACATGTTGTGTGTCCAGTATAGGGATGTTGTGATCTTTGCAACAGATAAAATGGCCTTGACCAGGTCACTACTCAAACAGATAAAATGACCTTGATGAAGTCACTACTTTTCACACAGGAAAAATCAGTTGCAAAGCATTTCTGAAGTGCACTGAAAATTCATTGAAAGAGCTCTATCCAACTTGTGTGAAAGCAGTTGTAGTGGGACTCTGTTACACCCCACCCCCACCCCTGTGGAGGACCGAGCCAGAGAGTAGTAAGTTGCCTGCCAAAGCAGATAATTTGGCCACCAGAGGACAAATGAGTTCGGAAAGGGGCCCTGCCCCTTCCTGCAACTATGCCCCACTGAAAAAGTTGAATAAATAAATAAAAATGATGGTGGTATTCTAATGAAGAGCACTTATAAACAAACATCATAATGGTCAGTAAAGGAGCAGAGACTGCAATCTGGCAGCCAATAGCTGCTAGTAATCAGGAAGTATTTTCCAGGATGCTACTTTAAAAAAAAAAATGATTAGGATAATCCTGGGGAAAAATGCAAAGAAATTAAAGAAAATAAGTTATAATAACTCCTAAGAAAACCAACAGGTATGGACATACCTTTGCTGTCTACAGCCAGATAACTCTCGTACTCAATGGCAAAGCCCCATGTAATTAAAAAGAACGAAAGAAAATCAGCGAACGGCACCAAAAATAATGAGGAGTTGAGGAAAAAGGATTAATGTAGGATCTAAGCCTATGCTGGAGGCAGCCACTGCCGCTGAAGGCAACTTGGTGTTAATGCATTTGGAGCATATTGTCTCCTAATCTACTTGGGATAAATGTTTAGGGATTTTATTAACATAAAACAAGATAGCACGAGCAAATTTGATATCAATTAACATACTAATTAAATGTCACTTAGTAGCTTTAGCAATTACTTGATATTTAATTAACCAGTTGAATACCTTGGGAATGTTGGGCTTATTGTACATGTAGCGAAAGGGCAATTGCGACAGACCTCTGGGCATCGGCAGGATGTTAAGGCAGCCTGTCAATGATAACAGAAGGACCTGCATTCGGCATGAGTATGTTGAGCATCCACCGACTTGGGGGATTAATTTACTACTAACACAACTGTACTGAGCACCACTTCAGAAGCTTAAGCCTACCTCGAGCGCTTAAAGAACTAAATCGTTGAATGGCTGTGTGTGCGTGTGTTTGTATATACATCTATTTCATTTAAGCTACCCAGAAAAATCATGCCTTTGTTTAGCATTAGCAAACTGTGCTTTTACCACCAGCTGCTTTCACAAGGTTCCATCAGGTGGCACATTTCAGGACTGGTGGTGAGAAGGATTCAAACCATGGAATACTGGGGTTGTGTTCTGGTTCAGCTGGGACTGAAATGGTTTCAGTTAGGTTGGTTTCAAGTGAAGAAAGGATTTGCTGATGTTTGGGCACAACCATAGAGTTGATTTCACTCCATGCCAATGTCGATGTTGCCTTAACAGGAACTGTTCTCCCAATTGTGCTCTCACTTTCTAGAATAAGGCCCCCTCTTCCTCCCAGCCAGAGTGGAGATGGCAGGTCATGTATGTGTCTGTAAAGATGCCAAAACTCTGTGTTTAAGAGAGTCAAAGAAAGAGTCAAGTTGGCTAAAGCGGAATCACTTGGGGGTACAGGATCCTTCTGACTGATGTGTGAACCTGCTCACTCTGCATATATTTATTTGTCACATTCATATCCCACAGTTCTTCCAAAATGGGGCTGGCACTCATGGATCTAATCCCATTTGAGACTGACAACAACCTAGTGAGGTGGATTATGCTAAGGGTGTGACCAAAGTCAAACCAAAGTCTCTCTGATTCAAGGTTGGCCATCTAACCTCCACGCCATATTGTGGGAGTGCTTCTTTGCCTCTGTCTGTGATTCACTTGTACAAAAGGTAATACTATTTTACACAGAGAAAGATTAAAATGTGGAATTCACACCCAGAAGATGTAGTGATGGCCACAGGAATAAACACTTTTAAAAGGGGTTTAGATAGAGTCATGGAGAATAAGATTATTAATGGCTGTTAGCCATGGTGACTGTGCACTAAGAGGCACTAATCCTCTGAATAGTGGGCCATAGTGGCTCAGAGGTTAAGATGCTGAGCTGCAGACCGGAAGGTCTGTAGTTTGGCAGTTCAAGACCCTAGTGCCGCGTGACGGAGTGAGCTCCTGTTTTTGGTCCCAGCTCCTGCCAACCTAGCACTTCAAAAGCAAGAAATTGCAAGTAGATAAATAGGTACCACTTTGTTGGAAAGGTAACAGCATTCCATGCACCTTGGCATTTAGTCATGCCGGCCACATGACCATGGAGACATCTTTGGACAGTGCTGGTTCTTCAGCTTGGAAACGGAGATGAGCACTGTCCCCTAGAGTCAGATTCAACTGGCTTTCGAGCAAAGGAAACCTTTACCTTTACCTTTACCTAATTTTCTCAATCCCAGAGCCAGGAGAAAACATCAGGGGAAGGCCTCAGGCTCAATGCCCTGTTGTTGGCCATCCAGAGGAACTGGTTGGCCATTGTGTGAGACAAGATTCTGGACTAGATAGACCACTGGTCAGATCCAGCAGGGCTCTTTTTATGTTCTTATTGGATAATAAAGCAAACATTACTAAGACCTCATTAATCTCCAATGCTTTCTCATCACACCCATTACCCTGGTCATACTTGTAATTTGGGGAAGTCATGGGTGAGTATGGCTATGAAAATCATTCCAGGTATTAGCTACATGTATTCCTGATTCCTATTGGAGGCACCCATTTTGATATCCATTTTTGTTTAACTAAATGCTTATTCTGCACCAATAATGTAACTTCTTTAAAAATGAGCATATTCGGTTTTAGTTGAGAATCAGTTCAGCCATCCACAGAATGGTTGAGACATAATGCAACCCATGTGTAGCCACAGTAAGTTATGAAACCAGGATCCACCTGGCAGACCCAAATCCTAGATTTCCTCCACAAATAAAAACTGCTTTCATTGCCTTGCTACTTTCTCCGCTTCCCCCCTGAAGTTAGTGCTGAAGAACAAGCCAGGATTAAGCCAGGATGTCTGTCTTCATATGTCGTGTGAAACTGTAGTGAAGGTAATGAACAAACTTCAGCCATGGTTTAATGGTGTGGTTCCCAACCCCTGATTAGCTATAGATGGATCACACTAACAACAGATTGTTTACTTAAACCATGGTTTTGCATGATTCCTGATCCAAGGACCAAAAAGTTAAGGGACTGGATCCTGTTTAAATAATCATTTGCACAGACTCCCCCTTCCTGCTGCAGACCCTCCCCTTGGGCCATTTCTCAGGGTCCCCTATGGCCCAAGAGCAGCATTCTGTGAAGATCAGTAGGCTGCAGTGCAAGCAGGGAAATAGGAAAGTTTCATTCCACTCATGGACAATTTAGTCTGGATCCAACCCAAGGTTTGTTGTAGTGTATTTGTGTCACACACTTTTGTAAAATGTAAGGGGCTCTATTTCATTCTTGTGGTGTTATTAGATGCCCAGGCTCTTGAAATTTTTGACACCATTGATTCTTGGGCTGAATGGCACAAAATATCTCAAGCCTTTATCTCTGTAAACTTGAGAGTCTGATACTGGAGAAGACGTTTGAGGGTCCCTTGGACGGCAAGGAGGTCAAGTCAGTCAATCCTAAAAGAAATCAGCCCTGACTGTTCCCTCGAAGGCCAGATACTGAAACTGAACTCAAATACTTTGGCCACCAAATGAGAAGGGAGCACTAACTGGAGAAGACCCTGAAGCTGGGAAAGATTGAAGGTCAAAGAAGAAGGGGACAGCAAAGGATGAGATGGTTAGACAGTGTCCTCGATGCAACAAACATGAAATTAAGCAAACTCTGGAGAACGATGGAAGACAGGAGGGCCTGGCGTGATGGGGTCCATGGGGTCACGAAGAGTCGGACTCAACTGTGCGACAGAACAACAACAATAACAAATCAAAGCTTTACTTTGGGGCAGTAGCTTTGATTCTTCTTGTCTGTGAGAGCCAGAAACTATGTACCCAGCTGAGCGATTTGTCCTCAAGAAGATTTATAGACATTCTATGAATGAGATGGTAACAAGGTGACAGAGGTAGCTGAACAGATGTGACCACTTGAGTCTGCCAGTGATACATTCCAGTTTGGGATGATCATTCTCATGAAAGAATTCCAACCAAACAGAAAACTAACACTACAAAGAGAAAGGCTCCACCCCCTTTCTTTGATCGACTGCTGTTTTTCTCTTTGCAAGGAATTTAAGTCATAGTAGGTTATTCCTCAGTGCAATCCTTCATCTTCTGTCTGAAAAGACATGGCCCATTCTACCATCTCAGCATTCTGCTTCCTCTTTCCCACTGCCTTTTCCTATGAATGTAGGCTAAGGCTGAGAGAGGGTGGCTTGCCCGATTAGTTCACAATGAGTCAGTTTCAAACCAGGATTATCTGAAGGGATCTGGAACAGTTGCTATTAGACCTTGTAGCCAAGTTTCTGCCCCATCCCTTTCTTGTAGATAGCCCTTTTAAAGCAGAGCTGGCCCTGTGGTATAAACCAAAAAGGTACTGGTCCTGAGGGCCACAGCCAGAAGCAAAATCTACTGAGCAAGGAGGGGAACAGGACACTACCTTGCATGCGAGGGCTCAGCAGTCATGATCACCTGTCAGCCAAGCAATTTATGTGTTTGCCTGTCGACCACCTCAAAATGACTACCAAACAGCTTTGCCCTGTACAGTGGTTGTGGTGATGGAGTAAAGTGGTTGTGGTGACTGGACAATTGGCTCCCTGTTCACTGGTGAGCAGAACCAGGGAGTGTTCGAGTATCCATACTGTGGATAACAAAAGCTGGAGAAAGGCCTGTAAAGTGGAGCTCTTCCGCCAGGCTTTGGAACGCTCTTCCACTTTGATGCAAACAGCCTATTGTTACCCCTCAAATCTTCCTCCGAATTAACTCTGATGGCAACCTCAGTTCACACTGCAGGGTGGGGGAAGACGTCCAGGAAAGAATGCTGTCCATAGTCATCTCAGCGGTATCATGCTGCTCACTGGTACAGAATACTGGGCTAGCTAGACCTTTGTTACAATCCAGCAGAGCTCTTTTTATGAGCACATTATTCTCTGAGACAGGCACTGAAGAATGGAATTCCATCACTGATAACTTCCTGCATCGTGAGTGGGTGGGGGGACATTTTGAAATAATGTTTACAGAAATTAATGACTTTTTAAAAAGTGGGTACCCATAACCTTGTCCTTTAAAATGTACAAAAAGTTGTTTTTTTGTGCTTAATAATAAAATCTTTTCGAATATTTTAGGCTACTTATTTTAATAGCCTTCCCTGAGGCTTTAACTAACAATGTCTTTTATCCCAACACAAATTGCTGCTGTTAACATGTAAGAACATAGATGAAATAATAATAATCATCAAAGAAGCAAGTTGAGGACAACTACGGCCTGGGAACATTTTGCAGAGTGAGGGAAAAAAAACATACAACAAAAGGGAAATTGCAAAGCTTTCATCAAAATAAGCAACATTTGTGAAAGGATTAAATTTTGGATCAGAACACACAGCCAATTAGATGGCTTTTTGTCCCAGCTGAGAGGAGTAATTGGAAAATCATGATTTACACAAAAAATCATTATCTTCTTGTGATCTGCCTTTCTTTTGAAAATCCTTACATGTTCGTCACACAATTACAATCTGAGAGATTAGGCAGCTCAATATATTCTGGATTAAAGGTCATCTGTTATTACAGGCAGGATTTAATTGCAAGATCTACACAAATTCTACAGGCATCTTGTCACAGCTGTAAGTGTCACACAGTTTAAAAACAGCCCCAATGATCCCCAGCTCAAAGTCTGGGATATATTTTTTTTCTCTTTGATGATTACATATCCTTACATTCAATAGAGCTGTACAGTAAACTGTTTTATACTGAGTCAGACCACTGGTCCATCTAATTCAGTATTATCTATTTTAAATGCTGTCCTAAACAGAGTTACAGTATTCTAAACACATGATTGTAATGGACTTAAAAGAGGGTAATTCTACACTGTTTGACTTCCTGGGGCTCTCCAGGCTCTCAGGCAAAGACATCACAGCCCGGGAATCGCAGAATTGAAGGACTGCCTATGTGGCAATTCCACTCCTCCAAGCAGTATCTACAGCGCTCAGTATTCCCTCTTGCCAGTTTGCCTTGGTGTTTAGTCATGCCGGCCCCATGACCACGGAAACGTCTTCAGACAGCGCTGACTCTTCGGCTTGGAAATGGAGATGAGCACTGCCCCCGAAAGTCGGATCTGACTGGCTTTCAAGCAAGGGAAACCTTTACCTTTACCTTTAGTTTGTTAGACCAGGCCGATTATGTTGGTTAAGGTCATCCAGCAAGTTTTCATGACAAAAGTGGATTCTAATAAGGTCTTCAGATCCTAATCCAACATTTTAAATACACACTTTCTCACATTCTCATTTTACTTGCTTGTAAGTTCCTATTTCTTCAATTTGGGGGGGGGGGGGGGGATTCTGTTCCACATGTCTTCCCCCCCTCTAGTGGTTGATTTGATATCACACAAAAGCCTACATTTTAAAACTGCAGAGAGCTATGCTGGGGAAAAAGCTATGCAGTATCAAATTGACCACTAGAGGGAAGAAAACATGTGTGGAAAGGGGGGTGGGACCCTGAAGAAATGGGAACTTACCAGCAAGTAAAATGAGAATGCAGAGAAGTCTCACTATACCACACTGACTCTCTAATGTTGCTGTTTTTAGTTACTGAAAGCTGTTTGGTTTTCATATATTGCTGTAAGCCCCCTTGAATCCATCACTGGAGAAAGGTGGGTTAAAGCACTCATAAATAAATATTGTATTTATATACAGTTAAAAAAAAATTCTTTTTAAAAAATATATTGTAATGCATAATGTGGATTTTGACACATAAATACCCTCCAAATAGTTACTTTTGTCATGCTCCCGGCAGTTGGTAAGGGTCTCCGGACTGTTACAATAGTATATAAATGTTGCTATCTGATCTGAACATCAGGGTGGGACAGGTTAAATAGTAAGATAAATGAGTATATATTACATGGTGGAGAGGAAGAATGTACAGAGAAATCCAAACTGCATGTTAGGAATTGATGGGTAGCTATGAAATTGCAGATTAAATCTTAGAACATTAAAAAAAAATGTTTGCCCAGATAGCTTGTAAACATTCTGTGGGGAAATTAAACTTGATCATCTTGAGGTGTTCCCCACATGGCACCACACATTGGGCAGTGTTCGTTACAGCTTGCAAAACACGCACCACTGCTAAAATGCCCAAGATTTAATCAATATCAGCAATTTCAAATTGTTCAAATTGTGTGGCTGAAAATATAAGAGAAAAGCAGCGCTTCCAAGGGAGAACTCTAGTTTTGATAACAAATACAGTGCAGTATTCAGAATCAAAGCTACAGTTGCAATGATGAATTGGCTTCCTCCCCAGCAATGGGGACCCCTCATAATAGTGTCACAGTTGTAATTAAGAACCAGTTTACACCTCCCCTCTGAAGTAGTTTGACTGCTGTCTTTTCCCAAGCTCATTTCACGCTGGTTTCAAATTTCACTCCAGGAGGTCTGAAGAGTACTAAGCAACAGCATTTGTTTAAAGCAGTATAATGCTAGCTTGACCACAGGAGGGCAATTAATGAATGTAAACAATAATTTACAAACTAGAACAAGTATGGTTTGAAACTAGAAACAGGTATAGACAGGGTTTTTTTTGAAACTAGAATGATTCTAGCGGGAAAGTCAGATGTAAATTTGACCTAAGATTAGATCCCACATCTTGGCTGAGAACCATTAACTGATCACACCACATTGCCAGAGAGAGAGAGAGAATGCTAGACATCAGCACCTGGTTATCCTTGTGGGCTTGGGTGGGCCAATCTGAATAAACGAGAGTGAGACTATTTCAATAGCTTTCCTACATGTTCATTTTTCTGACAAAGTTCATGTGCCCTGCTTCCCTCTCTTCATACAGCAGTGTGGAACAAGCTGGTTTGCAGGGGAAGTTCTTCTCAAACTGGCTGAGAGAAATCCCCCCCCCCTCTCTTTGTCTGCTTCCAGCTCCTGGAGTTTAGGGGGTGGGGTGGAGATAGGCCTGGCCTCAGTGAGATTGGTTTGGCCCTAGCTAATGCCTCCTGTTTAAAGGGACTGCAGTAGAAAGCCTGAAAAACAGCTGATGGAGGAGCAAGCTGCTCCATCTGTCAGCTTTTTTGGGGCTGTTTTGCTGGTCCCCCCTCCCCCATTTTTTCTTCTCGGGTCTATTAGAGCTGAAAAAACTGGGATTTCCAGAAAAAAACAACAACAACATGGATCTGAATAAACTACTGGTATTGGGATTGGGGATTTTTCAGAAATCCTGAATTTTTTTTTCAGGTCCAATAGACAGAACCCAAAAAATACCAGTTAAAATAATTGCACACTCTACTACTTTCTACAGTGACTTGTGGAAGAATACTGTATTTCAGTGCCATTCAGGGGTCTTGCATATATATAGTTATACCAAATATAATGCTTGAAGGTGTGATGATTGGGTCTCAGAAGCAGCAGATGCTGCAATGCAAAGGCAGATAGGCTACTACCATTCATAACAGGTCTGACCAGGCCACTGGTGTCAACTGTAGAGTCACTTTTCACATTCACTGCATATTGTGGTTAGCATCCCAGGTATATAAATTCTCTGTGGTTTCTCCAAGCAGAGATCTGTGGATATGTAAAAACCATTTAAAAAACTCCTGCATGGGGAAACATGTACATAAAAACCCTTACTACATGAAAAGTGAGAAAAATCCACAAACATGTAAGGTCAGTCTTAGGTATCTGGACTGGGGCCTAAATGCATGTTCTAACAAGTAAATTAGAGGAATAAGATCAGCAACAATTGAATAAACTATTAAAGTTCTTGCAATTTGTTGTACAAGTCCAATTATCTGTTGAAGATTCAGTTTCATAGGTAGATACCATATTCTGAAATAACGCCATAAGAAAATTGAGCTTAATGATATTAGGAAGGACATTAAAAGAAATGCCCACAGCATAAACTCAAAAATGGAGAAAAGAGCTGCCAACCGGATTTTGTTTCTTTGGTTCCAAAAGGATTCTTAGGGGCAAAGATTATTAGGAATATTTCTCTTCCTTTACGAAACCACCAACAGCATCTGAAACTGGCAGCACTTTGCATCCTGTCTAGTTTAACATACCACAACCAAGTGGCTTTCTTGAGGCCATGGGAAGAACCTTGGAAGCCAGCATGACACCTAAACAGAAGCCAGTAATAGTCTTCCATCTAGCACTGAGGAAGAGGACATTCACCGAGCTCAAAAAATGGTGACAATCTCATACAAGTACATAACTCTTCTCATTCCCTTGATTTACTTTATCTGTGGTCAAGATGCTGACTCAGTCAACATTGCTGGAACTGCCGTGTGTGCCAACCATATTTAAATGAATGAGGAAGGCTGGAATGCATTTTTGCAGGGAATTATTTCTTACTGCTCTTTGGAGTAATTTGACTTTGTGAGTAGTTTTGTTACCAATCTGTCAGAGCCCTCAAAAAGTCTATTGATCAAGGATGGCTTTATTTTTCTGGTGCTTTGTCTGCGAACACTCAGCTTGGTCCCAGAGCTTTTATTCCAGTAAAGTTCCATACACAATGAAAATTACGTTCCATACACAATAGAAATTATGACTTTTTCATTGAGCATGTCTCGATATACCATCTTAAAGGCTAGAGTTTGCTAAACTTAATATCTTTGAGCAACACTTTTCAACACTGTTTTGTCTCCCAAGGAACCACTAAGGATCTGCAGCAGAAACCACATATATTGCCAAGAGTTCTGGAAAATGTTCTTGAGTGCTCCCTTATTTCATGCAGGGCTCTGAGAACACCATTGGACCGCATCATCAACCTATGTGCACTGGAAGCACTTCAGAGTGCCTACCCAATAGTATTTTGTTTTGGGGAGAAGGCGGTGGAAAATGGGGGGAAAATGGGGGGGGGTATCGGCAATGTCCCAACATGCTTGCCATGACCCCCTCTGAACAATCCAATGACTCAGAGTCAGAGTCTTCAGGGGAGGAGCCTGAGGAGCCAAGGCTGGTGGCTGAAGACCAGAGAGGGCCCAGCACCACTGAGACACCTGCTGACAATGATCCAGCAGCACCTTCCTGAGCCTCCAAGAGTGGCTTCATGACCATCCCCTGAAATAGTCATCAGACCACTGCTGGACAGGATGCAAACCCAGGCCTGAAGGCCCCCAAGAGGACCCTCTCACTGTGCAGGAATGGCAATGGCAGAAGGCCACGGCCGAGGTGACCCAAAGGAGGTGGAGTGTTTGACCGGCTGCATGCAATCCCATGCCAGAGCCAGAGAATGAGAACAATAATATTTCGCAGGATCCTGGCCCAAGCACAGTGCCACCGCAGGAGTGCAACACTTGCCAGCAGGGCAGCTGAGCCTGACTACTTCTCAGCCTGTTTAGACTGAGCCTTGGGAGAGCTGCCTTGCTGGATCAATCAGTCTTAGGCTTTCCCCTTAGACTATCCTGGCAATGGGACTGGCTCAGGCAAAAGCAACTATAAAACAAAGGTTGTTAGATATTGAATGGCAGAATGATATTAATAGAGCGCCAAATGTCAGTGAGGGTTTGCCCTTGTGGAGCTGGTGTGGTTAAAACTACCTAGACCTGAGGACATGGCTTCCAAGGATACCTGACTGGGCCTGCCTGTAGAGCGCAGGACAGAGCAGACATCACTCCCCATGCACCAGGAAGGGACATCAGCATGTCCCCTGGTGCTGCTGTTGTTCCCTCCATTTACTGCCATTGCCCCCCCCCCCCCACTGAGCAGCAGTGGGGAAACACCCACTAAAGGTGGAGGATTCCCTGCTCCCAGTGGGGGAAATGACTGCAGGAAATAAAAAGCAAAGGCCTGGCCTGAGCACAGATGGGTTGCCCAAAGGCTGGCAAGCCCAGTGTCCAGCCTCTTAGGGAGCCTGCACAATGGGGGTGGGGCTGAGTGTATTGCAAAGTTCATATTGCCATTAAGAAAGCCTAGATGAACCCATGCTTTTGTCTGGTGTCTTCATTTCAGGATACAGGGGCAAGGGTACCCATTCTGGCAACATTGGCCCAAGCCCACTGTATATGCTGTCACACTTCTGTTGAGAGCCAGTTTGGTGTAGTGGTTAAGTGTGCAGACTCTAAACTGGGAGAACCAGGTTTGATTCCCCACTCCTCCACTTGCACCTGGCTGGATGACCTTGGGCAAGCCATAGCTCTGTACCAGCTGTTCCCTCAAGGACAGCTTGGGAAAAAGCTCTCTCAGCCCCACCTACCTCACAGGGTGCCTGTTGTGGGGAGGGGAAGGGAAAGGAGTTTGTAAGCCGCTCTGAGACTCCAAGTGAGTGAAGGGTGGGGTATAAATCTAACCTCTTCTTCTTCTTCTTCTTCTTCTTCTTTCTTTAAAACTAAGATATGAATGGAAGCTGATCTATATATTTTTGGTGTTCATGCATTCCAATCCCAAACCAGCTCTATCTCCTTTGGATTTCAAAATCATGCGACTTTCCAGTTAGTGAAATGAACTGGAACCACACGAGTCTCACATTCCTGAGAATATTTTTGATGCTGTGTAAGCACTTTCACGTCCCGTTATTTATTTTGGAGGCAACAGAATGAGGAATTTAGTCTCCATCTGTACATTTAGATACAAACAACAAAAGCATTTGGAAAGAAACATGTTGGAACCTATCATCAGCACTTTCTAGTCTCCCCAAATCCTCTTCCCTTTTTTTTTTTGCCATTTTGCAAGAAGGTGATTAATGAATTGTTGACAGTCATAAAGAAGCAAACATCTTGGAGATGTTAATCTGCATCGGCTGACTTGGAACGGCAACTCAGTAAACCTTTTTATTCGTGATATTGTGCAAATCGATTGCAATTTGCCACTGGCACCTTCTGAGCATATTTCTTCAATGTCACAGTGGTAAATAATAAATCACAGCAACTATTATTTCAAACTGGAATGTCATGGATTCAAAGATGATGGGGGGGGAGGGGCAGAGAGGAACTGAGGTAGCAAACTTCCTAGCTGATGCCTGCAAAGAGCCTCCCAAAAGTTTGCATTATAAAGAAAACAGTGCTTAAATAGGAAAAGGGGGACTGTGATAAGGATGGTGAAATAACTTCTTAAAAGCATTTGGGCTACCAGTCGTGGGTCCAGTGGCACTATTATTCATTCCCTCAGTTTGACCCGTTTCATCTGTACTTCAGTACTGTACTGAAACGAGCTGGCAGTTGTAGAGATTTTTCTGATTTCCTCCTCAAAAGATATTTACCCTGGAATAGGCTGTTATAATCCAAGCTGTCCATTTTGCAGAATGGAATCACTTGCATATTCTGTTCGCCCATGTTCCTTTGTCCTATATTTGGGGAAGGAGTACTCACCAGATATGCATTTGGATAATACCATTATGGAGGAAGTATGGATCACAATTTGGATACACTGTGCATGCAACAGAAATGAGCTTCACTGAAATTTGCAGAGTGCCATCAGAAGGATTCAACAGAATACAACAAAAAGTACAGAACAGGTATGGATTAGAATGAGACACTTGCCAGCAGGGCAGCTGAACCTGGTTACTTCCCAGCCTGTTTGGGCCCAGTACTTTCTTGGAACCTGAGCCAGGATCCCTGTGGTTTAAGCACTGCTTCTTGCAACACTGGGATTGATGGTCTGAAGAGAAAACTAAAAGCCATTATAACCAGGCACTTCCTGGCCTACGATGTCAGATGATGCTGTAGAACAAACATTACCTGATGTTACTGAGGGATATAAAGACTTTCAGACCTTCTTGGTAATATGCCCAGTAGAAGGCCAACAAGATCACACTCCTCTGGTTTCCATCCAGTCCATCTGTTTCCAAGAATGGGGATTTGAACACTGTCCAGCACTGTGACCACACTGTCTCTCCACACTTCCTCATTCTTAGCCCCAATACTTGACTTGAGAAACTTTCCTTTTCTTTTAGGTAGAATCCATGTTGGAACTTGGGGTGGGGTGGGGGAACATAGCTGAGGACAGATTGGAAGTCTGCCACGCCTCCGCGGTGTGGCAGACTAAGGCGGGGGGAATTTCCCCCGCGGCACGGCGTTCGCACGCCGCCAGAAGGAAGCCACCCGCAGTGTTCAGACTGCAGGTGACGTCCTATGGCGGCAGGCGGACACCACGCGGATCCCCCTCCCCGCGTGCATTCACACCCGCTCCGGCGGGTGGAACGCGCGCCGCAGCAGCCGAGCACCACCTCCGGGCTGCCTCCTTGGGGCAAATGTGGCCGTCTGAATGGCCACTCTGCCTCCACTTTTGAAGTGGAGGCAGAGCAGCCGAGACTGCCAGTCTGTCCTCAGCCATAGACAGAATATCCCAGACATCTGTTTTATTTTGAAACCATTAGCCAAACTGTTTCCATAGGAGGCTCCTGAATATTGTACAAAAATATCCAGACAATCCCTTCCTCCTTCATCCCTTCCACCTTGATGTTCCTCCTGCTCATTCTCTCACACCCATTACTTGCATCTGTTATTGCCTTTATATTATACTTGTTGGGGAAAAATAGTCAGAGTTTGCAATGGATCTTTGCTTCACTGGAGAGGAGACATTTCTTTCTGTTTAAAAAGCTTAATTTATAAGGGTAAAAGGTACACAGGAGACCTACAAGCAAACAAACATATCTAAGCTACATCTTGCTTGCTACTGCTAGAGGCACATGGTCACACAACAACAATGGAGAATCTGCTTATTCTTGACCCCTAGAAGGAAATCACCTGCATACATTAACCAATCGGTACTCCTTTACATTTGTGGGCTTTTCTTGCATTGGCTGTTTGCCAGGTTTCCTTCCAGGTCAGTCTAAACAATAGCACTGAAGGTAAACATAATAACCCTATAATGACTGGAATCTGGACCTTGCAACTGATACATTTCCAACAATACTTTGGATGGTTGTGGGAATAAAAATACAGGGTGGGAGTAGAGGGGAGGTGTGGTTTTACTGAGTGTCAATTCATGGGCCATATTGTGAAGCAAACCTTTGAAGCCCTAAGCCTACAGTTGTTTTTAAAAAGCCCACGAACGTCAACATTTTCACCTCGACATTTGACAGAAACAGAGAGCAGACTCAAGAAAAGCAGAGCCTACCCCAAACCTGGTGTGGCGGGGGTGAAGCCTGGAAAAATCTGGCAGGCAGAGTCCAAGCAACGGGTCACCAGTATACTTTTTTAGGACATAGGTAGTTGTTTTATTTTAGAAATAAAATAGAATTTGTTTCTTCCATGATTCATGGGATTGTATGACTGGGATGGGACTGTGGTGTGTTTGGTTTATAAGCTTGTATCAAGCCTAGAGAAATGATGCTTGAGTTCTACTGGCAGGCCAGGTATGGAGTTAACATTAAATCTGGAAAGCTTGGAGAGAAGCCAAGTAGTGTCTTATGCAGTCAGATGGTTCATAGGCAAGGTCTACCACAACACGGGAAGACTGATTTTAACAGAATCAGGTGGGACACATATGAAGTCTAGCACATTCTGGTCATTCATAGCGGAACCTGGTTAACCAGTTTTTCAGACCCAAATACTGGATATCTGATAGGACTCACCGGTCAAACCAATAAGGCTGGCTGATCAGCCAGCCAGCTCCAAGATAGTTGAGAGGGTCCTTGGGCAAGGCTCCTTTAACCAGCAAAAGGTAGGAATTGCTTTCCCCCATATTCTTGAGTGCACAGCAAAAGTGACAGTACTCTTGGGTTGATGGGCCTTTTGCCAGTGCTGCAGCCTGGGCAAAAGCCTGACCTTGATACCCTCTAGAGACATCCCTTTTTGCAACCTGATTGTAAAGCTGAATTTCTTTTTCCTGACCTTTCATGTAATCTACAATAAATTGGTGGCGTTGTGAACTTAGCTGTAACTTCAAGAATAATGGCACTTCCAATTTGGGATCATGACATTACAGAAACCCCACTGGAGAGACATTTATTTTGCATTGTTTTCTGACCTTGTGCCTTTTCTATTAAAGAATATTTCTTTGCCGTACCTTCAAGCCTTTGAATTCAGCCTTTGTGGAGATACTATGAAGGAGTGTTCTAAAAAAAGATCTGAGCATGACTGAATCATAGATCAATTTTACAGTTTCAGATATGATGCTCCTTACATAGAGTGGGTTGTACCTTTAACAGGTCCCTGGGGAGTCCTCTCTCTATTTGTAAATGCCCTGAAGGAGAGTCAGTTGGTGATATTATTGCCTTTGCCTCTCAGAAGAGTTGCTTACACCCTACTGGTTTAAGGAATCTGAGATAACGAGTTACAGCCAAAAGATGAGATTATGCCACAGGATCACCATTTAGAAAGGGGGGGGTTGTTTGTTTAGAGCGCTAATCAGACCACTATTCCCTTGATCTCAAAGTACTTGCTTTCTGGGGCAAAATATAGTGATTTTGTCCAAGCAAAAAAATACCACATTCTCCGTATGACCTGGCATGAACCAGTCCATTTACTGAGATATTCACTGGACACCCTGCTTGGCATGCCCCTACCAGTGGAAGTCAGGTAGATGTTTCCCCCCATCAGGGATAGGCCTTTCCCATGGTAGCACACCAGCTACAGAATATTTTCCCCAGTTTTTCTTTTAGACTCCCCATATTTTCAGTGCCAGATTAAAATGATTTTATTTGCAAGTGCCTGTGGCAAGTCAGCATAATGGCTCCGTTGTTGTTTTATCACTGCTCTTAATTGTCTTGCTACACAGGGATTTCAGTGTGGGTTGCTTTTCTAGCCTGCCTTGGGAAACTCGAGATAGAAAGGTAGTCCAAAATATTTGAAACTAACAAAAAAGCTGACAAGGTCATTCAGGAGGTCAGCTGAAAAATGTCTTTATCAGAGGGTGAGACAGATAGTTTATACAATGGAATGTATGCTTTGTATGCACCTCTACTTCAAACATTAGTCTCTCTAGTTATAAGATAGCTAGTAGGCCTAGACAGAACCTCTGCTTGAGATCTTGCAGAGCTGCTCTAGTCTGATACAGTAGTACAGAACTAGAATGACTAATTATGACAGACCCCTGGTACTTTCCCACTATTAGGCAGGTTTTACCACCAAAAATTTGTTCCCAACTGTGACTGAGCAGCTCCAAGTAGCGTGGATTTAGTTATTGTTTTAAAAGTCTGTCTGCCCCACCCCATCACAAAGATCTAATTTGTCTTTTAGCCCAGCCCAGGAACTTGACGGGATAAGCAGGAGCCCACTTGTTTTTCCCTTTCAAATGGCACTTGAGACGGTATAACAATTAAACAGGAATAATGATTTTATTTAACAGGCAGGGATTGAACAGGTGTAGTCAGGGGTTGGGAATTCTGAGGTAAAAACTATTGTTAATACAGACTATACTTATTTTAACAATCAAAATAGTGTTGTTGAAGCTTATCTATATATCTAATAGCCAAGTGGCCCCCTCTGTGCGGATATCTAAATCCACGCCGGGGGGGGGGGGCACTTAGGGGCAGGGAGATTTTCCGACACACACATGTACAGAAAAATCCTAAAAGTTAAAAAAAAAACTTTGGGGAGATATTTCAATTCCCTGAAAAGCTAAAGAGTGTTCCCTGTACATGTGCAGGTAATGCTCTTGGAACTATGTGGTGGCCTGCCAGTTGGGAGGCATCCAAGCCTCTCCACCAGAGCCGCAGGGGGGAAATCAGTGGACCTGGCAAGAGCTGCTCAGGCCTCCCCAGTGCCTGGGGGGGGGGAAGAAGTGGCAGGCCTGAGTAGCTCTTGGGTGCTTGGGCATTGCCGTGGTAGCCAGGAGATGGGGGGGAGCGGTGGGCCCAAGCAGCTCTTGGGTGCTCAGGCCTTGCTGCAGTAGCTGGGGGTGGATGGGTGGGGAGAGAGAAAAGTGGTGGGCCCGAGCAGCTCTTGGGTGCTCAGGCCTTGCCGCGGGAGCTGGGAGGTGTGTGGGAGAGAAGTGGCAGGCCCGAGCAGCTCTTAGGCACCCAGGCCTTGCTGTGATAGCTGGGAGGTGGGGGGGGGGAGAGAAGCTGCGGGGCTGAGCAGCTCTTGGGTGCTCAGGCCTTACCACAGTAGCCGGGGGATGGGGGGGGGGGAGAGAAGATTCATCTGTGGCTGCTTCCTCCACTCAGTGGAGCTCCTTCCCCCCTGCAAGTATCACAGGTCCCCCCCTTCTAGTTTTCATATATTCCTGGATCTTATCAGTGAGAGGCATTTGAGTATTTTAGTTACAGTTACAATGTTTCTTCATATAGTTCCCTATGACTCTTCAGGTTTCCTGGAGATGGTCTCTTTATTTGTTTACCTAAACTCTCCCCCTTTTGGAAACCATATTTTATTTCTATATCCCAAGGTATATAAATCTGATTCCCTTCACAAGAGACCAGGGGTCTTCTCAGAGCAAAACACCCTGTGTAACTGGGCAGGAATTATTTGTCTTCTTCTCAGAAGATATGACTTTTTTCTTTCAGCCTGAATGAGAGTTTCAGCATACTACCCAATTGCTCTCACCAAAATCTCAATTTCATTTCTGGTATCTGTGTAAAATGGACCTCAGCTTAGGCTGATTCTTAGACTATCAGTTCTGATATTGAATTCTTCCTCAGAACTGATAGAAAACAGTTAAGGCAAGGAGTCATTTCTCTTCACTCCAAAGGTCAACCTGTCTGATAGACTCTGTCAGACTCACTGACTCCAGCTGACTCTGTCAGAAGCCTACTGACTGTCTGATTTCTGAAAAGACCAACTGGCTGAAGGACTCCAAAAAGACCATACCCTCAATACCCAGCTGGCCAAACAGAGAGTGGGGGGGGGGGTGGAGGGAGGGAGCAGTCTGTCACTCAAGCCCTCCATTCCAGTGAAGTGTCTCCCAGCTCTATGAAACTGCTGCACTAGGAAACCTGTTGTTAAGTGCAGTTCATCACACTAATGATCTCATTTAGCATATGGCAACTCTGTATAATTTAGTCTGGCTCCTAAAATCTCCCCTTTATCGGCATACACAAATCAACCGTGGTTCTTTCCGGGAAAGGAAAGTGGAGCCTTTTCGAAGATGACTGAAGCTGGACTCTGCAGATTACAAGATCTGGCTAAAAAAGGAACTTTTCACTCCAAAACTTATTTTGAGACTCAAATGAACTCCATGATCTCGTGGTTAAGGTACTATCAACTCAAAATTCTAATAGACTGGACAGTACAACAGGGCACCTTCTCTAAACCCAAAACTGCATTTGAACTTACCTTAGACAAATTCTCTGATCACCAAAAGGGTCTGCTGTCAACTCTATATAAAATCTTGATGGACTCTGAAAAAGATAAGACAACGAGTAATAAAGTTGCATGGCACAAGGATATATAGAAAAGTCCAAACATGTCATCAATGAGCAACAATTTGGGATGTAGAATTTTTTGCTCACAACACTGTGGAGCTTAGAGAGAACATTGAGTCCCAGCCATTTAAACCAAACAGCTGAACGGTGGGGAGCTCCCAGCAGCTCAGCTTTTTTCTTGAAGAGGAGAATACAGAGTTTAAACCCATGCTTTCTGTTCTTCATGAACTGCTGCAAACTGCATCAAAATTCATGACATTTGTAGTGGTTCTTCAGTTTGCAAACATTGCTTCACAAACCACAAACTGGCCAAAATTCATGACAAACTTTAGTTCAGCAGCTGTTTCATACCATTCCCTAGGGACAAATTCCTCTTAAGCAGAAAACTCTAGCCGGTCTTCTATTGACTGCTTTACAGGCAGCTTCTTCTGGGGATCTTTTCACTGTGGCCTATGTGCAATTTATTTAACAAATTTCTACCCCACCCTCCCAGCCAAGGCTACCTCAGGGGATGGTTCAAGGACCATCCTCATACACCATCTCTGGAGGGAGGGTCAAAACAGCCCTGGAATGATAGATTTAAGTCAAAAGTTTCCCTGTGAGTTTGTACTACTGAGAGAATTTATCACAATAGATTTGCAATAGCTGTTGCTAGTTAAAAGAGCTGATGCAGAATTTACAGGCTTATGGGAGTCCTCTTGGTAGTTTTTTTTTGTTAATAGGAGCTAAATTTGTAGTAATTGAAGACCTTATCAAATAGTGAAGATAGGTCAACAGGCTTGATCTTCAAGACAAAAACGTATCAACGTCAGCTACATTACTCTACTGAATATTGCTTACAGACAACAAGTTCATTGAAAATTCAGTTCTCTCATATCTGACATTAGTTCACATTTGATTTGTTGATGGTAGAGATTATGTCTATAGATTTACAATTGTCATTGTGGGCTGAAAGAGCTGATGTGGACTTTGTAGGCTTACGGGGTTGGTTTCTTGCTAACAGAGGATAAATGTGAAACTATCTCTTCTTGAAAGGAAGGATTACATACTCAAGTTTGGTCATCATGTTCATAATACTGATGATATCAGAATCAATGTCACAGTAATGACCCAAGTCGTTAGTTTATAATCAACAGGGTGGTGGCAAGTTTGACTTTGCCCAACTTGGCAACTACACCTCACATTTAGTGTATTTGATGGACATCAAAATATCATTGCACCATTCTGACACAGATACTTTGGATCACTAGAGAAATAGCCATGATTTTTCTCAGTTCAGATTATGTTCAGATTTATTTTCATTG
The DNA here is from genome assembly GCA_029233225.1 of Lepidodactylus listeri. Lineage (NCBI taxonomy): Eukaryota > Metazoa > Chordata > Lepidosauria > Squamata > Gekkonidae > Lepidodactylus > Lepidodactylus listeri. The sequence continues at coordinate 45,381,693 of JARCFY010000013.1, forward strand.
TGCCATACCAATAGGTGCATGAGAATGTGACACCCAGGTTAAGAATATAGTTATGTAAATGATGGGGCCCCTTTAGGTTATCTAGTTAAGTGCTCTAGCTTTAGAAGACTTAGTCACCAGATTGTATCCATTATTGGCTGAACTCTCAAGAATACAAAAAAGCAAGAGCCCCAGACCAAGCAAATCACAGTATAAAGAATTATTAGATATCATTTAAGTTAACTAGTTAAACCCACACTGTTGTCTTGTGTCCTCATTTGGGGAGGGATGATAGGGCAAAAACAGTAGCATCTTCATTTCCAGAGGCAGAACACCACTGGGTACCATCACCAAGGAGCAAGAGCTGGGTAGGCTCTCCTAGTAGACCTTCCAGGGGCATCCATTTGACCATGGAAAAGGATGCTGGACAACATAGTCTATTAGTCTGATCTAACTTACATGTTTTCTTGCGTCCTTACATTCTAAGGAAGGAACATCACAATATGTATTTTTTTTTGTTATGTGATTTTCTCCCCCTCTGAGAAACATCTAGAGTTTTGAGGAATTGACGTTCTAAAGATGTCCCTTCTCAAGGGGATGAATGTGCTCAGAATGAATGAGCTCAGGGGACTGATTATTGCTTCTGGTACATGATGTTTCTCAGCATAAGGCTAATTCAACAGTATAATTATACTACATCTGGACAGGACTGATTTAGTACGGCATCTGAAAAACCAGGCCTCATAATTAAGAGAGAATGGGATTTGGCTACTTTGAGAATGCACCTTTCCAAATTTTCATTGGATCCAGTTGGCTCCGGCAACAGTGGATTGTATGTGACAGGAAGTCTACCAGGGACCTTGCATTATATTTTCTTGGACAGAGTCAGCATATAGCAACACTTTAGGTTCAGTGGGCCAATTTCTGCTTTCTTTTTTAAGTGCACACAACCCAACTGCCTTCAGAGGGATTTCCTGGGTATAATTACTGACTCACTGTGGCGGCATGCCTAGAATGGATGTTCAGGCCAGTCTCTTTACTTTGAATATATACTTTATCAACCAGCAGCTTTTCAAGTCAGACAGAAGCAAAATCGGTATTTTTTTTTAAACCCTTCTCTTGCCAGCACTCAGTTATGAGCATCTAAATCTCATTGATTGCAGTGGAATGTCAGGATTGCAGCCTAACAGACTGTGTCCTAATCATGTTTACTTGGAAGCAAGATCCACTCTGAGACAATTCTTTTATTGTCCCAGAAGTCCTCTCTGTTCTCCACAACTCCTTAATTGGTGTTTAATGAGGAAAATTTGGACACTGAATTTCAGGACTGGAGTACATGCAGTTTGCCACTTTCCATTTGTTTGTATTTTTCCTCTTGTTAAATAAACTGTCACACATGTGAACATTGATCAAATCAGTCTATGCTTCACCTTTCTCAATGCCAGGGGCAATATGGTCAAAACCAAACTTTAAATCACATGCAGTTGCCTCAAACCCAATTTTGAGCAATACTCTCAAAATCTGGGACAGATTTAGGAAGAGATTAATATCTCCACTATCACGAGTCTTGAGTGTTTTAAATTTACATTGGTTCCCTCAGGGTAGGGATTTCAAGTCTTTTTAGCCATGGCAAGGGGCAAGTCTTGATAAACCAATTCAATGGTTCAACAACAATGCAGTGTTAACTAAGGCAGAGGTGGAATCAGAATTACAGAAGCCGGTTCACTGGTTCCATTATCTTCAAATCTGTAATATCATGTTGGAAATTAACCTTTCCTTTTGAGACCATTATTGACAAATATGACTCTAATACAACAGGTCTTCTCTCACACATTTACAAAACTATTTTGGATACTTATCTGTCATCTCCTCCATCATATGTAAACAAATGGGCAAAAATCTTCCCAATATATTTGTCTTTAGGGGATTGGGGCAAGATATGGCGTTCCCCATCTAATTCATCTCCAGTTTTTAGTGTTAAAACATTTTTTTTAAACTCATAGCAAACTGGTATATGACACCCAGTCGTCTCCATAGGATTGATACTAACCATACTCCATATTGTGGAAAAACTGTGGCCAGTTGGGAACAAACTTTCATCTACGGTGGAAGTGTCAGGAGGTGTCATCCTTTTGGTCGGAAGTCAGGAACTGAATTGTAGAATGGTCAGGAGTAAATATCTCTTTTAGTCCTGAATTTTTGCTTTTAGATCACCGGTCGTATATCCCAGTGCAAAAACGTAAGAGAGTGTTTATTTCTCTGCTGGTAGCTGTAGCCAGGCACACATTTGCCATTTGCTGGAAAGACTCAGCTAAACTCACACTTGAAGCATGGTATGATAGGATTTCGGAAACACTCATCATGTCTCAAATTACCCAAAACTTCTCTTCCCCACCCCCCCCAGGAGACTCTCTATTAACTACAACTGACCGTATGCATAACTACTGGGATCCAGTTATTACTCACTTTAAATCCAACAATGTTATACTGAATTGATTTGACTGTAAGATATGGCTGTTTACATAAATGTGTTTATTCTATTCCTTATCAATACTGACTGGGTATTTTAGACACTGGTTGCAGACTAAAGGACTGTCAGGTTTTTATACTTTCTAAACAGCAAAATATTGAAGTTATCAATACATTATTGTGCAACCTTTTTGTAAACTCAGTTTGAATGTTGGTTGAATGATGTATCAGTTTATCTCACACTCTAATGTTTGATTCGTGATTCAGTATGTTTGTTAAAGTTCTGAAAATTCAATAAAATTAAATTGAAGCATAGCAAAAATGTCTTGATGTAATGATGCTGCTTTCTCTGAAGTAAGTCCCATTGTGCTTGCTGAGCTAACTTTCAGATAAATGTGCATCCATCACGTGGATCACAGCATCTATCAGAAGCCCTCTGGCTGGGCAACTCAAGTTTCCTGTCAAAAAAACTGCATTTATTCCCTGTCTCCATAAGCTTTGTTCAGCACAATTCTGTACTAGTTTAGTCTGAAGTCAGTGCCATGGTGCTGATCTCAACGTGTACAGCTCAGATACACACACACAAAGGAGATAGGGGGGTGATCACTTCAAAATTAGGAACGAATTTAGAGCTCTCGGGTGAGTGCCAGCTCTCCTCACACTGTTTCAGAGCCTAACGGGCATGTGGAGCCCTTCCAGAGGAAGGGGCTCTTTGAACCTCTCTGCCATCCATCAGCAGCACTGTCTCCAGGTTTGTTCCTTCAGAGCCAGCCATTGCTAAGGGAGAAATTCAGCCACAAGGGCCTGTGGTTTACTTCACCTGAGTCAGTCTGCAGACTCTGCTCCAGCTCCTCTCTCTTTGGTTCCTCTTCTTCTGCCTTCCCCCACTTCCCCCTTCTCACTGACTCCTTTTCCACTCCTTTTCAGTCTCTGCTTTTTCAGCTGTTCTGTTCCTTTCTCCTTCTGTCCTTCTCTCTTCCACCAGTCCCACCGTCAGATGAGCTCATGAGGCTGCCTTATACTGAACCAGGCCCTTGGCACGTCTGTCTCATACCTCTCCTCCCAATCTCTGCTCCATCTCTAATTTTCTCAACCTTAACTTTAACCCTGTGCTTTTTCTTCTCTCTTCCCATTTCACTTTTTCATCTTCCTCCTTTGTTTCCTCCACCTGTCACCTCACCCTGCTCCTCTGGCTCTGCCATTCTGGCTTGCCTGACCTCTCACCAGGAGCCTGTGACCATCTATCTTTCAACTGGTGCATTTGGCGTCTACAGCCTAACCCCCATCCATGCTAACTAGCTGATTGTTGGGCTCCCAAGCATGGAAAAGTCTCACTTCTCTAGAGCAGCCAACCCACCTCCTCCAATTCTTTTGTCCTGTTGGTTCCAGGTGAAGGTGGAGCATGCTAGAGATGGGGGAAGGGCAGCCACCACACCATGACAGGTCTTGATTTCAAGCTAATAACTAGCACGGATCAGCAGTGTCTCCAGTGCTATAGCTTCCCATTGCCTCTGTCTCTCAACTTCCAGCCTGGTTTGTGGATGCTTGAAGTTATTAATAGCCACATGATTGGAAAGATCCCATGTAATAGTTATTTAAACATGAGCCGCAAGGAAGGGTCAGGGTTTTTTTTTTTTTTTAAAGGAGTGCAAGGATCACAGATGTTACTCACACATATTACCTTTCCGCTTCTGAGTTTTGGCAAGAAAGGTGGATTATAAATAAAGCAAATAATCATACTTTATGGGAGAACACCTGGTTCAAATTGCACACTACCTGTGCACATGTTAGGGATGGGCACAAACTGGGAAAATGAGGTTCAGTCTGTGGTGTGCTCAGTTTGCAAACCACTAACCAACATGAACTTTTAGGGGCTAAACAAACTGTGTCAGATTGTGAGGTTCATGACCCAGTAGAACAGCCCCCTTCCAGAACGCTAGAGTCAGCAAACTAACAGGAGATCTCCAGCTATCTCTCCTCTATCTGCTCTCCAAGTTTGGTGAGGATTGGATTTATGGGGTCTGAATTATGGCCCCCAAAGAAGGTGCCTCCAGGAAAGTGCTTTCTGGGGAGATGTCACTGAAAGGCAGTCATTTTGACAGATGCAGGTTCAGGAGGTTCAGGAGTGTATAGAATGGATCCTGTGCAAGCTAGAGACATCAGCGTTGCAGGGGGGACTTCTCCTGAATGCTCCTCTACATGCCCTCCAAGTTCTGCCCCCTTGTTGCTTTGAAGCTGGGCAAACATTTAGGTTGAACAGAGACAGTCAGACTAGAAATGTATCCATTCATGAATTGCCACAAACCACCACAAACAGCTGGAAAGTTTGTGGAAAGTTTGTACTGATTGACCTGCCATGAACTTCACATCACAAACCACAAACCGGCCAAAATTCATCATGGACTTAAGTTCATGAGCCAGTTCATGCCTGTCCCTATGCATGTTCCCTTAAGCTTGGTATGCTCATCCTCATGAGAAGTAGTCTAAATATCCAAACTGGTCCTAATAGTTGCTGAGTTTCCCTTGAGAGACCTAGTGTCTGCAATGAGAACCATTGATTTAAATTAATACCTTCCGTTTGCCTTACCAAAGATATTGATTCAGTAACTCCGGAAGAATATGCTGTTATATTTTGTAACTGAGCTCCTGGATAGTAAAAGCCGCACAAAGTAATTGGATATGGGCACAATAGTACACTTCTTAAATCTACAAAGTTCTTTGTTTCAGCCTGACACATTAAACATGATTGGTAAACAGACATTGAGATATCAGCCTTTGGAAGCCTTCCAGTAGCTGGATCTGGCACAGGGCTATACTTTGTTTCTGCTAGTACTCTTCTTCCTCTATGATTGATCCTTGACTGGTTTTTCAGGGAGCTGCAATGAATCAGAAGTGCACATGCACATTTGGAACTGCCCTCTCTATTCAAGCAAATGGAAAAGGCCTGGCAGGCAACATGGAGATGGTCCATGATAGTACTGTGGATGGGACTGTAGCTCATTCATGCCTTCCATGCAGAACATCCCTGTTCAGCCCTGACCTGGATAGCCCAGACAAGCCCGATCTCATCAGATCACAGAAGCTAAGTAGTGCCAACCTTGGCAAGTACTTGGAAGGGAGATATCCAAGGAATACCATAAGAACTTAAGAACATAAGAGAAGCCAATGTTGGATCAGGCCAGTGGCCCATCCAGTCCAACACTCTGTCATACAGCAGCCAAAAACACCAGGTGCCATCAGGAGGTCCACCAGTGGGGCCAGGACACAAGAAGCCTTCCCACTGTTGCCCCCCCCCAAGCACCAAGAATACAGTGCATCACTTGCCCTAGACAGAGATACTATCTATACCTTGTGACTAATAGCCACTGATGGACCTCTGCTCCATATGTTTATCTAATTCCTTCTTGAAGCCGTCCATGCTTGTAGCCGCCATCACCTCCTGTGGCAGTGAATTCCATGTGTTAATCACTCTTTGGGTGAAGAAGTAGTAAGTCATCTCTCTGAAATGTCTAGGCCCCACTAGGGGTCACTAGAAGTCAACCATGACTTTCAGGCATACCCACACACAACCAATATTCACCAAAAAGAGAGAGAGAAAAAAGTGAATTTTCCAGTTCCAGTTCAAAGTCTATTTTGATACAAGATTCATAAGGATAAAAAAATAAATGTATAGAATAAAATATAAGATTGAGCACTGATTGTGAGGGGACGGAGACAGGGAGGCTATCATTAAGACTTGGTCAGCCATTTGTGAATCCTACAGTTTCGCTACTTTGTTATCTCCTGGGAAGAATCTTCAAGAAGGAAGGAGACATAAAGTTGTTTAGGTCTTCCTGGTGGAGTTGACAGGATTGGGGCTATGTACTGAGATTGAATGTCATTGTAGAATGGGTACTGCAGCAGAACATGGTCGATAGACTCTACTTTCCCTGCATGGCATGGGTAAAGCCATTGAGGCAGTGGGATGTGATGGTATCTTCTTCCAGGAGGGCTGAGGGTAGAACAGTAAAATGTGCAAGGGTAAAGATTCTCCAATATTTGGAAATCTCAAGGGATCTAAGATAATCTGTTGGTTGGAAGCAGTTGGTATGCTGCAGAATAATTGAATATTTCTGTATCTGTGCCCTATCTGATTGTAGGGCATGATCCCAGAGACACTGCTTGATTGTTTCTCTTGCTTCTTGGTACCCAAGATGCAGTGGGACTTGGGGGGGAGAGGTCATACTCCTGGTTTTTCCCCTCAATTGCTCTTTGACAAGTCGAACGGTGGATATCAGCAAAGATCAAGGGTGCTAGGCCCACCAGACTGAATATGAGTTTTAGCCAATAGCTAGATGTGAGTAGCCACACACGAGTCTCCAAGAGGATCAACCCAAGGGGATCAGCCCAGAGGGAATGTTCAGAATGTCCATGTTCAGTTTTTGGCAGATCACCATAAAGAATCTCAAACATCAGACGTTCTTTGCCTGAGACCCTTGAGAGCCTCTGTTGGTCATGGTAAACAAGACTACACTAGAACAAATGAAGCTGCCATATACTGAGTCAGACCATTGGTCTGTCAAGGTCAGTATTGTCCACTGTCCGGCAGCAGTTTTCCAAGGTCTCAGGTAGAAGACTTTCCCATCATGTACTAGCTGGAGTTGCCTGGGATTGAACCTGGGACCTTCTGCATGCAAAGGAGGTGCTCTACCACTGAGCCATGGCCCCCTCCCTAATGAAAATCCTGAATCTTGCCAATACGTAGAATGAAATACTCCTATTGTAAAACTTCCCCTAGAATGGCGGGTCCATCCCTTTTCTGCATACAAATTTGAATGGTCTGGTTTCCCTGCTATAAATATCCCTTCATCGCTGGTATTAATTACAGGGAAACCAGGCCATAAACACTGTGTGCAGGGTTTTTTTTTTTTTTTTGTTACCAGGGTTTAAGAAGGACATTTCTCTCTAATGATCATTAACGGTCTTCAGAGCAACATGAGCTGAGACCCAACTTGGATCTGAACACCCACTTCCTAGAGATATAATCAAGCAGCATTTCTCAATGCTCTGAACAGGGCACAGGCTCACAGCAGTCATTATCTCCCTATTGTGCATAATAACTTAAAGGAGGAAGAACCAATTCAGCATCAGAGCTAAGGATATAAAAACCTTATGATGGGGGAAATGGGTGTTTGCCGGGTGCTTGGAGGAAGAAATCCATAATAAAACAGCTATTGATTTTTCACTCAGCATTGCTGAATGTTTTATCGAAAACCAGCCTTGCCCTGTCATTTGAATTTTCAATTAAGACACTGCCTTCCATGGACATATTTGCTATCATACCCCAATGACATTTATTTGATTCCAAAAACCTAAACTGCCACAGTAAAATTGGAATCTCTCACTCTCTCTCTCATTTTAATTAAAGGAATGATTCAGAAAAAAAAATTAAGAGTATATCAGTATTTTTTCTATGTGCTACATGGAGGCAATCTAGTTTTGAAATGAGTTTTTATTTATAGTTGCAGGGATTTGAGAATGAGCACTTGCTAAGACTGAATAATTACGGCATGTCAACATTACAGGTTCACTTAAAGTAGTTCATTTATATGTACATAGAGGGCAGTCTTCTGCAGAGCAAGTGCTGTAGCAGCCAGAGTAGCATAGCTCTAAAGCTATGAGCAGAATGAGCCAGGAGCTAGAAAGTCCTTGAGCAAATCTCTGCTTATCCATGAACTCACAGGTAAGCCACTCCCTCTCAGTCTCACCCCACTCCCTCCTTTCCACAATGTGAGGATACTAATACTGGTGTATCCTATAGGGTTGCTGTACTAAATGTATGTGAAGTGCTTGGAACAACTTGGAAGAAAACACCAATATTCTGAGGATGTATTTAAGATCTAAGAGCAAAGGGACATCCATTGGCTTCCTCTGGGCTCAGTCAGTTTTGATTTCCAGGTTACCCATTTCCTTGTTTTAGGAGGCCACTCGGAATTAACTTCCTCTGGACTTGGTCAGTTTTGACTTCTGGGTTACCCATTTCCTTGTTTCAAGAGGCCACTCAGAATTAACTTCCTCTGGGATTGGTCATTTTTTGACTTCTGGGTTACCTGTTTTCTTGTTTCAAGAGGCCACTCAGGATTAACTTCCTCTAGGCTAGGTCAATTTTGACTTCTGGGTTACCCATTTCCTTGTTTCAAGAGGCCACTCAGAATTAACTTCCTCCGGGATTGATCATTTTTTGACTTCTGGGTTACCTGTTTTCTTGTTTCAAGAGGCCACTCAGAATTAACTTCCTCTAGGCTAGGTCAATTTTGACTTCTGGTTTACCCATTTCCTTGTTTCAAGAGGCCACTCAGAACTGGGGCTTCACACAGGGCACATTTTCCTCTGACTGATGCCATCCTACAGTGTAATCTTTATTTATATCTTGTTTTTTGTCATTGGGCCCAAGGTGGTAAGGGCTTCCCAGGAAGGGGGTACTCAGGCCATCTCCCCATTCAGGCACTGATCAGACCCAGACTTGCTTAGCTTCAGTACAGTTGCTGCATCATATGCCTTCCACATCTAAATAAATGTTTAATCATACATTAGATCTGGTTACATTTATTATCAGGAATGTATGAATATGCCATTTTTTTGTTTCTTTTTGTTTCTGTACATATACATTATAAGCATTTTCATCCAGTTTATATTTTGGCAGTTTTATGCCATTTTTACAGCATTTTAACTATATGCTATTTTTGCATCATGTTTATGACACATATATGTTAGCTCATTTTTATGCATTGTGATTCCATGTACAAGTACCAGGCATCAGTGTTAATGCCAGTTATACTATGAAACACTGCACTTTTGTTCAAGAAAGAAATGACCCCAATTTTGTCCCCAAGCACTTAGAAAAAGAAACTGCAACTCTTTTATGATTCCTTGGCACACTGGATGAAGTAGCAGTCATCATTTTCCAGGCAAAAGCAACAAAGTGCAATAATAAAACATGTTAAAATTGAATTCAGTTTTTGCATATGAATAGCATAAAATAGCGTAATTCTGTAAAAATGGTATATCACAGAGCATAAAGGGGCTTGATGAAAACACTCACAATAAATACATACAAAACTAAAAGAAATGAGAAATGGCAGATTTGTACATTATTATCCCAAACCAACCAGCTGCTCCATAGGTGAAAGTGCAGATTTTTTTTAGTGTTAAGTATACCTCTGATAAAATTCCCATCAACAGTTTTTAATCATGTGAGCAGATCAAACAGCCTTTTATCTGGTGAATACCTTCCACCTTTAGGTAAACTGTTTTCCTTAAAAACTTTGTGCATGGTTATTGCCCCCCATCCAGACTAGAAATACCTCTTGCCCCTGAGTGTGTTAGGGTCAGGAAATGTTGAACAAGTGTATCTTCTTGCACTATGGGATAGGTGAAATCAGGGAAAGTAGAATCAAGGGAAATGCACAAGCTAGGGTTGCAAGGTCTGGGCTGGGAAATACCTGGAGATTTGTGGGGGTGGAGCCTGAGGAGGGCAGGGTTTGGAGAGGGGAGGGTAATGCCATTTAGTCCACCTTCCAAAGCAGCTATTTTCTTCAGGTGAAGTGGTCTCAGTTGACCAGGAGACCTCCAGCCATGACCTGGGGGTTGGCAACCCTGACTGCAACACTAGAAGCATACACACATCAGCAGTGCAAACTGGGAAATAATTCTTGGAAAATGAATGAACAACTTCTGAAGGTCTGCTGAGGAAGAACCTAACATACCAAGCTGGCTTCAAATCATACTGAGAGAAGTTTGCCTAAACTATACTGCAGAGGACAGCAAGTGGAAGAAGAGGAGGAAAGTGAGGACAAGGAGAAAGAATCCATGACTTGAGTCAATGAGTAGTAAGAAGTCCAGTACAGGACAGTGAGAGGTTCTTGTGTCAGTCTGTAATAGAACCTTTTCCACAGAAGACAAAATTGCATGTAGCTATCTTATAATGAGTCAGGCCATTAGTCTATCAAGGTTGGTATTGTCTATTCTGACTGCCAGCAGCTTTCCAGGGGCTCAGGCAGAGGTCTTTCATACCGCCTGACCTTTCAGACTACCTGACCTTTTTCACTAAAGATGCCAGGGACTGAACTGGGGACCGTCTGTATGCAAAGCAGGATGCTCTACCATTCAGCCACATTTCCTGCCTGAGTGGCTAAATAAATGTTAATTGCTTTATGTGGTAGCATCAGAAGTTTACACTGAAACTGATGTCTGAATTCAAAAGTTCTTGTTGAAGTAATTACAGGACAGGACAGCCTTGTGCCAAATGAGATTTTCGACATACATATAGGGATGGAACAGAAGACACTGCCGAGTTAACACTCTGGAGATTATTTTAAACTGAAGCTTTGGATCAGACAAAACAACGGACTTGCTTCAGTTCCAAAAACCCCCCCCCCAACCCCCCACATGTAATTGTGTTTAGGTCAAGTGGAATTAAATTCAAGGCTGAGATGTTTCCAAGTGTTCAGCTTCTTTCAAAGGACTTGGCTGCCATGGATTTCAATTTCATTTGGTTTCTTTGAAGTCGCTTTGAAAAGCTGGACCATGTTTTCTGGCCTGGATGAACTATGAGCTTTGCTTGTTTGCTGATATCAGCTGACCAGAAATCTAGTTAAGGTTTTTTAATGGACTTGATTCCAGGCGATAGGAAGCCAATAAAAAAAAAATATGATGAAAAGCAGACAAGTGGAAACCAGTAATTAGAAATTTTGATTAGAAGTGGAATGCTTCCTATGCACAAATCATGATTATCATCCTCTTAAGTTTCATCCCTTTCAGCACTGACCATATCCAACTAACTTGAAGAGTTTGTTTTGCCTTACAACAACACTATGAGGTAGGTCAGAATAATAAGCTATCTTACTACGCTATGATCAGGTCATAATGGTTCAGGGGAAGGCCTTTCTGCCAGTTCAGTGTCGGCCGCATTGAGGCTTGGGGGCACAGTCACACAGCAGCCCTCAGCCAGCCTTAGCTCTTCCTTCTAGGGGCCAGCCAGGGGATGGAGCTCTGGGTGATCCCATAGCTGGGGCCTCACTCGGTTCTGCCTCTCTTGGTCCATCGAACTAGGCTGCTGCTGGGCTGCTGCCCCTCAGTTGTTTCCAGATCGCCTCGGCAGTGATCTCCTCTCCCAGCAGCAGTCTCCTCTCTACCTGCTGCTCCACGCGCTCCAATTCCTGCCCTGCTTCTTGACATGTGGGAGTGGCTCTCCATTGGCAGCAGAAGTGTTTGAAGAACGGGAGGCCAGGAATGGTGCCATGAGTCAGGAGATGTCTTCTAAGCAGGCAGCGAGTTCTAGTGGCCGCAGTTTCCTGGCAGCTTCGCAGCAGCAGCATGATCAGTGAGGCGTGAGAACATTGGAGGGCTCCCCAGTGCCACAGGCAGCTTGTGGTAGCTCGTCCAGGTGGGAGGAGGCTTCCCTGTAGCCATGGCACCTGGGGCCTTTGTGTGCATGATTTCAGGAGGTGATGGAGCTGGGGCAGCCAGACTAGTTGGAGTCTTCTTATCTCAGACTGGCCTGTAGCTACAGGGGGGGCTATTGGAGGCTCTGTCCCCTTCCTTAAAGGGCCAGCCCCACAAGATTTCCTACTGAAAATATTTGTAAAATTATTTTAAAAACATTTTTAAAGGGAGGGGGGTGTTTTGCATTTAATTTATGTCTGGGGTGGCTGTTGTGGGGGGTGTCTGCTGTATTAGTAGTATTATTGTCTTTATTATTATTTATTTTACATAATATTTTAAAATAAAAAATATTATTTAAAAGTACAGTTGTTTAGAGATGGGGGGGGCAGTCCCACCAGGAAAAAAAAATTGCCCCACAAGCCACAAAATCCTGGCTACATGGTGCAGGGGCAGCACCTTTTTTTTTTCTGCTTCGCCTCCCCATGTGTGTGTGTCAAATCTCATCAAGCCAAGAGTTGGCTGGGTCTTTCCTACACCTTTCTATTGGCAGTGCCTGCACGTCTGTCCTACCCCTCCATTTTGGGGACTCCTTTATGGGGTCTTGGGGGTGGGGCCATTTAGCACCATGCCCAGCTCAGGGGCTGTTAGCTGGCTCTCACCAAAAGGTGGCAAAGGAACCTCTCAGCAGCTGGCACCCATGTGGATTCCAGGGCTTGCCACTCCACTGTACCCCTTTCCAGCAGAAGGGATGGGGGGGATGGATTACATTGGGCAGCAGGCAGATTGCCCAGTGCAGGATCTGTCCCCACGCTCTGCCAATGCTCCTGCAATTGTATTTAATAAAGTGTATTAAAACTAGTTGTGACATTGTGCTTCCTTCTTCACCCTCACTCCCCACCATTTGCCCCCCTCCCCTGGGTCCCCAAACAGCCTAGCTCTCTGTCCTTATATAATCAGTGAGACCAAATGCAGTAGGAAATGGAGGAAGGCTTATTCCATGCAGTTCCTATAGGAAAAAGCTGCTGAGGCCATTATTATTATTATTATTTTAATTTCATATGTTATCATTAGTTTGGGTCTGTTTCATTTTTTGTTGCTGTTCATTGATTATTCTTTTTTATTCTTGATTATTCTTCTTTATTCTTTGCTATCTAGATGCCATGTGTATGTTATAAACCCACCCATACACCAACTGCAATGAAAATAATTCCTTTTAATGAGAAATATTCTGCATGGGATAACAGAAACTGTTGTAAAAAATAAAGGCTCATGTTTCTCAGAGAGAAACCCAATCAAAATGGAGATATTCAAATCAAAACAGCCAGCTTTCAAAATCTAGTTTCATGCCTGGTTCCTAGCACTACCAGGAAGCATGCCTGCCAACGGCTTGGTATGGTTCCCGCCAGCAAATAAAAGCATTTTTCCTATCAAAAAAGTATATGCATTTAATTGATTCTACAGATTTACTCTGGTGGCTGATGTGTAATCCCCAGTTCCTCAACCAGTCAGATGTTCTAAAAGTGGAACTAATGGGTTTAGGGAGGGTTTATTTTTCTTTCTTTTTTTTTTGGAAAATGAAGCAATGGAGACTTATCACAACTATCTTTGTAGAGTTGTCAGCTCTGGGCTGGGAAATGTCTGGAGATTTTGGGGTGGATCCTGGAGAGGGCAGGTTTTTTGGGGAAGGAGAAGGACCTTAGTAGGGGGCAATACCACAGAGCCCACCCTACATAGTAGCCATTTTCTCCGAGGGAACTGATATTGGAAGTCTGGAGATCATTCGTAATATCAGGAGATCTCCAGGTCCATCCTGGAAGCTGGCAGCCCTTTGCAATGTTTGCTCTCTTGACAAATAAGTCAGCTGAACATTAATGAAGGCAAAGGGGCCTTCATTACTGCAAATAAGAGAAGCCCTGAACTGTAAGACCACTTGCACTTTTCTTGCTGTTGATAATTGTTTCATTTCTTTTCCTGCCTTTGATGCCATTTTAATGCCTTTTGAATACCAGTATAGGCATAACCCAGCAGAACCCCAGCTACATAGATCTCTCTCTCTCTCCTAAATTATCTTTTCCAATTGGAGAGTTGGGGGGGGGGGATAAGTCAATAAATGACAGCACCCACAGGGCTTGGCAAGCAACCATGAAATTGGTTCAAAAAGAAAACATTCAAGTCATTCTAGTTTTCAAAATAACAAATAGTTGTCATAAACCCAACAATTTTACAACCATGGGTTTGACTGAATCATAATTGCTAAGAACATGGCAGTATTTGCAGAGACTGGATCTTCAGTGCACAACAAAGGGCACTTCAATACACAACAAAGGCAAGTGGTTAGGACCATGGACTCTGATCATGGAGACCTGGGTTTGATTCCCTACTTCTCCACATGCAACTGCTGGTGTCACCTTGGGTCAGCCACAAGTTCTCTCAGAGCTGTTCTCTCAAGGGCAGTTCTCGAGAGAGCTTTCTCAGCCCCACCTACCTCGCAGAGTGTCTGTTGTGGGGAGAGGAAGGGAAAGGAGATTGTAAGCCGCTCTGAGACTCCTTCGGGTAGTGAAGGATGGGGTATAAATCTAATCTCTTCTCCTCTTCAAGTGCTAACGCCCAGTAATACCAAGAAAACAGCAAATCCGAACTGTTAAAGAAGTGCAAAATGGCTTCTTCCCCCGTGTGCTCTTCAGTAGCTCCTGACACTGCTCTTGATGCTTTATTTCCATGGCATTGCCCTGCAAAGAAAGTAGCAGCTTTCTCAGTCAAGCTCTAGGCCTTCTCTCTTCTGCTGCAGACCAGACTGACTCTGGGGAAAGAGTTTTAAACAATAACAACTCAACAAACCCTAACCCTTTATAATGTCTCCTGTTGCAGGCCAGACTGACAGAGGGAATCGAGCTCTTGTAGCTGGCAACACAGGAACAATGCAACTGACTGCCCCTGCTCTGTGACCTTTCACTCCCTGGCCTCTAAGTTCTAAACATTTGCATAGAAATAATATGTTGAAGAGAAAATCACATGATTTACAGATGTACACATCATTTATATGCAACATACAAAAATCATGGAAAATGTATCACTCAAGGTTTCTAGGTTCAATGGGCACGAGAAGGCAAGGAAGCCTCCTTGTTGCAAGTCTGAGGCCCAGTTCCAAGCAGGAGTGCTATCTCCAGGTTTGGAAATTTCTGGTGATTTGGCAACTTAGTTCCAGGGTCTGTGTCCCTAGGGCAGGAGCCCTAGCAGAGTCTGTTAGCTGAATCCTCAGACCCCTTACTGCAGGGTTTGGCCCTGAGCTAGGGTTGCCAATGTCAAGTTGGGAAATTCCTGGAGGTCCAAGGGCAGTACCTGTGTAGGAGGGAATCTGAGTATGGGTTACACCTAGAATCTTTGATAGGCTACAGAGTTTGCCTTCTGAAGCTGCAATTTCCTCTCTGGGGTGTGGAGATCCGTTGTAATTTCAAGAGATTTCCAGGCCCTCTTGGAGGCTAGCAAACTACCCTAGAGTTCTCCCTTCTGCCAGCCCAGAAACATATTTAACCTTACCACTAAGACACTCAAATACCCTTAACCCATGACAATTCAACAGTAGGCTGACCATTCTGTCTAACACTGCTTTCCGCACCTCCCTTTTAAGCAATTCCTCTCTGCCACACCCACTTCCTGGCTTTCTCACACTACTCCTGAGCAGACCTTTCTTCCTGAGTAGGTCTTCCCGACTTGAGGAGGCTAGTGTTCACAGGAAGGGACCTCTCGACGGCTAAGCTGCAACTTCTCATAGGGCTACTCCTTTGCTTCCCTCTCCTGGAACCTGAGATGCTCTATATACAATGACAGGTTTATTACACCATTTTAATATTTTAACTGATGTATTTTATTTTATTTCTGTTTGGTACATCACTGAGTGTTCTATTTAAAAATCCACCTGATATTAAGTAAGCAAATATCTTCAGGGTGGTATTCCAAATCAAAGAGGTAGCCCCCAGAGACGATGTGAGGCTGCTGCTATCCATACACCAGTAATCTAGATGTGTACCATGTGCCACAAGTACGAATCAAGTTAATTTCAGGTGGGTAGCTGTGTTGGCCTGTGGTAGAAGAGCAAATTCAAGTCCAGTAGCACCTTAAAGACCAAAAGGATTTCCAAGGTGTTAGCTCTTCTAAGTCTTTAGCATGCTGTTGGGATAGAATTTTGCTCAAGTACAAATCAAGAATCCTTGGATTAAAATAAAACAAAAACTGAAATGTAAGTGTCTAAGTATTTCTGGGTTTGGGTTTTTTTTTGAGAATCTAAAAAGTTAAGTTGTTGTTTTTCAGTCGCACAGTCGAGACTGACTTTTTGTGACCCCATGGACCACATCATGCCAGGCCCACCTGTCCCCATGGAGAATAACAAAAGGCTAAAAAGTTAAGTACTGAGAACCTAATGTAGGGGTCCCCAACCTTTTTGAGCCTGGGGGAACCTGACACAATGTGGTGGGTGCAGCCACAAATGGCTGCAGCAGGAGGCAGAGCCAGTCACAAAATGGCTGCCACAGCTGACTTTCAGTCACACAGTGAAGATGCTTGTGCTGTGGTGGCAGCTGTGACCAAAAAGCTTTTAAAAGTTTGCACAGCCAATTCAATCTCCAATGACCAATAAAAAGCCTTGGTGGGCAAAAGCCCCACCTAGCCCTGCCCACTTTCTAAAAAGACTTGGCAGGCACGAGGAAAGGTGTCAGTGGGCACCACAGTGTCCAGTGGCACCACTTTGGGCAAAACAATATCATCCAGGTAAGCTTGTCCCACCCTTTAAAATAACTTGGTAGGCCAGGCTTACTTGAACATTGTACTCTGAATTTCACCCCCACCATAGTTGGAATACTGTGTATAGGTTTTGTCACCTTGCCTTGTGGAGATGTAGGAGGGGCATAAAGGGGCAGTCAAAAGGTCATGGGACTGGGACATCTTCTTATGAATGAAGTCAACTTAGTTTAAGGTTTTTCAGTTTAGTACAAAAAAGATGACTAATTAGGACATAGCACAAGTTTGTAAAAAAATTCATGGTGTAATATACACAGTATATTAGAGGTGCATAGGCTTGCCAGCCACCAGGTCTGGGTGAGGAACCCGCTGATTTCAGGGGCTTCTCCCCAAGACAGACCAGCTGGCCAGTGGGGGAAACTCCACCCTTAAACAGGGACATTGCTGTGTGACATCCCTGACATGATGGTGCCACCCGGAAGTGACATCATCACATCAGGGACGTTGTGCATGGTATTTGGGCAAACTCTATGGTTTGAGGGCAAACCCTCCCATAGAATTTAGCCCAAATACCAGAGTGCCAATGTGATGATGTCACTTTTGGGTGATGTCAGGTGACGTCCCCACCCACCCATGAAATGCCCCCAAATCCCCCTGCTGGAGTGACAAGAGGACCTGGAAACCCTAGAGGTGCAGTTTGTTGGTAGACCATAGGAGGAGATATAGGACTCATTGTCTGAGAAGTCTATGTTCAAAATGGCTGAATAAAGAAGTTGCTGTTAAGTTACTGAGGCCTTGTGGTGCACACTTCTTTGTGAGAGACCAGATGCATAACACATGGCATGGACAAAGTGGATAAAGAGAACCCTTACTCCGCCTCCTATATCACTAGTAATTGGGGCATCACAAGCTATATCTTGGATGGCTTTAAAGGGGGTCTAGAAATGTTCACAGAGGGCAAGCTATTAGCCAGGATGGTTAAATGAAATTTCCACATTCCAGAGGTAGCATATCTTGGAATACAAGTTGCTGTTGTGGCCACAAGGTGTGAGGCCATGAACCTTTAGCCAATGATCCCTGCTTGTAGGGCTTCCAGTGAGATCTATCTGACCATGGTGGGAAGCATTAGCAGATAGGGTTGTCAACCTCCAGGGGAGGCCTGGAGTTCTCCTGGAATTACAACTTTTCTCCAGACTCCTTCCCATGAACGAAATAGCAAATATGGAGGGTAGACTATGGTATCATATTCCTGCTGACCTCCCTCCCTCCCCTGCCCACCCATCACCAAATCTCCAGGAATTTCCCAACGTGAAGTTGGCAATCTTATTTGCAGGACTAAATGACCTTTGGTCTGATCCAGTGAGGTTCTTATATCATTAAGTAAATTGGCAGAAAGTAAAACCAGTCCACAAATCCTTTTAATTATATAGGTGATTATCAAGCCTGATTTTCCTACCCATGTGGGGGTGGTGGTGGTGGTAATCAGTTCTCTCTTCAGCTGAGTTTCCTCTGCTCTGCATTATATCATTTAGAAAAGGGAAGAAAGCTCTGGCATAGATTTTTTTTTTTTAAAAAAACAGCAAAACTCAAAATTAGCACAACAGAGCCATCACAATCTGCTCCCTGTTATATAAAACTCATTTAGGAATTACACACATGAGGTATGCTTACAAATGATCTTAATTACAAACTAATTACAATTTGGTTCAGCTAATCAGATGATCGGCTGCATTGATTTTTATCAGCTGATTAACCCTAATATAAAGTGTTGCAGAAATACGACAGACTTGTTCAGAAATTCCAGCACTGTTTTGCCTTACGGTGGACTCTTCCAAGAAATCTACAGATCTGTTCTGGGGTCCACATCTGAGAGCTGAGTAGCAGTTCTTGTGGAGGTGTTCACACTCCTGGTTGAATGTTCTTCCACTTGAGTCTTATTCCCTGTAGGTTTCCACTGGCCTGGGCATAAATATATCATCTATTACTTCACAAAGGGAAAGGTCACATTTCTATAGAAGCTGGGCTGGTAATGGGACAACTCCCCCCAGCTTGCATTGGAATTGGTTTGCCTATTTTCCCCACCAATTAGATGTTCTGTGCATGGAGTTGGAGGATACTGCCCATTACCAGCAAACCAGGCAATTTCATTGAGGCTCGTTAAATAATTTCTGAGCATGTGCCAGCAGTGGCTTCTGGTCTCAGCTGCTTAACCCAATGAATGCTGACTAAGCAGGTGGCAAATAAACACATCTCATTTTTAATTGCATGAATGGAGTTAACATGTCAAGGGCAAGGAGGATCAATTTATAATAAAAATGAGCAGCCAGAACTGGACACACTCCTATTACAAGCACGTTATTTTCTCCCTTTGCAGCATTGCCGGTCCTCAGACATAGACCCCATGGTACATAGCTGAAGGCTGTTTTCTCTTTGCTGTAAATTGTATGCATTTGCTACATGGTAGCCTCCCCCCTCTCCTTCTGGGCTTCTAGAGCAGGGTGCTTTAGTAAACTAATCATAACAGTTTCATTTTCTGGATATGTCTAATGTGTATGTTTATAGTCAAATCCTAAGCAGAGCAACACTATTCTGAATACAGTGAAATCAGTGCACTTAGAAGGGTGAGTTTAGGTTTGCAGTCTCACAATGGAGCTAGTTGTCCCCATTATAGAATAGCTGCAAGTCAAACACTTCCATGTTCGTTCTGACTTTCCTGATTGTTGCCTGACAGCCATGACTTTCTCATCAACATCCCCATTTGACCACAGTTCCAGGAAAACTGGATTTTCTTTACAACGACCATCAAGCAGATGTATCTATTCCCCTTCATTTTTCTTTTAGTCCAGAACTGTTCACTGTGCTTGCCTAGAAGGTACCAAATCTAAACTAGGAGGACGGATGAACTAATATTTCCTGTTTTGCTGCTTTTTTAAAAGAAATATATTTGTGTGGGTTTATCTCTGCTAGTTTAGTAGATTTACTTACTTTGGGTATATATGATGTGTGGTTTTAAGAACAACATATATAATATTTTTTAATCCATGTATCCATGCTATATGACATGGTCTCCCAAGAAAGGGCCTTCTCCATCGTGACACCAAAACTTTGGAACTCCCTCCCCAGGGAGATTCATCTGTCTCCATCTATTGATTTCTTTCACCAGCAGGTAAATACTTCTTTGTTTTATACATACTCCCAATAATCAACGCTCCCTCTAAACTGTGGAGTCTTGTGAGCAAAAATTCTACTTTGTAAGCTACTAGCATTAAAGTTGTGAGCGAGTGATTTGTCTACTGCATGAATTAGTTTGCTCTGGAGCCCTCCTTCCTGAGATAAAGGCAAAATGCATGAGCCGGAGGCTAATAAAACTGTGAGCTAGCTCACACTGACTCAGCTTATATTTTAACTGTATTTTAATTGTTTACATTAAAAATATATGTGCTGCCTTCTGAATCCTGATTGGATGGAAAGGTGGCATGATAGATTATAGATGTACCAAGAAAAAAGTGTATTTTATTGAAAAATGAGAAAAACCAACAGAAATTATACAACAACAAAGAATCACAGGTTCAGCTCTCGCAAGTGAGAAATAAAATGAAAGAGGGGATTTTCAAGTGTGTGTGTATGCATACATAAATACATATACACACACACCAATGAGTAGGCATTGTATGCTTTAACTCCGGAGTTTTTAAGTGGGCCCAGGAACATCATATAGTTGCAGTACCCAGGGAAAAAGTGCAGTTGTTTTGGCTGCCAGGACCACCAAGTGTTTGCTGCCTTTGAGCCTTATTGAACCAGATCAGCACTGGTCCTGCAAGGCTCCCCTCAGCATTTATTCTTGCAACAATTCCATAAGCCAAAGCTAGAAGTTTTCTTTAAAAACCAACCAACCAACCAAAAATCCATTTGTCTTCCCAGGCTGGATGTTAAAAAGCAAAGCGGGGGAAGGGGAGGGATCTTAGGTATAATCTTGAGGCCTCTCATACTGCATCTTGTGAAGGATGTAAATGTTGATTTCGGGGTGGATTGGCCAGTTAGTATCATCCTTGGTATGTTGGAATAAAGCAAAAAAAAATGGATGCCATCCACTGTTTTCTGGTTTTACATTTTCCTATGACCAACATGCCTTCCTGCTATTTTTTGTCAACAAATCCATAAAGTAGCTTAAAATGACAGATAGGAAGTAAGGTGATCCAGTGGGCTTCATAGATGGGTAGGAGTTTGAATCCATGGCTCCCCAGTCAAGTCTGAAATCCTCTCTGTTACAGCCTCCTGGCTCTTGACTTGATGTGTTTGAGTCCTGTTTCTTAGCTCATTAACTGTGCCATCCTAAAATGAGTTACACCCTTCTGAGTCCATTGCAGTCAATGGTCTCAGAAAGGTTTAACTCCTTAAATCAGATTAGGATGGCACTGCTAACTGAGTCCAGCCAATGAAATATGTTGAAACCATCTTTGATGCATTCTCACTGCATGTTGGCCTCTGAGCCTCCAGGGCTACACACATATATGATTTTCTCTCTTTTTGTCACATTGCTTCTAACTGTAGCTCTCTGGGGAGTCATTAGAAATAAATAGTAGCTGTTTCCTGATGGAATGATACTTTGAAAGGGCTTCCAAGTGGTATAGAAATACTAAAAGGAATTTTTTATTTGTAAAACAGAGTTATACATGAACACATTTTTAAAAGCAGCTGCTATGTTTTATAGAACAATAGATTCCATATGTTGGAAGATATGAGCCTTAGAATGCCTATGCATTGGTGGTGGAGCGTCTCTTGAGATATGAATTTAAAAGATGGTTCTGTACAACATCACTGAAGGATCCTGAATGTTGGGGCTTAATTTTCTTTGGATGTTCATCTAATAACTGGCCATGAGACAGAGACAGCCCTGGTCACCTTCACAGATGACCTCCGTAGACATCTGGACCAAGGGAGGGCAGCGCTGCTGTTGTTATTAGACTTAACAGCAGCATTTGACACAGTCGACTGCAATCTTATGACCCACCGCCTCGCTGACGTAGAAGTTCAGGGGACTGCCGTGAAATTGTTTTCCTCCTTTCTCTATGGTTGGGGACAGAGGGTGGCGCTTGGCGAGAGGGTTTCCCTGCGGTACCCACTAGAGTGTGGATGTTATTTAACATCTATATGTGCCCCCTCACCCAGTTAGTCTGGAGTTATGAGCTGGGCTGTCATCAGTACATTGACAACACTCATCTCTATCTGTTAATGAATGGCCATCCAACTTCTGTTCCCAGAAAGTTGGGTGAGGCTTTGGAAGCTGCAGCTGGATGGTTGTGGCAGAGTTAATTGAAGTTAAATCCATCAAAGATGGAGGTCCTGTACCTGGGTCAAGGTGGTATGGATGTGGGAACCAGGCTGCCCGCACTGGAAGAGGCATCACTGGTGTCAGCCCAGGCAGGGAGGAGCCTGGGAGTAACACTGGATGCCTTCCTGTCCATGGAGGCCCAGGTTGCCGCAGTTGCCAGATCTGCATTTTTCCATCTTCAGCAGATCAGGCTACTGTAGCCCTATCTTTCCCCCCAAGACCTAGCTACAGTGATCCTTGCAATGGTAATTGCAATCAAGGCCTGATTGCTGCAATTTGTTCTATGCAGGCTTACCCCTGAGGCTGATCTAGAAATTACAACTGGTGCAAAAATGTGGTGGTGCACCTGTTGATGCTGACACCTGTGCAGGCTCACATTCGACGTGTGCTTTGCCAGCTGCACTAGTTACCAGTTGAGTACCAGATCAGCTTCAAGGTGTTGGTAATAACCTTTAAAGCCTTATATGGCATGGGACCAGCATACCTAAGGGACTGCCTCTTCCCATATATACCTCAAAGAGCTTTACACTCTAATCATCAACATCTCCTGGTGGTCTTTGGCCTAAAGGATGTCTGTCTAGTCTCGACCAGGGCCAGGGCCTTTTCTGCCCTGGCCCCTACCTGGCGAAACATACTCCCCATCTTATTCAGTTCCACAGGGCCTGTAAGACAGAGCTGTTCCACCAGGCCTTTGGTTGAGGCGGTGGGCGTCCACACATGGCCTCCCCGAGGTCGCTGTCTCCCACCTACCGGCCATCCATCCATTGGTAACCAGCCATATCCATCTGTATTAATGGGTCGGAACTTTCACCAGTAGCTGTAAACACTGGTTTTAAATGTTTATATTGTGTTTTTAAACTTTATTGTAACTGATGAAATATGATGTCACCCACCCTGATCCCGTTTGTGGGATGGGTGGGAGATAGAGGTGTGCATTTGGTAAAACCTAACTGAAAAAAACCAAAACCAAAAAATCTTTTCAGCTTTTTTTTTTTTTTTTTTTTTTTTTTTTTTTTTTGTATTTAGCATATTGAATCAGATCCCCTGAGCTGATTCAGGTGCCAACTAATAAATGCTGAAACCCTCCCTCCAATTCGTCCCCCCCCCGGGTTTTTTCAGCACCAAATACAGGCTCTGGGAGGCTTTAAACTTTAAAGGGCTCACCTCACCTTTCCCCTGCCATTTTTGCCTGTTCCCTGCCTCTTGCTCTACTTTTCAGGAGGGAGGGGGCAGAGGGACCTTGCAGACAGCCCATCACTGCAATGCATTAGCAAATGCCATTGCAGCTTGCAACTTTTTGCAAGGCTGTTGTTGCTGCTGGCTTGCTCCTTTCCCAGGAGTAAGCTAATTGTTGCTTGCTTTTGACCTGAGTTCTGTTGAGTTTGGCCACTGACTATCACAGTGGCACTGGTTCTGGGGGGCACACTGAACTGGTTCTGCTGCTGGCCTGGCAAACATGCCCCCTCACACCACCACACCTCACTTACTTTCTTGCAGAGAGATTCTTGGGGAGACACTGCTGCCTGCCTTTCCCCCATACCCATAGGAAACAATAGAGGATTGGGGACACCCTCTTTGGATGCCCCTATAATTTGGCCCCCTGGTCCAATCTTTTCCAAACTTGGGTGTGTCTTTTGGGGAGAGGCTCCAGCAGCTACAGTACAAATTTGGTGCTTCTACCTCAAACTTCCTTTCCCCCAGCCCCCTGAATACTTGTTAGAACATTTTTGCTATTGACTACAATGGCCCCATAGGATCTAACGGGGCGAGAAATTTTCAGGAATGCCGAATATTTTTGGGTACCAATTAAATACTGGTATTGGTATTTGGGTATATTTATGAATACAGGGGGAAAATGGCTTTATTATACCTGAATCTGAAAAAAAAACTTATTTTTTTTCCTGCACACCCCTAGTGAGATACAAATATGAAAAATAAACAAACAAATAAATAAATGGGGGAAAGAATGGGGAAAGAAGCAACTTTTTTCCTGTAATTTTGCTTCAAGATGTAAATATGCTAACATATGAAGCACAATATTGAATCAGACTATAAGCCCACCTAGATTTCTGTTGCTTAATATAACTGGCAATGGCTTTCCAATGTGTCAAGCAACAAACTCTTTCCTAACACCCGCATCCATTAACTGGAGATCCCGGGGATTCAGCTGCATGCCTTCTGCATGCAAACCATGTTCTCTATCACTGATCCACAATCCCTCATGCTTCCACAAATGAACTGTGTGTATGAGTGAGTGGCTATGACCTGGATGGCCCAGACCAACCCAGTCTTGTCAGATCTCAGAAGCTAAGCAGGGTCAGCTTTGGTTAGTACTTGGATGGGAGACCACCAAGGAAGTCCAGGTTGCTACTCAGAGGCAAGCACAGGCAAACCACCGCTGTTCATTTCTTGCCCTGAAAACCCAGTGGGGTCAAAATAAGTTGTCTGCGACTCAACAGCACTGTATGCACATACACATGAGTGAGTGTCATTGATTTAGATGGTTGGTGTGGACTCTACTCTTTACAGATTCTGAGAAGCAATCTTTCATTACAACAGCTGGAGAGGACTCATAAACACTATGGAACAATAGGCTCATGCCAGAAGATGTCCACTCTTCTGCCAACTGCTCTTCTCATTGACCTGCAGGATGTTGCCAGGCAACCTGTTCTAGTGTCAGGCGACCTCTCACCCAGTCTCTCTCCTCAAGATACCTCTCTCTACAGGGCAATGTTGACAGACCAGGACTTTCTTTGGGGGGGGGGGGCAAGTCACAAACATTCTAAAAATAAACATAATTTTTTTTTGGGGGGGGTTATATAAAAAGGGCTTAAAGATCTGTACAGTAATGTGGAAGTGGTTAGACATTCGAACATATTTAATATGTATTATATTGTCACTCCACTCCTCCTCTTCTTCTTCTTCCTCCTCCTCCCCCTCCTCCTCCTCCTTCTCCTCCTCCAGGGAGCTCCGAACAGGGTTTGGCTGAGACATAGGATTGGCAGAAAGCCACCCAATGAGCCAATTTGGTGTAGAGGTTAAGAATGATAGACTGTAATCTGGGAGAACCAGGTTTGATTTCCCACTCTTCCACATGCAGCCAGCTGGGTGACCTTGGGTTAGTCACAGTTCTCTCAGAGCTGTTCTCTCAAGAGCAGGTCTCTCAGAGCTCTCTCAGCCCCACCTACCTCACAGGGTATCTGATGTGGGGAGCAGAAGGGAAGGAGACTGTAAGTTGCTCTGAGACTGCGAGTGAAGGGAGGGGTATAAATTCAACCTTCTCCTTCTCCTCCTCTGAATGGGGACTCAAACCCAGATCTCAGTCTGGCAGTCTAATCAATACCCCACATTGTCTGTCAACAGAAATGTTAAGTATTATCATTATCGCAAAGGTGGAGATGGGGCTTAATTTTCTGCTTTGATGTGAACAAACCCAAAGATTTGGCTGCAGATATTAATTAGTTATTATTAATTTATACCACATCATTAGTTTGTAAGCTTCTTCACAATCCTTATTGTTCTGAAAATGTCATCCAAATGCAAAGACACGGAACACCAGCATGATCATGTTTCCCTTTCTAACTGAATGCTCAAAAGCTGCTCAGAGTGACATGCAAATTAACATTTATTGGACTTAATAAATCAGGAGAATTAAGAGCATTATTTGATATGCAGGAAAATAAGAAAGCAACAAAGTGAAAGTCTGGGAAAGGGGAAATATCTGATGACAGATCAAAAAGAGGGGAAAGTCATGTTTCGGTCCACGAAGCATCATCTGAATCTTGTGTTCTCAGAAACATTTTTTTTCTTGATGGCCTTTCATGACCAAGTAAAACCCGACACTGGAAGTTACATTGTAAGAGTTGTAGCTCGAATCAATCCACACCATCCAAACCTTTATTTCTGAAAGTGAGGTTAGCTTCAAGGGACTGCATTGATCTCGGTTTTGAACCTTATAATCAAGTCTATTATTCAGTACTGGAACTGAGCCAAACTGTACTTTGAAACATCTTTTATTGTAACAGGAAGAGAAGGAAAATGTGAAGCAGAGGGGAAAAGTCATTGCTTTCTCTATTTTTTTATTTTCAAAGTGGACTTCCAGTCCGTGACACTTGATATGCTTCTGCAGAATTTTGAAACCTTGATGTCAACTCATATGCAGGCCAATCGATAAAAATATATACAACTTCACTTCCTCTTCCCTCAGCAATGAAAAGTTCAGGGTACAATTTCAGTGGTCAATTTCCCTTTGTAGAGAATATACTGCTGCTTATGGTGCCTTTGCAAAAATCTGTATACTCACAAATTTAAATGTTAAGATGAAATGAAAGGAATGTGATATCCACTATCAGTTTGGTGTAGTGGTTAAGTGCGCCAGTTTGGTGTAGTGGTTAAGTGCGCGGACTCTAATCTGGGAGAACCGGGTTTGATTCCCCACTCCTCCACTTGCACCTGGCTGGATGACCTTGGGCAAGCCATAGCTCTGGACCAGCTGTTCCCTCAAGGACAGCTTGGGAAAGAGTTCTCTCAGCCCCACCTACCTCACAGGGTGTCTGTTGTGGGGAGGGGAAGGGAAAAGGAGTTTGTAAGCCGCTCTGAGACTCCCTTGGGGAGTGGAGAGCGGGGTATAAATCCAATCTCTTCTCTTCTTCTTCTTCTATATAAAACCTTGGGCAGAATCAGTTCAAGCAGGCAATGTCCCATGATTCAACCTGCTCCTCATCATCTTGGGGAAGCTTTTGGTCCATTTGGCTGAAGAGCATTCTTCCGGCAGCTAAGAACCTTGGGGATGAGGAGGATATCATGCAGTCAGTAAGCCCAAAGTACTATAAATACTCTCAGAAAGGCAATAAGGGACTCAAGGCAGAGAGCATGGACAAAGTGCTTCTAGTATACCACAAGCATCAGGCTTGGAAGTTTGTGGTTGTCTCCAGATCAAGTGCCTTTGTGGAGTAGCCATCACTGAGCTATAGGAAAGATTTCTCATACCAATTGTTTCAACCCCAAAATCCACGTTTTGATTTCACTTTTCCCTTGTGGGAACTGAACCTGTTATTCTTTTTCTAGTTATTTTCTGATGCTACAAAATACCTGCATTGTTCAGTCCTACCTGTCAGAAAATCAGCATCATGCATTAAACATATAATGTCCATGTACATGATATACATTATATATAGGGTTGCCAGGTGTCACCTTTGCTGTGGTGGGGGCTCCTGGCTCCTTCTCAGGACTTTTCTACCACATGTGCAAAGTGATGATGTCACCGGTAGTGACATCATCACTCTAGGGCCATCACACAGTGATGCTCTATCATTTGGGGCAAAAACTCTATGGTACTCCCCTGAAACTGAACTCTATGGTACTCCCCTGAAAGCTACAGTGTCACCACATGAGGGCCCCAGTGTGATGGCATCTCTATTGGTGATGTCATTGCATTAGCAGTGTCCTCATGGGATGCTGCTGTTTGGGGGTGGTGCTTCCCCCACTGGCCAGCTGGCCAGTGGTGGATTGAGCAACCCAAAACTGGGGGATCTCCTGCCTGACTGGGGGGATGGCAATCCTAATTATATATAGTTTATCAAAGCTATACAACATGTGAACAATAATCAACAAACACAAATATAGCTAGATTCATATTCAGTGGCAGCTTAGGGACCAACAAGATTTTTGAGGTATAAGGTTTTGAGAGCTCATACTCTTGTTGGTCTCTAAGCCATTACTGGTCTAGTTGTTCTACTGCAGACCAATATGGCTACCCCCTGAAACCCAAGAATGAATTGGATTGAATACTTTTGAGTTTGGACATTGAGTCCTTTGTTCAAACGAGCGATCCCCAGCAAGGTATAGCTACGGTATCCTTTATTTATCATGTTCTTCATGGTCTTCATCCAAGGCTGTATTTTATCTTTGCCCTCTGAAAAAGGCTATATGGAGAGTAACTGTACCAAGGCCAACTTCTACACTTCATGGCTGAGTAGTGATTTGAACCAAGTTTCTGTGTTCCAAGTCTGAAATCTTTAAACCACTCCAGCAGACACTTAGGGTCTTCTCATGTTTTTGCCGAGATGAACCCATCTTCTACAGTTGTACTCAGAAGGGGGCATATGTGTTTCAAAGATGGTCACTTATCCCTCAGTCAGGGACCAAAGGTAGCACTTGGTTCCCTGTGGCTTTAATTCTCTGCCCATGCCCTTGGGTGAAATGTTTTATGGTGTCAATTGAAACAGCGGACAAAACAGCAGATGAAAAGGCCATGAAAACAAATGCTCTTTGGGAGCTCTTTTTTTATGGTTTAAAAAGTGCTGAAGATATTCAGGAAAGTTCACTTAGAGAAGAGTATAGCCTTCAGTTCCATTTTCGATTGAAGGCTCAATCTCAGATGTCATCTTTCAAGGCACTGGGAACTTTCTGATATGCATGTCCCTCAGGAGTCCAGGATAGCTTCTGTTGGTGTGCTGAAGGTTTCTGTTTTCCCTCCAGACAGTACTTAGGAGCTTTATAAATAAATGACTCTTGATCTTTTTCTACCAGGCTGGACATTTTTCCTCCCAAAGTTGTCCTTGCCTTAAAGATGAGAAATAAAGAGGCAGGTAATAGCCACTGAACTCTTCACAGCAACTTTATCCCCCTTTTTTTAAACAAACAAACAAACAAACAAAAAACACCTGAAGTTATATCAGGACTGCATTGCTTGCACTAGGAGCTCAGCTAATTACACTAGTAGTCTGACTAGATTTGATGAAGGGCGAACTGTGATTAGATCTTCCCATCTTTTAAAAAGAGGTACTGGTTGGGTGGGGGTTCAGGTGGGTGGTTAACTCTTCCACCACCTCATAATTTCACAAATTACAAGCAACATCCTTCCCTGTGCTACAATGAATTGTGGAAAGAAAGACAAAAAAAAAAAACAGGCAGCTTTTTGTGCCCATCTTGTAGGAGAACTTGTTTTAATTGGCAAAAGTGTGCAAAGACAGAAGAGTTTTTAAAGTCTCACACTCCAAGGGTCCCAATCTAAGGGTTGGCTCCAGCTAGCTTTTTCACTCAATCTCACTTCCCATTTGGAGAAGAGATTCTCTGGAGAAGAAGCAAGTGAAATGCATTGGGCAGGATGGTTCCTATGGACACCATCGAGTCACCACTGATTTATGACAACCCCATAAAGTTTTCAAGGAAGAGCAATTCAGAAGTGGTTTGCCATTGCTGGCCTCTTCATCATGACCCTGGAATTCCTTGGAGATCTGCCATCCAAATAGGCTGGGCTGACTGCGCTTAGTTTCTGAAATCTGACAAGATCGAGCTAGCCTGGGCTATCCAAATCAGAGCTGGATAGCACTAGTCTATACATTTTTTTTTAAAAAAAGTTATCCAGCTGTGGGAATTATGTATTTTCAGGAGACACATTGCATCATATGTCATGAGAATGTCCAGCAGTGACTCTGAAGTTTCTGTACAAATAACCCTGAAACTACAAATAACTCCCCTTACGCCAATAATACTTCTCTCAACATACCTTCAAATGACAGCCATGCTAAATGGATATACACACAATGTCATCCTAAACAGACTTATTCCAGTCTAAGCCCATAACAATCAATGTAGTAAGACTGACGTAACTACACAAGAGTGCTCTGAAAATCATCTTAATTTCAACAAAGGCATCCTTTATAACAAGAGACAGGGCCACAGCCCGGATGGGGCCCATGTGTATACTACCCCATCTGGACCATTATTTTGCTCCACTTAAGACTTAAAAACAGAATACCATTTTTTCCCTTTCTGGCATAACTCTTTCTATGTAAAGAACAGGATCTTGTTTTTAGAACAGGAAGATACCTGGCAATCTCCCTCGATTTCTATTAAATTTTTATGCCTGACTGGGAAAAACCATTGTATTTTCTTTGGCAATTTTTTTTTCTTTTATGTCATCTTAATATATTTTTCTTCCATCAGGAGAAGGCCTCGTCCTCTATGCCCTGTTGTTGGCTTCCCAGAGGAACTGGTTGGCCACTATGTGAGGTAGGATGCTGAGATAGATGGACCAGTGGGCTGATCCAGCAGGGCTCTTTTTATGTTCTTAACAACATTTATATGCAATTGCTGCAAAAAGAGGCACTGATTTTAACAGCCACATTTCTATAATCTTTTCATAACGTTGTTGGGGGAAAGTATAACTTCACTTTCATCCTGAGTGTAAAAGAAACTCAGACTTTCAAATCAAACCTAAGTTGCCACAAATTTGCAAATTTGTGAATCCTGCCCTTTAAGACTAGCTATAACCCTGTTTGGAGAACCATCATATGCATTCTCATTACTCAGACCTTACCACATAGGAGAATATATTCCATGCCATTTGGATTGTATAGATGGAAACCTTTGCTTGATTTTGTACTGGTGGCCAATAAACCAACTGAATGTGAAACAGAAAAACATGTCTATTTAAAATGAATGAGGGAGGGGAAGCTACCAGATATTTTTGTACAGAAGAATTTTTCATATCATTGCTGTTTTCTAATGCTTATTACAGTTCACGATCATGTACTAAATCAACTAGGCCACAAGTCTCAGAAATGCTTTGTTTGTTGTCAATGGCTCCTGCCTATTTGATATTTTTCTCCTGGTGCCCAGCAGAAACATTGGATGCAACAAAGCTCTAACGTAGGTCCCTTCTGAAGTGATGGATATTTTATCACATTTTTATGGAGGGAGATAAAACAACAGTTCCATCTCAAAGTGAAAAGCCCATTAAAAAGGAGAGTTACAGCTCGAGCTCAGAGTTTTACCATATTTATACTTCAGTGTCTCCAGAACGATCTTTTAACTGTTGTGTTGCTTAGACCCCTACATCTTCGAAAAGTTATTGTACAAATAAATCAGCCCTCTTACTTTCTCTCTCTCCCCCCTATATACAAAAATTTAACAACAGTTGGATTCTCTCCCCTTCTCTATTGGCAAAAGACTATTTGGTGGTTTATTTCATCATCATCCTTGTAAACGAAGTCTTTCTTCTTCTTCTTCTTCTTTACTTATCTTGTTAAAATAACACAGGGCAGTGGAAGTGCAGTGAGATAAACAAGCAAAGTTCTGCAACAGAATCCTTAAATCACTTGTAAATCCAAGAGGTTGCCATAAATAAACATTTAAAGTAGAGCCATGGCTAGCCTGATGTCCCCAACTGCTGTGCTTTGGACAGCCAGCAAATAATGACTCAGTTGATGTCAGGCCTTTCAGGAGCCATGCCAGAACATATCTTCTTCAACCATTGCATCCTTGTGGGAAACTTTAGGATTCCTGTGACCGAAATAGTTTTCCTAGACCTTTGCATTAATCCTCTGAGACAGGTCCCTCACCACCCATAAGGGGAGGGGCTCTGGAATGGCAGCTATATAAGACACGTATGCCTTGTCTTGAGCCTGTAGCCTCCTTTGAGCAGAATCTTGTTTTCTAGCCTGTATTTATGGGTTAGAGCAGGGGTGTCAAACATGCAGCCTGGGGTCTGGATGAGGCCCACCGAGAGCTTCAATCAGGCTCACAAGGGACTGGCTGTCTCCTGCTTCTTCCTCCAGTTCTGCTACTGCTGTTGTGTCATAACTTGCTTTCCTAGACTCTCTCAATTGCTCAGGAGAGATAGGCAAGCTTCTGCTTCCTGCACTGGGCTGAGGCTCCTCTCCCTCCCAGATTGCTACAGCACAGACATTTTGATGCAATAATTTACAGCAAGAAGTGTCACTTGTCAGAAACTATTTTAAATAAAAAAAATATTGCAAGAAGGCTAATGTTCAGGCATGTTTTTATTTTAAGTTAAAAAAATATTTGTGTTTGTGTCCTTTATAAAGTTTATATCTCCATTACCTGGCATTACATTTTATGACACACGCGGCCCGGCCCAACAAATTCCAATTTATGTCAAATCCGGCCCTCCACAACAAATGAGTTCGATACCCCTGGGTTAGATTAACATTTTGATGAGTCAGGGGAGAGTTCATGGCAACACTTAAGTACTGACCTCTGGTTTACAGTTCAGAGTTCTGGCTTGTACCACTTCCAAATACATTTTTTGATACTCCTGCACATAAAAAAAAAATTATTGCCTGAAGAAAACTGTTGACCATATTGGTACTTTCCAATGGTTATTCCATCCTCCAGTTTAGCTTCATAATAAGCCTGTCCAAGTTCTGGAGTGCCACTTCTCATCAAAATAGATAGCACTGTGCTTGACATACAAATATCCCAGTGCTCTATAAGACACCTTCATGCGTGAGACTGAAATAGGGATGCTGCAACACCTACCAGTTCAACTGCCCACCTGTTCTTTGGTAACGGACAGTGAGCCAATTGTCCATCAATCAGGTTGTTGTTCACAAAGAGTTTGAGCATGTTCACTGAGTTACCCCCCCCTCCCAAGTATTCAAACAGTACTGTGCAATGGGCAGTGTTTCACTTATGCACATACTCACAGAGGTGAAGGGAATCATCGTCCCTTCTCTCCCAGAGACCTATTCACTGCACACTGCTTGACAGCCAATGGTATCATTGGCAGGGAGAATCAGTCTCACCTAATACACAGATGCAAAAGCACCTGCAAGGCAAGCAAATGAAACTCCAGCACCAGAGCTGGATGGATCCAATGAAATGCCCCTGAATGCTCACAGGTGATTGCAGCTATCAAACAAGATATGTTTAGCTATCAGCTGTGTGTGCTGAGAAGCATCTCTAGACTGAAGAGCCTTATAGTTTCCTGGAAGCCCTCAGATCTATTGGTTGCATAAATATTTTGGCTCAAAGCTACACTAGTCAAGTATCTGCAAGGTTTCTGATGTCTTACTAAATTAATTCTGC
The DNA here is from genome assembly GCA_029233225.1 of Lepidodactylus listeri. NCBI lineage: Eukaryota > Metazoa > Chordata > Lepidosauria > Squamata > Gekkonidae > Lepidodactylus > Lepidodactylus listeri. The sequence goes on from JARCFY010000013.1 coordinate 45,414,466, forward strand.
TTCTGTCTACTGCCATCTTTCATTAGCTTTGTAATTTTGGGGCATGCATAGGTGAGTACCTCACTAAATATTAACTGGTTCATGTACAATGCCTATGTACTGTATGCTAATTCATATCTGTTGGGAAGTTAATTATCTAGCTTCAATAATCTGCTTTGATGAATGTAATTCAGGCAAAATTTAGCAAGAGGGGGGGCAACCTGAATGAATATAGATGCTTTCCTGCTAAATGCAAGCTTGCTTCCTCTTGTAAAAACAAATCTCTTATTCAGAACTTCATGCAATTTATACATGATCTGGGGAATAAACATCCAAATTGTAACAGAGCAACAGCAACTGGGATTTTCCACTTCTTTTGACACTGAATGCTTTTTTAAAATACATGTGCTGTATATCTAGCATGGCATAGTTAAACTGTCAGACTAGAACCTGGGAAAGCTGGATTCAAACCTCCACTTGGGCTATAAAATGCACTTGGCATTCAAATTTTACTGATTTTTTACTCCAAAGAGAAGGCTTTCCACTGATTTTCCCCTATTTCTTCTAACTTTACAGTCTGATATTTAAACTAAATTCATTTTGCTACACTTGTGTCTTTCCACACTGGGTTAAGTGAAGGATGAAACTTCATTGGTGTAATAGAGGGGGGACTCATTCCTTTCCAAACCTGTCTATGTAGGGATCATGGAATACTCAGCATCTTTCTTCTTTCTTTATTTGCTCAATCATGTCATTAGCTGGGTGGTGGATTACAATAGACAGAAGTGTCCTTTGGGTATACCTTTCAGTGCCCTAGTCACAGATTAGTTGGCTTTGCTCATGATGTGGACTTGGTATGATATCTGAGAGAGACTGAAGGACTGTCAACCTGCCTTATCGGGTTTGGTTGCCATGGGATGTCTGAGAGGGGAGGAATTTTAGCTTTCACTTCTAGCCACTATGCTGTTGCTTTCTGTTATCTTTTGGGCCTAAACAATTAACATTGGGAACCTGTAATCATCTTTCCCCTGGGAAGGCTGGCCCATTATTTTGGCGGGCCTCTACCTTAGGTGTGATTGGCCCTGGGCCATTAGGATCCTGCTTGAATCAAGTATAATTGCTTGCTTTGTGCCCTTTTCCCCAGTTCCAACACAGAAACATTAAGAGTCTGGATTCTATCATTGTCTCAGTAAACGTTTATTCTTTTGAATGACTGTTGTTTATTTTTATTTTATTTATTAAATTTCTATCCCGCCCTCCCCGTTGCATGGCAGGCTCAGGGCAGCTGCCAACATATTATTTGATACAATAAAATTCTATAAAGCCACATTAAAATATCCAGTGAAGACTTTAAAACTACAGTCCAAGACGGCGCTTCATCATATCTGTCCCAGGGACGTCACCAGGCATTCTTCTGCTCTCGTTTGGTGCAGATGGACCATTGGCAGACTGCAGTAGTTGAGCCAGGGCTGTAGAATCGTGGCAGCCCCTACTTGAAAGTCTGGCAGAAGAGCTCTGTCTTGCAGGCCCTGTGGAACTGTAAAAGGTCCCGCAGGGCCCTGATGTCATCCGGGAGCTCATTCCACCAGTGCGAGGCTGCCACTGAGAAAGCCCTGGCCCTTGTAGTCACCAGCTGGGCCTCCTTAGGCCCTGAGACAACCAGGCAGTTCTGGGAACCCCATCGAAGTGCTCGCTGGGGTACATGCGGGGAGAGGCGGTCCCTTAGGTAGCTAGGTCCCTGGCCATATAGGGCTTTATAGGTAAGCACCAGCACCTTGAACCGAATCCGGTATGCTATTGTTGGAAACTGATTTACCCAGGAGTCTGACAAGGACATCTGAAAGAAATGTAGCCAGGCCTGGTTGTCAGACTGGGTTGAAACAGAATGGATTAAGCCTCCAGAATTCTCCTCCATGATGTCATCTTAGGAAGTGATGTTCCCTAAACCCTCACTTGACACTGCGATTACAATGCCTTGAATCATTTTGATCTGCTGGTTCTTGAGTTGCCTGTGGATGCAAAAGCTACCTCATGAAATTGGACCCAGGCCCATTATGACCAACTGAAAAGGCTACTAATATAAAAAGAAATCTTTGCCCAGAAGAATTTGGGCAGTTGTTGATTACTGTCTTACATTTCTAAATGGTATAGATCTTCTAGCTGATCCTTGATGATATATTTTCCCTTTCCAGTCTGGCATAATAGCTCGTTATGACATGACTATAATACCCCTGCTGGATGATCTTCATCTAGAGATGGAGGAATATCTGTTTGGTGAATCTTACTTGACTTTTCAGTAGCTTTTGAAATACTGAATCACTATCTTTTAGACCAGCTTTAAATATCTGATAGGTGTCTCAAAGAAGGCACGGCACTGACTCCTTATTTGTTTATGCTCTGCAGTATTATTGGAGATGTCAAGTCATCCTCCTGGGCTTTGTTCCATGGGGTAGCATAAGGATATGGATTATATGCCCTAATTTTTATGTATCCACTGAGGGAGATCATCTAAAGCTTTGAAGTGACTGTCATCAAATATGCTGATGATAACCAGGTTTATCTCTCTCTCTTGCTGAGCAACATGGAATTGCAGCCTTCCTACTCCTCATACCTCCAGCAAAATAAGAAATCCACATCAATTTTTTTTCACATGAAGGATATATGAGGAACATGTGACCAATGCTCCCTCTAAACTGTGGAGTCTTGGGAGCAAAATTTCTACTTTGTGAGCTACTGGCATTAAAGTTGTGAGAGAGTCATTCGGCTACTGCACAGACTAATTTGCTCTGGAGCCATCCTTCCTGAGCTAAGACAAAAATGTGTGAGCCTGAGGCTAAAAAAAATCTGTGAGCTAGCTCACACTAACTCAGCTTAGAGGGAATACTGCATGTGAACTGCCCCTATTTTACAGGCAACTGATAACACCCTTAAATATGAAACCCAGTCTAATAACTATCTTTCATAATGGCATGCAAACTAAAATCTCATTTGGAGCACCGTGTTGTATTTTGACTCCTGTTCTGTGCCCTCATCAGCCCCAACCAAGATGACTTTAACATTCTTTTGAATTTTATAGTGAGGAAAACAACAGAGCTGGAAGATAAAATGCATTCTATGGATTTGGGGTTAAGGTCTCAACATGTCAAGTGATTAATGTGAGATGATAGTTCTAAAGGAGAGAAAACACCAATTAAAAAGAAGAGGAAACTGGAAATGATTTAGAGCTTGCTTTTCCAACATATTTCAAGTTAGTACTTGCATAAGAAATCTTCTCTCAATAATAGTAAACAACGGTGCACTTGCGTGGCCCCAGATAACACTAGTGGTTTGAAGATGAGTGATATTTTAACTATAAAAATATATGTTAATGAGATAAAATGAGATGAGGCTGCTGGGGAGGGAGGTTGCAGCTCCATCCCTGTTCAGACCTTCAAGGGTTTAGTGAATGTGGGATAAGCAAAGTGAGTTTGTCCCTGTTGATCTCCACATATTCATTGGAAGGTTTTGGAGGCATGTACAACTCTGTCAGTGGAATCCTAAACAGAGTCACACCCTTCTAAGCTCATTGACTTCAGTGGGTTTAGAAAAGAGTAACAATGTATGGGATTGCACACTATGCATACCGCTTGGTATTTACAGGGTTCTGCAGTCCTTGAGGGAAGATATTAAAAAAATCCGTTAGAAGAACACGTATGTCCCTGTGGAGATGGGAAAATAGAAGCATTAGAACATGTTATCTTCAATCGTAAGATGTATAGTAAGATATGTGACGTTTATATATTGTCCATACTTTCAGCCTATCTGGGGAGACATAGAGTTCTACTTCTCTCTAAAATGCTCACTGATAAGAGCCAGGACATAACATACAAGGTTGCTAAATATGGTTGGTTGGCATTGAAGTGTAGGAGATCTCTAACTAATATATAGAGGGACTGCTCCTATTCTGTTATTTATGAGAACTATGACTTTGTAATTTCAACACTGAAATTTATTCTATGACTAGGAGTAAGGCCCATTGTGAGAAGAAATACAACGGGCTCTAGAAGGAAGCTCCAGGTGAGTGTCCCAGCTGTGGCTGGTGAGGCGGCAGAGGAAAGGGGAAAATAGAGGGAGGCAAGCCGTGTTTATTTCCTTCTGCTTAGTTATAAGACAGGCTATCTCAAGTGGGTAGTATGGGAGGACAGCCTCATGGTAACAGGTATGGTTCCCCCACCCCTGACTTATGTTGATTTGGAGTTATGCAGTGGCAGCTAAGATAGAAAAGCCTATGCCATGTGTTATGGGTTCCAAGGGTCTGGAAAGTGGTTCCATAGCCAGTTACAGGGCTGCCAACTCTGGGTTGGGAAGTAGAGCCTGGTAGGGCTGCCAAGTCCAACTTGGGAAATATCTGGAGACTTTGGGGGTGGAACCAGGGGACTTTGGGGGTGGAGCCAGGAGAAAGGAAATGACATCATTTTGTGATGTCACATCCTGTGATGTTGCTTCCACATGCTGACACATGAACTCATGAAGTATCCTAATACTGAATCAGGCCATTGGTCCATCAAGGTCAGTATTGACTACTCAGACTGGTAGTGGCTCTCCAGGGTCTCAGGCTGAGATCTTTAATGTCACCTATGACCTGATCCTTTTTTAGCTGAAGAGGCTGATACCTCCTGCATGTCAAGCAGATGCTCTATCACTGAGCAACGGCCCTACTGAATCCTTCCTCATCTCGGCAGAATATGAAGCACTAAGTGCTACCCAAGTGCTAAATATGATTTTCATATCATAAGAACAGGAGAGAAGCCACAGTGGATCGGGCCAACAGCCGATCCAGTACAACACTCTGTGTCACACAGTGGCCAAAAATACCAGGTGCCCTCAGGAGGTCCAGCAGCGGGGCCAGAACTCCAGAAGCCCTCCCACTGTTGCCCCCCAAGCACCAAGAATGCAGAGCATCACTGCCCCAGACAAAGGATTCCATTTAGACCTTGTGGCTAATAATAGCCACTGATAGACCTCTGCTGGATGGGGACAGAAAGAGAGAGAGAGAGACAGACAGCCAGCTTTTTCACTTACTCTTGCCCAATTCCCAGGCTTTATTTCTGGCCCTTGTTTCACCCAGCTGTTGTCCATGTAAGTCCCATAACTTCTCTCCCCCCCCCCCCAGCATAGGCTTTTTGGTGGCTAAAGAGGACCTTTGTCCTCCCCTTTTCGCCAGCAGAAAAGCTAGTTGGATCCATCCCTAACTTAAAATACCGGTTACTTGATGTACAAATGCTTTTAAAAATGCAGATTTTGACTGCGGGGGGGGGGGGGGGGGACACGGTTGAAAGAAACAGAAAATTGGCATAAAAATGAGGAATCCCAACTTTTATTTGCAGAAGGGAAACGAGGATTGGGGGGACCCAAACAGCCATGACAAGACATTTTAAACAATCCCACTCCCAGACCTTCTACAGGCAACCTCTCCTTGTGATGTTTACCTCTTTGGAAGTGACAGTTTATTCCTTTGACAAAACCACAGTGGACAGACAGACAGAAAAAAGAAAGAGGGGAAGAGACAGAGAAGGAAAAGAGCTCGCAGACCCCAGCAGCTTACCCGAGCAGTTTACTCAGCAGCAACCTTGCACGCAGTAGAAAGAGCTTAGTCCCGCCTTAATCTCTGGGCGGGGCTCTCTTGCAGGCTCAGCTCTTAAAGGGGAAATTTCCCTTTTAAGAAGTTCAAGAGGCTGGCCAGGGCAGGCTCCGAGGTTCCCCTGCTGGCAGCCATTTTGTCCCCCCGGTGGACAATTTTGGAAAAGCGGGGGGAAGCTTTAAAAATCGGTGTTTCCCCCGCTCTACCGGGGGACTTGGCAGCCCTAGAGCCTGGGGAGGGCAGGGTTTGGGGTGTGGAGGGACTTCAGCAGGGTATAATGCCATAGAGGCCACTGCTCAAAGCAGTCATTGTCCCCAGGAGAACTGATCTTGGTCATCTAGAGATCAGTTGTAATAGCTAGGTAATTTTCTGTAGGGGAAATGATGTGCTGCGGCTGGGGAACATGGTGATTTCTGGGAGATCTCCAGGCCCCACATGGAGATTGGCAACTTCAGTGACTGTTTAAGGGAAGATTGGAATATGTATTTTAGCACAGGACACATTCAATGATTCCCAACAGTAACAACAAACTGTTTAGTATGTTAGAGGCAAAGGCCAATCAGGCCACATATGCAAACAACCTCTGGGGGGGGGGGGGAGGACAGCAAACTGTTTAAAGTGTTGGAGGTGAGACTCAGGCAACACAGCCAGCAGAGAGGGACAGCTTCTGAGTGACACATCATGGAGCCAACTGATGTAGGAGCATGTGGAATGTTCAGAAAGTGCCATCCCACTACTCAATTATATATAAGGAGAGATTGTGATTTTTTTTTTTAGTGTACCATATTGTTGTATATATTTACACATTTCATCTACCATTTTTGTACTATTCTTGCTGGTCTTGGTCTGTAGTAATAAATTCATTCATACAGGGCTCCTGAATAAAAGGAAGAGCCAATGCACATATAGTGGTAAACACTTGAGTCTTTACAAATCATGTGTTCAAAACTTTTCTTGCTCACAATGCATTCCCTGCTCAAGTGGAATATAAACACATTGGCAATTGGTTCATATTTTTTCCCATTATATCACCACTCTCCCTTGAATTGTGGTTGGTGTTGGTGAAGTTTCAAGCAGTCTGATATTGTCAGATCTCAGAAGTTAAGCAGGGTCAGTGCTTGGAAGGGAGACCACTGAAGAAGACACTGCAAAGGAAGGCAACTGACCTCTTGTTCTCACTTGCCTTGAAAGCCCCTTGCTGGGGTTGCCATCAGTTTGCTGTGACTTGACAGCATTTTACACACACATTGGTGATGCTAGTTTGATTATTTTTGAACTTTAGCTTTAAGCATCAGCTTTCTGTTGCAAACCAGTCAACAGCCATTTGAGTAGTAGTTAAGAGGAGTAGTTAAAGAGTCAGCTTAGGAGCAAGAAACTCAGATTCAAATTCCCACTCTGCCATGAAACTTACTGTGCAACCTCAAATCAGTCACCCTTTTTCAGCCCAACTTCCCTCACAGGATTGTAAGGGGGAAAAATGAGAAGGAAAAGGATGGGATAAAAATATGTAGATAAAATTGCCTGTAGGAAGAAATGGCAGGTGAATACTCAAGATGAACACCAGATTCATTTTGTTGCTATTTTCTGCAAATTAAACCAATGATTCTACAGTTTTGTGCCATTTTCTGTTTTCCATACGACAAATGTATACTTTGAATCCCCCACTGTTTTTCAGAGTTATCCATGTGTCAGTAAATTGGCATTATGTAAAGGACATACATTATGTACAGATTAATATTGCCTAAATTGAGGCACAGCATGGGTATGAATGAATCTCCAAAAGTGGGGGGTGGGGAAGAAACTACAACAATGAAAAATTGAGAACTGTAACTGTTGACAGCAATATTGGCAATTGCCACCCCAGCATGAAATAACGAGACAGACAACAGTTTTGGAATCAAACAAGGGCCACTTTATTAACTATTTAAACAGAACATGCAGCAACGGGTAAACTAAGCAAGCACAGGAACAGGCAAGGCAGGCGTCATTCCCAGACACAGCCTCCTTGCCCTTGTAATGGGCAGGTAACCTAGCCCCAGTCTTGACCCAGTGAGATTCTGGCTCGTAACCGGCGGCCCAGCATACTGGCATCCCCTCCCAGGGGCGCCTACCCCTGAGGCTGCACAGACCTTCAGGGAGGAGCCTAGTCTGAGAGGTTCCCAGAGGCGATCACCATTCACCTCCCCAGACCGCAAGGCCCTAAGGTGGTTCCTGATGACCTCCTGTTCCCAACAAGGATATGCCGTGAGGCACCCACCAGTTCCATTTTCTTGCTTGCATAAACCTACCAAGTGACCATACTAATTAATACCCGACCACCATCTATGCCCTTAACCACTAGCAACAGTGTAAGGTAGGCGAAAAAACACCACATCCAAGCGCCAAACAGGAAGGGGTGTAAAAAATTCCTACCCGGCCCCCAAAGGCGACCAGCCTCAGCCTACACTGCAACCAGGGCGGGTGGGTGGGCGAGCGCGCAAAACGGACTGCCAAGGCGGGAGCGGGGCAACGGCTCTAATCGAGCTAGCCCTGCCCCCCGCCCGGCCAATGAGCGCCGATGCGCTCTGTTGCTGCCTCGTCCCCTGCGAGGCGGCAAACTTGCTCCCCCGCGCCACGGCGATGCCGGGCGGTGGGGAGCCCATTGCCACCCCAGCATGAAATAACGAGAAATGAGGATTGGGGGGACCCAAACAGCCATGACAAGACATTTTAAACAATCCCACTCCCAGACCTTCTACAGGCAACCTCTCCTTGTGATGTTTACCTCTTTGGAAGTGACAGTTTATTCCTTTGACAAAACCACAGTGGACAGACAGACAGAAAAAAGAAAGAGGGGAAGAGACAGAGAAGGAAAAGAGCTCGCAGACCCCAGCAGCTTACCCGAGCAGTTTACTCAGCAGCAACCTTGCACGCAGTAGAAAGAGCTTAGTCCCTCCTTAATCTCTGGGCGGGGCTCTCTTGCAGGCTCAGCTCTTAAAGGGGAAATTTCCCTTTTAAGAAGTTCAAGAGGCTGGCCAGGGCAGGCTCCGAGGTTCCCCTGCTGGCAGCCATTTTGTCCCCCCGGTGGCCAATTTTGGAAAATCGGGGGGAAGCTTTAAAAATCGGTGTTTCCCCCGCTCTACCGGGGGACTTGGCAGCCCTAGAGCCTGGGGAGGGCAGGGTTTGGGGTGTGGAGGGACTTCAGCAGGGTATAATGCCATAGAGGCCACTGCTCAAAGCAGTCATTGTCCCCAGGAGAACTGATCTTGGTCATCTAGAGATCAGTTGTAATAGCTAGGTAATTTTCTGTAGGGGAAATGATGTGCTGCGGCTGGGGAACATGGTGATTTCTGGGAGATCTCCAGGCCCCACATGGAGATTGGCAACTTCAGTGACTGTTTAAGGGAAGATTGGAATATGTATTTTAGCACAGGACACATTCAATGATTCCCAACAGTAACAACAAACTGTTTAGTATGTTAGAGGCAAAGGCCAATCAGGCCACATATGCAAACAACCTCTGGGGGGGGGGGGGGAGGACAGCAAACTGTTTAAAGTGTTGGAGGTGAGACTCAGGCAACACAGCCAGCAGAGAGGGACAGCTTCTGAGTGACACATCATGGAGCCAACTGATGTAGGAGCATGTGGAATGTTCAGAAAGTGCCATCCCACTACTCAATTATATATAAGGAGAGATTGTGATTTTTTTTTTTAGTGTACCATATTGTTGTATATATTTACACATTTCATCTACCATTTTTGTACTATTCTTGCTGGTCTTGGTCTGTAGTAATAAATTCATTCATACAGGGCTCCTGAATAAAAGGAAGAGCCAATGCACATATAGTGGTAAACACTTGAGTCTTTACAAATCATGTGTTCAAAACTTTTCTTGCTCACAATGCATTCCCTGCTCAAGTGGAATATAAACACATTGGCAATTGGTTCATATTTTTTCCCATTATATCACCACTCTCCCTTGAATTGTGGTTGGTGTTGGTGAAGTTTCAAGCAGTCTGATATTGTCAGATCTCAGAAGTTAAGCAGGGTCAGTGCTTGGAAGGGAGACCACTGAAGAAGACACTGCAAAGGAAGGCAACTGACCTCTTGTTCTCACTTGCCTTGAAAGCCCCTTGCTGGGGTTGCCATCAGTTTGCTGTGACTTGACAGCATTTTACACACACATTGGTGATGCTAGTTTGATTATTTTTGAACTTTAGCTTTAAGCATCAGCTTTCTGTTGCAAACCAGTCAACAGCCATTTGAGTAGTAGTTAAGAGGAGTAGTTAAAGAGTCAGCTTAGGAGCAAGAAACTCAGATTCAAATTCCCACTCTGCCATGAAACTTACTGTGCAACCTCAAATCAGTCACCCTTTTTCAGCCCAACTTCCCTCACAGGATTGTAAGGGGGAAAAATGAGAAGGAAAAGGATGGGATAAAAATATGTAGATAAAATTGCCTGTAGGAAGAAATGGCAGGTGAATACTCAAGATGAACACCAGATTCATTTTGTTGCTATTTTCTGCAAATTAAACCAATGATTCTACAGTTTTGTGCCATTTTCTGTTTTCCATACGACAAATGTATACTTTGAATCCCCCATTGTTTTTCAGAGTTATCCATGTGTCAGTAAATTGGCATTATGTAAAGGACATACATTATGTACAGATTAATATTGCCTAAATTGAGGCACAGCATGGGTATGAATGAATCTCCAAAAGTGGGGGGTGGGGAAGAAACTACAACAATGAAAAATTGAGAACTGTAACTGTTGACAGCAATATTGGCAATTGCCACCCCAGCATGAAATAACGAGACAGACAACAGTTTTGGAATCAAACAAGGGCCACTTTATTAACTATTTAAACAGAACATGCAGCAACGGGTAAACTAAGCAAGCACAGGAACAGGCAAGGCAGGCGTCATTCCCAGACACAGCCTCCTTGCCCTTGTAATGGGCAGGTAACCTAGCCCCAGTCTTGACCCAGTGAGATTCTGGCTCGTAACCGGCGGCCCAGCATACTGGCATCCCCTCCCAGGGGCGCCTACCCCTGAGGCTGCACAGACCTTCAGGGAGGAGCCTAGTCTGAGAGGTTCCCAGAGGCGATCACCATTCACCTCCCCAGACCGCAAGGCCCTAAGGTGGTTCCTGATGACCTCCTGTTCCCAACAAGGATATGCCGTGAGGCACCCACCAGTTCCATTTTCTTGCTTGCATAAACCTACCAAGTGACCATACTAATTAATACCCGACCACCATCTATGCCCTTAACCACTAGCAACAGTGTAAGGTAGGCGAAAAAACACCACATCCAAGCGCCAAACAGGAAGGGGTGTAAAAAATTCCTACCCGGCCCCCAAAGGCGACCAGCCTCAGCCTACACTGCAACCAGGGCGGGTGGGTGGGCGAGCGCGCAAAACGGACTGCCAAGGCGGGAGCGGGGCAACGGCTCTAATCGAGCTAGCCCTGCCCCCCGCCCGGCCAATGAGCGCCGATGCGCTCTGTTGCTGCCTCGTCCCCTGCGAGGCGGCAAACTTGCTCCCCCGCGCCACGGCGATGCCGGGCGGTGGGGAGCCCATTGCCACCCCAGCATGAAATAACGAGACAGACAACAGTTTTGGAATCAAACAAGGGCCACTTTATTAACTATTTAAACAGAACATGCAGCAACGGGTAAACTAAGCAAGCACAGGAACAGGCAAGGCAGGCGTCATTCCCAGACACAGCCTCCTTGCCCTTGTAATGGGCAGGTAACCTAGCCCCAGTCTTGACCCAGTGAGATTCTGGCTCGTAACCGGCGGCCCAGCATACTGGCATCCCCTCCCAGGGGCGCCTACCCCTGAGGCTGCACAGACCTTCAGGGAGGAGCCTAGTCTGAGAGGTTCCCAGAGGCGATCACCATTCACCTCCCCAGACCGCAAGGCCCTAAGGTGGTTCCTGATGACCTCCTGTTCCCAACAGGGATATGCCGTGAGGCACCCACCAGTTCCATTTTCTTGCTTGCATAAACCTACCACATGCAAATCCAAGCCTCTGCTTTGGCCTTTGCTACCCCACACGGCAACCGAGAGCCATCCGAATCCCGTGCTGCAAGTCCTCTAAAAATAACCCATTGCCCCTGTTTGAAAGTTGCACCCCATCAGGGCGATACAGGTCTGGGAACCTGACCTGTATGCCTGGGTGCGGCAAAAAGAGACCTAACCCGGACTCCATGGCCGTGCGAAGTTGGCTGTTAGCATTACGCCTAGCCCTGTCCATACACCTGGGGTCACCAGCATGCCTCCACACCAGACGGGGGAGCATGGCAGACCATACTATCTGCACACCAGGCCACCGTGACCTGATCAGTGCCAAATCAGCCCTGGCCTGCATCACAAGGGCCACGCCCTTGACCAAACCCAAATCGTTGCCCCCCAGGTGTATGACTAGCACATGAGGGGGGGGGCCCCACCTCTCCTCAAACAACAACGGGAGGAGCGCCGGCCATCTCATGCCCCTCCTCCCCAACCACTCAACTGTCGCCACTTCGCTGAGGCCAAGCTGGGAGCCGAAAGATGTTCTCCTCGCCCGATGAGCCGCCCAAAAGACCATGCTGTGGCCGCAGACTATGACCCTTCGTCTTGTCTCACGGCCTGCAGCACCTGTAAAAAGAACTTTATTAACAAACGTCTGAATGAAACTACAACGAACTTACAAGGTACAACGCCTAACATAACTCTTATAGCATCCTGATTTCCAACGCCCGATCCTCTGTATTTTCCTATCAGGGTACCCCATTGCGGCAGCAGTCGATGCTGCCCCAATTCGAAAAGAATGGGAGCAAAAACGAACACCGCCCAGACCCAGCCGGATCAAGGCCTTCCGAGTCACGGTCCAAAACTGGAACTTCGTAAGAGGGGTGCTGTCGCTATGCCGAAACAAATAGCCCGAGCCATCACCCCGAAGTGTCAGGTACCGCCTCATGGCGGCGACTGGGCACAGTGCAGACTCCGAACTAGACCCTAGTTCCAGCACACTCCCCTTACCCCTCTGATCAGTTTTAGATCTACGCAACCTAATCCGTAGCTGAAAATTAATGATTGATACGTCCCTAAGCTCCAAAGCTGCACCGGAAACATCAGCCCGAGAGCCTGCCACCAGTTCGCTAATCCTGAGCGCCCCAAAAAAGGCGGTCAGCGAAGCGGCATGAAACAGGCCCACCTCGTAGCTGTCACTACAACAAGAAGGCCACTGGTCCTCCAGCCCTCTCAGGACCGTGGGGGTCAAAGGTTCCCTAGTGTCAACTGCCCTAATGGATTCTCGAGACCACCCCTCGAGCATCTTCCGGAGACGGAAGTCGCCCGTGGTGTCCTTGTGACCCGAGGCCTTACTGGCAAAAGCCAGCGCAGACAGCTTGCCTCTGATTGTGTGAGCTGAAAGGCCACCATTCCGTAGTGTCACACAAAATTGCATCAGGTGTGACACAGGAATAGGCCAGACCTGCTGCAAACCCGCTCCCGCCCTGAAGGACAGAAACTGCTTACCGGCCTTCAGGTAAGCTCTCCTGGTAGAAGGGGCGAGTGCCAGGCTCATTGCCCTGTCGGCCTCAGCCCTCCAATCCCCCACACCTCTATGGGCATCCGTGCCGGGAGCGGGTCGGCCTCTGGAGCCAGCTGACGAAACCTCTCCATCTGTTTGCGAGAGAGAGCGTCAGCGATCCCATTAGCGACCCCCGGGACGTGTCTGGCCCTAAACAAGATGTTAAATTTAAGGCACTGCAATGTAAAAGCCCGAACGAGGGCCATGACCCTAGGGGATTTAGATGTAAGGGAATTGATGACATGAACCGTGGACTGGTTGTCGCACCAGAAATGGACAGTCCTATTAGCCAAATCGGCTGGCCAAATCCACACCGCTGCGACAATTGGAAAAAACTCCAGGAAGGTGAGGTCCTTGACCCAACCTGCCCGAAACCAATCTATAGGCCAGTCCCCGGCACACCAATGCCCCCTAAAATAAACTCCGTAACCGGAAGAGCCAGCCGCATCAGATAAGATCTGAAGCTCAGCTTCCAACAAGAGCTCGTCCCGCCACAGAGAGACCCCATTGAACGAGTTCAGAAACTGTTCCCAAACAAAGAGGTCCTCCCTCATCCCTTTGGAGACCTTGGTCCTATGGTGTGGGAGCCGGAGGCCTCTCATTAAATCACATAACCTCCTCACAAATGCCCTACCCAGTGCCACAACTTTGCATGCAAAGTTGAGGTGACCTACCAACTGCTGCAACTCCAGGAGTGTGACTCTTTTAAAGGACCTAACAGAGCTAACCCGCACCTTTAATGCTTCCAATTTTTCTCGTGGTAATCTGCAGCTCAAACTAACCGTATCAATCTCAATACCTAGAAACGTCAATGTGGATGTCGGGCCCTCAGTTTTCTCCTGAGCAAGAGGGACACCCAGCTCATCAGCCAGGTAGACAAAACTGTCAAGAAGAAAACGACACTGACCAGAACCCCTCTTGCCCGCAAAAAGAAAATCGTCCAAATAATGGGCGGTACTACAGAGACCCGTCCTGGTTCTCAAGGCCCATTCCAAAAACGAACTGAACCTCTCGAAAGCAGAACAGGACACCGAGCATCCCATGGGTAGAGCCCTATCCATGTAAAAGTTTCCTTCAAAGGCAAATCCGAGCAGCTCAAAATCCTCAGGGTGCACCGGGAGGAGCCGGAAGGCTGATTTAATGTCACATTTAGCCAACTCGGCTCCCACACCACAAAGGCGAACCACCCGCATGGCCTGATCAAAGGAAGTGTATTTGATGGAGCATAAATCACCTGGGATGGCATCATTCACCGACCCCCCCCCCGAGGGTAGGACAGGTGATGAATGAGGCGAAACTCACCAGGAGCCTTCTTTGGAACTACACCTAAAGGGGAAACTCTTAAATTGGCCACTGGTGGACTAACAAACGGGCCCAAAACCCTGCCCTCCTGACACTCCTTGGCAATCTTGGCCCTAACTATGTCCTCCATGCCCAAAACCGACTTTAAATTGCTAGCCAAATAGGGAACCCTCATCCCCTGAAACGGTATGCAAAAACCGACAGTGAACCCTTCCAAGAGGTAGGCCCCGTCGCCCATCCTTGGATAACTACGCAACCAGCGTCTCAGAACTCCCAATTTAATCGGGCTAGGCCCCTTTATCAGAAGTGGGGTTGCCTGGCTTTCCCCCCCCTGAGTACTTGCCTCCCTTGCCCCCCCCCACGGCCCTTGGGCCGTGGACAACTGGATAAGGGATGAGGTCCGGCACACAAGGGGCACTCATGCCTAAAAGTGCACGACTTACGACCGCAGGTTCCCTGGGAAGAAAACTCCCAGCAAAGCTGGCGTCGTTGAACCGCCTGCCCCGCCACAGGGCGGGAACCTGCCTGCACTGGCGCCCTCCTAACAGAATGGCCGCTATGAGACCGCTCACCCCAAGCAGACCTTGCCGGAGACATGATTTGCAGCCACAAGTTAGAACATATCCTGTCCCATCGCATGGCCGGATTAATGGCTGCCCTCATCCTAAATTGCTCGTCATATTGCGACCAAGCCGGGCTCGGGAAGTCTGTATAGGCCTTGTAGATGATGTCCAAATACTGGAGCATCGAAGAGGCCCTCCACGGCTGGTGTCGCACAATGACTGCTGCGTAGATTAGGAAACCCGGAAACCAGTTGGCCCATGTCCTATCTACTACCCGGTGCTTCAAGCGCTCCTTTTCCCTGTCATCCAAATTATCCTTGTCCTTTTTTTCTAACTCCCGGTAAAGTAGACTAAACACATCTACAAACTCCCCTTTCAGTATTTTATCTTTAGTTGCCATTGAAAGATGGTCACCTAAAGGTAGGTCTGCGTCGCCACTCGGAACCGCCCCTGCAGCCACTGAATCATATGCTGACCCGCCTACATAAGGGTAACCTGCATTGGGCTGGGGAAAACCCCAGTATGGTCCAGCTCCCTGGCACCCAGAATGAGAGCCATAAAATGAATGTGAAGGCCAAAGAGCCTGTGGCATCTGGGAAGAGGTGGCCCCCTGCTCAAAAGCCGGGCCCAGAGGCTGGCCAGGATGCGGCAGAGGCAAAGCGGCTGAACTCTCGCCGCCTGGGCCCCAAGGCCACGTTGATCCCTGCCTACCCAATGCCAACTCCTTACCTCCGGTAAATTGTGAAGGCGAGTAAAGCGCCATCTGCTGCTCCCTTACACCTGGACCCAGTTGGCTAGACTCTGCACCCACCAGGCCTGAAGCCGCCGCCCCCTGCCTGTCCTCCAGAAAGGCCAAACGTGCCAGCACCTGTGCTTGAAAAGACACATTGGCACATTTGTCAACCGGTAAACCACCTGCTGGCATACCCCGTTCCTTTTCAAGTGCCTCCAGCCGCTGAAGAATGGCCATGTTTATCACATCCTCCTCTTCCTCATCACTAGAAGGAACCACAGGATCAGGCCTTGCCGGAGGTCTTTTCGGCGCCGGGCACTTGCCCTTGCCCTTACCTTTTCCAGATGCCATAACTACGAATTATTGACAATACAAACAAAAAGAAACGTAAGTGAATTGGTATGTTCAAAATCCACCACCTGATGCACCCACAGGGATATAGAATAGTAAGCCACCTAAAATGGCCGCCACAGCCTTCTCCCAAAATGGCCCCCGACCATGAGGCCTAGAAGACCTCACTAAAATGGCCGCCTATCACCCAAGTAAGGTAATCCTGTAAGGCCAAGCGACCTTACCAAAATGGCCGCCGAACTGGCTCAGCAGATAAGGCCTACCACCAGCTTATGGTGACCCAGCCCTATAGGGTTTCTGAGGCAAGAGACGCTCAGAAGTGGTTTGCCCTTGCCTGGCCCTTTGCAGCAACCCTGGACTTCTTCGGTGGACTCCCCTCCAAGTACTAACCAGGGCCGACCTTGCTTAGCCACCAAGATCTGATGAGATTAGGCTAGCCTGCTAAGATGGGGCCAGAATAAAGCTGTCCCAGTCGGGGGGGGGGGGCCTCCAATGCTCAGCTACTCAGCCTTAAGTCTACCCCTTTAAGCCCCAGGGTTGAAGGAGGGAACCAAGGTATAATTAACAACAGCAGCGACTGCTAAGCCGTCTCTGTGCAACCAGAGGGGCCTGGACGCTTGCTCGCACCCTCCAAGAGGACACGGGGGGGGGGGAGGGAAGAGCCCAAAAAACCCCGTCAGAATTCCCGCGGGCTGCAAGAAGCCCGCCTCGCTGCCCCGAATGAAACCGGAGCTACCCTAAACGCTGCCCGCGGTCGCCGCAGCGGCAGTCAGGGCAAAACGGGGGGGGGACGACAAATGAAGCCAACAAGGGGAGGGGGGGCGCAGCGAGATAGGGAGGGCACCACCCAAGTCCCCAACGCCTCAACCCGCGGAGCAGTTGCCGCCGACGCCGTTGGGGGTGGGGGGGGAGGCAGCTAAACGATCGCCTCCTCAGCTACCCCTAAAACTGACACCCGAGGCCCCCGTGAGCTAAATCCAACGCGCTCGCTGTCTGCGAGCGCGCCAAAAACCGCCGAGGAAAAAAGGGGGGGGCGAGCAATGACTCCAACTCCACCCGGGGGGGGGACCCGCTCAAAAGGGCTCTCCCAACGCTCCACACTCAGCCTCCTCGGCCGCAACCACCGCTCTGCCGGCACACTCTCTCCCGGCCTCAACGTCGCTGCCGGGGAGAGCCAGCTAACTCATGCGAGCGCGCAAAACGGACTGCCAAGGCGGGAGCGGGGCAACGGCTCTAGTCGAGCTAGCCCCACCCCCCGCCCGGCCAATGAGCGCCGACGCGCTCTGTTGCTGCCTCGTCCCCTGCGAGGTGGCAAACTTGCTCCCCCGCGCCACGGCGATGCCGGGCGGTGGGGAGCCCAATATAAGGAAAACATTCACTCATCCTTACGGGTGGGCAGGGAAATAAGCTGAAGTCTTGTAACTCCACAGCACAGGCAAGATACACTCAGAGGGTGTTTTCTTGGATCCAGTCCACTGTCAAAAGTAGAGAAGACTGAACAAAATGGCAGAATTGGTGTCTGAACCTATGGCAAAAGGAAGTTATGGTTTTCCAACTTGGACATTTGCTCCAACCAGGCCAGTCAACTCAGTTTTGTTGTCTCTCCTACACGGTGTAGTTGCTTTTTCTTCTACTGTTTCCCAAATTAAATCAAGAATAGATTTTTGTATTATTCACTTGTATGAGATGAGCAGAAATGGGGCCAGTGCTCCAAAGAGAAGGCTTTTCTTTTCTTTTCTTTCACAGGACAGTTGCCTGGACTGACCCCAGTTTGGGTTGCTTGGTTTGCAGCTATGTAGGCCTGAAGAACCAGAGTGTTCTCCTTGTTTTACTAGCAGCATTAGGTGCCAGGAGTGCCTCTGAAGAGCTGCCTCCTGAGGACCTAAGTGCGGTAGAGGATCAGTCCCAGCTCCAGAGAAGCCTCCACCTGAACCAGAGGAGGCTCAAGCAAGCACCTCTCAGGGCATTACCCCAGCAGCAGCAGCAGCTGAGCCACAGCCAAGCTCAAGCCCACCTGATTCACCTCCTCCGGTGGAATGGCTAGGGTCACGATCCAGGCAAGACTTAGCTGCTAGGAGAAAAGAGGCACGCATGTGTAGTCACAGATCACTCAGCCCTGAGTTTTAGGGCCATTTTACACCTCCCCGCTAAAGTAGTTTGACTGCTGTCTTTTCCTGTGCTGATTTCACAGTGGTGTGAAATTTCACTCCAGGGGGTCTAAGTGCACTAATCAACAGCAATTGTTTAAAGCAGAATCAAGCTGGCTGGACACTAGCTTGACCACAGGAGGGCAATTAGTAGATGTGGACATTTCAGTAGCAGCACGGTTTCACACCGCACAGAGGTGTGGGCAGGTTTTTTTGGAACAAGAATGATTCCAGTGGGAAAGTCAGATGTAAAAACAGCCTTAGAGGGAGCTGGGACCTCACTGCCAGCTGCTAACAAGCACAGGAAGTGGCTGGGTATTTAGACACAGCACAAAGACCAACAACTTGTGCTAGCAACAAGTCATTTTGGCTAAGCTCTGCACCCGCTTGGCTTGCATCAGCTAAACCTGATTCTGGACCCTCTGGCTCGTGACTTCGGCTCTGTTTGACTTTGGCTTTTGGTTGACTCCTTGGACTGATTTGCTTGTGAGTTTCCCTCTCTGACTTCGGCTTGGACTGACTCTGCTTTCGGCTTGTGTTTTGGACTTGGTAATTCATTTCTGATTTGGCTTGACCTTGGACTCTTGGACTTCAACTTGGCTCCTGACCTACTGGCACACAGCCCGTGACATTAGGGCTGCCAAGTCATCCCAGGGGTGGGGAATCCCTCACTAAAGGGGTCCCCAACCCGGTGGCCCGGATTTGGCCAGCGGGGGGAACCCCACCCCCAAACTGGCCCGATCGGGCTGATTGCTCCTGTGTAATGACTTCACCCGGAAGTGACATCATCACGCTGGGCACATTGCCGGGGTGACGCTCTAGCAATCACCCCCAAAACTCTATGGTACCATAGAGTTTTGGGGGGCAATTGCCAGTGCGTCACCCTGGCAACATGCCCAGCATGATGACACCACTTCTGGGTGATGTCATCATGCTAGGGCAGTCGGCCCAATCGGGCCAGTTCGGGGGTGGGGTTCCCCCCGCCGTCAAACAGGTAGGACTTGGCAACCCTAAGCAGCATCTATGTCATAAAGGTCATCACTGAAGTAGTCAGCTGATGTCACCAGGGAGTGACAGACATCAGGAAGATAACTAGATGTGGAATTCTCAACAGGACACAGCCTTATCTTAATTACATTGCAGATGGGGGCACTTCAATCTGCCATCTCCAGAGTGATTGGCATTATTAAAGGACATCTTAGGGCACTGTCAGCTTCTGCACACAAGAAGTTGTTTTCACCTATGCTCTAGCAGGTTAGAGTCAATATCTTTTAGGGCCAATTTTTTTGCCACAATACACAAGAGGCCATAGCCACAGTAGCTGCCCCACCCTACCTACAGCACTGATTTATCCCACCTAAAAATGGCAAAAACAGGGCTTTTTAAAATAGTGACATTTTCATTGAAACAATTAGAGCTTCTTTTCGAAATAGTAAAATGCCTGGTGTGTGTATATATATATCAGTGACAACCGGTGTCTCCCCTTCTGCCGTGGTAGTACTCTAAACTCTTATATATCTATAACCCACCTAGTTTCACCTGTCCAAGATTTCCATTAGTGGATTTTTCAAGATCACAAGCCTGCTTCTGGGCAGGTGATCCTTGAGGGGGGAAAGCCACTTTAGTAGTGACAGTTGAACATGCCCTGCCTCATTTCTTGTTTCAGGATGCTGTCACTGTCAGCTATTTAAGTCCATCTGCTCATTATTGTTATTGGTATTGATAATGCTTTCATTTCTTTGAATGTGGGATTTATATCCCACCCTTCACTCAGAGTCTCAGAGTGGCTTACAGTCTCCCCACAACAGACACCCTGTGGGTAGGTAGGGCCGAGAGAGCTCTTTTCAATAACTGCTCTTTAGATTAGTCCTCAAAAGCACAGGAGCATTACATTTTGGATGTAATGTTCGAAGGTGTTAATCAGATGAAAGCCAACCACCAGCCAGCATGGTGTAGTGAGTAAGAGCGGTGGACTCTAATCTGGAGAACCAGGTTTGATTTCCCACTCCTGCACATGAAGCCTGCTGGGTGTCCTTGGGCTAGTCACAGTTCTCTCAGAACTCTCTCAGCCCCACCTACCTCACAAGGTGCCTATTGTGTGGAGAAGAAGGGAAGGCAATTGTAAGCCACTTTGAGACTCCTTAGGGTAGAAAAAAGAAGAATATAAAAACCAGCTCTTATTCTTCCTTGGTTCATGCCAGAAAGCCACAAACACCTGCCAAATAGATTTGTTAAAAAACAAAACAGAAACAAAACAAAACAAAAACCCCTCACATGCAACTACACTGTAAATCTAAAGCAATCATCACCCATTACCATCAATAGGGACTATATAAATTAGCATCAAAGGATATGATTATTTTATTAAAACACAGCACTTAATGTTGACTACTTTATATGATTAGTGACTGATTTCATTAATAAACATTTAAACAATTGACTGCTGGGAGGAACAGTCATGGAGCAGGGATGATGGAGGGAGAGCAGTAGAGCTCAGTTGGGTTGTGTGAGAATGCACATGTGCAACAAAGCCAATTGCACTGTACATATTCAGGAAGAAATACGGGAATACAGTGAAGTGATCTGCCAAACAGCCATGAATGGGATGACAAACAGTTAAACTGATCATTAAAAAATCAGTTCCCTGTCTATGTCTGGCAAATCAGGTGGGTATTCAATCACCCCTACATTAAATATTTCATCCGTGGTTAAAAAAAAAAATCTCTTCTTTTCAAAGTTGCTCCAGAGATCTTACAAAGTAATTGCTGCATGGGGTTCTTGGGAGAAAAACGAGTCTGTTTTAGAACACATCTACATTTGGGGTTTGGACATAGTGATATTTTCTCTGCTGTGATCCATCTGCCTGCAATTTTATATCTTCTCTCCATGAGGCTATGCTGCAGCCCCCCTGCTTGTACTTCTATTTTGGAGATTGGGAAACAGAGTGGTTGGCTTTAGGGATTTATATCCCTCACGGGTAATGGCTCTGATTATTTAATCACCTCCCATGTTCTACTTAGAAAAGTTGGAAATGCAGTCATGTGAATCGGGAGTCATGAAGATCGATAGCACCGTCTGTTTCTTTCTCCCCGGTTATAGTCTAACCGGTGTCCTCCTGACATTTGGGCGTCTGGAACTGGTGTTTACTGCAAGGAAAATCTGCAGTCTAATTGCTAAGCCTATTCCTGATTTGTTACTACTTAACATTTATTTAGTAACAACAGATTGTTAGGTGCTGGTTTATTGTTATTAGTTTAGCCATAGCGCTTTTATTTGCAAAGTATATCATAAGATTGTTCGTTTTTGCAATGGTTCCTGAAGCAATCCAGTATTATTCCCATTTTACAAATGAATTGCCCAAGGCTGCTCCAAGATGTTTGATGGAAAATCCAATCAGTGCCCCCTTTCCAAAAAACAGAGTATTTCAGCAAACTGACAATCTGCTGCCTCAAGTAACCAGCCTAGTGGTGGGGCTGCCCTATGTTCTCCCACCTCACTCCCTATTTCCCACAATGCCACTGAGTTCCATTTCTCTTAGGAAACACTAGCCATAGGCACGATCATACAGTAATGCCATGCTCCTGTATTCTAACCACTGCTGAATGGTTTACAGGAGTGGCAGAATGGTACATGGAATTTCTTCACAGATAGCTCCCATTCAGACAGCATCCACGGCAGAGCAAAAGCATTTGTAATGGAAAACTGTGACTGCAGTATTCAGAACAGCCTTCCGCTGAGTAGAAGCACATTATAGAAAAGTCTCTTCCATTCAGCTGGGGGCTGCATCTAAAGGACACCACAGAGTAAATGAAATGGAGAGATGAGTGTCTTGTTCCAGGACACAGAGGGGAGTGAAACAGAGAGTCTTGCCCTTTCCTTATCAAAAGATCTCTTGAGTCTTGGCCTCCCATATCTGAATTAGATCTCTGCTGCTAAACCCATAACTAGATTGCTCATGAAGAGGAAAGATGGTCTGTATGCACAGCATTTTAATATAAACCGGTATTCAATTAAACAGGGGTTGAACTAGATGGCCTGTATGGCCCCTTCCAAGTCTGTGATTCTATGAAACAGAGAGAAGATCTGGATCCAAGTTTATAGGCAGAAGTCCCCAGGAGATAGGACATGATAAGGGGTGGACTTTTTTTTAATGCATTAGCATCACAAGTACTAGTGGTACACTATAATTTGGTTCAGATCCTCATATGGCCACAACAGTTCTTGTGGCACTGGGATGGGGATCTTTAAGGCCAATTGTAGCTGTTCCAGCATGCTTGATCACAAAATTGTGGTTTTGCTATTGGATTTCACTAGTTTGTTCGTTCAGTTGGTGTCTTTTCAATTTTGCTTGTTCAACCTGAAGTAATGTGTCTTTAGTTTTGTGTCATGGTCTGTTTCTGCCATGTTCTAATTTCTAACACTGAATTCCCTCCAATACCTTTTCAAAATTATTTGTGCATCAGTGAATCTGCACTGCGGACACATATATCAACAACATATATCATACATAGAAATATCACACAAGCTTTGTATAAGCGGTGTAAATGCCATAAAAGAAATTAATGAATACGAGTAACAAAAGTGGGAAGATTGCTGTCATTTTGTATGGCTCATTCTGAAACAAAAGAAAAATACCAAATCCACCTAATCTTGCATGTTATTTAAGGTTGTTCAGGAAGATATTGGGATAGAAGGAGAAATATTTTTCAAAAAAAATTCATGACTTTATATAATTTAGTATACATGAAACAAAAATTAAAAAGACTAGATTCTGCAGTTTCAATTCAAATGAAGGGTTTTGACTTCTGAAATTTTAAATTCATCCCTTCATCTGTGCATTCTGCTGATTTCCATGCAAACGTGTTAAAGAATGGCTCACAGGCACAGTCTCTCTTCCCTCAATCTTCCCTTCTGTGCAAGCCTTTCTTCATGCCATACCGAAAACTGCATTTGAAAAGAAATTGCTTTTCCTTGCCAGCTCTTCCATCTCAGTTGTATAGCCCACACATCAGAAGTAGCCTGGTTGGAGCACACCAGCGGTGAATTAGTCCCGGTTAATTATTGTGAATTCTCCATTTCCAAAGGGGGGGGGGGGGCACAAAAAAAAGTATTGATGGTTCTACATAATAAATGTCCAAAGTGGGTTCCAGAATTCACTAGCATGGAAGTGGTTTATGTCAGCCTACATTCCCCCCACCCACACACACACCATTGGGGATTAATCTGTTGAGGCTTAGCCCCAGGACCTATTGTCAATTTCACAACTTGGCCCAGCAACATACTAATTAGGACATTAATGGATTTGTGTCCATAGCTTCTGGCAGAGGAGGAAAAAAGGTTAATTTCTTTGAGACGTTTCCCCAGACACTTTATTTTGCAAAGAGGAAAGGGAGTCCATCCATCCTATAGTCCACCCACTGGAATGCAATGGTCAGTTTTGAATACAAAGTTAAGGATACTGAAATCAATTCCCAAGAACAAATTCTTATACACTCTCCTTAGCCAGGAAGCCATGACAGGAGCTAGAAAGCTGCCATAGTAATCAGAGCATCCCAGAGCAAAAGACAGTGAGATGTAGTGGTTAAAGCAACAGGCTATTGTCACGGAGACCTATGTACAAATCTCCGCTCAGCTAGGAGGCTCACTGGACCCCTCATATCCTCAGCCTAAAATACCTCCCAGAGAAGTTATGAAGTCAAAACAGAGGAGGTGGAACAATGCATACCATCTGGAGTAGCTTGATGGAAGGGATGAATAAAAAATATGATGGCATAGGGGCAGTTGAGATGGCAGCTTGATAGAGCCTGGAGCCTTTGTTAGGATGGAGGTAGAGGGTAGATAGAGGAAACAATGTTGCCTGTTTCCTATGCCCTTCTTCACTATCTTCTTCAGTGTGGGATGTGATGAAATTTTTAAAAATGGCAGGAGTGAAATACATGAGCTATAAAACAGTTGATGGGTCTACCCTGGTTTAATTTGATTGCTTCTTGTAGCACACAGTTTGGGAATATAGGAGAACTATGTCAAAAAACAGAAATCAGAAGATCATGCTGCTCCTGTTGATAGTGCCTGTACAGTTCATAAAAGGTGGGGGATGACAAGGAATCATGAGATGGGTGAACAATTTGGAAATCTCTTCACCCCTTAAACTGCCTCCTGTTGGATTCTATTTCAGGGGGTCAAGCAGGCTGCCTTCCATTTCCTCATCCCTTTATACCTTTAAACTGTATCTCAACTGCTCAATATCCTTTGTCTCCTGGGCCATATTTAGTCCTCATCAGGCCAGTTTTGAACCTTTCCCCCTTTTAGTTAATATATAAAACCATACTTTTATGCACAACCAGGAGTCCTTTGAGTATGTAGAAACCCCTCCTTTGGTTGCAGTGACCTGGTTTTGCTGCTTTCATGACTGGCACAGCAGTCTGCCATTTGACTATTCGATACAGTAACTTGCAACACACATCAGTTGGCTTTGTATTTGCTCCCAATGAACTTTGGGGACTGGAGCTTTAGGATTAAGTTGAAAATTTTCTTTTGGACAATTTTAACCCCTTCTGGACTAGAAGGAATTACTATCATGGTTGCCAGGTCTCAAGTTTTGGCTGTGATATCAGGGCCGACTTGTCCATTAAGCACAGTGCCTAGGGCCCACGGTACTTTTAGGAGCCCACAAAAATGTCTTAATTTCTTTTAAAATCAGAAAAAGAAAAGTGAACATTCCGTGTAAAAATAAATGTGTTTTTTTTCTCACATAAGAAAAAAATGAAATTTTACGACTCACAAAAATTTATTACATTTTGCCTTAAAAAAACCCCACATTGAAGTATTTAACATTATATCAAAATATTTTTTAAAATATTTATATTATTATGGTGGGAGGGGCCACAAAGGCAAAAGTGTCTAGGGCCCATGAAAGTCATAATGTGTCTCTTTTGATACTCAGACTTTTGGGCTTAATCTCAGAGTTCTCATTCAGGACCAGCCCACACAGTTGACTGCATTTAAGATTTCAGAGTATGCATGCTGGCTTGTGGTAATGTTGCACATGTACTATGGAAAAGGGAGGTAATAATCTAAAACAAGTAGCTAAATGATATTTTGTGCTATAGCTAATATTTTTTGGCCTAGAGAATAGCCGCTTCCTTTATGCTCACACGCTGGTGACTACACACATTTATTTACATATACCCCACTTTCTTCCCCATTGGGGTTGCTAAGCTGCACCATACATGTATAAATATCATGTAGAATAATGCCTAGTATGTATGGAAGTGCCCTGATTTGGAGAGCCCAGGCTAGGCCAGTCTCATCAGGTATAGGAAGTTAACCCCTGGTTAGTATTTGGATGGGAGACCGCCAAGGAAGTCCAGGGTCATGACTAGGGATGAGCACAAACTGATTTATGAACCCAAGTTCATCACCTCATGAACCAAGATCTACCTCAAAACACAACACCTACCTTGTGGACCGATATCCACCTGTTCAATCTTCTACCTTGTCAAACATCCATGCATACAAGTGAGCTTGTTTGACTGCACCCAAGGTTTTCCATCTACAGCAACAATGGGTGGGTGACCTCTTCCCAAGCCCAAGGGCAAAGGGTACCCCACCTAGAATCTGTGCCACCAAGGGGAGGCAGGCAGGTGACCACCTACCGGGCATGAAGATAAGGGTTGGCTACCCCCAGAATCCATTTTTACAGCTGCGTGACCACCTCTTGTACATGAAGGAGAGTGTGGCAGCCCTCCCCCCCAAACCTCAGACACCAGTGGGGAGGTGTCAAAAAAGGCCTCTCCAACCCAACCCGGGCTAAAGACCTTTCTGCCAAGAGTCTGGATAGCTGCAAATTACAAAAGGTGTTGAAGGCACCTGTGCACCTTCAACCTGGGTAGGCTATCACCAGTCCTTCTCTGTCCCTCCAGTCAGGAGCCAAAGGACAAACTTCTGACCTTACCAGGATTAACTAGGGAGTCCTCCCTGCAAGCTTGGTTCACAGTAGGAAACTTACCAAAATTACTATTAGGGTAATGGACCACCAGTCTATGCACTAAATTTCTTAATTGCAGCTGCAGAGGCAACCAGAGGTTTAGTATTTATTTTTTTATTTATTTATTTCTTCATATTTATAAGCCCCCTTCCCATGAGACATCCGATGCCTCAGCCAAAGATCTGGTGAAACAGCTCCAATTTACAGGCCCTGTGGAATTGAAGGAGATCCTGCAGGGCCCTGACCTCAGTTGGGAGCATGTTCCATCAGGCAGGAGCCAGGGCAGAGAAGGCCCTGGCCCTGGTCAAGGCAAGAAGGACCACCAGGAGATGTTGATCCATACAGTGTAACGCTCTCCAGGGCATATACGGGAAGAAGTGGTCCTTCAGATATGTTGATCCCAAGCTGTGTAAGGCTTTGAAGATTATTACCAACACCTTGAAGTGAATCTGGAACTCAACCAGTAGCCCATGCAGTTGGCGGAATAGCTGCCGAACATAAGCCTCTACAGGCGTCGCCGTCAGCAGGCATGCCACTGCATTTTGCACCAGCTGTAATTTCTGGGTCAGCTCAAGGGTAAGCTTGCGTAAGGTGAGTTGCAGTAATCGATCCTGGAAGTGACCACTGCATGAGTCACTGTAGCCAAGTCCTGGGGGCGGGGGAGAAAGATAGGGTCTCAATAACCTAATATGTCAGAGATGGAAGAAGGCAGACTGGGTGACTGCAGTAACCTGGGCCTCCATGGAAAGAGAGGCATCCAGTGTTATTCCCAGGCTCTTCACTTTCTGGGCCGGCAGCAAAGGCACCCCTTCTAGAGTGGGGAACCTGATTCCCATAAATTTAAAATATAATTTTATGAAGGTGCTAAAAGTTATTAAGGTACAAAGATTACTTAAAATATTGTGAGATAGAAAGCAATAAAACTAGATATTAAATTACTAGCTAAACACTTTAGAACACTGGTTTCCATGAGACTTCTCTCCAGAGCCCCAAAAGCCAGGTTGGCTGGCTTCAACAAAAGAGTCTTAAGATGGCCAAAGAGAGCAAAACAATGCCAACATGTCCACATAACATGCAGGTATCATCAAGCCCCCAGAATAGGCTTCAAGATAAATAATTTATTGTCTGAATCCCTGATTGATGTCAGGCCTATACACCAATTAGGGTCTAAGCAATATCCCATAGTTACAGATAGGCCAATCAGTAGAAGGTGACTTCATTGGGTGTCTACCCTTGTCAGGAGGGCAGTGGTGTGATCTGCAGCTCACTCCACCCCCATCTCTCACAGAGCTTAATTGAATGGAATGTCAATTGCAGAGCCAAAGGGAAAAACAATATCTTATCTTTCAGGTGCAAGGTCATTTTTCCAGCAAGACTATGTGAAGCTCTGAAGACACCAAAACAAGTAATTCCAACAAACACAGGCCGCAGCCAGACTGAACCAATGTTTAAAACACAGCTACATTTTGAATGAGCCAAAGTTCTTGACAGTGGGTGACTGCCTCCTGGGCCAGAGGGCAAGGGTTGGCCACTCCTAGAATTCATCTTCACAACTGGGTGACCACCTCCTGGGCACAAGGGGGAGTGTGGCAGGCCATCCCCCAAACCTCAGTCACCAGGGGAAGGCGAGTGGGTTGCCACCTCCCATGCTAGAAGAGAAGGTTCAAGTGTGATTTCCCCAGAGTGCACTTTCATGGGGGCACCTGCTTTGGGGGGGCACTACTTGGCCCCCCAGAGCCAGTCTGCACACAACTTGGAGGACAGGTAGAGGGGCGTCCTGGGGAGGTCTGCTGTACATTGGATGCCTCTAGCTTGCAGAGGGTCACACAGCACACTCTTTCCTCTTTTGCACGTTGGTCCCTATGATCTTCCCACCCCAAAGCCAATTTGCACACAACTTGGCGGACAGATAGAGGGGCATCCCAGGGAGGTACTCTGAGAGTTTGATGTCTCTAGCTTGCAGTTGATCCATTGAACATATTCCTAAGAGACCTCTTTCCTGGGGCACCTGTTTTGGGGGGCTGTAACTTG
This sequence comes from Lepidodactylus listeri, assembly GCA_029233225.1. Taxonomy (NCBI): domain Eukaryota; kingdom Metazoa; phylum Chordata; class Lepidosauria; order Squamata; family Gekkonidae; genus Lepidodactylus; species Lepidodactylus listeri. The sequence continues at coordinate 45,442,737 of JARCFY010000013.1, forward strand.
CCCCCCCCAATCCAATCCTTATCAGCCTTGGAGGGTAAGTAGAGGAAAGTTGGTGGGAGACTCGTTGCCAGTTTGGCATCGCTAACCCGGGGGGGGGGGTGTTCTACTGCATCCCAAAGTTACAAACCACAAACCAGTTTGTTAAACTGAAAGGTCCGTGGTGGTTTGTGGTTCGTAAACCCCCATGAACTTCCACGAACCACCATTTTCCCAGCCCATTGCTAATCATGGCACAGAGGCAGGCAATGACAAAACACCTCTGAATGTCTCTTGCATTGAAAACCCCACAGGGTCACCATAAATTGGCTGTGATTTTACAGCAAAAAACAAACAAACTATGGAAGTACTACCATTAGTACTGCTATCCAATGTGACATCACCAGATCTCAGGGTTTGAAATGCTGGGGATCTGCAATCCTAAATTATGCTCAATCCCATTGAAGTATGTTGTGTAGACATTCTTTAACAAATCTGTGGGGAAAGCTTTATTTCTGAGACCCAGCTTGTAAAATTGGCAGGATGAAATGGTAGAGGTTCCCCTAGACTGTACCACTTCTGGTTGCAGATGGGGGAGGGAAGGTTTGCAATTATTATGCTTCTCTCGGAAAGCTGCACACAAATTGACAATTATTATATGGGGAAGAAGGTGGTTTAGGGGTTAAGACGCTGAGCTGCAGACCAGAAAGTCAGTAGCACAGAAGTTCAAGACCCGAGTGACGTGTGACAGAGTGAGCTCCTGTCTCTGGCTCCAGCTCCTGCCAACCTAGCAGTTCAAAAGCAAGAAATTGCAAGTAGATAAATAGGTACCACTTCAGTGGGAAGGTAACAGTGTTCCATGCACCTTGGCATTTAGTCATGTCAGCCACATGACCACGGAAAAGTCCTTGAACAAGAGCTGGGTCTTCAGCTTGGAAACAGAGATGATCACCGCCTTCTAGAGTTGGATTCAACTGGCTTTTGAGCAAGGAAAATGAAGAGTACTGGACTTGGGAGACCAGGAACAGTAAAGCCTTTATTGAGTGATTCAGCATGCCCAGAAGATGGTCAGAACAAGCATGCTTCCAGGGCTCCAGGGCCCTCATTATATGCTGGCCGGAGCCACACTTCCAGCCACACCCAAAAGACCTGATAGGGGCTTTACGTATGCACATGTTTGTCACAGGTTCCCTGGAGGAGACTTTGGCCACATTGGCTCCCCAGGGAGAATCTAGGTCCCACGTTGGTGGAGGCTTTGAATCCAGACGTCTATTGTTTCTCCAGATTCAAGCTTCCCTCTCTGCCTGACCATGTGCTCTGGCCATGCGGCGGGCGCCATTACCTGGGAGCACATGGCAGGCCAGTTGTTACACAGAACATACTACATTACAGAAAACCTTTAACTTTACTTATATGGGGAAGAACACTTTTCCTTAGCCTTCTCCCTGGCATGTTGTTATTTTGTGTGTGTGCAGTAAGGGGACAGAATAGGGGAAAGAGAATATTCAGACATAAAGAGGTATCATCCAGGAAAAGTTTCTAATACTGTCTAGCGAGCTAGCTCTCATGGAAAAAAAACATGCTAGACTTTCAGGTAGAAATGCCCATCATCCCATGGACCTATGCTTCCCATAAAAAGTTCCTTTGCTAAAAAAAAAACAAACCCGAAGATGACATTTCGAGTCATCATACTACACAGCGTAAGTGCCAGAAATGTAGTAATTTTCTCCTTCAAATAATCATGATTGAAGACTATATTAGTAGTGGTTTGCAATGACCTTGATCATCATGTGCATAAGTGATCAAAGGTCATTTCAACCCACCATTTAAATCAAATCTAGTAATAATGTACATTTGCTGCCTACTGAGGAAGAGTTGTGCTACATCGGCAGAGAGATCACTGCAAGCTTGCTTTGAAGAGGCACACTGCTTTGAATTAGGAAGCCATACCCACAAGAACTGCTAAAACACATTAAAATATTGGGACTTAAAAAAAAAACCCTTGCAGTCTACTTCTTTGGTTCATAAAACTTCTGGAATATTACTCGTTGCTTGGAGGCAGTGAAGGGCTGGGTGTAGGCAAATGAACTGGAGCTTGCTCCTCGAGTGAGCTGATTTGTCATTTTCATTTTTAAAAATTGATCCCATTTCTTTTACATTTTAAATCTCACCGTTGTGGGTTGCAGTCCACCTCTTTTCCTTGCAGAGTCTGAATTAATCTTTCAGCTTTCTTTATGCCATTTTGATGCTGTTTGCCCAGACATGGAAACATAAAGTATAGCTTCTCAGTACACATGCAAATGCTGTCCCCAAGGTTAGGAAAATGTAGTGCAAGGTTGCAGGTTAGGAAAATGTAGTGCTGAGGGAGGCCTAAGCCCCTCTCTCCATGTGCCATGGTCCCAATCTGACTCAGACCCACATATGCCAGGGAAGCATGGAACTCTGTGGCATACATCTTCACTTAACCCAGGGATAAGCAGTTGGATGCAGTTGTCAGTGCCTCTATGGCACCATAGAGTTTCAGGGCGATTGCCAGAGTGTCGCGCTGGCAACGTGCCCAGCATGATGGCATCCCTTCCGGGTGACATCACCATGTTGGGCATTTCGCTTGGAAAAGAGGGAGGGAGAAGGAAGGAGTGGCCAGGGTGGGGGGAGAGAGAGAGGCACCGGCAGCAGTGGCTGGCAGGCCTCAGAAGGGCCCGGGGAGGTGTGGCGGTTTCCCGGGGGAGGGGGAACATCGCCCCAGTGAGCGTGCACACTTCACGCATGAGCTAAGGAGCCCCCCCCCCTGGAATTTACAAAACTCTATGCCCCTGCCTCTGCCAGCCATTATTTACTTGGGGGGGGGGCTAATACCACAGAAAACCTTTTAAAAACACTGTTTTAAAGAGAATTCCACATCACTTGATTCCCATACACAGCCCCAGTCATCCCAGCCCTCTGCTTTTTAGTCTTTTGAAAGTGAAGGGCGGGGGCAGAAACTTTCCCTCCCCCTTCTCTGCTATGTTTCAGGGCTGCAGGACACCTGTTCATCTGATTGAGTGGACCCGCTGACTCACATTTTGTTCAGGATGCACCGCAGGTAGAAGTATTTCATTTCCTCACCATGTTCTTTGCTTGCCAGCCAGTCTGCTGCTTTAGGTGCCAGAGGCTCCGCGGCAACGGGACCTTACGGGGCAAAGAGGCACCTCAATCCTTTGGCTGTCGCCTCGGGAGAGGTGCCTCTCATGACCCAGGCTGGGAGCCCCCTACAAGGGCTCTGGGGGGAAGACCGGAATCCAGTTGACACTCCTCCCATTTGCCGAGGTTGCAGGCTGCGCCATGTGGAGCTCCACTGGAGTGCGTCTGCCATCAAGCCGCCAAAACTGGAAGGGCAAGAGGTCCCTTCCAACACTATGATTCTATTATTATTATTATTATATCCCGCCCTCTATGATTCTATGATTCTAAAAGCTCCACCTGGCCCTGCTCTTTTTGGGAAAAAAATACTTGGTGGGTGCCAGGAAAGGTGTCAGCGAGTGCCATGGTTCCCAAGAGCAACGTGTTGGGGAGTCCTGTATTACAACCTCCACTGATGGCTTATCAGCATTATATCTGATAGCCTTGTCCAGCTAGGTAAACCTGAGGAAATGTGCTTTGTGCTGTCTTATATAGACCTCTGCTTCTACATAAGGTTCTGTTCTCAGAATTTCAGCATTTCTTAATGATAAACATGCAAGCCGACATGAATTACAGACACATATTCTCCCAGTGGATTTATAAACCTGGCTTCCTGTCCATTCCCAGCTGCCAGCAGATTTTCCCTAGAGATCCAGAATGCTCATTGAAATCTTATTGCCAATGAAAAGGAAAAATGATTTTGGCACCAAAAACATTTTTCTGCTGATAGCATGTCTGTGATCACGGAGTCATTCTCTAAGACCAGCTTTCAAAACCAGACAGCTGATTTATTACTTTCAGGTTGGAAGGAGGCAATAAAAAGACTCATCTGACAGAAATTTATAGGGACTCTTTTTCCCACAGGTCAAATCAGAACACAGACTTCAACATTACCTTTTGTGATTTAAGTACCAAATCTTAGCCAAAGAAGCAACCCTTAGTAAATCCACTGCTGCACTTTTCTGTGTATTGTCTTAGCTTTAATTTTTCTTCTCTCAAGAGCTATGGCATAGTAGCCAAAACTGCTCCTTTAACATAAACTATCTTTGTTCCATGACAGAATCACAGTATCTCATCTCCCTTCATGCTCTCCTGGTGGCCTTGAATACTTAACTTGTGCATTATAATGGAGCAGGGAACAGAACAAATAAAAAGTCTTCAAATGTACCCAATATTTGAGGGTTTTTTTTAATGAATCCATTTTATGTCACCAATTTCATAACTAGCAGGTATTAAGAGGTGGCAGCAGAAGGCTAGGGGGAAGGAGGTGACATTGGAAGGGCTAAGGGGGCAGCAAATGGAGAGAAAGCAGGGACCAGTGGGAAGGATGGCATTTCCTCTTCCCCACATGTCATAGGCTCCCTTCTTGTGAGCATCTGATATAAATCTTTGGTTGTTTCTGGTATAAATCTTCAGTTGTTTCTAAGAAAAAGACCATGACTTTCTTTACATTGATTAGGGCCCTGTTGTGTTCGAGGGCAAACCTGGTGTTGACTGAACAGGAGACTCCGGTATGAACCAATACAGTTAAATCAACAAACAAATGGTACATTCAGGGTACAGCCAGATACTTTTTACTCTACCCGGGAGTTCCAGGAGGCACAAATGCAAACACAACAATTCAGAGCAAGAGACAGAAGCAAGGTCACAAACTGGCACTGAGTCCAAAAGCCAAGGATTCCATCCGCAGTTCTGGGAAATAAGGAAGGCAGGAATTCAGGATCAAGGCTTGGAATTCAAAGCAACAGGCAAGGTCTGGGTTCCTAACGGAAAAACAAACAAAGGTTAGCAGAACAGGATTTCAAGGCAAAGCAAGAGTCTGTTCATTGAATAAACAGCTCACAGAGGTTGGTGAGGAAAGTTGCTTCCACTCTGACCTCTGGTCAGCATCTCTCTTTTATTAGCCTAATGAGCTGACTCATTCCTGAAGCACAGGTGTTACTTCTTCACAGACTTTTGATTCTAGTTCCTGTAACAGCTCTGTGTCAGCAGAATGTCGATCACCATTGTGCAATTAACTGGGCACTCCTTCATCTCTCCTGAGCTGTCAAATGTATCTGATGTCTCCTGTGCTCAGCTGGTTCAGGAGATTCAGGCAGTGAGTGGCACTCTGACCTTTGTCCCATTCCTTTTGTCTTCTGCCAGAATGAGCAACCCTTGTCGCCTGATGCTTCTTTTGCTGGCTCTGCCTCTAAATCCAGCTGTTCAGGCAGGCATTCCACCAGTACAGGGCCTGACTCTTTCATTTCTACCTTGAAGGAGGAGGTAGCTGGTTGGCTCATGATAGGCCCCATGAGTACTGAGCAGTATTTGAGACAGAACCAAATGATTTCTGGCTTTTTACACTTTCAGAAATGCTTGGAAGGAAAGCTTGCAAAAAATTATCAAACCATAGTGTCAAAGACAGCCCCTCTGCCTGCCCAACACAGACCAGGAGTTCTCTTCACCAAGAGGCTGGCTAGCTATAATTACAAAGGGTTTAAAGGTACCTGTCTTATGTCTAACCAGGTAGTGCTACCACCAGTCCTTTTATATCCCTCCGGTTCAGAGCCAAAGGACAGATTTACCGGGCTCAACTAGGGAATCTTCCCTGCGAGGTTGGTCTCACAGATTATTCTAGAAGTAGTAACTGATAGTCTTAGGTGCCAGATAACTTTATTGCTGCAGTGGAGACAGAAACCAGAATTGGTGAATAAAATATATATTTATTTGAGTGCAGAATGTACTAATAAAAAGTGCAAATTACTTAGAATAATATTGTGGTGAATAAAACAAGAAAGCTAAAGCTTCACATGCAACACCATCATGCCCCCTGAATAGGAGTTAAGATAACTTATTTATTGTCTGAACCCCAGACCAGTTACTAGACCTAAGCACCAATCAGGGTTCAAGCAATGTATCCCAGAAACAAGAAAGCCAATCACGGAAAGGATGATTTCATTGGTTTCTGATTGGTCTCTGGTCATGTAAGAAGAGCAGTTTCACAGCACCAGGCCTTCCTACAGGACTTAATGGCTTTGGAAAGTTAACAAGCCAAGGCCACAGCAAACATCTTATCTTGCAGGTGCAGAGTTCATCGCTTTTCTCCAGCACAACTGTGCGGACTAAGGAGACTTAAAGACAACATGTTTAACAAGAGCAGGCTGCAGCCAGGCTGAACCAAACTTTTAAAGCAGACTCCATTTTGAATGAACCAAAGTTCTTGACAAATGGGGAACAGGTCATTTCCTTTTCTTGTGATATCAAATTATATAGAAGTTTAAGGAGGTCTGGCTGCAGCACCACGTCACTTCCAGTAAAAATCTGGAAGTGTCAGATTCATGGATAGCTTCATGGAGGATAAGTCTAACAGTGGCTACTAGCCATGGTGGCTGAGAGGAACCTCCATATTCAGAGGCACTAAACCTCTAAATCCCAGAGCCAGGATGCAATGTCAGGGGAAGATCTTGGCATCTATGCCCTGTTGGCCCTCCAGAGGAACTAGCTAGCAAATTTGAGAGCCAGGATGCTAGACTAGATGGACCACTGGGCTGATACTGCAGGGCTCTTTTTATGTTCTTATGACATAGTAGCTGTAGGAATGCCCAGAGCTACCATATATCCCTTCCATTGTGGGCTTGTGGACTGGCATTGTGGGCTTTTGAATTTTATTTTTATCCCACCACCACTCATAGCAGTGGCAGATATAGTGATCAGGGGGGAAGATCCAGCCCAACAAATAAGATTTAAAGGAAAAGAGAGAACAAGGAAGGCAGAAGTAGGAGTGGGGCCAGTTATCCAGATGGCCAGCCGAATATTTTGTCCACGCCAATGTGCCCAAGCCCAAATTTAAATGGCCTTGCCTCATTGTGGCTTGAATTTTCAAATTAGAGAACTTTGCATTTCAAGGTCCTTCAACTCAAATGTTGTCAGTATCACCATATCAGACAACAACATATTGCAGATGGGCACATCTACCATGGCCTTCACCAGCAGCCCCTTTGTCTAGTCTCTCTTTTCTCTCCTGCCTCTCTGTTTTTCCTAATCTTTTTTTGCTTAACATTGACCTTTGGAAGAATTTTTCAAATGTTGAAAGCTATTTCACAGCTTTTAAATGGTCCTCATAAAGGCATTATAAAAGCATATTGTGCTTGACTGAATATTTCATATAACAAGAATTATCTTTAATAAAGTATCCAGAACAGGGAAAAGTTGTTCCTGCTGTTTAGTAATTTTCATTCTTGTGAAATACAATTGATTGTCAATACTGTGCTCCACCACAACACTACTGTGTTCCACCACAGCGATACAGGCGTCCTCTTCGAACCTACTCCCATAACCGTGCTTGTGTTAAGTGTCTCCTTTGTCAGCCGTGGTGTACGGTACTGAGGGCTGATCCCTTTCCTTTAATTCAGACACTGTTTTCATTTGATATAAGAATGAAGTTACAATGAAGTCTTATTCCAGTTATGTGACTATAGAGCATAAATGATAATACACAAGAATAAAAAAACCCCAATTCAATCAGTAAACAAGAGTCTTCTGAATAACCACTTGTTGCACTTCATCAGAATTAAAAAGACCAGAGTGGTTTTTGGTTCCCTTTGTTTGTGCTTATTATTGCTGTTTTTTTAAAAAATAAATTAATAAATAAATCTAGCATGTTTTCCAGCATGTTTTGGCCTTGTAACAATTTCTCATCCCTCAGAACAGGATTGTAGTTTATGCCACTGTTTATGGTATGTATTATCTGTTTATTGCATATATGATCCTGCTCTCACTGTTGTGTATTTTTGTAATTCCGTTTTCTGCATAGTTTGACATATCAATTATGATACTTTTTTGTATCATTTCTGCTTTGTAATCCTAGTCCTGTTGTGTTGCCTGATGTCTCGTGCCATTGGGCTGCATTGCTTTACACTGTGTAATCCGCTGTGAGTCTGAAACAGTTGACAAAATATATGCAAATATAAAATTAATGATAATGAATTAATAATAAAAATAGAAAATGGGGAATATTTGCTTATTAGTACTCAGTATATATAATCCCCCCGACTTTTATCCTCACAATAACTTTGTGGAGTAGGACAACAAACTTTGAGTCCAGTGGCACCTTTAAGACCAATAAAGGTTTATTCAAGGTATGAGCTTTCATGTGCATACCCTGAATAAACCTATGTTGGCCTTAAAGGTTCCACTGGGCTCAAAATTTGTTCTACTGCTTCAGACCAACATGGCTGCCCACCTGGAGTGGAGTAGGAAACACTCAAAACTAGTGGCTGGCCCATGGCCACCACCTAGTTAACTTCAACAGCTTCACAAAGTTTCCGATCTAGGTCCAACATGCAGTCCACTATTTCAGATCTGGTTCTCAGAGATAAACAATACATCTTAGGGATGAGAATTTTGCAAGCTTCCAAGTTCAGTTTGAAAATCCTTACATCAGTTGTTTCTTCCTTGTAAGAAATGAACTCACACATTTTTGTTCACACACCATCTCCCCATAAAATGATCACACAAAATGATATGTGCATCACTTGCACATAAATGCTGTAAAAATGGCATATAAATGGAAACAACAGAAGAACCAACAACAGCATCAAAAATGAGGGGGATGAAAACAATGACAGCAGCAACATAAAGGATTAAAGAAGAACACGACCATAGAGGGTCAACCTTAGGACATATCCAGGAGTCAGAAGAAGCTCCAGCTTTGCGTAGAAAGAAGGGTTGCTTTTTTTGTCAGTCATTTTCCTGATTTAAATCCCCCCCCCCCGCATAACTACATGGAGCTCCCTTCTTGCAAGAGCTCTTTTATACACTGTAATGGAAGATGCTTCTACACAAGCACATATTGCAGTATACACAGTCCTGTTCCTTCTGTTGAAATGAATAGAGGCCATACCTCATGCATGCAGAGCTAGTTCACAATCACTGCCCAAGCAATCCAACTGGCCATTTGAGGGTGCCAAACTAGCAGGCGGTGGGGACATGTGAGGAAGCATCTGGTGTGGCTCATACCTGCCATCATCTCCTCCTAAGCCAGAACTGTTGACACCTGGGCCCCAAAGTGGACTGCAGAGGTGCTTGTTCTCCACCCTGCCTTGGACCTGCGAGAAGGACAGCAACAGAAAACGAGGCATGTATCTTCTCTCATGTCAATATTATTTCAGTCTCAGCCAAGCAAGCTGCAGCGGAAGCACCTCTCTTCGCTTTTTTTTTTTTTTTTTTTTTTGCAGCCAGCTGGGTAGCATGGAAGGAATGTGCTTGTGGCAGCCTATTCGTTTGAACTGGCTCTGTAACCATATACACCTTTGAGCATGTAGAGATTGTTGGGTATGTCAGGGATCACTGGTAATCAAGCCATATGGAAGGCTTTGTGAGAACAGAAGCATGGCGTCTCATCAACCAGGTTTTTCAACTGAGATTTCATTGGACCCTCTCCCTATTGTTTCAATGTACTGGGAATACATTGGTGTTCAGATGTGGGGGATATCTGAGATGCCAGCTGGTTTAGATTCCCAGAGAAGTTAAGTTTTTTGGTTTTTTTAAAAAACACAAAACTACAACAGTGTCATTCTCTGCTAAAATCACGATGGGTGTATTACTCTAAGAATATTGAGTTTAGAATACTTAGAAGTCATCTACTTTATGGATATTAATAAAGAGCTGAGGTGTGTGATCTCTGTCCACTCGTATTTTTAACAGTACAACATGCCTTATTTTATTAAGCAGGGAGTGAGGTGACAAAGTGTTTTAATAATCTTGCATGTTGTCTACTGCCCCATTCAATGGAATTATTTCTTTAGTGGTTTGAGTCTCTGGATTTTAACCGTAGGATTCTGTCCCGTCCCGTCCCCCAACACACTGCGGGTGCAAATAATGTTTGATATATGTAGGGAGGTAGAAATGGAAAAATAAGATTAAAATTGCTTATGTACCATTCTGGGATGGAGTATAACCTGTAAGTAACCTGCACTCTGTAACTTAAAATGAAGAAATGTTCCTGGTTTAATTTCTTTTTATATTATTTTATATTTTTGTCAGTAGTTTTGGTTCTCCACTTCTCATTGGTTTTGCAGTTGCCCTAGTGTTGCATGGACATACCATATAGCTTCCATAGACCACTGATTCTTCATTTGTACCCATGATGCATGTTGTTTTTTCTTATATACATATATTGTAATGGAAACTTATTAATGCAAACAGCATGGATCCAAATAAATGTACATATTTTCTGGAAATAATTCAATGGGAGAAAACAGAAAATGCCTGAACCTGTCTTTTCCCCTGTCCCAGGAACTGAAGGAGTCTGGAGGTGCATTTCCAATTGGGGAAATGGCATGGGAAGAGAGAGTTCCCTTCCATGGTGCCTAGGCCCCGATCCATACTATGTCCCTGCAGCAGATTCTTAGAACTGAAATAGAGGCCAGTGACTCATTTATGGAACTTCAGCATTGTACATGGTTTAGCCCTGAATCATATTGTTACTGTGTGTGGTCAGGGAAGGACATCTGCACTACATATTTGGTTTTGAAATACTTTGGCAGTCCTGGACAAAAGATATCGAGAGGGGATATTTCATTACTATTTTATTGCCCGTTTTCTGCATCAACTATACTGGTCCCCACCCTCTGATATGCCAGATACTGCTCTGCCATTTCTACTCCTCATTTATATAATTCCTTTATTTATTTCAAATACTGCTTTCCAACAGAGTCATCTAAAATACTTTCAGCTTCCTACATCTCGGTGTCTGTGTAAGCCCTATTAAGTGAACACTGTATCAAAATGAGCACAGTTGACATTCTGAAGGGATTTGTGTATGGTATGAATACATGCAGTTTTCACCACATCACATTTTTTTTTGTAATGCATTCGAATGCTAAAAGCTTGTTTCTATCGTGAAGCTACCCCCAGAAATTTTACTCCCTTCCTTTCTATCTCTTTTAAACAAATGTGTAGTATAGGGCTCCAGAACAGGAGGTTAGGTAGAGCATCTCCCTCTTAAAGACCTGAAGCTAGAGTTGGAACCTCTTCTTGGCCTAAGGCAATTTTCATAATGAAATGTCCTCTTTTAATATCTTTTGCCCAGGACTGCTGAAGTCTATCCGTTTAATGCTGTTTCAGATCAGCTTACTGGGTTAAAGGATGGTCGCATAGGTCAGATGATCAACTGCATGTTGATCTCTAGTTCACATATTTCTCTAGTTCAGCTACTCTACATCATGATTGTTCATGGAGCAAACTCTTTACAATTCACCTGAACAGGAAAGTTGCAGAAACCTCATTTCAAACAAGGAGACAAATATTCTGTGTGCACCAGAGTTACCTGCAAATCCCATTTGTTGGGCTCCATTCCCAAGTGTCTAATGTTGCCTGAATCTTCCAGTATCACTGAGAGTTGGGTGGCCCAAGGAGTGTCTGCCTACAGCCTTGAATGGGATTCTGATGGTAGATGCAACCTTGGCTCCAACCTGCTTAAGGAATTTTCTCCTCCATGTAGCATATATTTGGCAATGGTTTATTTTTCAACTGGATTCCAACAGGAAGATGATGTGTCCCCACTTGGCCACTAGAGATGCCACCAATTTAACAGTCAGCAGATTCAAAATTAAAGCAAATCTTGTCTGACATCTGCAATCAGTTGTGAGTCAATGCCTCATATATTCTTGCCTCACACCATCCTGAACAGCTTTGCAGCATGATAGTACCTCTAGGTTTTGTGTTTCATTTCCTTCTGCCTTGAAAGCCACTTCTGCATCTGCACAGCACATGGAATTGATTCTCCTCCAGGATCATGGATGGTTGGGTCAGGTGAAACAGAAAGAACTGTGAAACAGAAAGAACACTATGACCTTTATAAAGCAGTGTGAAATTCACATGTGCAGAATAACCTCAACAACCAAATAGGCTTCAATAAACCTCAAACACTAAGACTGATCATCTGCAGGAGTTTCACTGTACTGCTCTTGTTCAACTTCCTCCATGACTGCATCCCATCTATATCATTGTGCTGAACTGTGATTGTTCATGACACAAGCTAGAGAGCCAAGTTACTTCTGGGTCAGGTAATTCATTGACATTGGGAGGAACTATGACTCCCCTAAAGCTGTATGAACATGCAAATGAGAGAAATAATCTTGATGATTACACCGAATTGAATGAACCCCCAAAGACTTTTAAGATACAGAGTTCATCATCGCTGACTGATTGATTTGCTGACTGTTTATACAATTGGCTCTTGAGTGGCAAGCAGTCAAAACAGGTCTGTGGGACAGAGGGGAAACGGGGACTTTCATAAGGCTGTATGGGAATTCAATACATGGAATGCTGCCAATGGCACTGTACTGTGTTGTCTGAATGTTAGAAAAATAACTCAACAAACAGGTTCAATCTCCTTGCAAAGAGCCAAACAGCCTATAGGGAAAACAACAACAGAGCTCTACTCACAAATGGTGGGCAAAACATGAGCCAAACCAATGGGTATTTAAGTATTCCTACTGGCTACATAAATAAGTCCTTTCAGCACTGATCATTTTAAGATAGTTGAGCAGCTGAAGATGAGAACCAGATGTGAGATAATCATAGGCTATTAATTTTATTCATTGCATAGCATGATTATCCAAGTGCATACCTGTTATGCTTCTTGAGTTATTATTTTCATGTCATGACTCTGCAGGTAGAGCGATGCTGAAATTGGTCCCTGTGATCTTTTTAGAAAGCCTAAGTTAATAAACAAGACCAGGAGCACCTTGATTTCTGCAATGTTTCTGCAAGCCTGGTTATATTTTAAAGGGATTGAAGGCACACTCTGGATTCGCCATCAAGACTGCAGTTGCTATGGTTGCAAAGTGGCCTGTAAACCACTACTGCTCCATGGCTATCATAAAAGGCCATCATAAAGTTGACCATTATCATCCAGCAGGGAAGGGAATATGGAATTTAATGAGTACAAGTAGACTTTCTGTCTTCACATCAATGCTTAATGTCATCCTGGGATAACCTGTAAAATGTTATTAATTGCTGCAAGCCATGTAAAAGTAAAGTAAAGGATAGATCTTTCCACTGTGCAAATATTTAAGGTATTGCTTTCAGCTCTCTGATTTTCTGAGATCAACAGAATGCTTAGCTGCCAGTGTGGCAGACTTTTTCCCCAGTGAAAATAAGGGTTGGAACTTTATCTCCTGATTGTGGGTGGAAGCATTTCTGGAGCAGAACCAGAACCTTGAGCTTTCCACCAGGCTCTGGATTTTATTTGGAAATACATGGAAGGTGGGCCTAGTGCAGCTTCACCTAGGCTTGCCAGCTTCCAGGTGGGGCCTGGAAATCTCCCACTTTTGCAACTGATCTCCAGCTGACAGAGATCAACTCCCCTGGAGAAAATGGCTGCTTTGAAGGGTGGACTCTATGGCATTGTACCATGCTGAGGCCTGGTACCCCAAACCCCACCCTCTCCTGGAGCCACCCCCCAAAGTCTCCAGGTATTTTCCAACCCAGACCTGGCAACCCTAGCTTCACCCTGTATGCTCCGTGTGGGGTTGCAAACTCCAGATAGGGAAATTACCAGAGTTTTGGGGGTACAGCCTGGGAAGGGGAGTGTTTGAGGAGGGGAGGGACCTCTGCAGGGTATAATTCCATAGAACCCACCTTACAAATCAGCCATTTTCTCTGGGGAACTGATCTCTGTAGCCTGGAGATCTGTTGTAATTCCAGGAAATCTCCAGACCCCACCTGAAGGTTGGCAACTCTTGGTCCATGACCTCCTGCACTCTGAGTGGCCGGCAATAACTGCTTCCTTGGAACACCACTGTCTTGGCTCCAGAACATGCACATCTGGCAGTGCAAAATGGATCCCTCTCACTCTACACCCAATACTTTTAGCAGCAGACTTGCTAGCTTCCATTGATCTAGGTGACCGATACAGAAATATCACCAAAAGTGCTGAGTCAGTTATCTTTGGAGGTGTACATCAGAAAAAAAAAGATGTGCAGTGCAATCCGGGCATGACTACTCAAAAGCATGCCCCCCCCAGGTGCAACATGATGGTCCTTCACAAGGGTACTTAGCTTTAAAACTTTGTGTCCTGTATGTCTAATCAAGTACCATTGCAATACTACTGATGGAATTTATTTCCATTGAAGGTTAGGTCTTGCTGATCTAACCCCACAGAATGGTAAAGCTTCAGAAGTCTACAGTTTTAGAACTAAAAATAAAAACCACAGAATCATAATGGAAGGAAGGGACACATAGCTCATTATGTTCCGCCTCTGGTCTTGATGCATTTACTGTGAAAACTTATAAGGGACAGAATGGTTATCATGGACACTGGGACCTTTCTTATTGGGCTGATGGTCTGGGAGCTGTCTTTCCTGGTTGCCCCACAGGGCCCAGTCAGCCTGAGGAGGGTGGTGCCATAAGTACCCGGCCCAGGGAGTCATGCAGGGAGGGTACTGCCACCAGCAAGCCAGGCAAGGAGGATACTGATGTACCATACTTCATTGGCAAGGAGCAAAGTGGTGTCTCTTTTGTCACAGTCAGCTCTTCTTCCCTCCGTCAGGTGGGCAGGGAAGGGGTGTGGCCTCTTTGAAGGGCAGCTTTCTTCTGCCCCTGAATCCTATGCAGAGAGCTCTTCTTATAAGTTTAATTTTTCTGCTGGTATCAGAGACACAATTCATCTGGCCCAATTCTCCAGTGCAATGAATGTATACTGTTTCCAAAAGTGGAAAGCCAGATGTCTCCAGGAAACTCAAGTGTGTCATGAGGGCCAGCTAAGAAATCAAGGCAAAGACAGAGAAGAAGATTTCATGAATGGGGGAAAAAAAAAAAACCTACAACGGTATGAATACTTACTCGGAACTTTGAAGTAATCCCCATTATACACAGTGGGTTTATTTCTGAGCTAGGAAAGCAGAATAAATGATGGTAGGGTCGGCGCAGGGCACTCTTGAAACAAACTAAGTCAAACTAACTATGGCAAGTATAAGGTGCCACATGAAATGACCAAAAACTTAAAATTTAGTGATTAATTTTGTAGTTAGAGAGGCTCGTCATAATCTAATGCCCTAAATTGTAATTTACATAGCATGTTAATTAATCTGCCTCTAGAAAGGAGAAAATAATATAGCATAAAATAAGTGAAAAGATCTCTAATTCATATCTATGGTTCTAGCTTCAGCCCAAAGAAAGGCAGTGTGGTAATGATTAGGGCTGCCAGACAACTGGCTGTAGGGTTGGTGGTAGGGACGAGGGAAGGGGTCTGAAACATTGTCTGCACCACTATATCACCTCTGGTAAAACCCAGAATTGGTGTAGGTAGCTCTAGGAATTGCCAGAAACTGTATGGTACACTAGGACTCTAGGCAAGTAGGTTCTAGGCAACTACAGCTGCCGTAGCGAGATGCCTGGCAGCCCTAGACAAGAGTCAGAAACATAATCTGGGTTTCCGGATTTTAAGGTCCCCTTTCCCACAGATACTGATAGTGACCAACCTTGGTCTACATCTGAACAGTGCCTTGTTACTGAAGATCTAGTTTCCCCCACCATCTCCAATACAGAAGAATTTTGTTGTACAAGTATTTTGTTCTATTCTAAAGAGAAGTCGGACAGAACAGAGCATGACTGCATTTATAAATCTTTATGTCCCATGCAGTTGGTACAGATATAAACACACAGTTTAGGGATTCCCCAAGTAGCTTAACTATCCAAGTCAGTTCGAGGTGGGCATCCATGTTCCACCTTTAAAGGTGCCACTGGACTCTAACTTTGTTCTATCAAAGTCAATCTCAGGGTCTTTGGCACAGTTTCGGGATGGCACTATGCTGATCATGGTGTTCCCCAAACAAAATGGGTCTTATTCACTGCAGCATTTTTGATAGCACTGAAGGCTAGGATTTATATCCTATTTAGCTCAGAAGATGTTTTTTGTGCTGTAGCCCAAAGATTCCAGGATTTTAAAAACATTAGTTCATTTGTTTTTTTGCTAAAGCTGAAAAAAAATGCGGGAGTGTTTTATGGTGATGCACCAAAGTCTGCATGCTACATAACAGCCAGAATGGATGAAGAGAGCAGCTGAAATCTGGAAGTTTTATTGAACTCAACTGGTCAACTTGAGCTTGGATGATATATCGCCCAATGCCTGTTTCTTATTAGTTGAAGTACCCCGCCCTCTTTAACTAATACATTTTACTTGGTTTCAGTTTTATGGCTATCTATGGCCCAGGTGAGCCCAATTTGTTAGATCTTAGAAGCTTAGCAGGGTTGGCCCTAGTTAGCACTTGGATGGGAGACCACCATGGAAGCCCAGGGTTGTTATGCAGGGGCAAATGACCTCTGAACATCTCTTGCCTTAAAAACTCCATGTGATTGCCATAAGTCAGCAGCAACCTAACAGCACTTTCCACCATCTACATGGATACTATATTCAAGACAGTTGATTAGTTTGAAGTTGTTTGTGCTATTTCAATCAATCTTGTTGTGATCTCAGGATCACAGTACTGCCACCAGCAATCCTCTATCAGGTTTCCCCATCCCTCCTTGTCATAAATAACTGGGGGAAACATATAAGATCGTATTATTTCATTGTGTATTTCTCTATCCATCCTCGGAGGCAGCCAATAATGCTAGGTAGCAGCAGGGAACACACAATATGATGAAATGTCAGGCATTTCCCTAACTATGGAGAAATAAGGAGAATATTGGACAAAGGCTTGCTATTTCCAGTGGCGACTCTGTTATAGCTACATTTAATTTTGCACTGAAGTCTCCACCAGCAGTAGCCACTTGCATCACTGCAGCACCAATCTTCAGTGAGTGCATAAGCAAATGGTGGACAAAAACTATCTAAATTTAGTGAGAAGCCACCAGGCTGTAGGCATTTTAGTTTTCTCTCTGTTGAATGTGAATTGTGTGATAGTTCAGTATCTCACCTTTTGCATGAACCCATCTGGTTTCCAATAAATGTTTTATTTCATATTAAATTTTCAAAGCCATTAATCACAGGTAGAGTCCCTGGTTATGTTAATATAAGACTATCTTTTTATTATGCAGATTAAGAATAAGCAGCAAGGTAGATTTTCCCCTAGAAGGAATATTTGTTAGTATTATATTGGATAGAAACAAAAATAAATGATCTTTATAGAACTTTTTATATAGAGGGGGAACAGAGGATAATGGAATGTAGAAATCTTTAAAAACAAGTACATTCTAATACTCCAATAAGCCATTTTTCATACATGCAAATATATATACACGCTCCCAATCTAGAGCTCTAATTCCCTAGTGCCAGAATGAAGGTTCTGCCTGTGTACAAGGTACAAGAATGGTGGTATTGCCTACTGCAGAGTTGGAGGTTCAACAAAAGGGAACAAAGCCCTAGAAAACCAAGAAGGGACTCAGTTTGGGACAAGTCAATTGACCCAAATCCAGCTACTCAGGTTGATTGGTATTGGAATATTACCATGTCCAGAACATGCTCCCCGATTGTCTAGATCACTGGTTCCCAAAGTGGGCAATACTACCCCCTCGGCAGTGCTGGAATGATCCAGGTGGGCTGGAACAATCCAGGTGCAGATCCCCAAACTGCATCTTTTTGTCCACTTCTTGACGGTAGATGTCCAGGGGGGCGCTGAGTAATTTTTTTTCTGAAAAGGGGGTGGTAGGCCAAATAAATCTGGGAACTTCTGGTCTAGACTCACTTGAAGATGTATGAAACAGAACAGAATGACCTTGGGAAACTACATGCAGACAGAATGAAGAAAACAGGCAGAAAGAGACACAGCAGTAAGCTAAGTATTGCCTTGGTGCACTTGTCCGCTCAAAAGTAGTTAACAGCTGACCAGTGCTTCGCCTCATAATATATTTTTCAGAGCTGTTCACAAAGAAAAAGAGACTGCATTTATACCCCACCCTTCACTTCCCAAAGAAGTCTCAGACCAGCTTACAATCTCCTTTCCCTTCCTCTCCCCACAACAGACATCCTGTGAGGTAGGTGGGGCTGAGAGAGCTCTTTCGAGAACTGCTCGTGAGAGAACGACTCTGAAATAACTTGTAACTAACCCAAGGTCACACCAGCAGCTGCATGTGAAGGAGTGGGGAATCAAACTTGGTTCTCCCAGATTAGAGTCTGCATTCCTAACCACTACACCAAACTGGCCGTTGTCTCCCCTCCTTTGCTGCTGCAGGTTCTGTCTTGATTTATTTTGCTAATTCTGGGCCAGACTATCCAAGAAGAAATGAAAAAAGAAAGAAAGAAATAGAACCCCTTAGGACTTTGTCTTGTTTGATCTCTCCCAGCCAAACAGGAATCACATGGAAAAAGACACAATTGTGATGCCAGTCAGCTCTGTGCTGATGTCACTAAAGACCAAGCAATGCTGATCTCTCTATAGGCCAAGCCATACTTCCTATACACGAATGATCATAGCCAGCCTAGGGACCAATCTAACAGACATTTCCAAAGCAAGCCTTGAAAATTTCCAAGAGGGGAGGGAGGCTTTCAACACAGATGAAGAACAGGCCCTCATTTGGATCAGCCCTCATTAGAAGAGCAATCTCCAAATTCACTGCAAACTTAAATTTTGGGGGGGGGGGGGGGGGGAAATCTAGCAACAGCCTTGGGATATGCCAGTTTGGTGTAGTGGTTAAGTGCGCGGACTCTAATTTGGGAGAACCGGGTTTGATTCCCCACTCCTCCACTTGCACCTGGCTGGATGACCTTGGGCAAGCCATAGCTCTGTACCAGCTGTTCCCTCAAGGACAGCTTGGGAAAGAGCTCTCTCAGCCCCACCTACCTCACAGGGTGTCTGTTGTGGGGAGGGGAAGGGAAAAGGAGTTGGTAAGCCACTCTGAGACTCCCTTGGGGAGTGGAGGGCGGGGTATAAATCCAATATCTTCTTCTATGCATAACCTTGAGAAATTTTCTAGCATGTTCATACTCTTTTGTCTTCCCTAAACAAAACAAACAAAAAAAAATCATATGTATAATTTGAAAAGAAACCTGACGTTTGCTTACACTCCAGCTGAAATCTCATTGGCAAGATGAGCAAGACAGGCAAACAGGAAACAGGTACAACAGAGGGTTAAAGGTGACATTTTTGGCCAGCCAGCAAACTGCCTCTTTCTGCTTCCTTCTTCTGGTTTCTTGGTTGGCTTGTATCAAGCAAGACATGATTACGTTCAATGTAACCATCATGGTGCTTCTTTCCCCACCACTCCAGAACAGTGATACACAGACTGTCCCATTCATTTACATGGAGTGACTCTTAAGTGTTGCACAACTGTTTCTTCCACTAAAGTGAATGGAGCATCTATGTGGCTAGTAAAGCTTTACGGACACTCTTGTGCTTTTTATTGCAACACATTTTAAATTGGGATGTTTCTTTGGACACAAACTTTGATTGTATGTTACACTGACTCTCACTTTTTTAAAAGGCTGATACAGATTGACCAGAGCAGTGATTGGCATTAGTTTTCTCTCTCCCCCCCCCTTCCTCCCTCTGTATATGTGTATATAACATATGAATTCTCAGAAACATAATTATAACCTTTGGTTCCTGGGAAAAATCATCTTTCACAACATGATATCTAATTGATTGCTTTGGCGAGACAGATCTCCAAAATGGAATGTATGTTTGTCATATCAAATTAGTAACAATGTGGGGGTGGGTAGCTGAGGTACTCAGAACCAGAGAGACATAATCAATGGGAAAGAAATCTGTACAGACAAAAATAAAAGTTTCTCTCAACTATGTTCTGATGATTAACTAAACATTTAATCCCAGCCTTGATTCACTAGATTTGCCTTTAGCCAGGTTCCATCTCGCTCACGCTCTCGCACCGCCCTGGGCATGTTCTCTTCAGATCTGATCAGTGCCATTACAAGCAAACAAACTGGTAAAAGCTTCTGCATTAGAGGCATATAAACAAAGGAGATGTTTCCTAGCATAGTGATTGGCATTTATGTTCAGCTGCATCCTGTTGTATCCTATGTGTATTCCAGGGTACAGTACCACTGTTTATGTTCAGCATTGTTATCCATAGAGATTAAACCCAGGAAAACATATGAAGCTGCCTTAAACTGAGATTCTTGCGGTGTGATCCTAAGAATATTTTCCTTGGAGAAAAGCCCCACAGAGTACACTTGAGCAGGATTCTGAGCGAACCTGCTTAGAAATGCACTGTTAGTCTATCAAGGTGGATATTGTCTCCACTGACTGGCAGTGGCTCTTCAGAGTCTTAGGTGGAGGTCTTTTACATCACTTGCTATGTTGTCCTTTTAACTGGAGGTGCTGGGGACTGAATCTGGGGCCTTCTGCCTACAGAACAGACACTCTGTTGCTGAGTCATATGCCCATCCCTTCAAGACAAGCAGCAGAATTTCAGAAGTGGAAGAGTTGTCCTTACTGCAAAACTATCTCTGCCAATGGGCTCCCGATAGCCCAGCACAGCTGTGGCGCCCGGGAGCGGTTTTGCCGCCTCGCACGATGCGAGGCAGCAACAGAGCTGCAGTGCGCATTGCGTGCCAGGTGGGGGCAGGGCTTAAGTGGGAAGAGCCGTTGCCCCGCTCCCGCCTGTTCAGTTCGCTGCGTGCTCACCCACCCGCCTGCCCTGGTTGCAGTGTAGGCTTCTGCCAGTCGCCTTTGGGGGGCAGGTAGGAATTTTTATGCTTCATCCTGTTTGGCTCGTGGATGGGGTGTTTTTTGCCTACCTTACACTGTTGCTGGTGGTTAAGGGCTAGATGGTGGTTGGGTATTAAGTAGACTGGTCACTTGGCAGGTTTATGCAAGCAAGAAAATGGAACTGGTGGGTGCCTCACGGCATATCCTGATTGGGAACAGGAGGTCATCAGGAACCACCCTAGGGCCTTGCGATCTGGGGAGGTGAATGGAGATCGCCTATGGGACCCTCTCAGACTAGGCTCCTCCCTGAAGGTCTGTGCAGCCTCAGGGGTAGGTGCCCCTGGGAGAGGATGCCAGTATGCCGGGCTGCCGGTTACAAACCAGAATCTGACTGGCTCAAGACTGGGGCTAGGTGTCCCGCCCATATCAAGGGCAAGGAGGCCGTGTCTAGGAAAGACGCCTGCCTTACCTGTTCCTGTGCTTGCTTAGTTTTGCCCGTTGCTGCATGTTCTGTTTAAATAGTTAATAAAGTGGCCCTTGTTTTGATTCCAAACTGTTGTCTGTCTTGTTATTTGTGCTGGGGTGGCAAAGGGTTTTACTATGATTCAGCACCCTCAATGCTATCAGGCTGTATTTCAGCTGCTGTGATGACTAAATAGCTCCACCAAACCAGTGTAACTAATCAAGAAAGATTGCAGTCCCTAAGACTTTGGGTTCACACCCATATTGAGTGGCCAAAATAGAACATGAGATTAGGATGTGGGGTAAAATGGGAATTACCATAAATAATCAAGAGATTTTTTTTTTCTTCTGGAGGTTCTCAAGTAGACTTGATTTTTGTCAAGTTATAACTAATTACCACATTTAAGGAGATTACAACTGATTAGTGATGTTGAAGGTGGTAGGATTGCCTTCCATGTACCATTGTTTATGACAAATATATCTCAGCCACCAGTTTGTGGAAGTTACTGGTTTAAGAGGCGATTTAATACACTCCTAAGGTTTACATGAAACTTGAGAATTCCGTGATAGCCCATTTTATTGCAAGAAATATGCAGTCAATTGAGCTGGAAAGGAACTTAGTTCATAGGTAAGAAATGAGATAATATCTCAAACTTTGGAAGGGGCATGCCTTAAGAAAGAACCACAGCTCCATATCTGCTGCCAACTGCACTATATTTGGCAGCCATTGTGAAGTTTAGGCATATAGATTAAATTTAATTTTTTGGCACCAGCAGTGGGAGTAACAGCAGAGGGATTCAGTATGGGGCTTGGGACAGGAAGTCTCAGGAGACTGAGGAAAGCAGGCGAGGAATAGAAATAGGTAAGTTGGTAAGCAAATAAGCCACACAGGTGATAAGCAGAGCATCCAGTAGAGGCATGGTTATATCTTGTCCATTACGCCAAATACGGTTTGCTCAGACTAAGGTTCCATATACACATCCTATTGGCCCTCAAGCCACCACCACCCCATTTTAAAATTGTTTAAATTGGCATAATTAATTTAAGATTATATAATGATATGTTGTTATTCATCCTGAGGCCTGCACTAGCAGGGGAGGGCAAGTTAAAAAAATCAAATAAATAAATAAATTCAGCTACTATATTGCTGCTAACCCCTGGTCATGTGCAGTAGTAGTACCCAAAGTCAACTGAAATTAGGCCAAGAGCTCTCCTTCTGAGCACAGTTTGAGAACACTATGCCCTGGATCCCAGGAAGCATTTCCACTGACAGAAAAATTTCCATCAGCAGAGCAGGATTTCTCACCTCCACTCTCCCACTGCAACTCAATATGCCCTACAAAATGTTGATTCTAAGAGATAGACAGCCCCATCAACAGCATGCCAGGGGGCATTTTGGGCTGTAGAGGGAGCAGGGAGTCAAGGAATGCACACACACAGTTGGCAAAAATCCCTCTACCAGACAAAGACCGGTGCCTGCCCATAGAGCAGGCTCCAGTGTTTGTCCAAACCCTCCCCCTTCCAAAGGAAGCATGAGGGTCAGGCAAGCCAATGGGGGCTCAGTCCGGGAGCACTGGTCAATTGAGGGCTGGCTTGCCAGCCAGGTTGGGCGGTGGCCACCCTCCTTCCTCAGTCCCCACCCACCTGTCCTCTTTCTAGACCACATGGGATTAGCTAATCACCAGTTTCAGAGCTGAGCAGGATTTTTTTGGGCCTCACTCAGATTGGCTGTTTTGCATGTTCAGAGGGGGTGAGGTATAAATAGGCTTGGTAAAGCTAACCAGGCCCTAACTTGGAAGGCAGGAAAAGCATGGGTTGAGGGAATTCTGAGTTGGTAAGTGATGGGAGGGTCCTCTAACTGGGTACCTCTGGACTTTGCAGTCAGGGTGACTCAGTTGGGGGCCTCCTTGGGTTGGCAGAGCATATGATGAGCTTTAAGGCTTTGCAGTCATGAGCTGGAATGTGCCCTCCCTCCCCTCTACACACTGGCTTGTGGGCCATAACGAGTAAAGTCCAGAAGAATCCCAGGCCTGGCTCTGAGCCAGGGTGGGTTTGCCCTCTTAGGAGGCTCACTTTGGAAGTGCTTTAATGTGTTAATGAGATGGTGCCGATCAGTTTATGTCTAAATAAAATTCCCAGTTTAACCCATAACTTGTGTGGTGTTTCATTTAAGGGGTGGTTGGGCAAATGCTCCATGGAGACCAAGCCTATCTCTTTCCTTCAGTTATGTCACCAAAATTTGTAATTATTTGTTTCAGTAAATGGATTTGTCTTAGCCTGATTGACTTGATTTCTCAATAATATCGGGGAATTAGAGCTTATTATAAATATGGCAATAGGCAAAAGGGAACAACACCAATATATACAGAGTCCCACTTCTTCCAGAAGTGCCAGAAATAGACAAGGAGGCTGGCTTCAGTAATAAATGGTTTCCTTTCACTGAAGAATAATACTAATTCAACCAATACAACAATCACACACACAGTTATACAGATACTAGGAATCTTAGACAGAGCAAAGACATCTGCATTAGCAGGATTAACACTGGTGTCCGTCAAGGGTGATATTTACCTGTCCGGAGAGATGTTGTGTTCCCACAGGAAAAATAAGGGGAGGCTATGAGGGGAGTAGGAGAGCATGTCCTGAACCCGCAGCAACATGTAGAGACTCTGGCTGCGCAACCAAGAGCCTTAGAGGTAGGGTAGGGTTAGAGGTAGGAAAGCTAGAGAGAGAACACATTGCTGGGTGTCCTCTGTTATAGGGGGGCTCTGGGGGAGAGCTTTGCTGGCCATCTCCCTTGAGACCACCCCTTGATGGTCCACCCCAAAAGTCCTGTCTGCAAGAGGGAAGGGGCTTAAGGAGTTGGGCAATGTTAAAACTCTACCTGAACTGTGACAGAGACACCTGGAGGGTCGATGTGACTCTTCAGCCAAACCCTTTGTTTTGCTGATTGCTCTTATTGTCTCAGGGCTGCAGAACTGGTTTCCTAGCTGGCTGAGTTTATTGTTCACAGAAGGTGGGAAAGAGTCTTTTGTGCCTTCATAGCAGAGAAGGTTGGGGAGGGGGTTGCCTGTGTAATGAAGCAGAGCTTCTCTAATGGCATCTGGAAACACATGTATAAGCCACAATGGTGAGTGGCCATTTCTGTGTGTGTTCTGTGTCAAGGGATGTCTCTGGGAGCTGGCAACTTCAGGAACCACTGGCACATTGTCTCAGGTATCGGCTGGCATGTGTGTACAGCTGGCATCACGATCTGGTCACATTGCATCTCAGTCCCTCTTATACATTTAGCAACACAGTCCATTATTAACACTTAGAGACTTTTACGTCTATAAAAGTGCATAAGCGCCTTGCAGGGCAACATTTGCATATCTCATAATGCTTGGCTATAGTATGAATCAAACCATTTCCATTTTTAAACATCTCAGAATGTAGAATAAGATTAGGGCTGCCAAGTCCAACTTGGGAAATATCTGGGGACTTTGGGGGTGGAGCCAGGAGACTTTGGGGGTGGAGCCAGGAGAAAGGAAGTGACATCATTTTGTGATGTCACATCCTGTGATGTTGCTTCCACATGCTTCCACATGAACTCATGACGTTTCCTAATACTGAATCAGGCCATTGGTCCATCAAGGTCAGTATTGACTACTCAGACTGGTAGTGGCTCTCCAGGGTCTCAGGCTGAGATCTTTAATGTCACCTATTACCTGATCCTTTTTTAGCTGAAGAGGCTGATATCTCCTGCATGTCAAGCAGATGCTCTATCACTGAGCAACGGCCCTTCTGAATCCTTCCTCATCTCGGCAAAATATGAAGCACTAAGTGCTACACAAGTGCTAAATATGATTTTCATATCATAAGAACAGGAGAGAAGCCACAGTGGATCAGCCCATCCAGTACAGCCCATCCAGTACAACACTCTGTGTCACAACAGTGGCCAAAAATACCAGGTGCCCTCAGGAGGTCCAGCAGCGGGGCCAGAACTCCAGAAGCCCTCCCACTGTTGCCCCCCAAGCACCAAGAATTCAGAGCCTCACTGCCCCAGACAAAGTGTTCCATTTAGACCTTGTGGCTAATAATAGCCACTGATAGACCTCTGCTGGATGGGGACAGAGAGAGACAGACAGACAGACAGACAGAAAAAAGAAAGAGGGAGAGAGAGAAGGGAAAAAAACTGGCAGAGGCACTTACTTCCATTTAGACCTTGTGGCTATAATAGCCACTGATAGACCTCTGCTGGATGGGGACAGAGAGAGAGAGAGAGAGACAGACAGACAGAAAAAAGAAAGAGGGAGAGAGAATGAAAAGAGCTGGAAGAGAAACTCACCTTGCCAGCCACATGCAAAAGCAGCTCCTTCAGTCCCTCCTTAATCTCTGGGCGGACCTCTCTTGCTGTGGAAGCTCTCTTGCTGACTTCTTAAAGGGGAAATGTCTGGCGAGGCTTTTTACTGCAGGGCAGGCTCTCTGCAGACATTTCCCTTTTAAGGCAGCCATTTTGTCCCCCCGGTGGCCATCTTTGGAAAAGCGGGAGGTAAGCACTAAAAATCAGTGTTTCCCCCGCCCTACCGGGGGACTTGGCAGCCCTAAAGATTATGTGTGTGCTCAAAATATACTTTCAATTAAAGTCTATTTGTAGTCCAAATCCTAAACACAGACAGAGTTATGCAAATGCCCCCCTGCAGTAATTCCACAAGCACCGAGTTACAAAAATGTAGCGAACTTTCTTAGACAGAAGGCAGTGCCTCCCCTGGATGTGACTTGCTCATAACAAAACAATTTATAACAACCGACATGGAAAGTGAAACTGAAACAAAACTAAATGCTTCACCATGTCAAAGTAACAAAGTACAGCTGAGCAAGGAAATGTTAGTACAATAATAGTTTTGCAGGATATTGTTAGGCTTTACAGTTAGAAGAGTGCTCTAGGCTTTAGCACAGCAGAGCTCTTCTGGTCATGAGGTGTGTATGTGCAAGCAAGAAACAAAAGTTTCATGGAGGCACTTGATATTTCAAAACTAATCATAGGCTTTTATTATATCAACGCCATACTAGATGTGACAGAGGAGAGATAGGTTCTGTAATCTAGACTAATTAGCTAGATGGATTAAGATACAGGAAACCATCCTGCTCTCATGTTGCCAAGATGGATTCAGGAAAAATGTGCAGAGAGAGTGCGGGAAAGAAGCCAGAAGGAAATAATTTTTCCCGAAGAGTAGCATTCTACACAACAAAAAGGATAGTCTCAGAGAGAGAAAGGGTATTTATTTTCCTAGCCTGTCTATCTCTCAGACTCTGTTGCAATCTTCCTGTGTAGTCTGAGGCAGGAGGTAGCACAAACCAATCTAACCGATATAACTCCCCAAAAGTGATTCCTAAACAGAATAGCATGTTTCAAAGCCCCTTTACTTCAACTGACTCAGAGGTATAACTCAGTGTAGATCCAGATTACACTGCAAGACTACACAGGATGGTGGGCAAACAGGGAAAAGTTGCCCACTCTGGTTTGGGAAATTCCTGGAGATTGGGATGGAGCTTGGCAGGGATGTGGTATCACTGAGTCCACCTTCCAAAGTAGTCATTTCCACCAAGTTAACAACTATGTAGTCTAGAGATCAATTGTAATTCAGGAGATCTACAGGTTCCACTGGATGTTGGCAACCCTAGGTCAGGACCTTTTGGAAAAGAAACTGTACAGACTTGGAGCTTGCCCAATTCCCCACCTGAGCGACATTAATAATTTATGAGCCAATACCAAATCAATCTAAGGGGCATTTGTCTACCACTTAGGGTTGTCAGATCCCCCGGTGGAGGTGGGGGGGGTCCCCTGCTGCCATGCCCTTCCCCTAACCATTCATCTGATGGCCAGTGGGGGACTTACCATTAGAACGGAAAAGGCATAGCCTTGTTGCTGGCATCACACAGGAAGTGACATCATCATGCCAGTGATGTCAGGGGAAACACTGCTATTTGAGCAAAAATTCTATGGTAGAAGCTAGTTTTACCATACAGTTTTTGCCCAAATACCAGAGCGTCGCCTGGACATCGCTACTGTGATGGCATCACTTCGTATGTGTTTTTAGGCCACCTTTCCACCTGATCAGGGGCCCCACAATGGCAAACATAAAAACATTACGATATTTGAACAATTAAAATCATTTAAAATTATATAATAACTCAATAAAAATGCATATACAAACTACAACAGAACCAGGGAGGAGTGTCAATAACTGTTACTGGGGATATACAAAATGAAATAAAAAAGTCTTCACCCATTGGCAAAAGACATTGATAGAAGGAGACAGACAAATTTCTCTGGGGAAGGAAATCTAAAGTTTTGGTGCTGTGACTGAGAAAGCCCTTTTGCTGGTTGCCCACACATCTAGACCTAGATGTTAGAGCAACTGAAGTAAGGCCTCCAAAGATGACCAGAGTGAATGGGTAGGTTAATAAGTAAGAAAGCAGTTCTTAAGGTATGTTGGTCATGGGCCCTACAGGGCTTTAAAGGTCAATATCAGTACCTTGAATTGAGCCCAGAAGCAAACTGGAAGCCAGTGCAGATGGAACAAGACCGGAGTGATGTGGTCCCTACCACCCACTCCAGTCAACATCCTGACCACAGCATTTAGAATGCTTAAGATAAGCATCTCCAAACCAGCCTGCTCAAAATGAAAATCTGACTTGGTGAGACTGGTCATGGATCTTGCCCAAAGCTGTATAGCATAGCAGTAGTCAACATGAAAGGTTGTGATGGAAACCCCAGGCAGTTTTTTATATTACTAGATCCTTCCATTGCTGCTAGCATGCTTCGTGGTTCCTAGTCCCATCTGCCCATATCACCCAGCAACTCAGTTATTCGTACT
Source organism: Lepidodactylus listeri (assembly GCA_029233225.1). Taxonomy (NCBI): domain Eukaryota; kingdom Metazoa; phylum Chordata; class Lepidosauria; order Squamata; family Gekkonidae; genus Lepidodactylus; species Lepidodactylus listeri. The sequence goes on from JARCFY010000013.1 coordinate 45,470,791, forward strand.
TTTCAGCAGTTCTAACAAAGTGTCAACAAGGCAAGAGTTAACACTTCAATTAACCGCCCATATTCTAGTCAGGCATTTTTAGCACCGCAAGAAATATCCTCCTGCTTGGCAGAAAATAACTGCCCATGGAAGGAAAAACTCACATGGATCTCAGCAGTGTTTTTTAAGTAATTGCCTTTACACCGAAACATCTGTTGGCAGTAAACATCTATGACTTATGCGAACACAGTAGAAAGAGAGATCTGAGTCTTATCTCTCTTCTTTATTTCCTTCAGAAAACACCTCACTATTTTCCTTCCCTCCTTATTTATCTTGCCTGCACTGTTGTCAGAACGAGGGAAGGTCATGCAGGCATTCAGACTGTTTCGAAGGAACAACTTGAAAAACATCACCCCTGCCAGTCCTGGGAGGTATACCTTTGTTTCTGGTCTGACAAACAGCTCTTCAGTTTGCAGCTCGCCTCCTCTAGGCTAGACTTCTATATTTCAATTTTTTTTCCTCTTGTATTAAAAAAAGCCCTAGGTAACTTCCTTCCTGTCTAATGACTACTTGAGAGGATTCATAGTTACAGAAAATCAATCTTTTAAATGGTATCGAACAAGGCTCTCAGAATCTCAAGGTGAATAGCTCAGTCTTCCCTGATTAAACATGACACAACAGCATCAAAGTCTGTGGCAGAACTGTTTTTCTGACTGTCATTCAGCCCTGCTCAGAAAGAGCATTGCTGGTTTCAGACCTGTGGTGTGCTTTGACTCTGCCCTCCCCCCCAAAGATTAAGGGCAGTGTTCTTCGGTTCTTTTTCTGAAAAAAGAAGAAGAAGAAGAAGACACACTGGGGTCCAAACCACATGAAAAAGTAATGTGCATGCAACTGCCCGCGGCCTGCAGCCCGATTGCCCGAGGCCTAAAAAAGAGGCCTGCTGGTCATTCCTGAGAGAGGCCCGGTCCACGTCTTGGGCTGTGTTGGCCTGTACTGCTCACTCATGTACTCCTGCAGATTCCAAACCTTTTGGGCAGATGAACAGCAGGATCAGCATATTCCAGATTTCAAAGCTTCAAGGTATGGGGTGACAGCCAAAGCCATAGCAGTAAACTTAGCTAATGGCCAAGAGATATAATGCCCACCATGGTAGCATCACTGCCAAAATGATGACATCATTGTATTCAGAAAAAGGAAGCCAGGATGACTCTCAGAACTTTTCAGCAAAATTTCAACAGGGCAGGGAATGCCTAGATGTTTCTCAAGATTTCCTTGCCAGGTCTTGGGCCCGTCCAGGCTACTTCAACCTATTCAAAAGATGAACAAGAAGAGATTTAGGAGATATGTGGAGGTGAAACTACACAGTAGTACTTGCTATAGGACAACAAGAGGAGGAGGCCAAGAAGGCCTTTGTCCTATATCTATCAATGCCAACCTCCAGGTAGGGCCTGGAGATCTCCCAGAATTATAGCATTTCCAGTTATAACCAGAATAAAATAGCAGACCCCAACAATCTCCCTTCCTCCCCCAGAGACCCCCCATCCCCTGTTCGAGTTCTCTGCTATTGCTCTGGCAGCTGGATGGAGGGGAAAAAATGTTGTAGGATAGATAACATTACATCACTTCCTGGAACTGATTTCATGCCTTTGAAGGAATTTCCAGGAACTCTATGATTTACCATAAAGTTTCAGGCAATTCAAAGAGTGGCATGACATCACTTCTGCGTTTTCCTGAAAATGAAGTAACACTGTTGCACTGATGGTGCCCCCAAGTCACCCTCCCCTCCAGATTCGTACCGATTGTCAGATGCTGGCTGGCAACCCTAAATCCTGCAAACCTGTAGGGCTTGTCTCGCCTTTTCTTCCATTGTGTGAAGTAGGCAAACCCCCTGCTCCCAAAAGGAAAAAGAGCCAATTTGAGAAGTGTGCAAAATTTCCTTCTCAGCCTCATAGTGATTAGCTAGTTGGATGTGGGAAGATGAGCAGCTTTGATGGTATAAAAGCAGGGTCTGCAGTGGAATCCTCTCGCTTCTTCTTCTGTGACGGGCTCTGCTGGGTGAAGCAACTATCCAACACCCAACTCTTGCTTTCCCTTTTCTAAATGGGTAGGGTAGAAGGGTGGGGACCAGATGTCTCAAAGTCTAATGACCAAGAGGAAATATCCCATTATACTGAGCAGAACCAAACTATTCTGAAATTTGTGGAGACAATTCTATACCCTCTTACATTTCACCAATGAAAATAACACCTGGAAAAATTGTTTCCACGGAAACTTTAATAGGATGTTTAATCTGCCAGCTAATCTGGTTGTACTTATAGATGAGCTGCAAGTCAAACATACTCAGCAACATTTATTGTGGATATTTATTAGCTGCCAAAAGTGCCCCAGGCAGTTCCCAGCTTCAATAAAACAGAATATTAAAAACAAAAAAGGCTAATATAAACAAGAATAAAGGCAGTAGAATAAAACAGTAATTAAAGATAGCAGTAGAAGATGAAAAGCAGGTAAAGAAGAGGAGCAGGTAAACATGAAAGCACAAGGTTGTTCAAGGTACACACATACATTATGAAACACCCAGGAAAATAGAAAAGGGTTCACCTGATATATAAAGTTTAAGAAGCTTGGTGCCAGACAAACCACTGTAGGGGATGGCTTTCAATGGTTATGACACCCCTATATAATGGGCCCTGTCTCTAGTTCCCATCCATATCACTGTAGAAGGCAGCATCACACACAACTGGGGATCTCTGATGCCAATCTGAACTGACAGGCAGGCTCATTTACTCTCTGCCTGCCTGCCTGCCTGTCTTGTCTGTGAGCTGTATGTGTGGGTTTGATGCTGGTTCTCCATGGCCCATGTCTGGCACCTTATCCACTACAAAACACACATTCTAAACAGGCAAGTATGTGTGGATGGAAGAAGAGTGCTGAAATCAAGATTAATCTTACTTATTCACAGAGTTATCTACCAGGACCACGGAGGTAAAGCCAGGTGTGTGAGTGCATGCTATTCACATTCTGATAAAATGCACATATACCTCCAAGACAAAGTATGGATAGTATGTGATCCTGGAAAGGTATTAAAAATGGGGTCTGCCCCTGGTGAGTAGGAAGATTGGAGTATGTGGATCACTTATGCTCCAGAAGATCATAAGTCTCTCTGTTACAGACTTCTAAAGATTTTCACAAATCTGACCATTGTGTTCTGCTTTGATCTTCTCCTTAGATTTCCATCCCTCTCACCCCATTCAGGAATGCAGATCCCATAATGGGCTCTGAACCTCACGATAACCTACAACTTTTACTAGGATCATTCTGAGGTAACATTATCTCAGTTTCTTCCTTTGATCCTTCATTGTGACCTTACGAGATGTATTCTGTCTGGCTGCTCCTTCTTTCTGTGCCCTTTCCATGCAAAAACCTTTCACCTGGACTGTTGATAGCCTATTAAGGTATCATCTTTTTTATTTCCTTACTGGATATTAGTCCTGAACTACATCACTGAGTATGTTTATCATATAATACTTTAAGCAAAGAGCTGTTCTGGCCACTTCACAGTCCTGAGTATGGTGAGTGTATGAATAATGGGGTCCATTAGCCATTTTCTTCAGCTCCACATTCAGGAGTATATGGAAGCTGCAAGAGCAGCTAAAAAATCCAAGTAAGGGAGAAAGCAGAAAAAAAACCCTAAATGTACAATACCACAGATTTCACCATAAGATGGTGCCATAGGACAAACTGGCACCATAGGACTGCAGTGATGGAGACCACCACCATTATAGTAATATATATCCAAATACGTATCCATTAAAAAGAAATCAGGAACACATCAAACCAACAGAAAATAGGAATGAGAGTATGCATGCAGTTTTGCTTGCCATAAAACAATTCAGATTAGACCAACAGATCCCTGGAAGAATTCCTGTTGGCAATGAATTCAAAAGTATCCCCACCCATCTGCAGGTGGTTCTGAGTAGACCATGAGCTGAAGGCTTAGAACTGAAGCCTGTTCCATCTTGTTTGGTGTAGTGGTTAAGTGCATGGACTCTAATCTGGGAGAATCGGGTTTGATTCCCCACTCCTCCACTTGCAGCTGCAGCTGCTGGATGACCTTGTCAGAGTTGTTCTTGAAAGAGCAGTCCTCGAAAGAACTCTCTTAGCCTCACCTACCTCACAGGGTGTCTGTTGTGGGGAGAGGAAGGGAAAGGAGTTCGTAAACCATGCTGAGACTCTGAGAGAAGGGCAGGGTATAAATCCAGTCTCCTCCTCCTCTTCTTCTTCTTTGTCTTTGTCATCATATGGTTCTTTTTTCAGGAAAGCAGTTTGTGGACAATATTACTCCCAAGCTGCTTCTGTTTGGAATTCCTCTCCTGCAGCGCCTTGCTGAATGGTTCTGTTCTTTAATTTCATAGCTAATTCCCAATGAGCTTGAAAACAGCCTTTGCCGATTCTCTCGTGTCATCAAACCAATTGGTAATAAATGAATGGGTTTTGCTCATTATATTATAAGTATTTAACGGATGGCCACACTGGATTATATTTAACCTTTCTGAAGATCTGCCTTCCAATTTTCTGCCTCATAAAGGTACTCAGGTTTATTTATGATGATATCGCAGAAATGAGTCTTCTGAAATGAGGAAACCATTCGGATGTCATATGTACTTTTACTGTTGTTTCTGTCCTCAGAAATACATCATTTCCCAGTTTCACTCCAACTCAGGGCAGGAGCGATAGTTATATAAGGGAAGTGGATTGTGGTGGGTATTATGTGCCCAATGACTTTTTAAAAATAAAAAATGCAGCAAATGACCGCTTGTCACTGTCATTTTTATTGTGAAATAATCAGGGATCAAGGGAATAATCAAGAAATTGTACAATGGGATGAACAGCTGGCGGCTGTGGGAGTAAACCATTGGTTCACATACTTTCTTTCTTGTGAGACTTTAGTGTATATTGTGTGTGTGTGGGGGGGGTGGGCTGCACATAGAGGTTCACTAACAATATCCATCCATGGGGGGTGGGTTTCATGTAAATGTAGTTCCCAGCCTACAGGACTGTGGTACTGATTTGTGTGGCAGTCCCAGTTTTGAATAAGGCACAAGAATGCTATTGGCTCTTGACCATCCATTTATTGCCTTGTGTGGAACAGCCAGTCAGAAGGGTACTGGAGAAGCTATTGTGCTCTCCTGTGCTTTCTGCAGCAGGCTTTTGCTGCACATTGTCTCACCGAGCCTCTCTTTGGAGAAAGGAGGAGCAGCTGGTCATTTTTTGAGGGAATGTGTGGGAATTTTTTGGGCCTCCCTCAAATTGGCTGGGAAGGTGGACTTTTTTTGCCTACTCGACCGCATCCTGGGGAGTGGTGGTATTCTCTACATAGGCCTGATATTCTGACTGGTTAGGACATAACTAGTTTTGGAATAAACGTATTTATCTTTGCATTTTGCTCATTTTGATTGGCATTTCTCAACCTCTTGGTTACCTAATTCATTTCAGGGTTGGGTTTTGCACTTTTCATTTTTCTTCCTCCGAGGAGCCTATGGGAGCATACAGAGTTCTCTACCTTCAAGGCAGAATAGGAGTTTGAACGTAGATCCTCCACATTCCAGCTTCTTGGCCATCTAAATCAACTTTTCAGGTGGACCTTTGTTAAACAGCAGCAGAACTAAATGATGATCACTCAGTTATTTTAACCAGTCCCTGTGTAAAAAAAAAATAATAATAATCCAGAAATTGTATGAAAATATCTTGCTTTTCTGTACTTTCCACAAAGACTCCGTATAAAAATAATGCTGCAGTAGTACCTTTGGCCATTTCTTCAACAGAAAATTTTAGTATGTCTCACTAAATTAATCAGCAATTTACTTCATCCATGTTGTACAAACCTAATTCTTCAAACAAAATAATTCCTGTCAGGGTGTTACTAATTAAAAGGATTATAAGAAATGCCTACTTGTGCCATTTTTGTTCATGTTTAGAGAATATCCTGTGGGAAATTGTACCATTCAGGTCATCATATTAAAAACTATAGCTGCAGAGATAGAATCAACCAATATGCTTTTATTTCTTCTGGGGACTGATTCACAAATGATCCAATACCCCAAGGAGATGCCAGTTGAATATTTGAATGGATTTTACTGAAAAGCATCCATGTTCAACGTGATAGGAAAGTTCTATAGGTGGTGTTGCATGCTCCTCGCTTTTCTGAAGGAATAAAAGTTTATGGGAAAAACTACAAGGCTATGTTTCCTTTGGATGAGAGAGCAATGGAGACACATGGTAACTCTATAATATATGCTTTCATTACCAGCAAACAAGCAGAACATAAAGAAAACAAATTAGCCCTCCAACATGTACATAATGACCTCCCCCAATCTTCTGTTATGTAGGCTGAGGACAGACTGGATATGTGACCTGGAACAGCCGCAGGGCTGAAAGCCCCATGGAAAAAGCAGCCCGGGGCGCCCGTTCGCACAGCCCGTTCATACTTCCGGCAGTGTGTGTGACACACCATTGGCGTGTCCACACCCCGAGGAAGCAACAGCAGCGCACACGCAGCTGCTGGAGACTGTTTCCCTGGGGTCTCTGCCTGAAGTGCAAGGACTGCGCTTCAGGCACGGGTAAGTGCGCGCTGGCAGCGGGCGGCAGCTGTGGCAGTCTGGACAGCCTCTCTGCCTCCGCTTTTAAAGCGGAGGAAAAGCGGGCCACATATCCAGTCTCTCCTCAGCCATATTTCCATGAAGACTAAAATACCGAACATAATATTATGTACCTATATGCTGTCAAGTTGAAACTGACTTATGGTGATCCCAGCAAGGGGCTTTCAAGGCAACTGAGAAGCAGAAGCACTTTGGTGTTGCTTTCCTCTGCAGCATCTTCCTTGGTGGTCTCCCATCTAAGCTTCCAAGAACTGATGGGATTGGGCTATACCATACCACCTTCCCTCCCCAAACTTAAACTTGACTTTTTTTCCAGTTTGCATCATCAGTTTTCCAATGGCTGAAGTTCGGAAAAACCTTTGATAGCCTCTTATGGTGAAGAAAGGAATAACTGCATTGGCAGCAAGGCTCAATCATCCTGGTCATTCCCACATGAGAATCCTCCCTTGCCCGTAGCAATCAGAGCTTTGAGGATGTAACTTTCACTCCTCCATCCTTCCTTCTGCTCACAGGGCTGAACACAGGAACGAAATTCTTTACATCCGAACAAAGTAACCTAAACCTGCAAAAGTCCCAGCTAACATCAGTGTCATGCATATGCTAAGAGACCTTCCAGCATAAATATTTAATGAAGAAATAAACCTGCCAAAGAAATATATTTACAGCACAGAAAGTGTACAACATTACAGAGATCTCACCCATGCAGCTGAGCTGTCAAAGCACAGCTTTAATCTACTAGTAGTTTAGAAATAGAAGCTTCTGTAACTCCTTCCCCCCCTTACTTTTTTTGGGAGGGGGGGGCAAATCTCTGAAAAGTAGACATATTAATCTACGGTGACCAACTAAAATAAAACAATAAAACCAAATGTTACAGTGCTTTAGGGAAAGTACAGCTATATTAACTCGGCTACGGGAGAGCAAATGAGTCCTGTTGTTTCTATTATTAATATGAATTTGCATTTTTGTCAATGGACTTGGTTATCTGCTTTTCATTGTCGATTTTGTGGGTTTATTTGCATTCTGAGTACATGTTGCAGGTTTTGTATGTAATGTATATGGTATTTACACTGAGAATGTGTAACATTTATGTATGCAGTAAGTATCTAGATATCTAATTCTGAACATAGCTGCAGATGTGTGTGTGTGTGTGTGTATTCCAGTGGAGCCAGGAAGAGATTGAGATGTCTCTGCAAACTAAGGGTATCCCCAAGTTTGCAGAAATATCTTAACAAAAAAGGGTGAAAGGTAAAAACAAACAAACAAACAAATAAACAAACATAAAACTGTTTAAAATATCTCATGAGATCCTGGCAGACATTTTGGATTGCCTAGGCAGCCACAGACAATATCACCGATTTGAAACCTGAAATCATCTCTAATCTATGCATGCTTCTGAAATTTTTTCTCACACAAATTTCTCTTCATGGTAGTGAGTTGTGGTTGTGTTTCCTTGTGCTTTTTTTTAAAAAAAGAAAGTGCTCAAGTGCCTGAAGATTTTTATGTTGTTTTAATAGAAACAAGAGGCTTCTCATTCAAAAGCAGAGGAGGTGTCCATTGGTTTGCATCCAAGCAATTTCCAAGTGGAAATATAACAGGGGTTACTGGCAACTCATAGCACTTTCTTTCGTATTTACTATAGTGCCCTGAAATTGGTTGCATGAGACCTAGCACAAGTGGAAATGTAAGTAGGGACACAAGAAGTTTGACAGTGCAAGTAGGCACCTTCTTAAGCAAGTGCTCTGGATCCAGCCCATTATCTTCAAGTGAAGTGGAAAGCATTGTTCTGTATAGGGTTGCCAGCTCTGGGTTGGAAAATACCTGGAGGCTTTGGGGGTTGATCCAGGAGAGGGCAAGGTTTGGGGAGGGGACGGGTCTCAGCATGGTACAATGCCATAGAGTCCACCCTTCAAAGCAGCCATTTTCTCAAGGGGAGCTGATCTCTGTCAGCTGGAGATCCGTTGTAAAAGCAGGAGATCTCTAGGCCCCACCTGGAGGCTGGCAAACCTATTTTTGTACTTCCACATGTATGCTAGAGCTCCTCCACATCTGCACCATGTCTAAGAAGCTAATGGAGCAAGACTATTCATTCCTTTCTATCACATGCCAAAGTGTCTACTCTTCCCCTTTCTGTGGCAATCTTTTGGTTATATATTTGATGATGGCTGGAAGACCTCTGGTCCTCCTGATAGTTTAACATCAGTTACGAAAAGGAAACAAGTTCCATCAACTCATGTTTCCTTTTATTCTCATACCTAATGGTTTCTCTGTGGGTACCCAGGACTCTTAATCATGGGAGAGTGTTTGATTTTCAGTAGTTCCTAGGAAAGGTGGTTCTGAAGTCAATGGCATCATATTTCAAGCAAATCCAGGGGACAACAGACTGCACGTGACTTGCCTTGACATTATCAGGTACACTAAAATGGTTATTTATGTTACATTTTCCACAGTGTTTACATGTTTCCTAGCATTCTAGAACGATACACAGTGGGAATCCTCTAATAAATTACTTAGTTATCAATTCTTAATCAGCAAAAAAGCCATTAGTGAGGTCTCAAACTGTGTTTGGTCTTCAGTGCAGGATGCAAGAGGTATAATAACAACTTCAGGGCAATTAGTGCAAAACTAAAATGGCACTGTAGAGAATGACTGATTTATGAAATTTTAAAGATCTTACTTTTGTTAGAAAAGAGTGGGGGAAACAGGTAAGATTGATTATGTAGATCCACATGGTGTATCCTCAGAGGTTGTGTGGAGATGGCAAAGAGCAGCAGCTGTAGCAATTGTGTAAGCAGGAGGCTTGAGCTAAGAGGACTTCAATCATCAGTGTCCCTTCCAACATCTGTTTGCTGCAGTCAAGGAGATTTACAGTGTAGATTCTATGAGGAGTCTAAGGCTGTTGAAATGAATGGGCCTAGACTAGAGAGAATTAGCATAAGATTACACTGTTAGGGAGTCGAACTTGTCAGTCAGCAGCCAGGCTCAAGTGAGAAGACTCTGCCACCATTATAACCGTCAACATTTTGAGGTAGGGAGTGTTTTCTTCAGGGCTGCTGAAATGATAGGAAAGAACAAGCACTGGTCAGCATGAGATTATGAGAACTGTCTGAAATGGAGTGCCTTGATGATAGAACAAGGATAACCTCTGAGTAATCTATTCAGCATTCCCAGTGAAATGCTCATTGGAGAATGCCATTTCTACAGTGAGAGTTCTCCTCCATCCAAAAGCAAATCATAGTTCTGCAAGGTGCTTTAATAGTAATGACTGGTGCCGCTGTTTCCATTGTACTATTATTTTATTTTATTTTATTTGAACTTTAAACCAGTTTGGAAGTATGGTTGAAATACAGAGTACTTACAGGGTTGCCATTCCCCTGATGAGAGAAGGGGATTCTTTGTCCCAGTTCCTGTTGTCCACGGCCTCTTTGAGCAACGGTGAGATAATTCTTTTTATAAGGCAGTTCTGTATGCATTGGTACATCACTGTTGGGGGGGGGGGCAGAACTGACTTGGACAACTCTAGGAATCACTGAAAACTCTATGGTAAAAACATAGAGTTTCAGGCAAATCCTAGAGGTACCCTATGTCACTTCTGGTTTTCTCCCAGAATTGATGTAGTGATACAGCTAACAGTGTGCCCCCCATGTCCTAACTCCCCCACCCTCTCACTGGTTGCTAGGCTTGGCTTGGCCTTGCAACCCTAGGTACAGATGTAATACACAGATAGCTATTTTAAATTGTAGTTTAATTTTCTAAGTTAGTTTTAAATTGTAATAACCTGCTTTGAAATTCAGTTTTTGTCTGGAATGCAAGGTAGTAACCCAATCAATAAGGGATAGGATGGTCCCTGAAATACTCCACTTCTAGGTGGCTTAGGACATCTAAAAAAATAGTAATAATCAAAACCAACTTTCTATTGAAGCAAAGCAGAGAGAAATTCACTAAAAAACCCCCAATTCATTTGTTTATTGTAATGATTTTTAAAGAAATCTGGCAGTTCTGCTAAGGAACTCAGAACACACACCCCCAATTCCCACACAACAACGCTCTGAAGTAGTTAAGCTGGAAGAAGGCAAGTGGCCCAGAGAGACCCAAAGAGCAATCCCAAGCGTATCTCCTCAGAATCCTACTCTGCTCTATTCAATGGGACTGAATCCCAGGAAAGTGTTCTTAAGATTGTGCTGCCAGTGAGCTACAGGGTGGAGTAGGGATTTGATTCCAGGTACCCCTTGTCCTAATCCAACAGGCGAACTCCTACCCCACACTGGCTCCCATTATTGAGTTTTGCAGAGCAAAAAAAAAAAAAAAAAAGGTCCTTGTCAGATCTTCTCCTTCATGAGTCTATTCAGGGACACTTGTAGAAGAAATTATATTGAGAAAGAGAATGTAATCCCCCCAACTGTCCAAAAAAGAAAGACAAAGTAATCCTTCCTATAAGCATGAGGAGGAGGGCTGCAGATTCCTTCTAATTCAGCGTCTGATTGTATATGCACGTCTGATGCATTTTATGTGCTTGAGCTGCATAGTCATCCAAAGCTTTATAAACCAACATTCCATTTTATCTTTATTGGGGGGGGGGAATTCATTTGATCTGCAGGAAGTCTGGATGAGATAAAGAGCCACGTTGCCTTCCTCTTGCCTGCTCTCCCCCTTCTCTATCTCTTCCCCCCCCCCCCCATAACGACAGAAATAATAAGGAATCCAAACTTTCATTTAAAGAGATCTGAGTGGTAAAACAGATCAAAGCAATATAGTTTGCATCCGAGCCCAAAATGATTATAGATCCTTTTTGACCTAAGTCCCTTCTGAATTTCTTTTTATCTCGGTGTGTGTGTGTCTGTGTGTGTGTGTTAAATGCAAAAAAAGAAAAGAAAAAAAGATGCAGTTTATGCTGCCTTGCTGGGAATTGATACAAACTCTGTATAAATGTGGGTGCAATTGCTCATTCCCAGTAACAGGCGTATAAATCCTTCCCGCCAGCTTTAAATGATTGCCCATGTCCAACTTATACTCACAGGCAAGGCTGCAAACAGTCATCTAGACCAGAAAGGACTGCACATTGCATTCAATTCAATGCTCAGTCCCTTAGCATCAATCTAACTGGATCCCTTTCAAGCTACACTAAGCTCTACTTGCTGGGTGCAGGGCCAAATTAACCAGCGTTCTAAGCTTGCAGTAGACCATGGTCTGTACTAAATCTATGCTATCAAGCTGACACATGATGCCATGTTATGTTATATCAGCAGGGATGTTCTTTCCAGAACTTAAGAAACAAATAACTGTGTGCTCCATGTAGGGAACCATTTGAAATGCTTCACATCTGAATTTCTCCCATTTTCAAAGTTTTCTTTTATATATATGTACAAGAAGAGGGACCCGCAATACTCACGGGGGGGGGGGGGGGGTATTCCTCACAGCTCCCTGCCTGCAGATGCAGGGGGACCTCATAGCTCCCAGCCGCCAGCCTGCCAGCCCATGGAGGAGAAGGAAGCAGCCACAGGTAATCCTTCTCCCCTGCCCCCAGCACCAACGTCAAGGCTCACCAAGCCTTCTCCCTCCCCCCAGCACTGGCAGCGAGGCCTGAGCTTGGCCCACCAAGACTTTCCTCTCCCCTCTCCCCTAGCAGTGGTAGCAAGGCCGGCCAGCCAAACCTTTTCCCTTCCCCCCCCCCAGTGGCAATGGTGAGGCCAGCCCACCAAGTCTTCTCCCTCACCCCCAGCGGTGGTGAGCCCAGCCCACCAAGCCTTCTCCCCTCTGGTGGCAACGGCAGTGAGGCTGGCCTGCCAAGCCTTCTCCCTCTCTGACAGCGGCGGCAGCAGTGAGGACTGCCTGCCAAGCCTTCTTTCTCCCCCCCCCCCCCCCCCGGCAGCAGCAGCAACTGTGGCGGTGGCAACAGACAATTCCCAGAGTGTTCCCAGTGCATGCGCAGGGAACACTCTTTTTCTTTGGGGGGGGGGGGTTTAAGTATCCCCTGAATATTTTTTTGTACCTTTTTGGATTTTTCTGCACACCTAGGGAGTCCCTCAAGTGTGCAGGAAAATCTGTCTGCCCCCGAGGTGTCCCCAATGTGCGGATTTAGATATCCACTTGCAGGGGACGCCTTGGCTATTAGCTATATAGATAGTGTGTGTGTGTGTTTGCATGGAAGTCATGGTTGACTTCTGGCAACCCCTACTGGGGGCTTGGGCATTTTTCAAAAAAGGTGGCTTGATGAGCCTGCCTCTGCGTCCTGCCTCTGGTATTCCTTGGAGGTGACCTTCCAAGTACTTGCCAGAGTCGGCCCCGCTTAGCTTCCAAGACCTGACACAGGGTGGTGGACACAAGCAGAAAATGGCTGCCTCAGAAGGTGGAGCAAACTACAAAATGGCTGCCACAGGAGGCAGAGCCATGGATAAATCTAATAGTAACTCTTCAACCTTTCAGGCAGAAGCTGTGTTTAAGAGGATGCCTTTTAAAATAAACACACACAGTAACCAGTTTGCTGTAGTGGTTAGGGGCACAGACTCTATTCTGGGAGAACCGGGTTTGATTTCACACTCCTCCACATACAGCTGCTGGTGTGACCTTGGGTCAGTCATAAGTTCTCTCAGAGCTGTTCTCTCAAGGGCAATTCTCAAGAGAGCTCTCTCAGGTCCACCTACCTCACAGGGTGTCTGTTGTGGGGAGGGAAAGGAAAAGGAGACTGTAAGCCACTCTGAGACTCCTTCAGGTAGTGAAGGACAGGGTATGAATCCAATCTTTTCTTCTTCTTCTTCTTTTTCCAAAGCAAAAATCCTTGTGTTCTGATGGCTTTTGTTGCTGAAGCAACTTCTTAAAAATCAAGTCAAGAATTTAATTCCGCTTTGCATCCAATCACATATTTTTGTGATTGGATAATATTCATAGGCAAAAGACTGCTCTTTTTCTATATAAATGCTAAGTTGTTGTCAATAACCAGCTAGGGCAGCCAGGTCTCTCGCTATAGCGGAAGACCTCCCACCCCCCTGGGCCTTGGGCTCTCGATGCTGCTTAGTGGAGCAGCAGGAGCAAAATGCAGAGAAAAGTGGTGTTGTGATTTCTGATTATATACCCAGAAGTGATGTCACAGCCACACAGCAAAAAATCTAAGAGTTTCCAAAATCTCTATGGTAAAAATAATGATCTGCTACTGCAATGTCATTCTACCCCACATCAAAAAGCTCTTGGGAGGAATGATGGCAGAGGGCTGACAACCTTACTCCCGGCACAACAAACACATTCTCAAGATCAGATGCCTCATATCCACCATTCTCCATTTCCCACTGTTATGTGTTGGGACTAAAACACTGCAGGACTGTGCTACCAGACACTAGCTGAGCTTGGAGCCTAAGAAAATTAGCCCACTAGGATTCTGGCAGTGATCAATCAAGAAGTAATGTTATGTAAATAGCCTATCGTTGGGAGTGGGGTGTATTTGGGTGTGGCAATTGCATACTATTTAAGCAGGGCATGTGGCCCTGGTCTTCAGTCTAGCTCTGGCTGAAATCACAAATATAGTTGAGCTGATCACTAGCAGTGAGTCTGATCATCCATGGAACCCACTATTTAACATCCACAATCTAAAACCATTCAGGGATTGCTATGCAAACACAGGCTGGGTTTCTCCCCCCATGCTCATGCTCACATGCTCATGTCTTGAGTGTTGCAGGCTGGCAGGAAAGCATGCCAAACCTCGACTCACTGATATACACCCCAACAGCTGGGAACAAAACAGAGACACACTAAGATGTATTCTAAACATGCAGAAGGAGCCTTTGAAAATGGGCTTCTTCTCTCTGTGCTACCAGCAGCACTGCTCATTAGAGTGCTAAGGCAATATAATCTACACAGGTACATCCTTTCCCCTGGAAGTGCTTTTTAAAGTGTCACGGCTGCAAAGCGTTAACTGCAGCATGTTCACACTGTGGCAGTGTGATAGCATAAATCTTCTGAGAAGCCGCTATGTGGTCCTCTGAGGGCATGTTACTAAGATTTCTTTATTGAAGTCACAAGTCCCCCCCCACACACACACACCCTTGCGGTCTTTTTTTTTTTTTTTTTTTGTCCGTACATATTCCTAAAGTTTTTCACCTGCAGGCTGGCAGTGAACTCATTAAAATGAATCTGGCATCTTGCGCTTTTGATTTAGTTCTGTTTGACTGGTGGGCATCTAGAATTAGAGAAACTGTGACATGCAAAATGAAATAAGGGAAAAAGGAATGGGAACCCCCCCCCCCCTTCCCTTTTGCCAAGTGGAAGACAGCAGAATCCCCTTGTAGAAATAGTCACATCCCAGTGTTCCTTGTGAACACGTCATGACACTTCTGGTCTGGTTGTCATGCTGGAGGGGAAATGCTTGAAGAGTTACAGCACTCTTAAGGCACCAATGGTCCAGTTCACGGGTCTTCATTTCCATCTGTTGGTACTACAAATGCCTCAGAGACAGGACTCTTTAAGATCTGCTGAAGCCCTGAACCAGAGGCCCTCAACTTTTCTGTGCCTGTGGGCACATTTAGAATGCTGAGAGGGGATGGTGAGCACCATGTCACCCCAAAATGGCTGCCACAGAACACAGAGCTAGGGTTGCCAGGTGCTTACTGTCTTCCAGTGGGGGGCTCCATGCTGATCCCTGGGATCTTCTGGTGTTTTTTGGCCAAATGCTAGAGTGTCTCCCACACAATGTGCCTGGCGCAGGGACATCATTGTGCTGGGCACGTCGGGTGCATCAAGGCTTTTTGGAGGTGGGGCTCCCCACCCACCAGCTGGCCAGCAGACTGGGGCCTTCAAAAATCAAGGGAACCTTTGCCCCCATTGGGGAATGGCAACCCTTTGCAGAGCTGAACATAGTACCTCTCTTCTTGCTTTACAAAAGAATCACATGGCAACCACACTGAATGTTTGAAACTGCCACCTGTCTGTTGAGGTTAGTATTATCTGTAATTTGAATAGAAGCATGGCCTGGCCACTGGGAAGACAGCAAGCTTGGGGAGGGAGGGGATGGGCTTCTACTCCTGAACATTCTTCTCCCCTCATGCAGCAGCCTAACGCCCTTATGGCAACAGTCAGTCAGGCCTGAAAGGGGAATGGAGCCACACACCGGCGAAGGAAAGCCCAAGTGCTTCCCACTCCTCCTGATCCTTCAGGGGCTGCAGCAGCTATAGCAGCCTTGGAAAACCCTTTCTTTTGAATAAGGGCATCCAATAATAGGCTTTGTCTTACAATGTCTTACATTTTCCAAAACTTTTGTTGGGTGCCAATAACGGGCACCATGGTGCTCATGGGCTCTCATTGGGTAACATTGCCTTAAACTATGTCATGTTTAAAAGGCCCAGAGCATTACCAACTATACAGAATTCAGTGCTTTTTGTGATTTTTGTTGTACTTAGAGGCCTCCCATAATCTGAGGTGTGGCCTGAATTTCCCTTGAAATTACAGCTGATCACCAGATGGCAGAGATCAGCACCCCTGGGGAAAATGGCAGTTTCAGAGGGCAGACTCTATGGCAGCTTCAGAGGGCAGACCCCCACAGCCGTCACCCCCAAATCTCCAGGAATTTTCCAGGCCAGACTTGGCAACCCTATCTGAGACCATGAGCTCTGCTCAGGGACCACTGGTTGAGAATGTGGGATATAAACAGTGCAATCTGATGCAGGGTTTCTCCTGTCTAAACCCACAATTTCAGAGTGATTCTGCATCAGAATGCACCGTATTTTTTAATGTATGCAGATATGAACAAATATGAGCAGCTCCAAGTGATGTACGAGATGTCCATGTTGTGGTCACTGCATGTTACCCACGTCCAGAGGGACAGTGATGGTATGAGAAAAAAATGCAGCATGAGCTTCTAACATTTGACTCAGAGTTCTCATAATGCCCCAGTATCATGGGAAGATGCAGTGTGGCTTCAGTGCCTATGCCAACAATGTACTCTAAGAAACAAAAAGTAGATTTATTTATTGAATTAAATTTCCTTCCCTACAAGTAGGGCTCAGGACAGCTAACATTAGAATAATGACAATTAAACAACATTAAAAATATTAAAAACATATCAATAAATAAAAACAAGAAACATATACCAGATGGCAGAAAATCAGCTCCCCTAACCGCCTTGGGGTGAGGGGTCGCGAGGGATGGGGGAGTAAATGAAAGTACAATATTATGGGAATATCACGAGTCACATCTCAGATCAACATACTGATCATAGCCAGGTTCATATTTTTATAGTGTTTCCCCATCAGGCTCTTACATTCCTCATTCCATTTCAATAATAAATAAACTGCTAAATTTGTACAGGTGTCTTCAAGCATGGTGCCAGGCACACTGTACCAACTCCAGCCAAAGCACTTCATTGTTGTTTCTAAACTGTTCCCTGGCTGTTTGGGGAGGAGAATTCCATGGATTGAAGGATCTCCTGCAAGAAAAGACTGGTCTTCATTCCCAATCAGTTCTAGGAACAAGCACCAAACATACAAGGGATGTGGGCACAGAGTCCTTACCCTTCACACCTCCCAGGATTGATTATGGCAGCTACCAATAAAAGTTGATAAACAATTGAAAAGACCTGTAACAACCAAGTGGTAAAACCTGCCTACAATCAATGAAAACACAGTAACAATATAGAAGCTAGCATTAAAATCTCTATGATTTGTCAGCAGCACAACAGCAGCAATAAAATCAGTGGAAAAAAGGTGTTAAAAGTGGTAAACAGGGATTTGTGATCCTTACCTCAAGAGCATTGCATGAGAAACTGCCCTTACAAGTTTTGCTTAAAACTTACATGACAATGTTCTTTTTTTAAAAAAGAAGAAGAAGAAGAAAAGAAAGACGTTGTCAAGGCTGACATTCTTCTCTCTACTGATTGCACCTCCATTCCCAAAGAACAAACGGTCTTATTATGCATGTACATGATAGTGTTCACCTTTTCTGAACCCTCTCAGTAAGGCTGCAAATAGACCTGGGAATGGATTCCCACCTATTGAGAATTTTCTGAGAAACTGTTCTTTTTTTGGTTTAATCTCTCCGTGCATCACTCCATTTTTGGGGGGGGGGGGGGGGCGACACACAAAACACTGGGGGTGAGAGGAGAGGTGGATATTTGAACAAAACCTTTCTTTCAAATCAGAAAACAGCTCCATGTGCCTACTGTGTGCTTAGGCCCATGTGCAGCCATAAAGACTCCAACATAAATGTCTTTGCTGGTTTGCAAATTCTACAAAGATACATGCTGGAGCTCAGATTTCCCTGGAAGTTGTTACCTATGACCTTGAAGCCCCTTACCTAGATTTTTCAAGTTTTGTTGTTCCATAGAACTCAAGGCAATATTGAGAACCAATATAGTCTACTGGTTCAGGTGTCAGACTAAGATTGGGGAGATCCTGGATTAAATAAATGCCCAGAGATGGTCACTGGGTGACCTTAAGTTAGTGATTCCCTTTCAGCCTCACTTGCCTCATAGGGCCATTGTGATGATAAAATGGAAGGAGGAACATACCATGTACATGGTCCTGAGCTCTCTTGAGGGAGGATGGGAAAAATCTTAGATAGAAGGTTGTCCCGGGTACTTAACATATTTGAAGACACAAGATAATCAAACTTGGGTTTAAACTGGTTTATCTCTGATCTATGTCATAAGTAGGGATGGGCCGGTTTATGGTTCATGAAGCAGAGGTTTGGGAGAATGTGCCTCCCATGATCCACCCACAAACTTCCATGTTTTTCATGGAGGTTCATGAGGTTAATGGGAGACATGCTCTTGGGCTCCCAAGGCACATTAAATGCCTTCAGAGCCTACCTCCAGGTCATGCCCGCCCAATTTAGCTCACTCAGCTTATAATATGCCAATACAGCAAACCCCCAAACTCCTGTTTGGACCCAAAGTGTTTGGACCCAAAGGTAATCTCTTATTGCTAGGGTTGCCAAGTCTGGGTTGGAAAATACCTGGGGACTTTGGGGGTGGAGCCAGGAGAGGGCGGGGTTTGAGGAGGAGAGGGGCCTCAGCATAGTATAATGCCAGAGAGTCTACCCTTCAAAGCAGCCATTTTTCTCCAGGGTAGCTGATCTCTGTCAGCTGGGGATCAGTTGTAAAAGTAGGAGATCCCCAGGCCCCACCTGGGGGCTGGCAACCCTACTTATTGCTACAGGGAGGGTAGGTGGGTCAAATGCACACATAAAATGCTTGTGGAGGTAAATAAACTTTTAGTGGCCTCCTTCCCATAGGCCGTACAACTAATAGCTCCAGCCAATCCTATTTTGTGCCGTCTTTGAATTAAGAAGGGGCTGGAGCAACTTCATTCCTGTCCCTTACAGCAATTAATGGACTTGTGTCAATGTTGTTCCAAGGTGACTGGCCATCGAGGCATGCCACTGGCCAAGCTGGACCTGCTTAGGTGCCTTATGGAGCTTCATATGCCTTCAGACCATGCCCAAGGATGACTGTAGTTACTCATTGCTGAAGAACTGTCAATCTTGTTATGGGCAGAGATATACTCCGTTCTTGCTCTACATTTTCTAGGATTCATGCTTGGCAAAACATGGCTGAACCTGAGTCCAGAGCTTTGTGAAATTATGATGGCATAGCTAACAAATATGCAGATGCTTAAGGTCAGTAATAGCTTAATCAGACATGTATACTGGCCCAAACTTGATTGCATTTTGATTTCATGAAATTAAGTCCTATTGTTCAGGAGCACTTGCTTCATAGAATGGGCATTCAGGTGCAATTAGAGTTGTTACTGAATTTTCCTAGGGTGAAACTTCAAGGTGAATTTGAAAGTTTTTACTAGTTTGAGGAAAGCGAAAAGAATTTTGATAAGCCTGGAAATATATATTTTTTTTCCTTCTGGGAGGAAAAAAGAAGGGGTTGTGGGTTGTTGTCTAAGTTATGCTGTGGGGACCATCCACTTCTCACCAGATCTAAGGGGTCTCGTGGTGAGTTCAGAGTAGGGATATGCATCCCTTCAAGGGTGTTTTTGTTTGTTTGTTTGTTTGTTTTGAAAAAGAGGTGCTGGAATGCTCAAGAGGGAAATAAAGTGAACTTGTGATAGAGTTAAAAAATATTGGGCTTGGGCAAGGCTATTTTTGGGCAGGAATGCACAGGAACGGAGTTCTGGCTGGCTCCCAAGTTGGCCACGCCCAGCAGGAACTCATTAGCATAATAGCCCACACCCTACAGCAGAAACTCATTAGGACTGGCTACATTAGGGGTGTGTGGCCTAACATGCAAAGAAGTTCCTGCTACAAGAAAAGCCCTGGGTTTTGACAACAAACAAGGTAAACAGAATAAGAAGCAAAAGGTGGGTGTGGCTGGATGACCACACTTCTGGTAACATGGGGGTGTGGCCTAATATACTAATGAGCTGTGCTGTCAGGTGTGTGGCCTAATATGCTAATGAGTTTCTGCTGTTGGGTGTGGCCTATTATGCTAATGAGTTCTTGCTGGGCTTTTTCTACAAAAAAGCTCTGGGCTTGAGTACATGAAATGTTACAAAAAATGGTAGATTGCACCATACCTTTTACACTTGAATTATTTTTACTGAATATAAGACCAAACAATTGTTTTAAAAAAGACTTTTACCTTATTATTCATGTATTGACAGCTGCAAGAATATTGTATGCTAAGTATTGGAGAAAAGATGAAATACCTTCAAAAGAAGAAATGATAAGCAAAACTCTTGAAACTGCAGAAATGGACAAATTGACTTTATTTTTGAGAGGACAAGAAGAAAGGAAATTTCAGACCAGATGGTCAAGGTTCTATGAATGGTTGGAAGATAACAGTAAATGAAATATACAGACGTATAATTATACTTAGAGATATTACAGAACTTTTTAAATACAAAGCAGGTTATATATACAATTGAAATTCTGTTAAAAATGGCTCACATACAATTGGATATTGTAGGTGATAATGTAATGGATATGGCAAAGATGTAAAATAGAACCCCCAAACTTTTATGTTTTGTTTGTTGTTTGTTTGTTTTGTTCATTTGCTATTAAAAAATTTTTAAAAACCTTTTTTTAAAAAAAGAAGGAAATGAAGTTTTCAATCTGTATACTGAAAAATCATGAACTTCAAAACATTTTTAAAAGAATTCTGTCAAAAAGGTTCTGGAACTCTGTTCCAGCATGTTCCCCCAGGAAAAAAAGCCCTGCATTTGTCACAGCTGCCTTGGAGCTGGGATGCGTAACCAGTTCTTGTTGACAAGAGATCTACCCAACTTTCTAAGGAGTAACTCTGCCCTGGGGCTTACAGCACCTGTGTTTTTAGGGGATTGTTATATTCCAATATGTGTTTATTTAGAACATTTTAATGTCACCTCTCCAGGAAATCTGCTCAAGGTTTCACACACACGCACACACGCACAGCCTGCCTTGCCAAGGTTTTGCCTTCCTTGCCTTCCTTTGCAAGACAAAAAGTAAAACTGACACCAATTACTTTCTGCCTTAAAAAAGACCACCCACCCAAACTCTTGAAAGAGGACTGAAAAACCTTCATTTGGAATAATGTATACAATTAACTCTGCCACAGAAGCGGAGTTAAAAGACACTGGGGAAAATCCAGTAGTAAACGGGTTGCAATGGGCCACAGACAGACTTTCCCGTGTCTGATCGCTCCAGCATGCTCTCATGGCATTGGGGCGGTCTGATCAGGCCATCCCGACTCTGTGCCATTTTTTCCCCTTTCGCATTATGCACATAATCACAAACCCCATAGGGAGCCCTCAGTGTGGAGGTGCAATTCATCGATTCCTCATTTAAGTGCATGGGAAAAATTGGGACAAAACCCCCCAACTCACTCGCAGTTGTGTCTGATCACACACTGACGGACTGTGCCCACAGCTTCAAAGGGAGGTGTGATCGAGCAACTATGGGTCAAATTCCTTTGGAGGAAATAGCCTTGATTCTCCCCCCCCCTTGCATTTTTTTCTGGTGCATGTGACCACAACCTCATACTAGGAAACATGGAACTGGCTTTAAATCTCATGACTTTGGAGTCCTCAGCAACAATCATGTGCCTTGGTTCACTTACTTATTGTGTCAGAGAAGAATTTATTCTTATAGCTTGTATTATATGGTGAAACTAAAAGTTTTTTTTAAAGCCTTTCACTTGTCAGCCATGAAGTGTACCCAGAGCATATTTAGCAATTAGAAGTAGCTAAGACAAGAACCCAGAGAAGAGCTGATGTCTTATTTTTCAATGAAGGATGGGAATTCATTCCAGGTATGCAAACAAAGATATACGTTCTACAAAGCAACTTTGTAAGTAGCTAATTAGACTTAGGGACAGGATATTTCTGCCTGAGAGGAAACAAGCTCTCATCCTTGGCATCTGCTCCCAACTCTCTTGATAGCTGGACTCAGCTGGCAGGAGAAGACATTTCAATGCCACTTGAGAGACTGGATGGCAAAGACAAGGTTTTGAGGAGGGTGGGATTATTTTTAATTAGAAGCATATAAAACAGCTCAGTGGAGACATAGTAGTGGCAGGCATCCGAGTGTTGGCTGCTATAGTGCCTTGAGATCAGCCAGCAGCCCTGTTTGTGTGGGTACTTGGAAAGATCTGGAACAATACTCTTGCTTAATTCCCACTTTGGCTTCCAGCATCAGCTAAATATTTACTAGGCTTGGAGGATGTGCGGGAGAGAGAGAAACTTGCCCGTTTCTCTTTCCAAATCATCTGTTTCAAACACCTCCTCATCAAGAGCCAGTATATCAGATCTGTTATCTGGTTGCCAGCCTCCAGGAGGGGCGTGGGGATCTCCCGCTTTTACAACTGGTCTCCAGCTGACAGAGGTCAGCTCCCCTGGAGAAAATGGACTCTATGGCATTGTACCATGCTGAGGCCCCTCCCATCCCCAAAGCTCACCCTCTCCTGGATCCATACCCAAAGTCTCCAGTTATTTTCCAACCCCGACATGGAAACCCTGTCTATTAAGAAGTAGTCTATAGTGGTTTCTTTCCATACATCAATGTCTATTTTGATTCATTCACTAATTTCTGGCTCTAAACCACCCATTGCAAATGTTATAGGATAGGAGGCAGATCCAAAAGAGCAACATTATTGGAAGAAGGAAGCCATTGTTGTTTGGGAGCATCATCTGAAAAGTTTCTTTAGCTGCATTCCAAAGCATGCCATGTGGAATTTTTGCCCTTCCAGCCTCTGAATGGCAGACCAACTCCCACTAATTACTTAGGCCCTTTTTGTACTCTTCTTTTAATCCATATCCACCACAGTGTCCTCCAAGCAATTCTGCACGAAAATCAAATTCAACCTTTTTATTCTGGGCTTTCCCTCCATTCTGCATTAAAATAGAATTGAACCTGCTTTTTATTCCGAGTCCCCCCCCCCAATTCTGCATTATACTACCTCCCTTCAGTGGTCCCAGTTTCAGCCCACTTTTGCCCTGTGGTTATTTGGATGCTGTTTTGCTGCAGATTTAAATGGCCTTGACTCGAACACTGAGAAAATCCAGAGTGGCAGGCAAATGTGAAAAGGACCTTAGAGAATTACTCTGTTTGAGAAGACATTTGTTGTGTGATTGGGGGGAGGAGAAATTCTGTTAGAGAAACATGATTCTAAACCTTTTTGGGTTACATGGAACTCATTGTGTGGTTGTTAATGGTTTTTGCAGAGGTTCTTTTGCAGAGGACCTTCTGCATGTTCATTGAGCAATGGCATCATACATACTACATGTACACAATGTCAGTTATAGAGACTCACAGCCTTCAGCACAATGAGCTGTCAGATCAGGATCTAGAATGACAGGTGACTGAGGCAAGTGATAACTGTACAGGAACATGTACGGGATTGTTCTGTAAATGTGACATTGATTGATGTACTCACCATGACTCAGCAGCTCACTCATTGGCTGATGAGTAGCTACTGTATTGTATATATGTAATTGTGTACAGAGTGGTTTTTCTCTTCTCGCAAATCAGTTGTCTGGCATAGCACTTTGTTGGTGGATGTCAGTAAATATTATAGCACTGTAAATGAACTGTAAATACACTTTGCTGCTGTGGTGCAGTTTGGTGTGGTCTTGTGGACTCAAGTCTCCAGAATTGTTGCTGTGCAGTCAAGCACGTCATATACACCGACAGGGTTATGGGCCCAGTGCGTTGCACTAAGCTCTGGAGGCTCTGAACAAGACTGGACTGTTGATGAGGAGGTGAGCCAGGATGGCTGCTGTTGCTGAAAGTGCTGAAACTGTGGCTTCTGAGGACCAGGTCACCGTAAGCAGCTCCGGTGAGGAGTAGGAGGGCAAGGACGAGGTCCAGATAGCGAAGACGGAGGACAGCATGGAGCAGTTCAGCATGTCTTTGCTGGTGGAGAAGCTGACTGCTTCTAATTACAGTGTTTGGGCTCTGTGTATGGAGCACTATCTGAAAAGAGAAAGATTGTGGCTATACGTGGAAGCTCCCCCGATCCTGTGACACCACAAGATGCCGTAAATGACCAGAAGGCCTTGGCAGCGATAATGTTAAGTGTGGCAGATGACCAGCTTCTTCACGTCGCCAGTAAGTCTACTGCTAAAACTGCCTGGGATAGTCTGAGGGCTGTATATGTGTGCCAGATGGCAGGCTCCCTGATAGCCATAACCTAGAGGCTGTATAGGACAGTGCTGAACCTGGGAGATTCTGTCAGAGCACATCTAAATACTCTGGCCGATTGCTTCCAGCAGCTGGAACAGGGGGGCAAGACTGTGGCAGAGGAAGATAGAGTGTATATCATTTTGAGCTCTCTTCCAGAACAATATATCATGCTGGTAATAGCTTTGGAGTCTGTTGAAGCTCCAAGACTTACACCTGTAAGATAGGGTAAACCGATTAATGTAAAAGGCTGAGAACAGATTTTGTCCTCAACACCAAAGTGTCCTCAAGTTTAGCATTATGCATTTGCCCATTGGAGTATGCATTGAGACTCATAGACAACTGAGAAATTTCCCAGAACTGGGGGTCATTTCGCGCAGGAGCTCAGGGGAATGCCTGCTTGTGTCATGGCTGCAGCAAAATGACTCCGTCCCCTGGAAAGGTCCTTGTTCCTCTGACCAGCCTTCTGAAGGCTTCAGCCACCACTGAAGCTATCCTCCCAGAGTAGTGGTATTTCTGAGGCTTGGATTAGTAGCTGTCCCCTCTCTGCCAGCTCTTTCTTTCTTTCTTTCTTTCTTTCTTTCTTTCTTTCTTTCTTTCTTTCTTTCTTTCTTTCTTTGTTGCCTTCTGACATACTTCCAGTGATGTCAGGTGGTGTAGCATATGCAAATAAGTTATGCTAATGAGCTCCTGTACCTTTTTTTCTACGAAATGACCCCTGCCCAGAACCCAAAGCTTTAGAAACCCATCAGGCCAATTTCCTTAGTCTCCTGTTCTCCTATCCCCCCCCCCCAATAACTGATGCCTTCAACATTCCATACTTTTAACATTCTTATGAACCTACCTCATCTAGCCATTGGAGCATGCATGTGTGCTCTTTTTAAACTTATCAACATTGCTTTCCATACCTAGAGAGTCCATCAAACACCCTTACTTTTCTCTTCCCTACTTGCAACCATCAAGTGTCCTACCTGAAGGAGTGATGCATTTGGAGAACTGTGCAAATTGAATTTAAACCTGTGTCTAGCTTTCTGTCTGCCATGTCATGTTCCCCATCCTGGATTCTGTTTCTTAAGTCAAGCTAGTGGCAGAATGTTGGCAGTGTAGGAGAAAGTAGCAACTAGGATAGACGACAGGTTGGATAGATCAGTCTTTATTCTTATCTGTAATGAATATAGCACACCCCCTTTACAGAGGGACAGAAAAGACCAATTCTCAAGAAATTAGAAATTTGAAAAGTGAATAAACATTGAAACCAGGGGCAGCCAACTTCTGAAGCACACAGATGTTAATTCTCACACTATTTTGAATTATTATGTAAACACAAGCAAATTGATCCTCACATCCTGGGGGACATAACAGTTAAACGAGCACATTCCAGTATTTAAGGATTTGGTAGAAGGAACCTACAAGAGACTGCTGAGGTTTGCTGAACTAATCTGTGTAAAATATAGCTCCTCTTGACATAGCAGTGGCACACAGCCCCATTGAAGGACGTTTCCAAAATTCTTTTCATTCAAATTTTGTCCCATGTTTTACATTTTGTTTAATTACCTGGCCTTGTTTCTGAAACAGAACTGATGCACTAGGAATCTTCCATTGATTTTCTTGCAGAATTGTATACAGGAAGTATTTGCCGCAGTGTCTAGAAACTTCATTATGGTTGTGGTCACACGCATGAGATAAAGTGGAGGGGAAGAGAGGCTATTTTCTCTAGCAGAAGTTGACCCGCAGTTGCATGATCACACAGTCTTTTGAAGCTGCAGGCACAGCTCGCCACTGCATGATCAGATGCAACCATGGTTGAGTCTCTCTCTCTTTTTTCTGCTTGTCTCCAATGCGCTTAAACAAGGGATTGATGATTCACACCTCAGCCCTGAGGGCTCCCTATGCAGTGTACAATGAAGTGCATTCTGAGAAGGGCAAAAAAACAATGGCACAGAGTTGGGACGGCCTGATCAGACCATCTCAACACCATGAGAGTGCACTGGAGCAATCAGACACAGGAAAGTCCATCTGTGTCCCATAGCAACCCATTTGCTACTGGACTTTCTGAGGTGTCTTTTAAATCCGCTTGCATGGTGGAGCAAAACTGGTTGCCAATGGCTGCAGGGCGCTTCCCAGATTGTGGTGTGTGATTGTGCTCCTTTAACCCACTCAACATTTGCACCTATGGCGGGTCTAATTGTGCATGTGATTGCAACCTATATTTGCCCCCCCCCCCTTCTACATTATCGCTGTGAACTAATAAAAATATCCCATTTTTTGAAAAGTTTTTTTTATTTCTTGCATATAAAACAAACAATAAACATACAAACATAAATACATAGATGACGAGGATTCATTTTATTGTTTTTCCATGTAATCATTTGACCTCATGCTGAAACTAAAAGCTTCATTTATTAAAAAAAATATCCCAAATTTTGATGGTATGCACACAATTGTGCAATGATTTCTGTCCGTGTGCTTTTATAGGGTTGCCAGCTCTAGGCTGGGGGATTCCTGGAGATTTGGGAGTGGAGCCTGGGGAGAACAGGGACCTCAGTGGGGTACAATGGTCCTTTCTGCATGCAGCTTTTACTCTTGACTTTACCTGATCTCAATTCAGGCTCTCTTTACTTGGAATGATGTGCTTGCATTCGGCATTATTTTTGCTCCAGATGTTTCCCCAGGATGCTTAGACTATGCAGATTATGCATTCTGCATTTCCTTGGAAAAACAAGTTATTAGTATCACATTTTTTTGTTTGTTTGTTTTGAGGGGCTCCTGTTAGCAATGTGAGAGCAATGGCACAACTTGCAAACCTCACTGTTCTTCCATGGAACCTAGTGGAAGATGCTAGCCGCAGATGCTGGGCAGAGCATGTGTGGGAACTTCAAAGACATTTTGAACATCTGAAGCTCTTCCCTGCTGCCCAGCAACCACAACAAAATTAGAGTGGAGCCCTTCCCCTGCTAAAGGAGGAGCGAACACAAATGTACCTTAGAATACAGCACAATTGGCAAAGAATACCCTAATATTCTTTTCAAAGCTGAATCAAGATTAGCAATCAATCTACCATACTGGTAGACTTAAATGGCTTACTAAAAAAAAAATAAGTTCTGTTTCCTTGAACTCTTGACGGGAGGGCTTTAGATTTACTGTGGATTTATGTACCTTCACAGACATTTTTGCATCTTTTAAGAGATTGTTTTCCTTTGACTCTATGGCTTTAAAGACTTTTTGTCTTAATATACCTGTGCTTCAAATAATCACTGACACAATACTTGTTTTTAATGTATTGTTGTTGTTTTTCTGTTCAATCACAGTTTTGGTTGCTGTCTTGCCCATGACTTCTCCTTTTGTTTTGGTTTAGAGGTGGAGAAGAACCAAAATGGCAGCAGTCGGAAGGAGTTGGGAAGGAGGAAAGTGCAGACTGGGAGAACAGTAAACATCAAACCTGACAGAGGCACAGACAAAAAACAGGAGTGAAAACAGGGATGGAAAATGGGCAAAGTTGCAAAATACAAGGAAATATGTCTGTTTCGACATTACCTTTGACTTGAAAGCAGAACAAGTTTAAAGTCTGCAGTAAAACCACTCTTGGAAAAGCTGGTGTTACGGTGAATGGAAAGTGATCTGACAGCTGAATGGACAAAAATAAACACAGAAGCAAAAAGAAAACTGGATGGACAGTTAGGGTGAAAGAGGGAGGAAATGCAGAATGAAATTTAAACACAACGGAGAAGCATAGAGACAGCGAGGGAAAAGACCAATGCAGAAATGCCAATGTCACAGAGTCCTCCCTCCAAAGCATCGATTTCCTGCCGGGGAACTGACCTTTGTAGTCTGGAGATGAACTGTAATTCCAGGGGCTCCCCAAGTCCCATCTGGAGGCTGGCATCCCTAGACTGCTTTATAATGTGCAGGAGTCCATGTGAGTGTAAGGGGGGGAAATGAACAAAAAGAACCTACTTGCAACCACTACATAACATTGACTCTCCAAATGTTACTTGACTTTTCTGAATGCCACCAGTGTCATCAACATAAAACCACCCCAACTACTGCCCATTTAGAAGAAGTTATCTGTGTGAGCATATGGGGTACTTGGTTCAAGAGAAGATGCACATTGCAGGAGAGTACATAACATGACATTTTAAAAAATGCTCTTGGTGAAAATTAGAACACAGTTAAATGAAATACATTCCCGAGTGAACTTCCAGAATAAAGAATGGGTGTAATCTTCTCATCCCTGCATTGCAATGCATATAAGCTCTGCAGAAACAATATATATCTATATATCTAAGAGCCAAGGTGTCCCCTGCGTGTGGATCTGTAAATCCGCACATCGGGGGAACCTTGGGGGGGGGCAGAGAGATTTTCCTGCACACTTGGGGGACTCTCCGGGTGTGCAGAAAAATCCTAAAACTTAAAAAAAAAAAAAAACTATACAGGGGATATTTAAATCCCCCCAAAAAGTAAAAGAGCATTCCCTGTGCATGCACAGAAAACGTCCTGGGAACTGCAGCGGGCCAGCAGCTGGGAGCCGCTGAGGCCTCACCACCAGTGCTGAGGGGGGATCAATGGCCCAGCAGCTGAGAGCTGCTTAGGCCTCGCCACTGGTGCCCATGGAGGGGAAATCAGTGGGCCCAGCAGCTGAGAGCTGCTTAGGCCTCACTGTCACTGCCTGTGTGGGGGGGAATCGGTGGGCCCAGCAGCTGAGAGCCACTCAGGCCTTGCTGCCGGTGCCTGTGGGGGTGAGATTGGTGGGCCTGGCCTCACCATCAGTGTGGTGGGTGGGGGAGAAGGATTGGCAGGGCCATGGGAGCCAGGGGGGGCAGGGAAGAAGAGACACCTTCCTCCTTGTGGGTTCCTGTGTGTGTGGGGGGGGGGGGGGAGGGACATAAGTGGCTTGAGCAGCACAGATTCATAATCATGAGATCTGGGGTTTACTATGTTATTCTAGAATTGTTTTTAACTATTATTATAAGCCACAAGGACAAGCAGGATAAAAATTGAACCACAAGGACAAGCAGGATAAAAATGTTTTAATAAATAAATTCACTGGACCGCAGCACAAGCACTACTGTACATACATTTTAAAATGTATAATATCTGTTGCTGTTCAATTGTTTCTGCTCTGTAGACATCAGTTGTAACAGGAACAATCAGCAGGGAATCCACAGAATCCACATTTAAATAAAATATAATCAAAAGCATCCCAATCCACTAGAGATCTCACATGCCAATTCTTTTTAGTGAAATATCTTTGTGCAATACTATGTCACCAAAGCATACAAGCTGAGAAATTGAGCCGTAGCTGAAGATCAGACAAGGGAGAATTAATGGGTGAGACGACAGCATTGAGACGGGGGCATTCTTAAAACTCCGAGAGGCAGAAGAGGAGAGATGCTATTAAGGCTCTGTTTAAGCCTCGCAATCAGTTTTCCTTTGCCATTTCCATTTTTTAAAATGTTGGAAATTATAGTTTTCCCCTCACCTAACTGTATACATAATGCTGAGATATCAGTGTCACAAAGATATGAATGAGAAGGGAGGAAACAGAAATTGCTTGTTGATGTGTTACACAAATTATGCAATAGATTTTTTTCTGCAGCTCTCAGTATAATCATAAACAAGGCGAGCACTTAGGGTGGGGGAATAAACACAAGTATTCTTTAAAATGTTAATTTTGTTTACCAGTGCAAAAAAAAAATCTTCTTTCTTTGTAATAGTTAGTGTCTTTTCAGTAGGTGTGTTTATCTCCCATTCCATGAAACATTCTGGGTGCATTTTCCCCTTCCACTCTGCTGCACATTGATTTACCTGACAGAGAAAAGAGCTGCTGCCATCCCAAGCTGAGCTACACCCTACTAAATCAATTGAAGTCAGTGGGTTTAGAAAGGTTTCACTCTACTTAGGATGGCATTGTAAAACTCTCCCCACCTAAAATGGATGGGTTGCTTTGATGAGGCACACAGTAGGGTTGCCATTCCCCAGTTGGGGGCAGGGGACCCCCCAGTTTGGAACCCCTCCCCCACTTCAGTGCTATCAGAAGACAGGGGGAAATGGCCATGAGACGCTCTTCTCTGCCTTGGAATTACCCCCTCCCCAACAACATGCCTACATCACTTGGAAGTAACATAGGAATGTTGGTGATGTTGGGGGGGGGGGGGGTTGACACTCTGTTTTTTGGACAAAACTCTATGGTAAAATTAGCTTCAAACTATAGAGTTTTGCCCAAAAACCAGAGTGTCACCCCCCTGATGTCATCAACGTGCATATGTCATTGTCATGCCTGACATCCCCGGCATGTGTACATCACCTGAAGGGGACGTAGGAACATCATGCTTTTTCTCTCCCCTCTCCCTAGCCTCCTGGCCAGACCTGGCAACCCTAGCACTCAGTGGAGACTGTACACTGCTGAGGGTCACATGACTAATAGGAATTTGAATTGGGAAGCTTGGTATCTGTTTGGGGGAATCATGCTGTGATGGGATGACATTGCCCTTCTAGTGAAATCAAGGCTAGTCTGTTTTAATATTTTAAGGTCAGTTAGTATGTTCTTACAGAGGCAAATGAAGTGTCGCATTAAGGTACAAAATATTGTAAATATCCCCCAAATAATTAAAGTCAACTTAAGAGATAAAAGGGTGGCAAGCACATATAGCATAGCTTCTGAAACCTCTCTGGTCATCGATTATAAGTGCTTCCATTTCAGTTGAATCAAATAAGTCTACTGTAGACATCTGTTCAGATAGTGAGATGTTATGGAATGTTTATGAATATTCTAGCTGATCAAAAACTTAAACGGGTAAAATTTAAGCAATTTAAAAGCTGCTAGGATGGAAGACTGGCTAGATTAAATGAATTTCTTGTATGAGGAATATGTACACATAGCAATAAGGGAATGTCAGGGAAGATGGGCTTCAAGAAGAGATGAATAGGGATATGCACATACATACTGGTGTGCCTGGACTGGGCTCATTTTGTTTGTGTTTTGTAAAATCATAATGTTCAGTTGCTTACTTTTCTACTGGCAACTTCCTCCTATACCCAATTGGGATGTAATTAACAGAAGTTGTCCTGTTCATCAAAGGGATCCTCTCTCCCAAATTCCAGGTAGATAAGAGAAAGAATCTCCAGTCCAGAAGTCAAGAATGGCATAGTGCCTGTCTAGTTGCAGCCTTCACTATCCCCATCCAACTGGAATGAAACTCTCAGGGATTGTCACTCTTACTCAACAGATCCTGCTAATCTAAAGATGGAGAAGAAAAAGCCACCCATCTTCACTTAAATGATTTCACGTAGAAGGTGTTCAGAAAGACCATTTTCTGCCTGAGGCTTTGGGGAGCTGTTCCTAGCCAGAATAGACAATACTATGACTGGTCAATGAATGGCCTGAATTGCTCTGACCTGAATAGCCCAGGCAAGCCCGATCTCATCCGATCTTGGAAACTAAGCAGGGTTGATTCTGGCAAGTACTTGGATGGGAGACCTATTTGAAATACCAGCAATTGGGAGGCAGGGACAGGCTTTACTCAACTACCTCTCTGAATATCCTCCAGCCCCGCAGTAGGGGTCAGTCACCAGAGGTCACCTTGACATCCAGGTGCATGCGCACATGCATACACACACTCACACACATATAAAAAATACAACCCCCTGCAAAAAAACAACTGGCCTGAATTGAAAACATTCAACATCCAGCCTATTCCCATAATGATAACCCCATCATATATTTTACATACGTATCTCAATTTTGCTTTCTGAGTGTTTAGGCTTTTGACCGTTCATGCGGTCAAGACTTTATATATTTCCAACTCAAAGGACTAGAAATGATTTTTTAAAAGTAAAATATATGAGACTCCTAGAATGAGCACTAAAGAGAAACACAAGCACGAAATTGATGGTACGTAAAACTGTGATTGCATGGCTCCTTTCTTATGGGAGCTGAGGTTGGCTGTGTGGTACCCTCACCATTCTCAGCATGCCACTAAGGTGTATGTAAAATAACAAGTTATAAAGGAAAATTAAAATGTGCATAGATTTATGATCATTCCAATCTTCTTCAGACCAAGCAATAGGATTTTTCTCTATGGTTGCTAATTTTATATTGTACACATTCTAAGTTGATGACATATTTATCTCCTGATTTTCTATTGATGATAAATGGATAAGGAGCCAAGCCATTAAAGTATATATAAGCCTACGGTATAATGCAATGTAATATGTAATTTGATTCACTCTGCTTAGAACCAGTGGCAATTTAGTCATGGATTTTAGTTTTAATTGCACTGTTTGTCAAAGTGATGAAGATTACTTAAATCTGAGTGGTCTTAGTCAACTGATGTTGCATCTCAAATGCCGTTTCATTCTTTATTGATGTAAATACTCTCCAACCAATTTAAGCAGCAAGACTATATAGGGCAGCTTTTTTTTCAATTTTATAGAATCTCAAAGAGAGAGAGCAGAATTTACCATGTATCCAGGAAATGGATCAACAAATGTAACCATGGCTATGCATGTCTTCTGTGTAATTTTAATTTTATTGTGTATATAACTTTGCAGTCACATAACAAAACATGTATTTATGCACCAGGCAAAGAATAGGCATCATGGCCAGAAAAATTCAATACATTATATAGGTTGGATAACAAAATTAAAATTTAACCTATATCAACAACATGAAGATAGATAGATAGATAGATAGATAGATAGATAGATAGATAGATAGATATAGATAGATATTAGCTCTTACAGTCATATCTAAAACAAGCTAATAATCCCACTGACCATTGCAAGCACTGTGCAGTCTTAATAATAACCTCATAAGGTAGCATTATAGTGGCCAGTAGGACTGATGAGACTAGTGAGATCCAGGTTCAAAGCCCTGCTCAATCATGAAACTTACTAGGGTTGCCTCAGGAGTGTCTCTCAGCCTGAGAACTAGGTCATCAAGATAAAGGAAGAAGAGAAAAACTATGTACACCACCATGAGGAAGGGCAGGATAAGAATGTAAGAAAAGTTAACATGTAGGGAAAAGAGTCTGAGGTATCAGTAGCTTAGGTACCAGTTTGCTCAAGCCCTTCAGTTGTAAATTGGGAGCTTATTATTTAGCAGCCAGGTTGGGTTGCTCATGAGCAGTTGCAGCCTGGTCACTGGGTTAGTTTCTATGTATGTCAACAGTCATACACAGTACACATTAACTTCTCAACAGTTGCCACCATGTCCCATCACCAGTACTTTAAATGAAGGAAGATTTATCATTGGGTGTTAGTGTCTGATTGATCAACATTAATGGCTGCTGATCTGGAGCAGTTTGCACTTGCATGCTTTCGTACAGACACTTTGGAGTAATAGTCCTGGATCTCAGAATCATGTAATGACCTGACACAACCATGACCCTGGATAATTGATTTCATCCACTGTGCAGTGCAAAAGGGACTGCAAGGCAGAAGAAAATGAAACCTCACCTTTGCAGTTATTGTGCAGCTGCAGGCCTGCTTGGCATGTGAGAACTGTCAGTTGTCTCATGGCTGTGCTGTCTGCCACCCTGCCTTTGTGCAGTTCAGCTGACTCCCCATCTCTCCCCGATGTCCCTTGGTTGGGCAGTGTCTTGTTTCCCTCGGTAGTGAGGTAAGGCTCTACTCCATTGTTCTTCTCCATTGCTTGCTGTCCCTGTAATGTCACACCCATGAGAGGGAGGGGCTGATGTGGACCAGGAGGGTCTGGGACTGGCAGCGGTCCCAGACAGCATGTTGTTTGAGTCAGGCACTGAACAATGAAGGCCAGACAAACTGATCTGGGGCTTAGTTCATGAGTGATTCCCAGAACAGTAGGTTCATCTTCCAAGTTCTCAGCATGCTTAGATATCAAAAATACTGGCTATCCAAAATCTACCTAACAAACTCATGGTTAAGATGAGAACTGAACTTCTTGTTCATAGCTTTCACCTTTAACCCCTAGGCAATACATCTTAAATACATGTGAAGACTTGAACATCCCTTCTACTGAGTTAGATCACTGGTCAAGGTTAGTGTTTTCTGCTGTGATGAACAATGTCCCTTCATGGAAGTATTGCACATCCACTACTACCTGATCCTTTTAACTGCAGATACCAGGAATTGAACTGGAGTCTTTTGCATGCAAAACATATGCTCTATAACTGAGCCATGGTCCCTCTACTTCGCTGTCACTATTTAGATGTCTGTGTATCTGCAGTATATCCAAAGAGTTTGCATATAAAGGGACTGTCTCCATTGCTGCCCTGTAGGAAGTATATTTTTTTTCCTGGCACACATCTCATTGTTATGTGTATCTGTTTCTCCTCTGAATTATCCATGTGCAATTCTCTTTGAAAAGTATTGTTACATCAGTAATTGAAGCATCAGTAGGATTATTCATTTAGCTTTACCGGAAAAAAAGATATAATTTCTATAATATGCCTCCAATATAACTACATACATTTTGGGGAGGAGGATCAGCTTAGAGGACTTGATTAATTAAAAGGGCCAGGGTGGAGTCACAGAACAATACAATTAATTTGGGGTACACAATAGATGTGGTTTGAATTTTTTTATCCCCACTGTTTCAGCCCCAAATTTGGTTTGATTTCTCTTATGGAAATTGAGCAGGTGATTTGTAAATTTGCTGCTATTTTCAGATCCCTTGAACCCAGTTTAGCATTTGACATTAGACTTATATAACATATAAAGACTATCTGATCTGAGTACAAAAGCCACATTACAGCTACATATTGCAGTGTATAAAATCAGTCATGAAAAGTGGAGAACTGAAAAGAAATACAAAAAAAGAAATGACAGGAGACACTTCTCATCTCTAGTACACAATGAGGCCTGGGATTTCTGTTCCTGAAATTCCTCCACCCCCACCCCCCAGTGTATCCTTCCCTTCATAATAATGTTCAAAATGTTTGCTTTTCGATAAATAATTTGGAATGCTCTTCTTATTCCACCCCACTTCTCTGTTGCTGATTCCTTTTCTGACTTCAAGAGAGAGATGGATTTCAAACTGGAGAAGACTGGCTTCGTAATTCAGTACAACATCCAGTATCTTTGCATCCAAGAATCTAGAGTAGGGATAGGCATGAACTGGCTCAAGAACTAAAGTTTGTGATGAAATTTGGTCAGTTTGTGCTTCCTGAACTGAAGTTCGTGGCCAGTCAACTGGCACAAATTTTCCATGAACTTTCAAGTGGTTCGTGATGGTTTTGGCAGTTTGTGAATGGATATATTTCCAGACAGATTGTCTCCACTCAATCAAAATGTTTACTAAACTTCAAAGCAGCAGTAGGGGGTGGAATTCTCCAGCCTTGGAAACACCAATGGTTACTGTCCACAAAGGCACTGGTGGCTGTCAATAACAGTGTTCCCCTTCAGCTCTTGGGATCAGAATGCTATATACACCCTCGGCTCAGCTCTGCACCCTCTCATCTGTTGGGTGTTGGCAGTTAGACAGAGAGGCAGGGAACATATTAAAAGCAGAGCACATTCATTTATTCCTGATTGTGAACACCTCTCCACTGGGGGGATTGGGTTTTAGGTGGACTCAGAGTTCTGAGTCTCTCTGCTCATGCTGAACAAAGGGGCTTAGCTACTGGATGCCTCAGCTGAGGACCCACATTTTATACCCTCTAACCATCCTGTTTGATGGGAGGTGGACTCAGGGCTCTGAGCCACCCTGTCTCTCTGCTCACACCTCAAGGTCAACATCCCCCTGCTGGGCTACCCCTCTCTGGATCTCACAGAGTAATATCCAGGCCTCCTATTGTCCACTTGCATGTCCTCCTCTCTGGGTAATCCAGCCTGCAGGTTGTGTCCTTGGTGCTTGGGTGGGAGGACAGCCACTTCTGTTGGGTGGGGGTGGGCTGGCCCCACACCAAACACTTTCTCACTGAAATTCCCCCACTGACAAAACCCCTGGGTACCCCCCATTTCTTTTACTCTCCAAAGAAAATCTTCCTCCCCAAACAACTACTTCATGAAAGAACATCTACCTCATAACACAACATCTACCTTATTAAATAACATCTACCTCATAATTCAATTTCTACCTCATGGAAGAACATCCACCTCAGCAAACATCTACCTCAACAAACATCTGCCTGTACAAGCAAGCCTCTGTTTGACTACCCCATTCCATTGCATTTGTACAATTCACAACAGGGGGTCTCTTATCTGTACAATGTGTTCCACTAATGGTGAATGACCACCTAAGGGTGAGCTGTGACCAGAGGATCTATGAGTTTGGCCTTGAAGTTGAGGGGGGGCTGGGAGCATTGTGGGCATTCCTCGTTGGGTTCCAGTGCTTGTCAGGGGTCTCTGCCAAGCTGCCATGTAGTTACTTTGGGGATCCTTTGTCAAAACTCTGGGGATGTCTGCCTCTCTGTCCTTCAGAGCCTGTCTCTGGAGATTTGGGAGGGGGCTGTGAATGTTTGCCTTGCTTCCAGCATGTGGCTGGGGGGGGGTGTCTGCCCAGATGAAGTTTCTCTTTGAGTTTGGTGTCACTGGCTTGTTCCTGAGCCATTCCATAACTGCACCTGTCTTTTTCAGAGAGGGCACTGGGGAGATCTTTTTTTGATGATCTGCAACTGGAACCCCGGAAATGTGATCTGCCCCAAACTTAGAGAGATTGCAGAGGAGCAGTTGGAAATCCCTGCACATTTGGTGTGTATAACCAGCAGCCTGTGTATAACTTTTGAGCCTGTGCCTGACATTTTTCCCAAAAGCACTTTCCTGGGGGCATCTTCTTGGGGGGGGGGGCATAATGGACCCCCTAAATCCAATTTGCACATCTTGGTGTGTATATAGAGGATAATCAAAGGGAGGTTCCCTGCCAGACTGATGTCTCTAGCTTGCACAATATCAGTTCTATACACTCCTGAATCTGCACCTGGCATTTCCCCAGAAAGCACTTACCTGGGGGTACATTTGGGGGGGGGGCATAACTCAGACTCCATAAATCCAATCCTCACCAATCTTGTATGGCAGGTAAAGGAGAATCAGCTTGAGAACACCCACATGTTTGGTTTCTCTAGCTCGGTGTGGGGGGCATTGTACAGCATCACAAACCTCACAAACCCAACCAGTTCATTTGGTGCCTAAATTTGTAGCTCACAAATCAGATGTGCCATGAACTGAAATGAATGGCATTTCCTCAGTTTGCACTGATCCCTAATTGAGAGTGCTCTTTGAAAAGCTAGCTAGTTTGAGCATGTCAGAGTGAGAGCAATCTGTACTCAGAAACTTTTCTTCTCACGTGGCCCGTTGTTCCACCAAGGTTTATTGCTCCGACCCACCCTATTTTTGACAAACATCTCCATAGACTTAAGGACATGGAAGTCTTTCCTGATACTCATTCCAACCACACTTGCTTTGGGCATTCTACATAAAATCAAACTTGCATGGGCATGAGTCAGACTCGCACAGCTGCTATCCCGTGAAAAAATAATTGACATTTCTTTAGACAATTATTTCCACACTCTAGCTAACGGAGAACAAGCAGGATGCCGTTTGCCGACTCTTCAGCCTCTGAAGAATTGCAGTTTTGTTTTGCTGGGATGCCGTTGCAGAAAGTTGCTCTTGGTTTTTTTAGTGGAGGTCACGGAGAACAAGATGAAATGTCAGGCCGGCAAAGCTTGCCTTATTTGGCACCTGAGCATGTTGAGTATTATTGTGGAAAGATCTTGAAAAATAAGCCAGCAAATGTTAAGATGCAGACATTCCATGTGCAATTAATTGGGAGCACTGAAAGGGAAAGTCAAACAAATGCCTACAAGTGAAGAAAGGCTGAATGCTGGAACAGGAGGAAAAACAACCTTCAAACATTTTTTTTTTTAATATGAAGACTGTTATCAGACCAGAGGAAACAGAGTCCACATAGACTGTACGGAAAGTGATGAGATGCAAGAACACTGGGAGTCTACCTATCTTGCTTTTCTATGTTGTTGTATAGGAGTGGTGATTTCTGACAGGTACCACTATTATCATCTTCATTCCACTATGAAAAAATGGCAAACTATCACAGCTGGCAACGTCTGAAAGCTTAGTTTTGCAAGCCACAATGAATGTATTCCTTTTGTGCACCACAGTGAGCTGAGCAGAATGATGCACACACACACACACACACACACACACACACACACAAACCCCGATTGGTCCTGTATTCATCACAGGGTTCATGTGACCTCCTCACACACATGGCTCCAGTCTCTGAATATTCAGGCAGGAGCCTAACATGGGAATTGGTTGCACAAGCCAAAAGCCCAACATGTGTAGACCCAGGTCACCTGGTTATTTCCTGGATTTTACCTAGGGAATTGACAGAACACTCTGGGCAGAGGGACAATGGACTAAATGTGCAGCCGCATAGTTTGAATATTAAGAGCCATACAGATGTGCAGAGGCAAGGTAGGGGTGGCAGGTACATGAAGAGGGCAGGAGATTTCCTCATCCCACATAGCAAAATATTTGGGGTTAGGAAAGTGATCTAAGATGTATTGTCCGATCTTGCCCAGTGATGCATCAAGGAAGTCTAAGACAATCAGAATCTCATCATGAGTCTTAGGTTGCTTCCACACGGAGCTCTTGCTTCATATCCCCCCCCCCCAACTGCCCCAGTTTTCTTTTGAGTTTTTTTCACAAAAAGTTATTTTTCAAAAATCTTTGTGAGGCTGTTCCACCAAATGTTAATGGATAGTTCCATGCTCTCATTTTATGTTTCCATATCCAGGCAATTGGATAAATTGTTCTTTTTGCAAACCTGCTCAACTTGTAGCTGATAGGTCGTATGTAGTGGTCTGTAAGAGAGGTGGTGATTAACTAGCTTCCTTAAGAGGAATTCTCTTTATTCCTTTTCCCTCAGTTGCTCCATGAAATCTGTCAAGCCAGTATTTCCCCTTGTTTAGCAATGTGGGGTCTTTTTTTGACTCAATTCCATTTTGATCAATAGAAAAAAAAAGATCAAAAGAAAAACAAGAAGAAAAGAGGCAGGAAGAGAGGTTCATTCTCTGCCCTTGCCTGGCCACCCATGTGAACTTAGGGGGGTGGGGGGGCATTGTGTAGTGCCCCTTCTGATTGCATAACAGGAAATGATGTCATAATGTATGAAATGATGTAAGTCACCCTGAGCCCACTTGCAGGGTACAGTGAGTTAAAAAACCCAAACCCCCTAAATAAATAAATAAATAAATATAATGTTGCCATAATGCTCTAGCAATCCCCCCAACAGAATTCTGGGGGATTGCTAGAGTGTGGCAGCAATACATCATGTTACTCCCAGTTATATGACCAAAAGTGTTGTCACGCTGTCACTGTGTCATCACCCCCCCCCCCCATTTCAGCAGAACAGAACCAGAAAAGGGGGGCAGGAGGTCTTCTGCTACAGCAAGAGACATGGTACCATGAGGTTCTACAGAATTTCATAATTTTATTTGGTAGATACTCAGAGGCAGGTGGCAAAGTCTTTTCAAGCCGTCCTTCCTGTTATTAGATCCTATGGTGTGCAACATTTAAAAAAAATCCTGCAAGGGCTGAAGTTACAAAAGAGTATTTCAATTTAAAAAAAAAAAATTAGAAAGAGAAATCAAAGAGCATGAAAGAGAAAAACAGAATAAAAAGAATCAATGTCCACATCTAAAACAGAGAGAAAGAAATTCCAGTCCTCATACCAGCGCAAGTATTAACTTACCTCCCAGCTTAACAAAACAGGATCAGGTGCCAAGCACCTGATATTCTGTGAAATGTTCTGTGGGGGACTGACTTTGATTTGATGGGTCCCAAGTTATAGAAACTGATCCTACTCAAACCGTCCCTTAACAGCTACCATAAAGTAGCATCCAATACAGTCATCAGCATGAAAAAAACAAAAATACTATAAAGTGGTGGTGGGGAATTAGGAAAAGTCTGTTTCAGTTGGAAACATGAACGCACCTCTTACTTGTTTATCATTCCAAAAATAGATCCAACCCTCCAAAGTTAGTTTCTGTTTGCTATCTAGTGCTGGTGCTCTTTCCCTCCAGGGTGGGAAGCGCTTTGGAAAATTACACAATGTTCCAATTTGTGAGTCCTGTGTGATAGTGTCGGTGAAGCATTATCTCATCAAGATAAACAAACACCTGCAATGAGTTGGCAGGCAAGTCTGATAACAAATTGCCAAAGATAAGGCTCCGATCAATTGTTGTCAAAACTTGCTTTAAAGGTGATTTCCATTTGTCTGATGTCCTGTCATAGAGAACAATCTGAACGAACAGGCTGGCTCCAAAAACGGTAGCCTGAAATGATGGCTGCGGGGAGTAGAGCTACTCAGATTTTTGGGGTTTTGTTGTTTGTTATTTAGCCCATCATGCATTTGAGATGCTGGAAAGCAAGTTTGTTGGTTTTTATGAGACCTACACCATTCTTCTTCAGTCCTAGCTGTCAGGGATGCAGTTGAGCCAGGCATGAAGCATCAACATGGTTTGGCCACTGCTAAGGCCCACAGCCTAAAAAGAAGGACCACTCCAAGATAGGAGTTACCTGGTCCATCTCTCATTCCCCAATGGGAAAAATGTGTGCTGGCAGTGGAGAAGTGTAAGAGAATAACACACCCTGCAGTCTCTTCCAGACACTTCTCCCAGTGTCACAGTAGGGAGAGGCTGTCTCAGAGGTAGAACATCTGCTTGGCATCTCCACTTAAAGGATCAAGGAGCAAGTAATGTGAAAGACCAGAGACCCTGGACAGCTGCTTCCAGTCTGTGTAGACAATATTGAACTTGATGGGCCAATGGTGTGATTCAGTGTAAGGAAGCTTTGTGTGTTTATAGGTATCTCTGGGCTATCTTCATTTTTTTTTCATGGAGTGACTCCTATTTTTAGATCCATCGGCGTTAATCAGGTTAAAAGATGAAGGTCATTTTTCACTCTCTTTAGTGTCACTGTAGGAATGAGGTAAAGACTAGAGCTCTGTGATCA
The DNA here is from genome assembly GCA_029233225.1 of Lepidodactylus listeri. Classification (NCBI taxonomy): domain Eukaryota; kingdom Metazoa; phylum Chordata; class Lepidosauria; order Squamata; family Gekkonidae; genus Lepidodactylus; species Lepidodactylus listeri. Next base: position 45,511,962 of record JARCFY010000013.1, read on the forward strand.
GTGCCAGTTCCAGGTTGGGGAGGGGGAGCCTGGGCAGAGAATCCCCCAAGCAATTCTCATCTCCCTACCACCTACTTCTTGTCTCTCACACACTCATATAATCATCTGCCTGTATGAGTTTTTCTGGCCCATTCATGAATCCTCCCACCACCCTTACTCCCAGCTGCTTGTACTGATTGCAGCCTTTTCCCTGGTGCTACTGGAAGTTCATGCAGCTTGAAGCATGGTGTCAGAGTCCCACAGCAATCAGTCCCAACAATGTTCCTTAATCAGGATCTAGTTTATTGAGATCAGTAAAGATAGGTCATCTGTGCATATATTTTGTGTCAGGAATGACTCTCCCGACGGGAGCAGGGCAGTTATACAAAATTCAAAGAGAAACCCCTGATGGATTAGAGCCAATCATAAAAAGCAAGCAATCACACCCAAACTAACAACTATAGGTTCCCAGGGGAACGAGAGCAACCAGACACCAAGGTCAAAGCTAGGCAGGGAGATAAAACAGACAGCGGGAATCGAAAGTTAAAATACCAAGAGATACAGGCATTGACCCAGGTGTCACCATCCTTCCCCCCCTCCACAATGGCAGCATAGCTGACACATGGATGGTAGAGCATTAGCAAGTAGGGTGAGGTCATTGTAGTAGGCCCTCTTAGTAGCCCTGAGTTCTGGCAACTGTTTCACCTCAGGGTGTAATGAAACCAGCCCTCCCTGTGATTTAGGTACCAGGGCTGGTGGCCATATCAGGCAGCTGGAACAACTGGAAATTACCCTGGACTGGGAATCAGAAAGCACCAGCTTAGCACACAGGAGGTATTGCTAGCTTTCATATAGTCTACCCTCCCTCAGTCTGGGAATGTGAGAGAAACCTCCAGGTTCTTTTACTGTGCCCCTGGACTACAGGTGCTGGAGCTGCAATTGGGCCTAGCTCTGATAACTTCCTGGCACATCCCTAAAATATTCATAATAATTATTATATTTCTATATATACTTTGTGCACTGACCTGGATAGTCCTGGCTAGCCCAATGTCACCAGCTATCAGAACCTGAACAGGATCGGCCCTGATTACTTTTTGGATGGGATACCGCAAAGGAAGTCCAGGGTTGCTACACAGAGGCAGGCAGTAGCAAACCACCTTTGAACATCTCTTGCCTCCAAAACCCTATGGGGTAGCCATAAGTTGGCTGTGATTTGTCAACACTTTCTACAACTACCACCATATATACTTTGTAAACCAATATGAGCCATTGATGGGGCCAGTGGTATGGTAGGGAACCATGTGATACAGTCACCTTGTTGATAGTAAGGAAGTCTGGGTCTGCTTAGTGCCAGCATGGTTGATCTGGTGCACCATTGTGAGGTCCATAGTAGAAGGAAGATTGGGGGGGGGCGGGGTTTGAGGTATGAATGCCAATAGATGGATAATCTTTACAGAGGTTCTCACCTTTATGTTTTTCTTCACAGGAAGATACAGATTTTTGGTCTACTACTACATAACAGGGATATCCAGTCCACCAATGCATTTGTTCCTCCTCAGTTCTTCTGAAACTATTGGGCTGAGGTAGAGCTGTTTTGCAACAACTGTGCAGGCCACAGAAAAAAATGTGAGTCTGACACATTTGATCCTTCTCTCTCCTACCCCTTGCCATTTTGTATTTCCTTCAGCATTAACCTCTCTTGAGAGGATGGAGTAATAGCCAAATATTAAGGTGGACACATTCCAGCCCTCTTGTTGAAAATCAAACTCAGTACTATTTCCACAGACTTCAGGCCCATCTCCGAGTGTTCCTCATCTCTTTGCAAACATGAGCATATGCCACAGTCTTCTAGCTAAACAGAATTAAACAAGCAAACCAGTGAGAATGGCATGTTTAATGTTCCTGCTGAGAGGTATTCCTTTAGGCTGTTTGCTGTCTAATGCTCACAACATTAGTAGAGTGCCATCAAGGAAGTAAAGAGATCCAGAATGAAAGATACCAGAGGAGAGGCAGATGGGCTGTAATTCCTAAAGGCAGAGCTGGATCAAAGATGAGGGTTGCTTAGCCTGGAAACAGAGTTGGTTCAGTTGGTTCTTGACCAGTCAGTCAAACAGACCTCACATATAATAATGGCAGAAAACACCAGGGGACAATATCCAAAAGTGTCATTCTGCTAATGAAATGCTACTTCTTTTAACAGAGGAGGAAGGTGATTTTTTGCCAGTTTCCCACTTCTTCTGCAAACTCTCCTCTGGCCACCCAGCACTTGATCAAATGTCTCTCTAGCACCAAACAGAACATACAGGTACCTTAAAAGCCAATAGTGGAGCAGATGTGCTGTCCAATGTTCACAGCATTAGCAGTCTGTCATCAAGGAGGTAAAGGCAATCCTTACAACACCTTCCTGGGAGGAAGCCCCATTGAATAGACCTGAGTTGGATTCCAAGTAGACCTGCACAGAATTGCTCTCTTAGTCCCCTTCAGTAACACTAGCAAAAGCCCCATGGGACATGGAAGACTAATACATTCACTGGATCATGAGCTCTCATAGGCAAATACCTGCATTTCGATATGGAATATACATAGCTTTAGTGGCAGAACATCTCTGCTTGTATAGTACCTCTGTCTCAATCTCTGATCTCTCCAGTTACTATAACAGGCCTCAGATATAAAGGCTGGCAAAATTTTTCATTGTCTGAGATTCTGAAAAGGGGAAGCTAGTTGTCATAGACAACACTGAGTTAGATAAAGTTATGTTCTTTTCTCCATATAAGACAACTTAACATGTTCAGTGTATGTTGAATTACACAGGAAGCTGCCCTTTACTGAACCAGACTCTTGGTCCATCAAAGTCAGTATTGTTTTTCCCATCACTTACTGCCTGGTCCTTTTAACTGGAGATGCCAGGGACTGACATCTGTAAGCAAAGCAGAGGCTCTACCACTTAGCCATGATCCCTCTCCTCCTACATGTGAGAGACTGGGGGGGGGGGGGGCGGTTAGCAAGAGGGAACCTTCACATTCATTCATTATCTTCCAATTTGATAGCTGATCCTTAACAGATTGGTGACCCCTTTTCTTTGGGAAGCCTCCTAAGAAGGAGCTTCCACTTCTTTTAGCAGATGCCAGACTTACTGTGCTGTTTGCCAGTTGTCTAATGTCAGTCTTTCTTCCCAGAACGCTGGATCAAATGCTCAGTAGTTCCCACATTCATGTGTGGGAGGACAATCGGCTCTCAAGCTGAGTGAGAGTGCAAAGAGGCACTGACTGTGGACACCTGGATAACTATAGAATTTCATAAAAGGACTAACATGATAGTATAGGCCACAGCAGCTTCATGAAAAGCTTCTACGAGGAGAATACAGGTCATATGATCAGCACCTCTGTGTGATCTCAGCAGGAGTGTGAATTTGTCACTGGCCCTACAAGCTCCCAGCCAACTGAGGTAGTCTTCTTCTGGGTGGTTTGAATTAAGGTCTCTCATAACAACCATCTATCCCAAGTTTTAAAGTATTAATGTATAAGACAGGCCTTTTCAAACCATCTTCATCTAGCAGTGGGACTGTTGCCTAGCAAGGCACAGCATGTGCTCTTATGGACTTTAATGTTCATAAGTCTGAACTTTGGGATGTTATGCTTTAAAGGACTACATGCACTCTTCGTTGCTGTGAGAGGCTCCAGTCCATTCCAGGAAGCAGGCACCCGACATAGTTCACACAAAGAAACAGACCCCGTTGCAAAAGGGTTCTCCTGTCACCTCACGCTAGGCAACCCCAACCCCCCCAACATACCTGTGGGATTCCACACATTCCAGAAAGATGCTGAACTTTGGACTATGAATGAGGTTGCTTGGCAACTAATCCTTCGCCCATCAACTGACCAAGCCAGGGCCATCAAGGAACAATGGAATGGCTCGGTGACTCATCGCAAGCTTGCCCAGGTGTCAATTCCTGTCTAGCTCCTAGTGTTGCAATATTGACCACTCCTCCGCATCCCCTCCTCTTTTTCCTTTAACCAGTGGTAGGGTTTGTAGGGATGGACTACCTGGTAGGTGTGTTAGGGGGATGTGGCCAGCACTGCCAGCCCCCATATCACCTAATAAAAGAGGTTGCACTCCATGCAGCCGGTCTCTTGAGCTTCCATGACCCCTATCTGCTTTTATCCCTCTTGAGTCCAACTTGCTATCCCAATACCCTTCCTCCATCTTTGATCTCTGATTTGCGACCAGAGTCAAGCGTGCTTCTGCAGGTTCAGAACACATCCCCCATTTTTCCTTTCACTCCCTCCATTCTTATTTTGGGACGGACACCCATCTCCAGGACAGGTAACGTATTTCCCAACCAACGTTTCTCCTGCTCATGCAAAAGTGCTATTCCTCTATCTTAAACTTCTTAGGACTTGTGTATTAGTGTGTGTGATTCTGTTTTTGTATGCTTGAGAACATTTTGCAGTAAACATCATTTAAACAGACCACTCCGTCTCAGTGCCTATTTTCTGGGAACTCCTGGAAGGGGCGGGACCTTGGTATAGTTGGCTGTAACCCGGTTATTTGCCAGTTGCTACTTTTTAAAACCAGAGCAATTTGGCTAACAGGACATCATTAAGGCTGCTGTGTGTTGACACCATGAAGGGTGAAGGATCTCTCTCGGTAATTCTGCATCTAGCATTCGCTTCACATTTTCTCAACTGGGAGGGGAAAGTACAGCTCAAAACCATATTCAAATACCTTGGGGCAATACTGCAATACTGACTGCAAAGTCCACCCTGAATGGTCATAAATCCATGCAGAAGGTACCATAAAATCAGATGATCAAAGAAAGCAAAAGCGGCATGGTGTGGAGGGTACCATAAAATCCGATGCTCAAAGGAAGTGAAAGCAGCATGCAATGCAGAGGGAAATTTTTCTTCCATTGTGGGTTTTGTAAAACAATGAAGGGAAAAGCCAATGCAGAATCAGCCTGTGTCTCATTGTGGGAATCACAATTACAGGGTACCTGGTGCTCTGTAGGAATGTTTCTTTGCCTCCACCTGTGTCTCATTTATGTCAGTGTGGTATAGTGGTTAGTGTATCAGACTAGGATCTGGGAGACCCAGGTTTGAATCCCCACTCTGCCATGGACACTTGCTGAGTGACCTTGGGTCAGAAACACACCCTCAGCCTAACCCACTTTCAAAGGTTGTTGTGCAGATCAAATGGAGAAGAGGAGAATGCTGTAAACTACTTCGGATCCCCACTGGGGAGAAAAGCAAGGTATAAATAAGGTAAATCAACACATACCTGCCTAACTGTAAACAGAACAGACTATTAAAAAGCCACCATCAATTTCACCTCCAGAGGGAACCAGCTCTTGTAAACACTGCCCTGGGAAGTTCTCATTGCTCTGAGAAGCATAAACTGAAAGTCACCATTTGTTAGAGAAGCAATATGCATGGTTGTGGCATGTTTACACCTAATTCATAAAAACCACCATTTCCCTGGTAGTCCAATTATAATCCCTCATTAGGGTTGCCAACTCCCACTTGGGAAATACTTGGAGATTTGGGGGTGGAGCCTTGGGAGACACCTCAGTGGGGTATTACACCATTGAATCCACCCTCCAAAGCAGCCTACCGGATAACTGATCTCTGCTGTCCAGAGGTAAGCTGGAATTCCAGGAGATCTCCAGACCCCGCCTTGAGGTTGGCAACTCCATCCCTCATTCATGTAGGTATGGTCCTACAAATATGGGTGAAGCAAAGTCTTCATCACCAGGAAGTTTTCTCCAAGTCTCAATCCAACTTTTCTGTAGAGAAGCTGATTTCCCCCCCCCCCCTTCAGTCAAGAAGATCAGAGACACCAGCCTTGTTTCTGAGTTAAGCGTCAACGTACAAAGGACCAGCCATGAGTAATCACTGCCTTGCTGCACAGCAGGGAGCATTGCCAGGCCAGAAAAACCAACACAAGGTCTGTTCTCTCTGCAGTTCCAATTAACATTAAGGGAAATTATACAGGCACATCAAGGGGAGAGAACAGATATGTTTGCCATAATACCCAGGGGATCTAATCAGCAAAAGAAGACAATATCATTGCTTTAACTGCAAGATCAAGGTTATTCCGTATCTGAGAGCGCTCCAATTTTTGTTTTAAAAAACCCCCCTTCTTTTATATGCATTGTGTTTCAAGATAAAGAAGAAAGATCTATGCATTGACTGTCAAGTCTATTACTGAGATTATCAGGGAAAAAAATCAGAATTATCGAGCATTTTCGCTTTGCCCTTTTTGCTGTCTTTCGTAATCTGGATGTTTCAGCAATCTCTAGTTGCCTCCAGAATGCATTCTGGCAGGCCAGAATCAATAAGGTACCTCAAGTACTTAGATTTTCCCATTAGCTTTCTCGTCTTCATTCCCTGTGGTCTGGCTGTCGCTGCTGCTGCCAGAAAAACTCGGCAACTTCTCCAGGTACAAAGGGTAGTTTTGTGCAACTTAATTAGTTAATTTGGAGTTATCAACTGTCTTGGCCCTCCAATGAAGAAGCACCTTGGGATTTCAGAATGCACCAGGTGGCATACAGAGGGTTTAAACATGAGTACAGACGCATTCCAATGTCACTTCAAAACCTGTTTTCAGACTCTTTTTTTCCCAGTTGGAGGGAGACAGAAATTAATTCTGGAATGACGGCAGCCTTAGGTCAGTTTATGCAATGGCACAGCTTTTCCTGGACTATGCTATTTCAGTCGATAGGAAGAGGAGTTTCATGTCTGAATGAAAATGCCAGGTTCAGTGATTATATGCAGTTACTAAAAGTTTTACTCCCCTGGGAGGGCCATTGAAAAATGCAACCCTGCCTCTTGTAGTTGAAATGGTATCACTGATAAAAAGTTAGGGTTGCCAACTCCGCCTTGGGGAATTCCAGGAGACTTGGGGGTAGAGCCCAGAGACTGTAGTGTTTGGGAAGGGGAGGGGCCTCAGTTGGGTATAATCTTGGTTGGTTAATTGTATGACTTTCAGTTAAATCTGCACATATCCCTAAATGAAGAAAAGTTTCTAAAGAAAAAAAATGCATTCCTTTTGTTTTTTAGGTCATGTACCCATAAGTCACAGCAGGTATCTTTAAAAAGGCATTCTGCTTGCCCAGTTCTCACCAATGGCAGTGCTGTGAAGGTCAGAATTCTGGCTACCAGCCAGGTAGGGCAAGAAGCATGATCCAGAGGAGGGGTGCCATGGCTTTTCACTGCTTTCATTAGGGAGGGGGGAAAACCCTCTTCCTCAGCATCATCTTCCTGAGATCCTTCAGCCAAAGAAGCCACAGACTGACCATGTGGAGCATGTGTTTCACCTCTCCGCTACATTCTGTGCCCTATCTACAGTCTACAGACCTGCATCAGGTATGCCATATGAACTTCCGCTTGTCTCTTGCAGCTTGAATTCACCCATTAATTAGCTCTTCTTAAGGGAAACTTCACTGTTGGAATTTGTGTCTTAAAGGTTTCCAAACATGTTGGAATATATATCCTAACTAAAGCTTCAATCCATTGGACTGCAAGGAGATCAAATCAGTCAATCCTAAAAGAAATCAACCCTGACTGTTCCCTGGTGGGCTAGATACTAAAGCTGAAGCTCAAATACTTTGGCCACCAAATGAGAAGGGAGCACTCACTGGAGAAGATCCTGATGCTGAGAAAGATTGAAGTTCAAAGAAGAAGGGGATGGCTAAGGATGAGATGGTTAGACAGTGCTATCGATGCAACGAACATGAAATTGAACAAACTCCAGAGCACGATGGAAGACAGGAGGGCCATGTGGTTCATGGGGTCGCGAAGAGTCAGACTCGACTGTGCAACTGAACAACAACAAAGCTGGAGGAAGTTCCTCAAGTTGAAAGAGGCTTCCTTTCTCTTGAAGAGCCTTTTCCCATGCTAAGTGGCTCTTCCATTGAAGGAAGGCTTCACATTTTGCCCAGTGGTAGGACATACACCGTTCATTGTCCCTTTCATTCTCCCAAGGAATTAGAAACACTGTCTCATGTGGAAAAGTGAGAACACCCGCATTGTTTTGTACAACTCCAGAACATAATTCAAACTAATGCCAAAATAAGGAACTGTAGCACAAATGCTAAAAACTTTTAATTATATGCAGCCTATTCAAGTAATAATATTATTATGTATTATACATCAAACACAGCTGTCAACAAATTTACTGGCCATAAAAAGTCAGTAAAATAAAGACTTTGCATGAATATTACAGTGGAAATTTTTTTGGGGGGAGGGGTATTTTAGAGTTTGTCTTCTGTAAAACCTAATTAAGGCTATGCATCATACTCCATTCCAAATTGTTTCATCTAGCATGGAGTTTGCTTGATTTGTTCCCTATCCAGAGTGAATCTTTCCCCCTCCCCCTCCTAATATTCCCCCTGGGAATTTTTTTTAAAGCTAGAAGGACATAATTTTGTTTTGACTGCATGACTGTACTACAAAACACCGAATATCACCAGTTTTCATCCTACATGCTCTGAATGTCAAAAGGCAGAAAGAGAAAGATAGACAGTTTTAGCTGCCATATGGTTAAAAAAAAATCATACTGATTATTTTTGATTGGTATTTTCTCCATGACGTTCTGTTAAAATAAATAAAAAAGAGGTCATGCTTATTTATACCATGGCAAAATTAAAATGAAGGGTTAATAAGGAGAGAGTGCGTTGCTTTAAGCCGAACTAGGCATCAAACCTCATATAATTTCTGTTTCAATCTCTTTTGTACAAATTCTATCTCCTAGAGGGGGTCTGCTTGGAATCTTTGAGATAACATATCCGAGAAGACACAAGCATTTGCTTTGGATTAGTTATTCATTGATTTGGATTTGCTTAAAATTATTTTTATGTCTCAATTTCCCATCTGTATTTTTGCCTGCTTTTGTGTATGTGTGTTCAGGAATTCAATTAAATGACAACTCACGGTTCCTCACATCCAATGTGGCTGCAGTGTTTGCTTTGGGGGGGGGGGGGACGAGAAAATAAATTGGAGATATCTGAATTGCTTTAACGTGGTCTTTTTAATATAAAAAAGCAGGTGTTTTAAGGAAACATTTTGATATGTTTTCTTTCTTAAAAGATCTGCAATGATGGGAATATGTAGATGTCTCTTCCCTTTGAGCTCCAGAAATGACATGATCTGGCAACGGTGAAATATACAAATGATCTTGCTCAAGCAGACAGATTGCCCCGGGAGGTATCCCTCTCTGATTTTCTTTGGCAGGCAGCTGGTCAATTCTCTTTTGCCTGCGGTTAGTGACATCTGTATGTCTTCCTCAATTCCCTCTCCTACTCCTTGCTACTGGCTTTTATTACATTCCTTTTTTGGTGACAGACTCTCTACCCTTGTCATACATACATAAGGTATTAGAGGTCTTGAAGTGGGGTGTTGTAACAGGAACCAGGTGCCTCTTCACTACTGTAACAGCTTACTAGAGGTGGGAGATGCGCACTTCATTAATGTGACTGGCCAGAAGATGGTATTGCAGCTACCAGCTCAATAAGAGTCAGATGATACCAGTAATCACAGCTGGGTGTATAAAACTGCCCAAATCAGCCCTAGCTTTTCACTCTGTCTCGGTGTCAGGTGATCTGTACATGGCCATGAGCACAGAAAACTCAATGAGACAGACAAGTTGAAAGCTTGGATCATTTTTTTTTTCAAGCAAATGTCTGAATATAACGGAAGGCCTGAGTGGTCAGTCAGTCAATCTTTATTACAGCCAGCAAGCCATATAGAAGTTGAAAAAAGTGATGTTAATGAATTACCTAAAATCATCTCTTTCTGTACATATATCTTTCATCCCAGTACATCAGATGCCCTGAACTGGATGTCCCAGGCTACCTTGATCTCGTTAGATCTTGGAAGCAAAGCAGGGTTGGCCTGTGTTAATACTTGAATGGGAGACCACCATGGAAGTCTAGGGTCAGCACACAGAGGCAAGCAATGGCAAACCATCTCTGTTCATCTCTTATCTTAAAAACTTTATGGGGTCATGATCCATTGGCTGTGAATTGATGGCACTTTCCACCACCAGTACATCAGTCAATGAAAGTGGTTAGAAGTTATCAAAGAAAACTGTATACATGACATGATCTCCACCCATGTGTTCTTGGGCTAAAGAATACATGAACACATGAAGCTGCTTAATTTTTTTTAATAGATACTATGCCTATACACGGTGGCTCAGATGTTAAGATGTTGAGCTGCAGACCAGAAGGTCAGCAGTTCGAGCCCCAAGTGCCGCATGATGGAGTGAGCTCCCATCCCTGGTCCCAGCTTCTGCTAACCTAGGAGTTCAAAAGCAATAAATTGCAAGTAGATAAATAGGTACTGCTTTGGTGGGAAGGTAACACTATTCCATGTGCCTCGGTGTTTAGTCATGCTGGCCACATGATCATGGAAACATCTTCAGACAGTGTTGGCTCTTTGGCTTGGAAATGGAGATGAGCACCACCCCCTAGAGTCAGATCTGACTGGCTTTCGAGCAAGGGAAACCTTTACCTTTATGCCTATATAAACAACAGTATGATCCTTAATCCCATAGGACAGCTACATATATTGTCCACACAAAATGAAGCTGCTTTATACTGAATCAGACCCTTGGTCCATCCAAGTCAGTACTATCTACTCAGACCAACAGGGGCTCTCCAGGGACTCAGATAGATGTCTTTCACATCATCTCCTACCTTATCCTTTTAACTGGAGATGCCAGGGATTGACCCTGAGACCTTCTGCCTGCCAAGTAGATGCTCTTCCAGTGTGCCACAACCCTGCCTTTCAATGAGAGCCTGGGACTTTTCCGTTTAGAGAAAGCTTGACTAGGGAGACAGATGTGATAGATGTTTAAAAATTATACATGGGCTGAATGGGCAGATAATTTTTTTTCTTTCCTCACAATATTAGAACTTGGGACACCCAATGAAGTTGATGGACCGTAGATTCAGAATGTATAAAAGAAAGTACTTCTTTCCTCAATGAATACTTAAATGCCATGATTTAGTGACAGTGCATGTAGTGATGGCCATGACCATAGATCTTTTAAAGGGATTAGACAGATTGATGGACAATTGCTCCATCAGTGGCTACTAGTCATGATGACTAATGGAAAACTCTACCTTCAGAGATAGTAAGTATGTGATCACCAATGTGAGGAGGCAGCACTGGGGGAAGGCCTTGGCTTCTATGCCCAGTGGCTGGCCCTCCAGAGCAACTGGGTGGCCAGCATGTGAAACAGAATACTGGACTGGATTGAGAATACTGAACTGGTCTAGCAGGGCACTTGTGTTTATATCTGTCTGGGAAAAAAACAGCAATGAAGGAGCTAGAAAAGATCCTAAAGTGAATGGATATGTTGCTGGGAGACTGAGGCCCCGTCCACACTGTCACTTTTGTCGCTCATTTCTCCCTATTGCTTCAGGTTCCCCCACCCCCCATATGTTTTGTTCTCTCTAGTAGTCCCAGAGGGAGCAAAACACATGTGGAAAAGGGGGAGGAACCCAAAACAATAGGGAGAAATGAGCGACAAAAGTGACAGTGTGGACGTGGCCTGAGATCAAGATAATGCATACTATAGGATACTATAGGATTCCCCATTGCTATGTATGGGTGTAGCAGTTGGTCAGTGAAGGAAGCTGACAAGAAAGAAATTGATTCATTTGAAATGTGGTGCTGGAGGAGAGAATTACAGATACCACGAACCACCCCAAAGCCAAATAAGTGGGTTCTATATCAAGACACTTTCCCTAGATACTAAAAGGACCAAACTGAGGCTATCGTACTTTGGCCATATTATGACAAAGCCTGGAAAAGTTGAAGGCAGCAGGGAAAGAGAAAGACCCAACATGTGATGGATTCAGTCAAATAAGGAAGCCGTGGCCTCAGTTTGCAAGACCTGAGCAAGGGTGTTAGGAATGGGATATTTTGGAGATCATTAATTTATAGGGTCACCATGTTGGAAACAACTTGATGGCACTGCATACACACACACACACACTCACTCACTCACTCTCTCTCTCTCTCTCTCTCTCTCTCTCTCTCACACACACACACACCCCTATATCTGTATCCCCTTGCAAGGAGTCAAATCTATATCTGTATCCCTCGTGAATCCTTATCAACTGTTGGCACACCTAGCAACAAGGTGCCCAGGCATACCAAACCAGTGACTGTAGTGAAGACACCCTGTTAAAATCCCAACTGTGATATTTGAACATTTCAGCAGTCAGGTTCGCCTTATTTTGCAAAGTGCAGGAAATGCTTTCACTTTCTATGTGATCATTAACTTTGTTCTCCCGTGTTGTGCTACTTCAATATTTCCCTGTTGTGCGTGCCAAAATCACAAGAAGTCCTTTGTATGTCAGTTTTACTCAAGCATCAATGCCTGGGGGAGGGGGGGGCAAGGAAGAGGGCTGTAACTTCTTTTATACCCTAAGGCTGATTTTGCTAAAGTTAACATAAGCACCAGGAAACATGAACATTATGACATTTCTTTGCGGCAATATTGCTATTGCCCCCATGCTGTAAAAGCTGTTAGCAGTACATGAGAGCCTTGGTGTTTTGTTTTTTTTTTAAGAATAAGAAACACAAATGATGGGATGGATTTATTTTAGAAAATGGGAAGCATTTTTGGTAATCCTTTTAAGAGGGCGGCCATTAATTCACTTGACATTCAAAGCAGTTATGTACAGCACACAGTACTAATGGGTTATTAATGAGGTGCTAATGCTATATGTACTTCTCAGAAATTCCACTATAATTGGCCAATTGATGCCATTGTTTAAAGCCTTTAATTTGTCGTAGCCTTTTAAAAGGAAGAGAATCACATTGGTTGACAGATTTAGTTTTAAGTAGGCCTGGTGCCAGCTAGTCTATAGCAATCCTGTGGGTTGAGGGAGTAGGGAGGAAAAAAAAACCCCTTCAGCAATATAGTATACAAGCAGGGGACCTTCAAGAAGTTTTTTTGGGGGTCTCATTTCTCCCTCCCCAGCTATTTCTTCTTTCCCTTTCTCACATGGAAGTGACGTCAAGCAGTCAGGCCTGCTCCCCCTTCCCAGGCTCCACCCCCAAACACTCCCAGGGGTTGCCAATGCAGAGCTGGCAACCTAGTCACCAATATGGTCTAGTTGCTGTTTTCCTGAATGCTGCCCTGCCCCGTGCTGACAGATAACAGAAAATTGGTAGACTGAGGCATACAGCCAGTGTAGCTGAAAGGGACCCATAGTGCAATTCTCAGCACAGCTACAGGTTCATAAACCCATTGGTTTAACATTGCATTACCAGAGTATCAGAGCTGTATTCAGGTCCTAGCTCAACAAGGAAACCATCTTGCTTACTTGGAACCTTCCTCTTTCATATAATCCAGTTATGAAGGGCCCCTGGGAGGAGAAAGATGGAACTACCCTAAACATGAAAGAAGGGTGGGATGAACGTGCAATCAATAAATGTTGGATGAAGTCTCATGATAAGTAACCATGCCAGCACCATACTTTCCTCTAGTCACTGCTGCAATCACACACACTTAATAATTCACTTTCAATCCAATTTCAATGCACTTTCAAACTGGATTTTGCCAGTTCACACAGTACAATCCAGTTGGAATGTGGATTGAAAGTGGATTATCTAGAGCAGGGGTGGCCAACCTGTGGCTCGGGAGCCACATGCGGCTTTTTCACACATATTGTGCGACTCCTGGCAGGGCGGCTGGGGAAGCAAAGGGGAGGCATGCTTTTTCTCCCTTCCTTCCTTCCTTCCTTCCTTCCTTCCTTCCTTCCTTCCTTCCTTCCTTCCTTCCTTCCCTCCCTCCCTCCCTCCCTCCCTCCCTCCTCCCTCCCATCTATTTGCTTTCCTAGTTTCTCTCTCTCTCTTTCTTATAACTGGTTTTCCTCGTTTGTTTTTATTTTTGGCAGTACCATTTAACGTTAATAAAAAGCAAATTTGCATATTTTAAAAAATAAAAATGTGTGTGTGATATTTGTTCCTGTCTTGCGGCTCTCAGACATCTCTATGTGGCTCTTACGTTTATTCTATGTGGCTCTTACGTTAAGCAAGGTTGGCCACCCCTGATCTAGAATGTGTGATCACAGACTAGTATGAGTTGGATTACTTCTAAGTTTCAAAATATTGACAAGGATGTTCTCTGTGTGGCAAACTGGTCCACATGAACAGATGAGCTTGTGATGGCAGCCGCCATGGAGCATCACTTATGGTGGCTATATGTCCATTTACCACCTGGGAAACAAGCAAACAAAAACACACAACCTTTTAATAGTAAGAAGAAAATTAATACTAATACAAGGTCTGGGAAAAGGCTTTGTATTAGTAAAGAACAGATGAGATGGTCAGCTTTTGCTAGATCATACACTTCAGATTGCAAAAGGAATTGCATGGCTGAATGCTTCTACTAAAACACACACACACACCTGCATTTAGAGAACTAGCTTAACAGGAATAAGACAAGAATGCTCCTCCCTGATTTCTAGCTTTCTGTGTGTGTGGCTTTTTAAAATCATCATCATCATCATCCATGTAATTCCACACTTGCAGTATGAGGTAATACCGTCTAGAATCAGGTTTATAATTTTATCCTTCCAGGCTTTCTCCAGGTTTTGGCATGCCTTCCTGGGATATCTCCACTAAGCTTCTTATCACCCCATTGTACACATTGCTCACCCCAAACCACCTCTCCCAGCATGAAGCAGGTGTCTGCCACAAAGGGCCCTGTGGCAGTGAAGGGCCCCCTGGGGTAATAATGCATTTCGAGTAGAAGAGGATGGGCCAAGTGTCTCTGGTTTGTGATGGGCCCTCTGCCAGGCCATGGCTTCAGCAGATGCCACATCATGTCAACTGGTGATGCCAGCCTGAAATGCAGTTTGTTTCTGTTCATGGTTTGTGGTGTGCCCAGTTCATGAGTCAAAGTCAAGAGCTTTTAAAAGCTTAACAAACTGGTTTAGTTTGTGAGGTCCATGGCATGTTAGAATGGTTTCCCAGCATGCTAAACACCCAAGTTACAGGGGATCTCCAGGTGACCGGTGACTCTTTTTTACCTGCCTTCCATGTTTGGTGAGGATTGGATTTACAGGGTCCAAGTTATGGCCCCCCAAGGAAGGTCCCTTCATCTTCCATTGTTTCCAATGGAGGGGGGGGGATCAGCAAAAAATGCAAGGGCAATAGAAGCCCAGCAGGACAGAATCAAAGTCCTAGAGAATCTCTGCAGTAGAAACTGAAGGTGTGTGTGTGGGGGGGATTTTTACAAGCCCAGCAGAACAAGTCCAATGTGTCCAACAGAACCAGTGCCACTGTGACAGGGCAAACCCAACAGGACTAAGGTCAAACCAGATAATCTTTGCAGTAGAAATTGAAGGGGGGCATTTTTGCAAGCCCAGCAGAACCAGTGCAATGTGGCAATGCCAGCTTAATCACAATCCAAGACCGGGGGGGGAGCATTTTTGCAAGTTCAGAAGAACCAATAAAATGTATAGAGTGCCCAGCAGTACACCAGTGCAATCACAGAGTGCCCAATAGAATCAAGTGCCACTGTCACTGCAAGCTTAAAAGAACTGATCTCAAAGCACAGAATCACAAATCCAAGCAAGGGGGGTGGGATTTTGCAAGCTCTGTGCAAGAAAATGGGAACACAAAGGAATTGGCAAAGGGGAGGACCCTCTTGACAGTGACTTTGAAACTGACAACAGTGTTTCCAAGGCTGGAGAATCACACACACACACACACACTTTGAAGTTTGGTAAACATTTTGTTTGAGCTGAAACAGTCTGCCTGGAAATGTATCCATTCATAAACCAGCACAAACCACCACAAACTGCTGGAAAGTTTGTTGAAAGTTCATGCTGGTTGACTTGCCACAAACTTCAGGTCACAAACCATGAACTAGGCAAAATTAATCATGAACTTTAGTTCATGAGCTGGTTCATACCCATCCCTACTCATGAAGCCACTGGAAGGACTGAAGGTCATAGTCCATAGTTTAGCAGCACTTTACTTTGTTAATGGGATGTTCTCCATGAGGTTCTCCACTAAACATCTCTCAGTTATATATGTGCATCATTTTAAAAATAGCCTCCATAATTTCATCATTTGTTATTCTGGCTCTGGCTCTGACTCTGTGGAATGTGAGAGCAGAATTTGCTCATGTGAACTGTTCAGCATCTGTCAAATGCCATCAGGGACTTGACAGCCAATGCACTGAAATAGCCATGGCAAGTATTTTGAAGGGTTGTGTTTTTTTTTTTAAAAAAAAAAATTGGGGTGTAGGCAAGGGGGGAGATGATATTGGCTGGTCTTTGAAAATGGTTCTGAACTACTTTTAGCCTAAGGAGCTGAAAAAAACATTTAACGTTATTTTGAAAATCCTTTAAAAATGGAAGGTACTGGAACAGTCACATCAAACTAGTTTTTCAGATATTCTATGAAGTTTGAACTCTCTTGATCTTTCAGCTTGAAAATGGTCTCAGTAGATGACAGGGGTCATGTATTACAGCAGGTCCCCATTTCCATCATATGCACTTGGAAGCCCCAGATTTTTACATAAGCTTGCTCATGAATACTTAAGGTCTTATTCTTTGTGGGGATTAAAAGGGCATTCATAAGTCACCTAGACTTCCCTGAAAACCTGTTACTGCTTGTAGCAAGGATCTCTGATCATCTTCCACTGTTCCAGATCATCCTCTGTAGTCCCCCATGTTCTTTAGAATCAACATGGAACTTCTGGCAGAAGTCATCAAGGGATTTGGCTTCAGAGGTAATTAATATGCTGATGACACTCAGATCTAAGGACTATAGCTCAGTGGTAGAGCATCTGCTTGGCATGCAGAAGGTCCCAGGTTCAATCCCTGGTATCTCCAGTTAAAAATAGTCAAGCAGAATGAGATGTGAAAGATCTCTGCCTGAGATCTTGGGGAGCTGCCAGTCTGAGTAGACAATTCTGGCCTGGATGGACCAATGGTCTCATTCAGTATAAGGCAGCTTCATATGTCCATATGACTCATTTGGAGAACTGTATGTGCTGAAAAGTTGCTTGCAGATGATAAGGATCTGGGTGAGAATGAATGAAGTTTAATCCATACAATATGGAGGCAACATTAGTTTCAAACCAGTATAATGATTGTTTGCTGTTCTAGATAGGACTGCATTACTCTTTAAGGAGCAGATCCATAGAATATGGGTGCTTTGAATGCTCAGTCAGATGGCATCTGTCGACCATGGTCTGAGCCCTGAGGTACCTTTTGGAAGCTTCGGTTGATACATCAGCTGTACCCCTTCATAGAAAGGAAAGACCTGGCTAAGGTCCTCCCTCCCATCCCATCAAAACTAGATTACTGTAACATATTCCATGTGGGGCTGCATTTTAAGAAACTTCTGTTGATCCAAAATGCTGCTGAAAGGATGCTGGCATGAGCATACCACAGTGATTGTATTATCACTGTTCTAGAAGAACTTCACTGACTGCCAGTTTGTCTAAGCACAATTCAGCATGGTAGTTGTGAGTGTGAAAGCCCTACAGGACATGGGCCTCAGCAGGGGCATCAAATTTTAAATTCCGGGGGGGGGGGGCTTGTGCGCGCGCGCTTTGCACGCATGCATGCCGGGACTGCATCCCCACTGCCGCTGCCTCCCCCCCGCCTGGCCATTCGTGCTTCCGTCCCTCCCTCCATCTGTCCAGGGGCCAGCTGGGCGTTTGCTTAGCTTGCCCCTGGACGGACTGAGGGAGGGAGGGACGGACGGATGGAGGCAGCCGGCGGGGGTGGGGGGGTGGGGAAGAGAGAGAGACAGCGACAGCAGCCCGGCAGCCCTAGGAAGGGCCCAGGGACTCGCAGTGGCGGGCGCTCTGTTTTCTGGGGGGGGGCTCAGTCCCCCCCCCCGAAAATTTCGGGGGTGGCTTGAGCCCTCGAGCCCCCCTGTAGTTGATGCCTATGGGCCTCAGGTCTTCTGTAATATAAACTTGCCTATCCACAAAGATTTCAGGAGAGATCCTTCTCTGTGTACTTCCATTGAGTATGCTATGCTGAAACATGGTGAGAGGTTGGGCCTTCTTTCTTATGGTGCCTTTCTTGCAGAACACACTTTCCCTTCTTTATTTGGGTGTCAACGGAATTAATGAGTGTATTGCTTTTGTACACTAACACTTAAGGATGCTGGCTATGCTTGGTTGAGACAAGATTTAAGATTGCTGTTTCTAACTTACCTACTGCATTTATCTTGTAGTGGTTTTAGAATAGGACTTGTAGCAATTTTATGTTGACTTTCTTTTTCGTTTTGGAAAACTGCATCAAGCAGTGGGAAAATCAGAACAAAAATATTCTAAATACTTTCTATTTAAGTACATAAGCAGAGATTTGCTGGATCAGACCAGTTGTCTATCTAGTCAAACAGTTTGATGTAGTGGTTAAGAGTATGGACTCTATTCTGGGAGAACCAGGTTTGATTCCCCACTTCTCCACATGCAGCTGCTGGTGTGACCTTGGGTCAGTCAGAAAACTTAAAATAATTAATAAATAATTGTAGGGCCACATCTCTGGAAGAGCAAACACTTTATTCCCTTTTTGTGGATATATGTGCAGGAGCCAGTAGCTCTATCATATCATATCTGGTCTGCAGTTGCAACAGGATCTCTCTCTCTGCATGTGTGCCAAACTCTAATGGTTCACTATGACTGAAACATTTAATATTACCAGTTTATTAACATTCCTTGCATGTTTTGCCCATAGAGAACCTTCCTAATTTCTTTCAAGTTCTGATTTATGCAAAATCTGGTGACAACTGAAGGATATGAGAAACTCCCTTGAGGAATGTCCGTAGTCCTAGCAAAACTTTTAGAGTTTCTCTCTTAATTCCTTGTAGGTTTCTGCTCAAGCAGGAACCTCCAGATGTGCTTTAGGCAAAATTTAGCAGCAAATTTTCTGAATACACTTATGATTATCAACATTCTGAACTCAAAAGTGGATTTGGATCCAGCATAATTTCTTGCCCCCCATAGGGAGCTTGTTAGACATGAGAAAGCCCAGTGATAGAACACGCGTTTTACCCACAGAATACCCCAACTCGAATCACTGGCATTTCCAGTAAAATAAATAAATAATCAAAACACAGATGAACAAATGTTCTGCATCTTGTTTCCTTTTGTCAATTATTTTGGTTCTCCTCTTTTCACTGTTGATTTTGTATATTTGTTTGTATTATGTATGCATATTGTATGGCTGTTACACGCAAGGTATACAATATTTATATAAACAATGTTTCACATACATACACACACACACACATACACATAAGTGGGGGACCCACAGGAACATTTTTCTGTTTCCCACTAATTCCTCTTTCCCATTCCTGAAAGCCTCCATAGCCGCTCCCCTTTTCCTGCTTCTTACTCTCCTTCGCACCCACCAGCCAACCAATCTTTATCTGCCACCCTGTCTTTAGCTATCTTTCCTTCCCTCCCTGAGATAGCCTCTCCTGGGGAAAACTCTAAGTTGTGCAGTGCAGACACCAGGCTGGGCCATGCCCCATTGCACATTACTGGCTGAACTGGGACCGACTATGTGGTGCAGGCCAAGCTGGCCCTAGTTGCACAGTAGGGAACCTGCAAAGACTTGCTGGAGGGGTAACTTTCCACTGTATCTCCCATGTCACCCTTTTCCCTCTTCCTCTCCTTCTGGCAGCCCCCATATCCTTAACTGTCCCTGCTTCCCTTTCTCCTTCCCAAGTGCCAAGCAATCTACCTTTTGCCTGCCCCTCATCTTCAGCTTTATTTTTTATTTATTTACTTCATTTGTGTCTCACCTTTTTCCACAATGGGGATGCAAAGCAGCTTACATCATTCTTCTCTCCTCCATTTTATCCTCACAACCACCCTGTGAGGTAGGTTAGTTCAAAGTCACCCAGTGTGCTTCCACAGCAGAGTGGTGATTTGAACTTGGGTATCTCAGAACTTAGTCTGAAACTCTTACTACTACACAACACTGGCTTTTGCAGATTAGCCCAAAAGAATCCTCCCTCAAAGGCCAAAACAGCCCTGGAAAGGGCCCTGAGACACACCCTTTACTTATGGAAACTATATGTAGAACACTGGCAATATTGTTCTGGTTACCTAGCCTTCAGTGGCCACTGAGAACTACAGGCCCTCATTTTATCATTTTAGGTTTCTCTGCACACCTGGGGCTTTTCTCAGGTTTGTAGAATGATCTATTGTCTGCCCATGTCCCTAATCTCCAGATTTAAGTACTAACAGATTGGGCCACATTGATAATTAGATATAGTGATAAAAATGAACGTGTACTTTTCCTTACATATATATATACACGTGTGAATATGTTCTCTTGGAAATATTCAGTGAATGGAAGTAAAAATGGCACGCCCTGACCTGGGTAGTCAAGACAAGCCTGATCTCGTCAGATCTCGGAAGCTAAGTGGGATCGACTCTGGTATGTACTTGGATGGGAGACCTCCTTGAAACAGAGGCAGGAGGTGGGGGTGGGGTTTATTCAGCCACCTTTCTGAGTATCCTCCAGGCCCCCAGTAGGGGTCAGTCACCAGGGGTCACCATGACATCCATGTGTGTTCTCTCCCTCTCTCTTTCTCTTTCACACACACACACACACACACACACACACACACACACACATTCAAAAATTTACAAAAAAGAAATAAAATTGGCATAAAATGGAAGAGTCACTGGTTCAGTTTGTACAACGAGCAAACAAAACTGAAACATGTAATGTGGGATCAAAATAGCAGGGATAAAAAAATCTAAAGATTACCCTCATGGGAAAGATCTGTGTCTGAAGTAGCAAGTTGATATAGATAGCGTTGACTGTAGAACAAATGCCCAAATCAGTATAAGGCAACTTCCTAAGACAATCAAGACATGTTTTTCTCTATTTTAAAAAGAAGCATGCCGTTTTGTTTCTCCAACAAATAAAACTTGCAGAAATGTCTAACATTTCCAACTGATTAAGAAATGCCTAGCTGCTTTCCTCCTGTGAACAAAATGAGTTTAGATTCAAGATGGATTTTTGAGATTCTGAACAAACTTTCCAAACTGCTCTAAACCCTTTTCTCATTAAATCTCTCCCCAGACAGCTGTCTGAAATATCTATCAGTCTCATCAGACGATGTAAGCAAATCACTCCACGTAAATGACGGGAAGCATGAATTTTAACATTTTCTAAATCAAACTGCAGTTCACATGTCCATGCTTCTCTCGTTCCAGCAATTCGACAAATAAGGAACAGTCCAAACAGCAACATTTAACTCTGTCACCTTTCAAACTAAATGTGATGTCAGGCTTGTGTTTTGATATATAGACCACATCAGCAGCAATGAATGTTATGCATGGAATTAGCAAAAGTAAACCAGCCTTTTTCATACACTGAAAAATCCTGTACCCAAAACAAGCATAACTTAATAGTCAACTTAATAGTAAAGGTACAGTATATTCTGTAGTTTTAAAAATTGAAACTTTTAACAGTGAAAATTTTAAGGCTTTCCAGACATCAAGTGGGTGGGCTGTGCTAGGCAGCCCACCTGTGGCTGCCTTTTCTGGCTGACCTACCCTGACTCCAAACTAAAGTTGCCTGATCCCACTTGGCCACAGGCAGGGGGTGGGGTGGGGGCAGTGCCAGATCCAAGTTGGGAAACTCCTGGAAATTTGCATATGGCACCTGAGGAGGACAAGGACCTCAGTGGGGTACAATGCCATGAGTCCACCCTCCAAAGTACCCATTTTCTTCAGAGGAACTGATCTCTGTAATTTAGAGATGGGCTGTAATTCCAGGGGATCCCCAGGTCCCACCTGGAGGCTGGCATCCCCACTCCAGCCAGCATTTTCTGCCAGTTTTGTTTTGTATCACCTGCACACAAGAGTTGCCCAGTCCCATTCCCTCACCACTCGCTGCACAGCCACTACCAGGTTTGGAAATATGTTGCTCAGCACCAAGGGCTGCTCCTTCCCAGCCATATCCCTCTGCTAAGCCAGTGATGCGCTGCTCCAGACATGCCCTTTATCATTTTGGGTGTCTCAGAATGCTTGCTGATCATCCCTACTCTGATCAGCCTGCTCAATCCCTGACAAACAAGTTACAGCCTACGCAGTCAACAACCAGGAATATTTAACCAACTTCAACTATGACATCACAAAAAAGGTGAGAAAAGCACCCCTGACAGCTGGTTTGGAGGAACCCAGAAAGTCCTGCTTGGCTGATCCCATGATGACTAAATGGAGGGTGAGTGGGTCAGCTGCAAGCAGCAAAGGTCTGCTTTGAGGAGGAATGGCTAGAATATACCTTGGACAGCCATGCCTTCCTATTGGCTGCTACTGTTTTAATCACCCAGTGGGTCTTTGTGCCTTCTTTGAATCCTGGTGGGACAGAGTGAACTGCTGCCCAGCTTTCATGCTGGGAATTCTTCTTGTTTTATTTAAGACATCTATGTTTGCTGAAGACTACTTGTCCACCTCTCCCATAAGTTGCAGAAGAAGCTGCAGCTGCCATGATTACAGTCATGCAGCATGACAATGTTTTTTCCTATTATTTATTTTTTTAAAAAAAATCTATGCCACCTTTTCATGCAGTGTAAGGTCCTCAAGGTGGCAAAGGCCAAGAAAGAATCCCAGCGCTATCAGTGGGGTGGGCAGTTTCTAGACTCTAGAGAAGAGGGTATAGAAAACAAGGCACAAAAAGCTCTTGCCCAAACCATTTGCTGAACTATCCCATAATGAATTGCTGAACTAATTTAATAGTTAAAAGTACTTCTTTCAACTTGGGCTGTATTAGACAGTAGCTCTCTCATAGTGGATCTTTGCTACTAAGCCAAGAAATGATTTTAATCAAGATATGGAGAAGAAACCAGCAATGGGTAGTTCCCCATAACTATTTGCATGGTTCAGCCATTCTTTTTCCACAGGTGCATGCAGAATTACAATATGCCAGTGGATATTGCACCCCAGTAACATGGCATTCCAGTCAAACTTATCCTAGCTGGATGCTCCTTCCTCTGAAATTCAGATTTTCTTCTTGGAAACTACACAGTGTGAATTTATTTGTTTATTTATTTGTTTGTTTGTTTAATGGATTTATACCCTGCCTAGCCAGCATGCACCGGCTCAAGGCAGCTTACAGAAGTAAAACAACAACATTATAAGTTACCCTATATTCACTTAAAATACACCAGACACAAAGCTACAGAAATTGGCGGCCCATATTGCTCCCAACACACAGCGCAGCAATACCAAACCCAAGGCCAGGCAATTTCACCAGTAGATTATCCGGCCAAAGACTTAACCCGGCATTTGCCATCGGCCCCTTCCCCCAGTGGCGGCTCCTAATTGAAAGCCTGGCAGAAGAGCTCTGCTTTACAGGCCCTGCATAACTGCAAAAGGAACTGCAAAAGAATTACACTAATTCTTAATGGCGTTATAGCACCAATAAACTTCTTTTAAAAATGTAAAGGAGACACTGCACTGAGGTTGCAGGTAATATGAGGAATTGTGTTGCTTATAAAATATTAATGCAAAGACCATTCAAAAATTCTGTTCTGCACAAACAACAAGGCATAGCTATGCACACAACAATCACAAATCAGCTTCTGGGGAAAACATTAAGACTGCAGTGGGGGAACAACAGAAGAGCAAATTGATGACGATATTGGTTGGTCGTAATATTCAGTACGCATGTATGAATGATGGTAATTGTATTTTACTGCTATGGAACAACCCAAAATTATTAGGTTCAGAGCTAAAGCAGATAGCAGGCAATCCCAATATCATGACACAACCATTATCAGTAACCCACTTGGGGTATTTCCATGGCATTAAATGCTGGGGTACTAGATCGTAACACTGAACCTGAATCAAATAATCAGATGTTCCCCTGCCCAGAGGTCCCTAAACTGAAACTCTGAGAAAAGTAACTGCTGAGCTGAATTTCCACCCCAACAGAAGCCATCACCCACATGACCATGATCCTCACGATCTTCAGCATCCCTCTCCCCTCCTCACCAGTGAAGACAACAGACCTGGAAATAATTGTGGCTGAAGGATGATGACACACTACATTCTGAGGGAAGTGATTACCCACAATGTTCAGGAAATGGATGAAGCCTGGGAGAGTCAGGTCAGCAAAGATAAAAGGACTCAGTTGGGATCTGGGAATTGGCTGAGGAAGTAATCTCTGCTCTCAGTGCTCTGTCCAAGGTGCTGAAATGCTTTTTCTGACCATTGCTGTGCCACCCCATGCAATCAATGCTTAGTTCCTGATCTAGGTGTGGACATTTCTATTGCATGATGCTCATATAAAATGGCAGCTAAGAGAATGAGCTGCAGTTGGAGTCTCTTGTCTCCCACCTGACATCTGGTGATGATAGTGCATCACCATCACTGGGAAGCTATAAGGTCCTTTGAGCATCAAAAATGCTATACAAGGGCTAACTATGGTTATTTCTCACTCATCAGCTGTTGTTGCAGAGACTCTAGTTGTTGTTGTTTTTTGCTGGGCCTTTGTGATCTTTGCCAGGACTGGAACCATGTCACTGATGAAGAGTTGCAGAGTGATGGGGAAAGATGGCAGTTTTCAATGGTATATAGACAGGGTTGTTCCCAGCCAGCAGTCTCCCTCCCCTTCTTGACTATAGATGCATGTTTGAGGTCTCCCAGGGAAAAGAAGCCAGGAGAGGTTTATAGGCTAAAAGTAGCAGGTGGGAAATGGTTGACTACTAATCTCCCCCTTTCCATTTCTGTGCTGCAAAACACCTGTCACTTCACAGCTGCTTGGAACTAAGCCAGATTTCCAAACTTAGGTATACCCCCAGAAGTCTAGTTCAGCCCACAGCCCAGAAGTCTAGTTTGTTCCCTTTACTCTTGGTAAGTGAGCTATGTTAAAGATGATAATGATGATTTGCTTTAATTTAGTCAGCTTGCATATGTTGTATAAAACAGCGCTGATGATCACAAGGGGCCTTTTAAGTGGTGAACAATTTGCCACTAAATGTAAGATGAATTTCAAAGTTTATTTATTTATTATTTTACATTTATACCCCACCCTCCCCGCGAACGGGCTCAGGGCGGCTTACAAGGGCACATAGTGCCAGGTTCAGTACATCATAAAATTCAATAAAACATTTTAAAACACAACACAACATTAATTAAACAGTTCAGTATAAAGTGCTTCCAATAATATTCACTGAATAGATGGCTTCCCACCAGGGTGGAGTCTAGTTCCCAGACTGCCTGGTCTGAGTTGCTTCCAGGGCCGGCCCTCATTGCGATGGTACCAGCAATGGTAGATGGCACTGACGGTGGCGGCTCCTAGTCAAAGGCCTGGTGGAAGAGCACTGTCTTGCAGGCCCTGGGGAACTGCATAAGGTCCCACAGGGCCCTGATCTCCCCCGGGAGCTCATTCCACCAGACAGGAGCCATCACCAAAAAGGCCCTGGCCCTGGTTCCAGTTAGCCTGGCCTCCCTGGGGCCTGGGACTGTAAATTGATCTTGTGACCCTGACCGAAGTGCTCGCTGGGGTATGTATGGGGAAAGGCGGTCCCTCAGGTATGTTGGATACTGGCCATATAGGGCTTTAAAGGTAAGTACCGGCAACTTGAAGTGGATTCGGTATGCTATAGGCAGCCAGTGCACTGCCGCCAGCACAGGCCTGATATGGTCCCGCCTTGTGAGACCCATCAGTAGCCTGGCCATGGCATTCTGCACCAGCTGCAGCTTCCAGATTCACAGCAAGGGCAACCCCATGTAGAGAGCATTACAGTAGTCCAACCTCGAGGTGACCGTCGCATGGATCACTATAGCTAGGTCATCATGGTTGAGGAAGGGAACCAACTGCCATGCCAGCCGCAGATGATAAAAGGCTGACTTGGCAGTTGCTGCTACCTGGGCCTCCATTGTTAAGGAGGGATCCAGGAGCACTCCCAAACTCCTAACCCCCAACGCCAGCGCCAATGGCACCCTGTCGAAACTCAGGAGTGGGAGCCCCCGCCCCAGACCGTTCTGACCCAGACACAGGACCTCTGTCTTCACCGGGTTCAATTTCAGCCAACTCTGCCTGAGCCAACCAGCTACGGCGTGCAATGCCCGGTCCAGATCTGGTGACATCCCATACTGGTGACATCCCAGCCCATACCTCTGGGCAATCTGAGCAAGGGGGCGCAATGTAGATGTTAAACAACATCGGGGAGAGCACTGCTCCCTGACGCACACCGCATTCCAGTGGGTGCCTTGTGGATTGCTGCTCCCCGAGCGCCACCCTTTGTCCCCGACCTTGAAGGAAGGAAACGAGCCATTGCAAGGCCCATCCCTATATCCCCACATCGGCGAGGTGACAGGCCAGCAGCTGATGGTCGACTGTGTCAAACGCTGCCGACAGGTCTAACAACAGCAGCACAGCCATGCTGCCCCGATCCAGATGCCTCCACAGGTCATCAGTTAGGGCGACCAGAGCAGTCTCTGTCCCATGTCCTGGGCAAAAGCCGGACTGGAAAGGGTCTAAGACCGAAGCGTCATCCAGATAACTCTGTAGCTGTAACACCACTGCCCTCTCAATCAATTTGCCCAAATATGGCAAATTGGACACCGGTCGGTAGTTCACCAATTCAGCCGGGTCCAGGTGTGTTTCTTTTCAAGAGTGGGCGGACCATCGCCTCCTCAAGTGCCTCCGGGAACTGCCCCTCCATGAGGGACATGTTGATAATTTCCCGGGCAGCACCTCGCAACCCCTCGTGGCCAGCTTTAATCAGCCAGGACAGACACAGATCCAGGAGGCATGTGGTTGGGAACACAGTCACAAAGAGTCTGTTGACTTTCTCTAGCCTGAGCAGACTGAACCCATCTAAGCCCAGAGTTGAAGATGTGCAAGGGGCCTCGAGTTCACTCACTGTTTCAAGTGTGGCAGGGAGATTGCAGTGGAGCATCAAGTTATTTCAGAAGTTATTGTTCCAAAGTTATTTTGTCTGGGAGGCCGGGGAGGGTTTGGCTGTTTGGCTGGTGTACCATCCACCCAACGCACTGGCAAACACCCTGCCATCCCTGCTGGAGGCCGTATCAGGCTGGGCGCTTGAACATCCTCGGCTGATAGTCCTGGGTGATTTCAATGTCCATGCCGAGGACGCGACCTCTACGCAGGCAATGGACCTAGTGTTGTCCATGGCGACACTGGGACTCTCCCAGTTTGTTATGACCCCCACGCACAGAGCTGGTCACACGCTTGACTTGATTTTCACGGGGGGGGAGTAACAGTGGACCGGATTACGGCTATGGCGGTACCATGGTCGGACCACCAAGCCCTGAAGGCCCGGGTGAACCTACCCCTCCAACCCTGTTTGGGTGGCGAGTGAATTTTAGCTCGCCCGCGGAGCCAAATGGATCCTAGTCAATTCCAGGAAGCTCTGCGGGGTTCCTTGCCTGCTGGTGGCTCGTTAGATGAGCTGGTCGAAGACTGGCAACATCGTCTGTCGGTGGCCATCGACGAGATCGCCCCCCGGCGTCCTCTGCGACCCCGTTCCCGACTCGCCCCATGGTATACGAGCGAGTTGAGGACAATGAAATGGGAACTCAGACGACTAGAGAGGCGGTGGCGGCGTGCTCCCAGCGAAGCTGCAAGAACATCTTATAGGACGTTTATGAAAGCCTACGAGATGGCTGTCAAAGCTGCTAAAAAAGTTTTCTATGCAGCTGAGATAGCGTCTGCGAGTTCCCGCCCAGCCCAATTATTTAGGACAATTCAGTCATTGACGATTCTGCCAGTGAGCAGATTAAATGATAGAGAATTGGATATTGTCTGTGAGGCTTTTGGGAACTATTTCGCAGATAAAGTCTTGTCGCTCCGCCAAGACCTACCCGCCACAGTTGATACAGTGGCAGAACTTGAGGCTCCAAGCCCATCTTCTGGTCCTATTTTGGATTACTTCAATCCACTCTGTCTGGATGAGGTTGACAATCTGCTCTCGCTGGTCCGCCCAACCACCTGTAAGCTCGATCCGTGCCCATCATGGCTAATTAAAGCAAGCCAAGAGAAGGTACGAGGGGCGCTTAGGAAAATTATCAACACATCCCTTGCAGAAGGGATGTTCCCTAGTGCCCTGAAAGAGGCAGTGGTGCACCCGCTTCTTAAAAAACCATCTTTAGACCCGGCCAATTTAGTCAACTACCGGCCGGTCTCTAATTTGCCATATTTGGGCAAACTAATCGAGAAAGTGGTGGCAGACCAGCTACAGAGCTTTTTGGAAGACACCTCTGTGTTAGATCCTTTCCAGTCCAGCTTTTGGCCAGGTCATGGGACGGAGACAGTGCTGGTCGCCCTTACAGACGACCTCCGAAGGCATCTGGATTGAGGCGGCACCGCGGTGCTGGTGCTGTTGGACCTGTCGGCGGCGTTCGACACGGTCGACCACCAGTTACTGTCCTGTCGTCTCACCGATATTGGAGTCCAGGGGCTAGCCTTACAGTGGCTTTCCTCGTTCCTCCAGGATCGGGGACAAATGGTGGCGATAGGGGACCAACTCTCCCAAAGACACCGGCTAGATTGCAGTGTTCCGCAGGGAGCAGTTCTTTCCCCTATGCTATTTAACATCTTTATGCGCCCCCTTGCCCAGATTGCGCGGAGGTTTGGGCTGGGTTGTCATCAATATGCTGATGATACCCAGCTCTATCTGTTATTGGGTGGCCAGTCCTCCTCCAGCCCGGGTGATCTGGACCTGGCATTGTCGGCTGTGGCTGGATGGTTCAGACAGAGCCGAATGAAGTTGAATCCAACGAAGACGGAGATCCTATGCCTGAGTCGGAGTGGCCCAGGGCTGGGGATCCCTCTTCTGACCTTCGGGGGGGGGTGCTGTTGGTGCCTTCGGCGGAGGTCAGGAGTTTGGGAGTGCGTCTGGACTCCACATTAATGATGGAGTCTCAGGTAGCAACCGCTGCGAGGTCAGCCTTTTACCACCTATGGCTGATCAAGCAGCTGGTCCCCTTCCTTGAATGCAATGAACTGGCAACAGTGATCCATGCGTTGGTCACCTCAAGATTGGACTACTGTAATGCCCTCTACATGGGGCTGCCCTTATGCCAAATCCGGAAGCTGCAGCTGGTGCAGAATGCTGCGGCACGGCTGTTGTTGGGCCTCTCTAGGGGGGAGCACATACAGCCCGCCTTAAAGACTCTGCACTGGCTGCCAATAGCGTACCGGATAAGGTTTAAGGTGCTGGTGCTTACCTATAAAGCCCTATATGGCCTGGTACCTGAAGGACCACCTCTCTCCACATGCTCCCCAGCGAGCACTACGGTCTGGGACCCAACACCGTCTGGCCATTCCCGGATTGAAGGAGGCGCGGCTGGCTACAACACGGGCCAGGGCTTTTTCTGTGGCGGCCCCATACTGGTGGAATGAGCTCCCGGAGAACATCAGGGCCCTGTGGGAGTTGATGCAGTTCTGCAGGGCCTGTAAAACAGAGCTCTTCCACCAGGCCTTTGGATAGGGGCCGCCCAGGGTAAACATCTCAGCCCTGGCCCAGTCCCACCTGCCAACCTGTCTATTGACATTACCAACTGCCTGCCCATCTGCTAGCATTGTCATCTGCTTACTGAGATTTATGGGACTGCTCCTCGGACCCACCGTGGACTGAATTGGAATGCCGCCAAGCTTATATGAATAGTATTTTAATGTTAATGTATGATTTTAATGTTGATGTTATTTTAAAAATGATGTGAGCCGCTCTGAGCCTGCCTTTGGTGGAGAGAGCGGGATATAAATTTAAGAAATAAATAAAATAAAATAAATAAATAATATTTCAGAAGACAGAAATTAGCCACTGAGGGCACCACATATCCAGGGTTCTGTGGGTAGAGAAGAAGAGAGAAAAATGAGAAGATGGGAACATTTCCCTTTCTCTTAAGTAAATATGTGGTTTAGATCCTAAGAGAGAACCAGCATTTCTAGGTACCGTATGTGATTGTGCCTGAATAGAGTTGGGTCATGGGTTCACTTCAAAGGGATAGGATTCAGATAGTAGGAAGAGACCTTAGACTTGGTCTGGAGTGGTGCCCAGATGTTGATGTGAGATGTGTCACACTGAGACCCAGTTTGGTGTGGTGGTTAAGAGCAGCAGACTCTAAACTGAAGAACCAGGTTTGATTCCCCACTCCTCCACATGCAGCTGCTGGATTACCTTGGATTAACCAAAGTTCTCTGAGAGCTGTTCTCTCAAGAGCAGTTCTCTCAGAGCTCTCTCAGCCCCACATACCTCACAGAGTGTCTGTTGTGGGGAGAGGAAGGGAAGGAGATTGTAAACTACTCTGAGTGGGGTATAAATTCAATCTCCTCCTCCTTCTTCTTTGTGATCACTGCACTTTCAATATTAGTTTGACCCCCCCCCCCCCAAGAAAGAGCCCAACACATTTGATTTCAGAAAAGAAAGCTCCTAAAAATGAATGGGGTAATCAAAAGGAATATGAAACAAACCTCATCAGAATACTTGGAAATCATCTATATACTAATTGCCAAGAGTCCCCTCTGTGTGCAGATACTTACTTCTGTCAACAGAGGGCTCACGCTCCCCTAATAGGTTTTTCTATAGACTCAAGGGACTCTGTGGGTCTGCAGAAAAATTCAAAAAGTAAAACAAAAACAAAACCTCAGAGAGGGTTGAATTCCCCCTCCTAATATTTTTTGAAATGGCCCTCTACACCAGGCCTCCCCACAGTAAGAGATTAGAACATTCTGGGAGGGGGAGCTTCGAACTGGTTCTGTCAGTAAAAGGCAGGGGAAGGGCCTAAGAAGGGCTAGGTCTGGGGAAGGGAGAGGTGTCAGCTGAATATAGTACCACAGAGTCCAGCCTCCATAGCAGCCATTTTTTCCAGGGAGACAGATCTCTGCTGTCTAGAGTTCTGAAGGATCTCTAGGCCCCACTTTACAGTTGACAACCTTAGGCTTGGCAGCAATTTGATGCAATCTCCCTTCCACAACTCAAGTAGGCCTGGCTGTTTGCTACTGTTCATCAGCAACCACCCTATGAAAGCTAGTGTGATGTAATAGATTCATATTAGGGTCTGCAAGACCCAGGTTCAGATCCCCATTTTGTGGTAGAAGCTGACTGGGTGATTTTGGACCAATCACACACTTTCAGCCTAACCAACCTCATAGAGTTGTGCAAATAAAAAGGAGGAAAGAATAATGTAAGCTGCTTTGGTCCCCACTTTTGAGAAAGACTGTAATTTTCCTAGGTAAAGGCTGTGGGGAAGGGGAGTGGAGATGGAAAGCTGAAGACAGAGAGGCAGATAAAGGTAGGTTGGCTGTTGGGTGGGAAGAAAATAGGGTTGCCAACTCCAGGTTGGGAAATTCCTGGACATTTGAGGGGTGACGCCTGGGGAGGGTGGGGTTTGAGGAGGGGAGGAACTTCAGACCCATATAATGCTATGGACTCCACCCTCCAAACCAGCCACTTTCTCCATGAGAACTACTCATTGCCAGCCTCCAAGTGAGGGCTGGAGATCACCCAGAATTACAACTGTTGTCCAAGTGACAGAGATCAGTTACCCTGGATAAAATGGCTGCTTTGGAGGGTTGAGTCAATGGCATTATAACCTGCTGAGGCTGCTTGCCTCCCCAAGCCTCACTGTCCCAAGGCTCCACCCCCAAATATCCAGGAGTCTCCTAACCTGGAGCTGGCAACCCTAAGGTGAATTGATCTCTGTAGCTGGGAGATCTGTTGTGATTTCTGGAGAGCTGTCACTGCTGCTATCAAGGGAGAGAAAGCAAATGGGTGGCTGGGAGCCCTGCCACCACCGCTGCTGCAGCTGTGTGGGGTAAGGGAGGAAGCAGACAGGCAGAAAGAAAAACAGTGATGAGGTGGGGAGGCAGAAAAACAAAGAGGATGATGAGGGGGCAGAAAGAGAGAGGAAGTAACATGCATGGAAGAGAGGAAGTAACATGCATGGAGTAAGAAAGGGGGGCTGAAGGGAGAAAGAGTGTGAGATAGGTAGGGGGGGAAGCAAAGGTGTGAGGAATGGGAGAACCATCCCACACATTTCTTGCAGGTCTCCACTTGTTTAAATGCATAATATCGAAACTCAGATGAAAGGTATCCTCCAGATTAGGAAATAGTTTACTAATTCTAAGAGGATGCCAGTGTGGCTAATGACTAGAGTCAGGGAAGCTATCAAAGGCAAGAAGGCTTCCTTGGAAAAAAGTGATAGCCTTATCCAGACAGGAACAAGAAGGAGCAGAGGCTCTGGCAAAATCATTTAAGTTAATGGTAGGCGCTGGGGGAAAAAGTGGAGATGATGAGTATACACAAAGCCACAATATAAAACCAGGGCTGGTTCACATACGCACCAGGTAATTCTCAGCTGAATTTGCAAAACAATTCCCTTGAAACAAAGACACAAAGAAACAACCTCCCCACCCCACCACCACCCTATTGCACTGGAGGTGATAATGTGAACATCCCTTTTGGGAAGCTTGGTCTGCAGTGGCTCCTTCCCCCTGCAAGGACCTGCTCAGTGCTGCACTCCTCAAGCGGACCAGCCTCTAACTTACACAGACATGAATGACAGAAAAGAGTCATGAGGAATCACACCCGTTAATTATAATATCGGTTTAAAGCACAACACACACGCGGAATCTGCCTTATGATCAAACGAGGCTCAGGTTTATGTTTTTCAGATGCAAAACTATTCCCGTGTTACACCATTTCCTGGGTTTCAGCGACAACAAAATTAGCACTAATTTATGAATGCCGTGTTGGTGCCTGAAACCCATTGTCATAAATTATGCATGGAAGCAGGGGAATGCTAATGAAAAGAGGGCTTCATTGGAAAAATGATCACTGCAAATTCAGCAGTCACTACAGTCGGGCTAAATACATTCGTTTGGCAGCTAAAGATGATGCTCGCAAATCTTTGGCTGTGCTTTGCGACTTTGCCTAGTGTCGGGTGCTCACATTTTGGGGAACATAATTATCTCTCTGAACGAAGAGCTCCAAACCAATACCTTGGGAGGGGGGGCTTCTTCCACATTATAATTTATTCAAGAAGCTCAGGGCAGCCACATGAGTCAATGTGGTGTCAGTGTGGAGTCACTAGTGATTTAGAGTGCTGGGCTAATATCTGGGCCCTGGTTCAAACTCCGACTTGTGCTGTGGAAGCTTGCTGGGTGACTTTGAGCCAGTCACACTCTCAGCCTAACCTATCTCCCAGGGTTGTCATGAGGATAAAATGGAGGGGAGGAGAACAACATAAGCTGCTTTGGGTCTCCACTGGGGAGAAAGGTGGGGTTGCTGCAAATGTATTCATCAGACAAACATTCTGTTTTCAACAGAGGTGTTCACTCATGAGCAGAGTCTTGAATCTCCTGGCTTCATTTAACATCTGCACAGTAGATGTGGTGACAGAGCTTCATTTCCTTATGCCTTGTGGGTGCTTTTGCATGTGCATGGAGGGCAAATATGAGTCTCCCCAAGGGTCATGAATGGTCATCAGGTAATTGAATCATATGGGTGGGGAACTACAGAGCTTTGGAAAAATGTGCATACATGAACAAAAACAAATAGCATGGACAAAAACAAATAGTAAGAAAAAAACCAACCAACACATTGTTTATTAACACTCGCTGCGTCATTGGTTTGCTCACTCATAATGTGATTGGCTGCCAAGCTGCATGCAGCAAGGACAAGTGGGAGTGGGACTCCCATTGGTTGATATAAGAACTCACATGGGTGAAAGACTGCAGGGTTTAGATGCATTTGTTTATTCATTTAGAGCATTGACATGCTGCCTCTCTAGAACCTGCTTGAGGTGGCTCACAACTAAAACAAGTCAACAAGGCAAGCCAAAGTAAAAGCAACATCAAACAAACAGGGCAGCCTCAAACGATGCTGATAAAACAGTCCTCAGGCTCGAGCTCACAGAAAAAAAAGAAAAAGAAATATCTTGGGTGAGTGCCTAAAGAAAAGAGAGGCACGTGCCAGGCAAGCCTCAAGGGGATGGAATTCCAAAATAATTCATATGCATGGACATATTTGGGAAGTAACACACATTCATCAGTTACAGGCTCTAAGCATGGACATTTCATGCAGTGATCGTAACTAATAGACACCAATGGACCTATCCCTTCTGAATTTGTCTAATCTCCTTGTAGAACTACCTAAACTAGTGGTCATCACCATATCCTATGCTGTGAATTATGCGTGAATTAGTTACCCATCGTGTGGTGAAGTACCTTCTTTAGATCATCTACTGTCCACCAGTTTTGCTGCTGGGTACTTCTGAGCTCTAATATTAAAGAAAAGGGGCCTATTTTCTCTGCCCTCTTTCTTCACAGAATGCCTAATGGAAGAAACAAACCCTACCTGGAATGATGACAGGGTGGCAGCTGTACATGGGGATCTGTGGATGCTGTAGTTCTGGATCCATTTGTGAGCCCAGACCTGAGTGCTTGCATCTTGGGAGGGACAGTAGATCTCTTAAAATGTACCAAAGACCTCAGGGGCTATGCCTCCTCTTCGGGTCACTCTTGGTAATTAGTCTGGACCCACATAAGGAGAAAGCTACTAACAAACATCATAAAAAGAAAGCTTTAGGTGGAGTCATTTCATTCCTTGTCCATCCATATAAATACAGGGTTATTTTACTTTCCTGCTGTTGATACTACTCAAATACTACAAGGAAGTGAATGGTCTTTGTCCTTCCTCCTCCTCAGAACTTTGCGCTGGAATTCCAGTATCCCCTGGGTAGCTTTGGGAAAGCAGCAATATATGACTGTGCATGTACAACCTCTGTTTTGCATGACTGAACAGGTACAAACTATTTACAAGCAAGCAGTCTGTCAAACTGGTGAACAGACTGTGAATGAAACTGGTGGGTAGGGTTGCCAGGCCTCCAGCAGTATGGGAAGCCCACTAATTGCTTCTGGTGCTCACTGCTGCTCCAAGCAGTGTCAGGAGACAAATATTTTTAAAACTTTCTGGCATCCTGTGAGCCACGTTATACCCGGAAGTGACCATGAGCAGCTGTAGGGATCACTGTAAAGTATTTATTTATTTATATTTATACCCCATCTAGCCAGCCGACCAGCTCAAGTATGGTTTTACCACAAAGTTTCCAGTGGTTCCTAGAGCTACCCATTGTCATATCCAGGTTGTACCCAGAAGTGACATAGTAACGTTAGCAACACTGCCGATCTCACATGCTGCTCTGTGTCCCAGCTCTTCAGCTACTGGTGGGTGATCGAGCATTCTTATGTAAAACACACAAATTCAGCTGAGAACCCTGAAGGACCATATTTTACAGAACAGAGTAAAAAGCTTATATACACTGTTAAAGATTTCACTGTAAATAGTCCAATAATTAAATCATTTTGAATAATTATATTTGCAATTATATTGGAAGGCAAATAATTGGAATAAAAACAAAGCAGAGGAAGTGTTTCCATGCTTTCCTGCTGTTATCTCGCCTTGGATTTACAGCAGAGTCCTAAACAGAGTTACACCTTTCTAAGTGCATTGAAGTCCATGGGCTTAGAAGGGCACAACATTATTGAGGACTGCATTGCAAATCTGCTTTGCTCGCTTAATATGTTTTCTCTATTTAGACAGATTTGACGAAAAAAATTAATTTTTTTTAAAAGAAATAATTAGCTACTGGCATTTAATAATCGTTAGGTCAGGCTTTAGTGGTTATTTATAGCAATGGATTATAGCATTTAAAAAGTTCTTTTATTTGCTGTTTGCTGATGATTTGGAAAATGAATTACTTGCATGTAATCCAAGAAAGGAAATAATCTATGGGGCAAATGAAATGTTACATGGCATGAGTGATGTATCAGAAAATGGATCAAGACAAACGGCAATAAACCAGGGTGTTGGGTGCTTGTTAAGTGGGTTATTAAAAGCACAATATGATCAAGTGTAAAAGAACTGCTGGACCCTCCCCCTCAATGCACATTATCTTTCCTGTTTCTCCCAAGCCCCTCTTTTCTCCCAGCTGGGTTTACTTCAGGCCTTGGAAACTGACTGGGAATAAAACAATTGGGGGGAAAGCAGTTTTAAGAAGAAAGAACATGGGCAGAGAACATTTTAGCACCTTCTTCTCATGAGCCCAGGCTGAATTTTAACAACACCTTCCCCCATGATTATAGGAAATTGCCAGTGACACAGTTCTGACATGGTTTACCACTACCGTGTCCTCTTTGTCCATTATTAAATTAGCTATGTGTTATCATCTAGCTACAAATTAACTTGCAGGCAAATAGTTCCTTTTTACTGGCCACATGACGTATGGATTGATTCATATTGCTGTTGTTGAGCATGCCATTGTGTTACGCAAATGGAAGTTAACAGCTGTCTCTTTGACCATTGGTCTGGAGGTCTGAATTTTTGCTAGGGGATAACGGTGTATGGGCCAACTGCATTGTCTAAAGGTTGTAGTCTTTTTTTTTCCAGAATGGGGATGAGAGGGGGCAGAAACTAGTTTAGAGAAAGTGGTCCACCAAGAAAGCTGGAACCTTGTTGTTTTGAATCTGTTTCAACTAACTCACTTCCTTTTCTTTTCAGCACTCCTCTGATCAGATAATCTTGAGCAATGACAAAAAGAATAATATGTCATTTACTAAAGGAAAATATGCTAGACAGAAATTTAGTGACCAAGTAAGGTTGTGTCTGGGTCACAGTCTAGCATCAGATATGGAATAGTATCCCCTGGAAGTGAATTAAACATGACTTCTGGTTTCGATGCTCGCCGGGTGAGCACGCTTTCATTGGAGCTCCAATGATAGCACTTCATGCCCATGGTGGCTGGGAGGGGTACCGGCTGGATCCAGTTGCCTCTTGAGCCCTTGTAGGGGGCTCTCATCCTGAGGCATGAGAGGTACCTCTCCCAATGTGAATGCCAAGGGATTGAGGCTCCTCTTTGCCCTGATAGGTCCTACTGCCACGTGACCAGAAATGGTGACAGAGACGCACACCAAGACGAGCATGCAGGTGGTCAAAAACATTTCTCTTACCTGGCAAAAGACATCTGATGAAGCATGAGTTTCTTGTTTGTTAATCCAGATGGCCAGATAAGCACTTAAGCCCCTGATCCTCAACGTTAAAGCGGGGGGGGGGGGGTTAACTCCACCTCATAAAGATAACTCTTTAAAACTCAACAGAGAGGAGGAGGGGCACAACCAAAGCATTTTTTTACTAAAATAGGAGGCAGATAAGCTTAAAGCACTTTTTCTAACTGGCTCCAGAGACTTTCTAAGAACTTTCCCCAAATGTAAACAATCCATCTTTGACTACAAAAATTATGACACCCAAAGTCAGACCTTCTCCAGGAACTGCAAGCTCAGCCACATTGTCATCTAAATTGGAAGTAACCAAAGACTTTCCAAACATGTTAAATGCTGCATTGCACCCTCTGCTGGACCAGATGACAACTCTTAACACGAAATTTGATACTCTTCAAAAACGGCTTGAAGAAACTAATCTGAGATCAGAAGAAACTACCAAATCAGTTAAAAAAAGTGGATGCCAAGACCCAAAAACTAAAGCAGCAACTGGAGGGAGTGGGAAAAAAGAGAACCTCAGATAAACATCAATTGCTACAACTGCAAATGGAAAAATCAGCTTATGTACTGAGATTCCAGGGAGTCCCAGAACATAATGGAGAGGATCTGAAGAAGCTTTTAAGCGATGCCTTGGCACCAGTTGCAGATACTACAGCAGAACTTCTACAAACATATATGGATATGGTTTACCGGACCTATCCAGACTATATCAAGAAAAATAATCTTCCAGAGAGGTTTTTGTGAAATTCTCCAAAAGATCAAGCAGAAATCAAGTACTTGAAGCGACTAATAGGACTACCCAAAAAAAGAAAGGCACAGACATAAAAGTTTTAAAAGACATTCCATTTGAAATTAGGAAAAAGAGGAAACAATATAAAAATCTGACAACCTTTCTACAGAAAAATTCCATGTCCTACAGATGGATTTTTTCCCGAAGGGCTCACTTTTAAATTTAAGGACAAAAAAGAAAGAGTGGACCCTGTTACAAAAGCCATAGCCTTCTTGGAGCAGTATCAAACAATGGAAAAACCAAAAGGAACAGCACAGGATGACAAGACATTAGATCACAGTGACCATGATTTGGGAAGATATGGAGACACACCAAGCAGCTCCTCTGAGGAGGACTCTGAATCTGAGTTAGGAGCTCCTGCTCCTAAATTACTTAGTCAAATGGGACTTCGATAAAAAATAAACTGAAAGGGAAGAAACCGAAAAAAATAAGAATGACTCCAGTTATCTGTTTTGAACTTTGAATGTTCTGACACACCTATCTCAGCCTTAAAAAATCCTTTTATATTATTAATAGTATATAACCATAATTCTTATGCTTCATCTCACTAAAATGTATTGTAAGTGAAATTTCTATTAAGCTTTGTAACATTGAAAAAAGACCACGGCTACTTGGGCTTTTAGTGACCTTATCTTTTCTTTCTCTCTAGTTTGTAGTTTTCCCTACCTATTTTCTGTTGTAGTTTTATAGAAAAGCAATATTTTTTTTTAAAAAAAAGAAGTTAATGAAACAAAGAATGTGTTAAATGCAGTGAGATCCAACTGTTCCTAAAAATGGTAAAAAAACCCAACATTCCAATATATTGTGAGACAGAGGCCTATTATGCACGCACAGCTTACTGCAGAGTATCCAAGCAGTCAAGCCTTTAAGCTTGACTTTGGATTTCTGTCCCTGCACTATGCACCATTTTACACCATCCAGTGTATTTATTCTACAGCTACAATTTTTAAAAACCACGCTTCTCTGAAACAAGGTGGAATGTCACTTGTGACATGTGTGTGTGTGTGTGTGTGTGTATGTGTGTGTGTGTGTGTGGGAGTGGCATCCAAAGTTCTGTTTGTTTGTTTGTTTGTTTAATTTACAAAATCACCCTATCACATGCACAGTGAAAACATGAAAATACACTAGTACATAATAGGCCAGAGTGGCGATTTTACCCTGACCACAAGGGCAGAGATGATCTGAATATAGAATATGACAAAATCTGCCCTGCAATACTTTGGAGGGGATGGCATTAAGGTCAGCTAAAGCAAATGCCTTAACAAGGGGGGGGCATTAGGTGTCTCATGTATAATGGCAGAGTCCAAGGAGATAAAATACCAAAGAATTGACATTCACTCTGCGAGAGTGAATCACCATACTGTTGTAATCCAGCC
The DNA here is from genome assembly GCA_029233225.1 of Lepidodactylus listeri. Lineage (NCBI taxonomy): Eukaryota > Metazoa > Chordata > Lepidosauria > Squamata > Gekkonidae > Lepidodactylus > Lepidodactylus listeri. Next base: position 45,551,158 of record JARCFY010000013.1, read on the forward strand.
CTGTAAGGCGATCTGGGACAAGTGACAGGGTCTTTGCCTTACCTAGCAAGAAAACAGCTTCAGTTATAAGCCCTAGCTGACTTAATCTAGCATGGTAAACATTTTGTTTAAGAAAGAGCAGGAGACATTTAACTTCTAAAGCAAAAAGTAATCCTTTGTTTTAGCTTAAAAGTGCTGAGCCATGCTCGGGCTTCCAATGACTTTTGGCTGAGTTCAGCTCTGAGGGATGCATCTGAGGTGCAATGAGGGACTCCCATTATTCAGTGTGTAAACTGACATGGGGGATGGCCAAAAGAGTCTGAGATCACCAAAATCCATAAAGTGACTGGGGTATTATTTTGGAATTGAACACCTGAATTGCACCAGAGATATCTCTTCCTCCCTTTGTAAAGAAGAAGCAAGATATTGCCCAGGAAGCAGGCTTTATCTTATTCAGAGCAAATTTACGCCAGTGAGACCAGGAGAGGTTTGAAGAAAAAATAATCTCCAGGTAACTGAAATTCCTGACTTGTTCAATGTCTGGATTTGCTATTGTCCATTGTTAGGAGCGGGGTAGGAAACCAAGATCTTAGATTTGCTGTGGTTTATTTGCAGCTCCTTGTTTAGACAATTGTTTGAAAAACATCCCAGGAGTCTTTTCAGGCCAGTCTTGGTGTGAGAGATAAGAACCAAATCATCAGCATACAGCAGCAAGGGTATTTCTTTCTAAGCTCATCTGGGAGCATGAAATTCTGGAGAAGAAAAACTCGGCATCAGGTCATTTAGATAAAAAGAGGAGCAAACAGATTTTAAAATCTGTTTCAACCTGAACATCTCTGTATCACCCTTTCTTTGTGCAAACTGAACTCATGCTTTTTAAAAAATAAAAAAATAAAAATTGTATCATTTGCATGTGCCAAATTTCCTCTGTAGCATGCGCACATAGTTCAATGTTACTGGTTGTGAGAATGTCCCAATAGATATAGTCAACAACAGGTCTCCTTAAGCAGTAAGTCCTTTATTTGTAGAAAAGATCATTGTAGTCGAACACTTTTCCTGTTAGTAATGCTGTGCTTAGGGATTACATGTATTGATATACTGCAGGGGTCCTCAAACTACGGCCCGCGGGCCACATGCGGCCTGCCGAGGGCATTTTTCTGGCCCAGCAGGTGTGCCGCTGCCTGTCCTCCAATTCCCAGCAGCACACAAAGCAGCAGAAAAATTGCAGCCAACTCGTCCCAGGCCACATGACAAAGCCCCGCCCCCCTGCTTCCAGTCAGCCAGGAGGAGGCAAAAGGAAGACTGGAAGAGGGTAAGTGTGGGGTGGCAGGTGCTCCGGCTGGCCCCAAGTCTCCTAGCTGGCTGAGAGGCCTCTCAGCCGGCTAGGAGACCTGCGCCAGTCCCAAGAGCCAGGCAGGGGTCTTTTTCGAGGCTTTTTGTGCTGCTGGGAATCGGAGGGGGAGAGCGAGAGAGAGAGGTTTCTCTTTCCCATCATGATGCCCGCAGTAGTGGAGTTTCAGGGAGAAGCAGCTGGGGGCTTGCTGCCTTTAAAAGTTTGTGAGGATGCCGAGTTCTTTGTTTCTTCGGAGAGGGAAAGAAAACAGCCCCGTCAAGGGTGCCTTTTTGCGCACCTCCCCCCCCCCCGTGCGCCTTCCCTACCCGCAAAATAACATCTAAAATCTCGAACCAGATCTAGATTAACTGATGCACACTTGCATCACTTGTTACGACTAGCAGTGACAAATATGGAACCGGACATTGACCATCTCATTAGCCAAAAGCAGGCCCATAGTTCCCACTGAAATACTGGTAAGTTTGTTGATTTAACTTTACTTGTTCTTCATTTTAAATATTGTATTTGTTCCCATTTTGTTTTTTTTACTTCAAAATAAGATATGTGCAGTGTGCATAGGAATTTGTTCATAGTTTTTTTTAAAAAAAACTATAGTCTGGCCCTCCAACAGTCTGAGGGACAGTGAACTGGCCCCCTGTTTAAAAAGTTTGAGGACCCCTGATATACTGGATATGAAATATGGCTTAAGAGCTGTCTACCAATCACTATTAAGGATTTTAGGTGCTCAAATATACTGGCCTGAAGTTCCCATAGAAAACGCGGGAAAAGGAGTTCTCAGAAAATAATGATGTTGAACATTTCTAAAAGCTAAGTTCCCAAGACATGAAGAAACGCAATATATAACACCGGTGAGTTTGGCTCACACAGAATAGCAGGTACTCCTGTTCAAGGACAGGACACAAGAGATAACACCAGGAAAGCAAGTAATTGAGTCAGGGCATGCACAAGCAAGGCAAGCAAGTAAGCAGGCAAGCAAGCAGAGCATGCATTCCAGAGGAGGTGGTCATGGCCCCATTGCGAACTCCTGGGCGGGACCTGTCACCAAACTTCGGGGGGGGGGGGAAGCATATGTAAGCCTGTGACCTTTCCAGAGACCATGTAAATACATCTTGAAACACTCATACAGTTATTGGAATGAAATCATGGCAGTTAACTGACACTGGTGTTGGCCAGCAAGGCACTTTTAGTGCTCTTATGGATTTTAAGACTCATAAGCTTGAACTTGGGTTGCTATTATTGGAAGGGCCATGTTAGAGCTGCCAAATCCCCCGGTAGAGCGGGGGAAACACCGATTTTTAAAGCTTTCCCCCGCTTTTCCAAAATTGGCCACCGGGGGGACAAAATGGCTGCCAGCAGGGGAACCTCGGAGCCTGCCCTGCTGGCCTCTTGAACGTCTTAAAAGGGAAATTTCCCCTTTAAGAGCTGATCGAGCAAGACAGCCCCGCCCAGAGATTAAGGAGGGACTAAGCTCTTTCTACTGAAGGGCTTCCGTGCAAGGTTGCTACTGAGTAAACTGCTGGGGTAAATTGGTGTCTGCGAGCTCTTTTCCTTCTCTGTCTCTCCCCCTCCCCCTCTTTCTTTTTTCTGTCTGTCTGTCCACTGTGGTTTTGTCAAAGGAATAAACTGTCACTTCCAAAGAGGTAAACATCACAAGGAGAGGTTGCCTGTAGAAGGTCTGGGAGTGGGATTGTTTAAAATGTCTTGTCGTGACTGTTTGGGTCCCCCCAATCCTCATTTCCCTTCTGCAAATAAAAGTTGGGATTCCTCATTTTTATGCCAATTTGCTGTTTCTTTCAACCATGCCCCCCCCCTCCAGCAGTAAAAATCTGCATTTTTAAAAGCATTTGTACATCAAGTAACCGGTATTTTAAGTTAGGGATGGATCCAACTAGCTTTTCTGCTGGCGAAAAGGGGAGGACAAAGGTCCTCTTTAGCCACCAAAAAGCCTATGTTGTGGGGGGGGGGGGGGAGAAGTTATGGGACTTACATGGACAACAGCTGGGTGAAACAAGGGCCAGAAATAAAGCCTGGGAATTGGGCAAGAGTAAGTGAAAAAGCTGACTGTCTGTCTGTCTGTCTGTCTGTCTCTCTCTCTCTCTCTCTCTCTCTGTCCCCATCCAGCAGAGGTCTATCAGTGGCTATTATAGCCACAAGGTCTAAATGGAACCCTTTGTCTGGGGCAGTGATGCTCTGCATTCTTGGTGCTTGGGGGGCAACAGTGGGAGGGCTTCTGGAGTTCTGGCCCCGCTGCTGGACCTCCTGAGGGCACCTGGTATTTTTGGCCACTGTTGTGACACAGAGTGTTGTACTGGATGGGCTGTACTGGATGGGCTGATCTACTGTGGCTTCTCTCCTGTTCTTATGATATGAAAATCATATTTAGCACTTGTGTAGCACTTAGGGCTTCATATTCTGCCGAGATGAGGAAGGATTCAGTAGGGCCGTTGCTCAGTGATAGAGCATCTGCTTGACATGCAGGAGGTATCAGCCTCTTCAGCTAAAAAAGGATCAGGTAATAGGTGACATTAAAGATCTCAGCCTGAGACCCTGGAGAGCCACTACCAGTCTGAGTAGTCAATACTGACCTTGATGGACCAATGGCCTGATTCAGGATTAGGAAACTTCATGAGTTCATGTGTCAGCATGTGGAAGCAACATCACAGGATGTGACATCACAAAATGATGTCACTTCCTTTCTCCTGGCTCCACCCCCAAAGTCTCCTGGCTCCACCCCCAAAGTCCCCAGATATTTCCCAAGTTGGACTTGGCAGCCCTAGGCCATGTGCATTCTCCATTGCTGGGGAGAGCTCCAGTCCACACCAGGAGGCTGGCACCCTAGATAGTTCACCAAGACAGAGACAAAGACTCCTTCTGCCATGAGGTTTCTTTCTGTCACACCACGCTGGTCAACCCCTGCCCTCTCCAACATACCTGAACGGATTATGCTAATGTGGTTACCTGGCAACTAATGGTCGGGCTATCATCCAGCGAGCTAGGGCCATTAAAAGACAATGCAGTGGCCCTGGTGAGTCATCGAACCTCGCCCAAAGTGTCAGTTTCTGGTGAGATCATAGTTCTGCAATATTGTCCACTCCCCGGCCCTCCTCCTTTTGTTTACCTTTAACTTATGGTAGGGTCAAAAAGGGATGGACCACCTAGTAGGTGTGTTAGTGGGATGTGGTCTGCGCAGCCCACCCCCAAGATCACCTAATAAAAGACCCTGCACAGAAGCAATCGGACTCTTGAGCCATCATCCCCTATCTGCTTTACCCCCCCCCCCCTTATGTCCAGCTTGCTATCCCACTACCTTGCCTCCATCTTTAATCCCTGGTTTGCGCAGCCAGGAAGAAGCGTGTATCTGCAGGTTTAGATCACGCTCCCCCATTTTTCCTTTCCAATCCCTCTAATCTTCTGTTGGAACAAGGATCCATCTCCAGGATAGGTAAAGTATCACCATCAATGAAACTCCTGCTAATGCAACAGTGCTATTTTCTATCTAAATTTCCTTAGACCTGTGTGTGTGTGTGTGTGTGTGTGTGTGATTCTGTTTTGTGTAAACGGCATTGAACTTGCCATCTGCCTCACATGCCTGTTTCCTGTAGAATTCCCAGGAGGGGTGGGACCCTGGTATAGTTGGCAAGAACCTGGTATTTTGCCAATTGCTAAACTTAAATTAAAGCAATTCGGCTAACACTGGTGCATCAGCAAATCAGAGTTCAACCCTGTATGTATAAATACCATGTAAACAGAGCGTTAAAAATGTTTCAGAATGCATGCACTGTAGAAACAATTCTACAAAAACAACAGCAAAAAAAACCCCAACAACAGAGAGCCAATTCTGTTAAGAAAAATATTTGCAAGATGAAATCAAAATCAAAATGAATATCAAAGAAATAGGCAACAGCCCTGTGCAGAAGCTGTGCAATTTTTTTGGTATATTTGGAGTCTACATATGGGGGTTTAAAATACCCCAAGTCTACTTTTGCTTTTGAAGAGTGCTCATGAAGTCCTGATATTAGAGGAAGTGGAGAGTGTGAAATTAAATTAAAGGCCAACATGTCACACAAGACTGTCCAGAGTTCATTGAACAGAATGATTCTGTAAAGCTGTGTTGGGATATGGCTTGCTTTGGTAGTGTGGTGCAGTTTAAACAGCCCTCTGGGTTTTTAAGCTTCATCCCTAAATTTCATTCATATGCTGTACTTGAATAAATGGGGTATGAAGCTTGGCTTATGGGGGCTATGTAACCATTAGACAGTTCATTTTCTACTGACTTTCCCTAGTGCATCTCCTGAAATTAATCAGTCTTCCCTATTATTCCCCCCCCCCCCTTTATTCTCTCTTTCTGTCTTATGAGATATCATGACTTCCAGTTTTGAAAACAAATCCAGATCACTGCAGGCTTTTACATTTTTCAAAGAGAGAGAGAGAAGCCATTTCTTGCTTCTCTGTTCTAGACGCTCTTGGTGCCACTCATCCGGTATTGCCTTCATTCTGAATTGGCTTTATGATGTCATCACATAGCAATTCTGATTGGAGACATGATGCTGCAATGGAGGCATGTACACAGGGGGATACCTCCCCAAACAGCCTTGTCTCCCTCCCCCCACTTTCTGCGAAGTGCCCACCTGGCTTGCCAGGGGAGGGGAAGCACTTCTCAGACCATGCTTGGCTTGCTTCTGGTGTCATTGTGGGGTTTTTTAATATATATTTTTATTGATTTTCTACAACTACATACACCACTAAAACACTAACTAAAAACCCTATACTACCCCCTAAGGTATACAAGAATCAATTTCAATGTTATAATAAATCCTTACTACAAGTATTTCAAGAAAATAATAAAATCCAGATTTTTAAAATGCTAAATATTACTTATCTAAAAGCTTCAAAAATAGATAAATGGCTAAAAGTTCAAAATGGGATACAATAAACAAATATAGCTTTTAACACTTCACATTTTATTTTTTCTTCTGTCTTCTCTTTTTCTTCTCTGTACTCTGGGGTTTTGGAGCTGCTGCTCCTAAGTCTGCATCAGATTCTTCTTCAACAGATTCTTTACTTTCAGATAAGTCTGAGCTTTCCCGTCCATGGATGCTGTCTTGATATTCTAATGAATCTTCTGTGGATGCTTTCTCTTTTCCTTCTTTACAATATGCCAAAAACTTCTTTGCTTTTTTAACAGAGTCAATTTTTTGCTTCTTGTCTTTGTAGCTAAACAACAAACCAACAAATCCACCTGTACATGATGCCCTCTGTTTGTAAAAATGATGTCAGATCTGTACTTGACTCAGTCTTTGCTGCTGGAAGTGTTGATGGAGCTTTAGGAGAAGGTCTAGGTTTCCCCACCATCTTTTCTCCCCGTACAGTCATTGCTTTTTGTTTATAGTTTCAAAAAGTTTCAAAAGCTGGTTACAAGCTACACTTTTTCAGTTTTCTGTTAGTAAGCTTGTTCCCTCTTAAACTCCAGCCATTCACTAAGTCGCCCGATTCTCAGTTGTCACTAAGGAGCTGCTTCTTTAAAAGGGGGGGGAATTAAACTTTAAATCACCTGCGCTTCTACTTCCAACCAGAGAATCTTTGGGAAAATCAATCACTCATGCGTATCGGGTAGGTACTTTTTATTGTTGCTCATCTTGACTCCTGCAGCCATCTGGTGTGCACTTCGGTGTGCCCTAAGGCACTGCGGCGGTAGAATCTTTAGGGACAAAAGGCTGCCTCGATCCCTTGGTAGCCATCTTGGGAGAAGCTTTCCCTCGCGTCCCAGGCAGGAGACCCCCTACAAGGGCTCCTGGGGGCCCGAAACCCAATCAGGACCCCTTCTTTCTGCCAGGTCCAAGTCACTCCTCCTGGAGCTTTGGGAGGACATGCCCACTATGAAGCTCGCCAAAACCGGAAGTCGCTTCTGGTGTGATTGTAATGACTGAGCTGCTTTGGGAGATGCAAGATGAAGTTCCTGTCTTTGCTCTCATCTCAAATTGCCTCCAAAGGTGGGGGGGATGTAGGAAGGGGATGGGAGGAGAATAGCCTGTAGGCACCAGGGGTTAAGGGGCTGCTCAGGGGGTTATTGTCCTCCTGCTGCTAGCTAGCCAATGGAACCAGGTTGTGTCTGTAAAACCTTGAGGGGCTCCTTCAGCAATGCTTGCCAGACATCTTGCATCTTCTCAAGGTAGACTTTGATTCCAGAGCAATCTTCAGCGCTTCAGAGAGAATACAATTCCCAGACACAAACCATGACCTTTCTTTATTATTTTCTAACTGCCCTAGATGTTTCTCCACTTCTTCCCATGTTTTTACCTGTCAACTCTTACCTAGCCATGTCTCTCTTCCTCTATATTTCCCTAACAACAACAACAACCCTGTGATGATGAAGATGAAGAAGAGGAAGAGGAGGAGGAGATTGGATTTATACCCTGCCCTTCACTTGGAGCCTCAGAGTGGCTTACAATCCCTTTCCCCTCCCCTCCCCACAACAGACACCCTGTGAGGTAGGTGGGGCTGAGAAAGCTTTTTCAAGAACTGTTCTTGAGAGAACAGCTCTGACAGAAGAACTATGGCTTGCCCAAGGTCATCCAGCAGCTGCAAGTGGAGGAGTGGGGAATCAAACCCGGTTCTCCCAGATTAAGGATTGCCAAAGCAGGGGAATGAATGGGAATGAACTGGTTAAGCTTTTGGGAGATTTTCACAGAACTTTTTCGGAGCCTCCAAACTTGCCCTTTCATACTAAAAATGTTCAGTGATGAACATTCAGTGCAGCCTAAAGCAATATCCTTATAAAACTCAAGTATGCCCCTGCACACAGTTAGAGAATTACTGCTGTAGAATGAACTTTGATAATCACAAACAGCATTCCTTTCTAGGAATTTTGTGGCTATGTTACAAACACTGATTACCCCTGTCTGCAAACAAGCCATCTACAAAGTGAAAATCGGAAGAGTATTGCAAAGGAACAATACATTCTAATCATCCCTCATTGCACACCTATCCCGGATTTTAATTAGCACATAGACTATATCAGCACTATTCATTCTTCCACACAGTTGCTAAGATACCCGTCAAAGAATCGCCAGGAGAAGTCATTCTCAAAGTGCCAAATCACTTAAAGTAATCTGTGAATTTCTTTCCAGTGATTAGATTTACACTGGCCTAAAGGTAAAAAAAAAAACAGTGTCAGAAATCAAAGTTGAGGAGAAAGCTTCTCTTTTCTCCTCTGGAAATTTAAAGATACAACCTGTGGATGACAATGTTGCTCTTAAAGTATCTATAAATCTCAGTTAAGGCTGAAATACATAAATTGATTGCACCGGCTCCAGTGGCTCCTTGTATCCAGCCACTGAGGCAAACTGTGTGGTGACCTGGAGTGTAAACATGCAGGAGTGCCTGTCTCGGATCTATAAAATGTCTTGGAAAGCCACTCCATTCAGAGACCGCTACGTGGTTTATCACTCAGGTGAGAGTCCCCTAAACTCCTGGAGGGAGGCATGGTTGAAGAGGCAGAGAGCCATTTGTAATGATTTTTTAAAAAAAAAAAATTGCAGGAATTATAGAAAATAAAATTGTATCTTGGGAAGGAGGAGGAGGAGGAGGAAGAGATTGGATTTATGCCCCACCCTTCACTCAGAATCACAGAGTAGTTTACAAATGCCTTTCCCTTCCCCTCCCCACAACAGACACCCTGTGAAGTAGGTGGGGCTGAGAAAGCTCTGACAGAAACTGCTCTTTTTCAAGGACAGCTCTTGTCAGAACTATGGCTTGCCCAAGGTCATCCAGCAGCTGCAATTGAAGGAGTGGGGAATCAAACCCAGTTCTCCCAGATTAGAGTCCGTGCACTTAACCACCACACCAAATGTGTTTCTGTTCTAGTGATCAGTATAGCGTAAGACATAGTGGTAGGGAAGGAGAGAATGAGCAAAGTTAATTTGCCTGAGGCAGTTAAAATGTTGGGGAACTCTTTATTTGTGAGTAAAAATCTGTGTGCAAATAATGTAAGCAGCTTCCTGACACCAGGGGCTGCCAGCCTCCAGATGGTGGCTGGAGAGCTCCTGGGATTACAACTGATCTCCAGGTGATAGATTAATTCACCTGGAGATAAGGGCTGCTTTGGAAGGTGGACTCTATGGCATTATACCCCACTGAAGTCCCTCTCCTCCCCAAACCCTTCCCTCCTCAGTCTCCAGCCTGAGTTGGCAACCCTACACCAAGTCAGACCATTGGTCCATTCTGAAGAAAACTCTCCCAGAAGGAACCTGTTCACCACTTGAGATCTTCTCAGACTTTCCTTCTGCCCGTTCCCTCCTTTCAAGTTGCTAGATTGGCCACATCTCCGATATCATCATTTTTTGCCTAGGGCATATCTTTCTGGAATGGCCTCACCCAAGAAGATGGGGTGGTGGTTTCCATGCTACCTCAGTCCTGATGCTTCTGCAAGCCTGTTCTGTTCAAAAAGACCTTTTAAAATGGATGGCTCTCCATAGAGAACAAAGTCAGTGAGATATCATATTTAGTTATTGTTGTTGTTTTCCTCTGTAGCTGTTTTTTTTTAATGATAGCTGTTAATTTTTTAATGTACTGGGAACAGCTGGCTTTGGTCGCTACCTTAAACCACTCTTTCTAGCAAGAAATGTGGGATATAAGCATTTTAATAAATGAATAAATGGGTGCACCCAGAATGCTTCCAATTTGTAAAGGCTCTCCTATCGGCGTGAATGGATGGGTGCAATTCAGCATATGCATACTTACTACATAATTTATGTATAACAAAAGGCATTCAGGAGGAACCAGCACTGCATTGTTCAACAAGGTAAAACTCTTCAGAATCATAATTACATATTGAGTAAAAGATCGGGATGGGAAATCTGCTCCTGCAGCTCCTAAATGGTATGGGGGGGGGGGTGTCAGTTCTTGCTTACATGAGTGGCCAAGATATGGATAACATCAGTGAAGAAATAAATGGTGCTATTGGCCCCCCTTCATGATCTTCCTGCCCTGCCCTGGATAGCCCAGGCTAGCCGGATCTCATCAGATCTCAGAAGCTAAGCAGGGTTGGCTCTGGGCAATATTTAGATGGGAGACCACTGAGGAATACAAAGGTTGCTACACACAGGCAGGCAATGGCAAACCACTTCTGAATATCTCTTGCCTTGAAAACCCCATGGTGTTGCCATATCAGTCACCATAAAAAACAAACAAAAAAGCAAAACACAAAACCTTCCTGCCCTAAAGATACTGTCACAATAAGCATGTCACTCTTGCAACACAAGAATCTTAAATCATGATAAAAATATGTCTTCCAGTTTAGAAAATATTTAAGAACAGTAGGGGTTCCAAATGTGTTTAAGACAGCTTTATTTCATAAGAATATAATTACTGGAGGTGATTATTGCTATTAATATAATACAATTAATTTTAAGCGTTCTTTTCATGTCAATGGCGTACCAGGCTAAGTTTAATTCTATGACAATCACCATAACTTGCGTGAACCAATCCCATATTTTTTTTTCTCTCCAGGGAGACAATAATTAATGTAATATTAAAGATGTACAGATAGAAGGGGGGGAGGGATACATTCCCTGCAAGTTGTAGCAGAGTTGACAATAAGATGGGGAAATAAGATTCTCAAGCGAATGATTGATTCAGCTTGAATAATACAACTTCCATCGAACCAGTGTCACCCACAAATTAAGAAAATGCAGCTTTATGAACAGTGTTAGCTGCCTTATGTGGAGTCAGCCCCCTGGTCCATTTGCAGTACAATCCCAAACACAGTTATACCCTTCTAAGAAGAGTTACACCCTTGACGTCAGTGGTCTTTGACTGGTGTCGCTCTGGTTACGATGGCACAGTAAGCTTAGTATTGCCTGCTCAGACACTCCCCTCCATGGCCTTAGACAAAGAATGTTCCCAGCACTGTTACCTGAAATCTGTTTTCCTGGAGATCCCAGGGGTCAAAACTGGGACCTTCTGCTTGCAAAACTTGTGCTTTATTACTGAGTGATAGCCTTGGCTTTTTCAATTGTAGGCTGAACTTTCTATATGCCCCAGTCTTAAGAATGCTTGATCTATTTCTTTTCTTTTCTTTTTTGTGGGGAGAGACTCAGTGTAAAATGTTTTGTTTCATTGCCTTAAAAAGTATCAAAATATAAATTTTAATAACACTACTTTACATCCCACCTTTTCCCTTTTTAAGCTTACTTTTCATGTTGCAGTAAAACCCATATACATTATCTAACCATAACATTAAATTTGTAACAATTAATATCAAAAAGCTGAAAAATATAGCCAAAGCTGGTGCCAGTGTCTAAAATAAGATCATAGCAAGAAAAACTCAATAACTTAGCAAACAGAAATCATGATAACTGCCCAGTTAAAGGGACTATAGAATGGCGTTGATGGAAGTACTTCTTCACCCAAAGAGTGATTAACACGTGGAATTCACTGTCATAGGAGGTGGTGGCGGTTACAAGCATGGACAGCTTCAAGATGGAATTTGATAAACATATGGAGCAGAGGTCCATCAGTGGCTATTAGCTACAAAGTATAGATAGGAACTCTCAGTCTGGAGCAAGTGATGCTCTGTATTTTTGGCGCTTGAGGGGGGCAACTGTGGGAGGGCTTCTAGTATCCTGGCCCCACTGCTGGACGTCCTGAGGGCACCTGGTGTTTCTGGCCACTGTGTGCCAGAGTGTCGGACTGGATGGGCCACTGGCCTGATCCAACACTGACTTCTCTTATATTCGTATGATCCCTCATGGGCAGGAATCCCACAATGAAAGGAGCCACCACCATGAATGCCCTGTCCCAGTATACTGCACCACAGTGGTGGTGGTGATCAAAAAAGTTCTCAAAATCGATCTACAATCACAGGGAGGAGCATACAGATGATGTAACTTCCGTAGCTATTTTGAAAGTGTGCAATTTTTCATTTAGGCTGCAAGCCATCTTCCTTGTAAAATGCCTAAGCATGAGAAATGAATTCATGGTTTTTTTCATTAAATAAATTTATATTCCACATCTTTGGCATGCATCCAAAGCAGTTTCCAGGTAAATAACACATCATATCAAACAACCACAATAGCAAAATGATATTTAACAGCCAAGCATCAAAAATCAAAGTAAAACAGCAGCAGTTATTCTGTGAAGGCAATAACATTGTACAAGTATCCAAATCACATATTTAAAAAATCCAGTGATTAGTAAGAAGAGGACAGTTTTACCCAAAAACACAAAGTAAAACAGTGTATCAGATCAGCTGTTTACAAAGGCCAGGCCAAATTGAACAACAGCAAGAAAAAAGGCTTTTGTAGTGGTGGAATATAATATATATATTATTCATTTATTTATTAGCTACCTTTGTGGTCACCGTATCTCAAAAATAACATTGCAGAGCTGGAAAAAGTGCAGAGGAGGGCAACAAAGATGGTCGGGGGTGGGGTGGGGGGTGGAGAACCTTCCCTGTGAGGAAAGGCTGAAGATTCTGGGACTTTTCAGTTTAGAAAAGAGATGACCGGAGGGGGGGGGGCACACAACATGATAGAGGTTTATAAAACTATGCATAGGGTGGAGAGAGTTGACAAAGATAAATGTTTCTCCCTCTCCAAAATACTAAACTCAAGGGCATCCAATGAAGTTGATGGGCAGTAGGTTCAGGATGGACAAAAGGAAATACTTCTTATACAGTGAGTGATTAAAATGTGGAATTCACTGCCAGAAGATATAGTGATGGCCACAGGAATAAACAGATTTAAAAGGGGATTAGATATCAACAGTTACTAGCCATGGTGACTGAGGGGAACCTCTACATTCAGATACACTAATCCTCTGAATCCCAGAGCCAGGAGACAACACCCAGGGAAAGGCCTCGGCCTCTATGCCCTGTTGTTGGTTGTCCAGAGGAACTGGTTGGCCACTGTGTGAGACAGGAAGCTGGACTAGATGGACTATTGGTCTGATCCAGTAGGGCTCTTCTTATGTTCTTATGCCAAGACAAATTAAACAACAGCAACAAAAAAGCTTTTTTGGCAGTGGGATATAATATATATTTTATTCATTTGTTTATTAGCGGTCTTTCTCCCTTGTAGAACTCAAGGCAGATTACAATATAAAAAGGTATAGATGGTTAATACCTCTGGTTAATCTCTGAGAGCTGAGCAAGATGTTAGTATGGTGAGGGGGTATCACATTCCATTCCGTGCACATTCTAACAAGGGAGGAATCTTCGCCCCTTTATCATTCCTTCAGCACTTATCTGCCTTCATGAACAGATTTAACACAAGCCAGACTCTGTTGTTGCGAAACAGGAGTTCTGTACTTTGGATGCTGTTAATCAGAGCATCACACGCACACACGCGCACCATGCTCATTCTCACTTTCCCAGGTTGCAACCTTGCCATATGTTGCTTCATTGACAGTGGCAGGCTTCAGTGCCGCATTTGGGATGTAAATACGCTCATCATGCAATGCACTCAAAATATTCATCTCGCATCTGTGACCTATTTATTAGCATTAACTTTTGAGCAGAGTGCATGGGAGAAAATACTGATACATTTTGGCTTTGTATATATCCTGTATCACTATTTTGATGTTTGATTATTCCACTGCATCAGACCAGAACCTAAAACTACCTAACGATGTCATGATATATCTTTTTTAAAAAGACTGGTTTCTACTGAATCGGGCAAGGGCTGGCAGTTGCCCTCTCCCCCTCCATTTTGAATGAAATGTGAGAGAAGGGAGAGCCAATTAGGGCTTACCATGTTGGCACTGGCCAATGAGAGGCAGGCACACTGGCTGGGTTTTGGCAGCTGCCACCTCTCCGCCTCAGTTCAGCATGGTGCAAGCTCTGAATAAGAGCTGAGTAAGAGCTGAGTAAGGAGCTGAGGCTTACTGTGGTTAGAGCTCCTTGAGATGAGGAGGGCCCTTCCATCTGGGATTTGGTAGCCCACAGAGAGGCCATGGAGAGGTCCAAGGCAAATAAGTGTTTGGTGAGCAGAGCCAGTACATCGGGCATGTTTACTCAGGCTAAGCAAACCAGGTTGGTGACTTGTAATCAGTTGTTGCAGGATCTCTCCACCAGGGTGGCATGGCTTGAAGATCCCAAGCAGGAGTTTGACTCTCTGTCAACAGACTTGGGGCTGGTGCCTCAATTTGAGGCTGACAGCCAGTAGGTATTGAGTGAGTATGCTGGAAAAAGGGGGTAGGGACGTTGTCTCTGAGGTGGGGAATCTGCTTCTGCCTCATCTTTTTCTGGCAGCAGTGCATTTGGGCCCATGGCGAGGTGGGGGTAGTGGCAGCCCACCACTTGCATTTGACTGCCTGGACAGCAACCCACTACATGGTTTTAAAACCTGCTGGGTCAAGTGTGGAGGGGCCCCTGGCCTGTGGCTGGGCAGGGTGCACCCAGTACGGTGGAGGGGCAGTCATCTTGGTGAAGAGTGACACAGCCTAACCCAGCAGCCAGGCTCCCATATGCACATGTGGTGAGAACCCTCCCCCTGGGTGATCAGCTTTTGACCAGTGTTCCCTCTAAGCTGAATTAGTGTGAGCTAGCTCACAGTTTTTTATCCCCTGGCTCACATATTTTTGTCTCAGCTCAGGACAGATGGCTCCAGAGCAGACTAATTTATGCAGTAGCCAAATTGCTCGCTCACAACTTTAATGCCAGTTAGTTCACAAAGCAGAATTTTTGCTCGCAAGACTCCACAGCTTAGAGGGAACATTGCTTTTGACTGCCATGAAGATAAAGATTTGGAGGGGTGAGTATTTGGATTTGTTCATGCTTCTGTTTTGTGAGGTGGAGGTGAAAAAAAGGGGCAATAGATCACCCCAGGGAACTGGAAAAATCAAATGCAGGCAAGTGGATAAAAAAATTGCCAATTGTTTGGCAGCTTACACAGTATATATGAGTGTGATGATGCAGGCCCAGCCCAATCAGGGGCCAGCTCTAGTGAAATACCTTGACCTTATAGGGAGTATGCAGAGGTGGCATGGCTATGTTATGATGAGATGTTTCATTCATGAGTGACCATGGACCCCTGCTCCCATGGGACCAAGAGCACCAGCAGTTTTGGTCCCAATGCATGGGCCCCACATTGCCAGATGGTATGTTGATAGTGGGCATCTTGCGGTGAGGTCCCCTGGCAAATGCAGGCGAGGAACTGACAGTAAGCTGTGGGTTCAACCCTGCCTTATCTGTTGGGACTTTAATGCTGGTGGGAAGTGCACAAGGAGATCGTGCCAATTTAAGTACAGTTGCAGCACATGTGGAGGTAATCATCCAGCATCCTCCTGTGGGAGGGGTACAGAAGGAAGGCCTTTTGGTGGAAATGCTGGTGGTCCTAAAAAAGATCCCCAGTGGCACCTCTGGGAAAGTTGGGCAAAGAGTGTACCCAACAAAGACAGGGTGCTGTTTACTTGGAAAATGGGTTTAGAGAAGGATTCAGAATCCTATTGGAAGGGGAACGGAAGCATAGCATGGCCAAGAACCTGAGGACTGTTAGGGGTTTGGAACACATTGTTCAACAGAAAATAAAAAGGGTCATGAACGTAGGATGGCAGGCAGTGTTCCCTCTAAGCTGAACTAGTGTGAGCTAGTTCACAGTTCTTTAGCCTCCGGCTCACACATTTTTGTCTTAGCTCAGGAAGGATGGCTCCAGAGCAAACTAATTAATGCAGCAGCCAAATCACTTGCTCGCAACTTTAATGGCAGTAGCTCACAAAGTAGAATTTTTGCTCACAAGACTCCACAGCTCAGAGGGAGCATTGGCGGCAGGACCTTTTAAGGAACTTCCCATGCCTTTGTTAAACATCTCCCCATTAGGGGTGGTTTTTAAAAAGTTAGCTGGGAGTATTGGTTGATACATCAGTGGTCCTATCCATACAGGAGCTCATTAAATGATGGGATCCCAGAGGAGTTAACATTGGTGCACTACACTTCTTTTCACAGTGTAGTAATGATGGTGGCATGATGAGATGAGCGTGCCTTCATAGGAAAGTGTGACATTAAGTCAGCTTTTCATCTATTGCCTATTCACCCCAATTATTTTTATTTGTTAGGCTTCATTTTGGCGGGTTTGTTTACGTTGACATGACATTGCCCATTGGTTGTTCTATATCTTGTGCTGCATTTTGAGAAGCTTCGTTTGTGCAGGAACTGATAAAGTTGTACACTATCTTGACAATTTTTGTATTCTGAGATAGGGCGGGGTCTAACGAGTGTCAGGTATACATGGATGTTTCCCAGAACCTGGTGGCAGATTCGGCATTCCACTGGCAGCCGAAAGGATGGGAGGACTTCCAGCCTTTCATATTTGGGCATCTTCTTAGATTTGGAAAGGACCTTTGCACATTGCCCAAAGATAAGGGGCGCTTTCACACACACTAAATAGCACACTTTCAATCCACTTTGCAACTGGATTTTACTGTGTGCAATGGCACAATCTACTAGCAAATGATCACTAGATTGAAATTTAGCATGTGTGAACGTGCCCAACGTTATGGAGTTGGTGGTCCTGCTTGAACAGGCCTGTGCACGGAAAAGCCTTACACTTCAGAAATGACAGGTACTCCGTGGGCATCTCAATTTTGTGTGCAAGGTGGTGGGCACAAGAAGGGCATTCATGCACAGGATCTGTGATTGCCCTAGAAGTGTTGCCAACCCTCACCAAAGGATTTAGGTATCGGATGGGATCAAAGCCAATCTTTACATGTAGCTGGAGTTCTTGCATTGGTACAATGGGGCATCCCATCTGATACCCCCTCCACAGCAGGAAAAGCATGGGTTAAGGTGAGTTCAAGTTGGTAAGCACCCCAAGATATCAGTGATAGGGGGGTGCTCAACCTGGGTCCCTATCAGCTACACAGTCTGGGTGGCTCAGTGAAGGCCCCTTTGAGGTTGGAGGGACATATGACAACCCTTAAGAATTAGCAGTTGGGGGTGGGTACTATCCCCCTCCATCCCCTCTATGCACATATGTGTAGGCCATGAGGAGAAAAGTTCAGAGGGATTCTGAACCTGACCGAGCCGGGTGGTATTGCCTTTTTAGGAGGCTTGCCTTGCAAGCCAGCTGCAACCTGGGCTTCAAGGTGTTAACAACATTATGCAGATTAGCTTGTTATAAATAAAGATCTACTTTTACCCACAATTTGGTTTATATGCCTCTGTGTCATCATATGACTCCTAAGGTGCCTTAGTGGCTTATGTGGAATAAATGATGGAAATAGATTCAAACCAGCACACATAGGAAGGAAGGAAGGAAGGAAGGAAGGAAGGAAGAGAGGGAGGAAAGAAGTGTTTGACAGTTTTTAGCTGTCTTTGGAATCTCAGCAAAGAGAAAAAGCAACACAGGAGAATGTTTTGCACCCTACATGCTCAAGACAACCTCCCTCTTGTGCAGTGTAATCCTAAAAACACTTCCCTGGGAGTAAACCGTATTGGATAGAATAGGACTGACTTCTGAAGAGATCTGCCTGGGCTTACTCCTATGATTACTCATCTCACCTCAGATAGTAAAGGAATGGGACCACGTAGGTGCCTTGGTGGCTCTGACCAGTGCAAAAAGGTGGGGTAGAGAGTTGCTAGCTTGGATTGGAAAATACTTGGAGATTTGGGCGCTAGAGCTTGGGCAGGGTGGGATTTGGGGAGGGGCCTCGGCAGGGTATAATGCCATAGAGTCCACCCTTCAAAGCAGCCATTTTCTCCAGGGGAACTAATCTTTATTGCACTGTAAAGTGCTTAAAAGTCCCCGTTGCTTGTGATCAACCAGTTCACCTAAGACAGTGAGGGAGAATGGCCCGAACAATTCCCAGGTTCCTTTGGGGTGTCAAACTCATTTGTTATAAGGGCTGGATCTGACATAAATGAGATCTTGTTGGGCCGGGCTGTGTGTGTCATAAAATGTAAGGCCAGGTAGCAGAGATGTAAACTTTATAAAGGACACAGACAAACACAATTAAAGATTTTTTAAAACTTTAAATAGAGCATGCTTAAAACACTAGCAATCTTGCAATATTTTGTCTAGCTGTCTCTGATAACTGACACCTCTGCTCTGAATTATTGCATCAAAATGTCTGTGCTGTAGCAATCTTGAGTATGCTGTTCAAGTGTGTATTTGTAAGCTGCAAACCTACTTTTGATATATTGACATTTATTACAGAAATCTCATGCTCAGTGTTCTTGGCCTAGGACCCAGGGGAAAACATGAAATGGCTGGGCATTGCAACCTTTTGTACATAAGTTGCTTCATGTGCTAGTCAAGAACATGAGAAGGCATCCTAACACAGACTGAGGGCCATGTGCTTGTCTACAAAACTATACTCTTCCCCAGAGAAATAACTACAACTTCCTACAAAGGGGGTGAACTTGGTCTGGACGAATAATCTCAGTCTCACCCACCTCAGTGGCTTGGTGTTATTCTTCCTCTAAAATAGTTCACATTGCTTTCTTACTGTTGTGTACTAGTCACGAAATGGCGACAGCCATGCGGTCAGAGCACATGGCCCGATTCTACCTGAGCTTCAGCCAGGTAGAACAATAGACAGTCGGATCCAAAACGACCACCAATAGCCAGCCTACGTCTTCCGCGGGGGACCTATGAACTACAACTTAAGGTCCTATCAGAACTATGCGCATATGCTAAGCCCCTATCAGGTATTTTGGGTGCGGCCAGAGGTGTGGCTCCGGCCGGCATATAAGCAGGGCCCTGGAGCCCTGGCAGCATGCTTGATCTGACCATCTCCGGAACATGCTGATTCACTTAATAAAGTCTTTGCTATGATCATCCTACAACTCGCCTCCCGACTCCAGTACTTTCCACTTACTGAGAAAGACTGAATCATGAGGGCATGACTATAGTGAAAAGGGGGAGGAAACCCAGTTGCACCTGGTATAAAGAGCCCAACACACACACGCACACACACACTGTAGCAAGGCACCCAAAAGCTCATACTTTGAACAAAACTTTGTTGGTCTTAAAGGTGCTTGGTATTTCTCTCATGCGATTGAGGCAGCCCAGCAAAGCAAACTCTTCCTCATTCCCTCCTTCCCTTCAGGGAGGGGCCTGAGCCAGTGGAAGGAAAGAGGCTGCCCTTTGTCTCCTGCAGCCTGACCAGGAAGTGAGCTTTGGCTGGGAGGAAGAGCTGGAGGAGCCTCAGCCAGTTCCCCTGTGTGATTGAGGGAGACTGGTAAAGCAAGCTGTAACATGACAGCAGCAGCAGAACCGCAAATGGAAGTAGGAAACAGCCTAGGCTTTACGGGCCTGATTGGGGCCCTCTGAGGCCACATGTTTGACACCCCTGGAATAGACGATTCTCAGAACTGACTTTTTGTTCTGACATTAATGTGTCTGGTGCTCCTGGAGATATCAAATCCGGCTACAAAGAACAGGAGTAGGGTCTGATTCTTCTCTTTTTAAAAAAATATAGGCTAAGAAATGCTGAACTACTTCCTCCTGTTAACTTGAACACATTCCTGCTTCAGTCTTCCCAAACATTGTGAATAATTTGTTTCCAATGGAAAACCCTATACAGTGTTGATAGCCATTGCTACCACTTCTTCAAGGTGCTCCCCGGATGCAGAAACTGTGAAGATTCATTTCAAATAATTTTCGGGACTCAGTTCACTGCTGCTGCTACTTTTAATGTCTGTCTGAATTGCTTGTCTTGCTGTTCTTACACTGGAATTATTGTATGCCTTTTTTTTATTGTGGTTAGTTCAGTATGAATCCTTTTTAATGGGCTGATGTTATTATCAGTCTTGTTTCTGTAAACTTCTAAGCATTCCTTTCCCTCTATACAAATAAATAAATCTTGGCTGTGCATTTTGGCTTGACTTCTCCAATAGGTCCAGAAAATCATTGTAAGGCCATGCTATAAAGTTCAACTACTGTGGCAACTACAGTAAAAAAAAAAAAAAGATTAAATAGTAGTAAATGGGTAATTAGATTACTTTTAGGTCGAACAGTAAAAAAAAAAAATCGACATCTGAGTTCTTGAGGAATTATATTCACTGCCCATTTAAAACATGCAGAATTCTACCAAAGGAAACTAGCTTCCTGTCAAAACATTCCCTAGGTTTTGGAGGGTTAATTGCATTGTCTAACAGAGTTCACTTCTTACTAATTTTCTGATGCACATGGGATAGAGAAGAATGTGTGGGAGGATGGGTGAACTGCAGCCCCTCGCAGCTCTATCACACTCTAAAGATGATTGACTTGCACATATAACGGGAATGAATAGCCCTCCGTCCGTTTACCCGTCTCGATAACCATGGCAGAAAAATATTACAAGCGGCAAATGAGCTTCTGAAATATCCCTTTGTCATTTTCGTACGTTACTTGGGTTTTAATAGCACAATTCTGACAAAATTAGGTATTGCACATTGGAGCTAAATGCAAAGGGAGATTTAGAGATGTAATTTTCAGATTGCCAGAGTCCATTAACCTGATGTCTATTTAATGTATGGAATTGCACCTCTGAGGCTAAGATGAAGCATAAAAGAAGCTGGAAACATTTAACCAAAAAAAGAGAGGTCTACGCATTTATTGTGTACAAACAAGTCAGCTAGAGAATAGGTCTCAGATGTTCACTATTAAGAGAGTTAACAGATTTGTATAATTTCGGTGGGAATTTTTTAAAAAGCAGGAGGAAGATAAAACAACACATTCCAATACTGAAAACAAACCTGTGCTTAAGGTTTGCATGGCTTTGCTGGAGTGGTAAAGTGGGGGATATGATTTTCCCTGCTAGGAACTGTGCGTCAGTGGTGTATTTATTTAATTTATATCCTGCCTTCCCCGCCAAAGCAGGCTCAGGGCAGCTTACCGATTGATTAAATAAAATTACAATAAAATAGATCTAAAACATAACATAAAGTGCTAGCACAATAGAACAATGGTGACAGTCAGTTGGCAGCATTGTCTGGGTCATGTCAGCGGAGCGCAGGCTGTTCAAGTTGATGTAGTATCGATGTTATTGATGTTATTGGGGCCAGGGCCTCAGATTGATGAGTGCGGCTCCTTAATCCCAGGCCTGGTAGAAAAGCTCCATTTTACAGGCCCTGCAGAACTGTAAAAGGTCCTGCAGGGCTCTGATGTGGAATCCACCAGTATGGAGCCACCAATGAGAAGGCCCTGGCCCTTGTTGCTGCAAGCCTGGCTTCTCTTGGGCCTGGAAGAGCCAGGCAATTTTGGGACCCCGATCATAGTGCTCTCTGGGGAACATGTGGGGAAAGGCGGTCCCTGTACAAGAAACCGCTCTATTGTGCCTTCTTAAAGGTTAAGGAACTGTCTCTGAGGCTGGGTCTATCACTACTGATGGACATATTTGGTTCTTCTAGCACTGTTAATTATGATTGGCATTAAGGTATCTCTTGAGCACGTATCCAGAAATGAACACACCTGATATGGGGTACAGGATAATCTAGGGTTTAGTAATTATAATCAGAACTAGGCAAATAATTAAACTCCCCCCCCACACACACACACACTTGTACAGGTGCTTGAAGGAACTGCCCTGTTGGGTTTGCTGCGGCATGTCCATTGGGTGTCTGCAAGTTCTATTATAAGGAAAGGGACAAAAAAAATCTGTATATTCACTTTTTGCAACCCATTCACAATTTTATTAATCTCTATCATGTGGCTCAGAGGTTAAGATGCTGAGCTGCTGACCCATCTGTGGCCCCAGCTCCTGCCAACCTAGCAGTTTGAAAGCAAGAAACTGCAAGTAGATAAATAGGTACCGCTTCGGTGGGAAGGTAACAGTGTTCCATGCACCTCGGCATTTAGTCATGTTGGCCACATGACCATGGAGAAGTCTTTGGACAGTGCTGGCTCTTCTGCTTGGAAACGGAGATGGGCACCACCCCCTAGAGTCGGATTCCACTAGCTTTTGAGAAAAGGAAAATCTTTACCTTTACCTTTATCATGTTTCCCCTTAGTTGTCATGTGTTTCTTATTTGGAAAACTGTTTTATAGAAAATATCTCCTTTTTTTATTCCTGTAGAAGTTCAGAATGCTGGTCAATATCTTTGCTTGAACCCCCTCCTCCAAGCAACAGGAAGTCACACAATCTACCAGGGAGTTTATTGTATACCTTTACTTCTATAGTAGCCCATCTGCCAATAGCCTTAATTTTACCAGACTTATTTTATTGACTCACACAGTGATTGCTCTTTTCTAAGAGAAAATTGATCCAGCAGCAGAGGTGGCGAGAAAAATGATATTTTCTTTTTAATTGAATTTGAATCACTTAAGCATTTTTAAAACACTACTGTCTTTCTGGCAGCAGTTGCTGATAGAAGTTGTAAATCATTTTTAAAAAGCGTGACTCTGTAACTTTTTTAAAAAAATGGTATGGCTGTGTTTCTGTGCCTCCCCCAACAAATCTCAGCTCCCACTCCCTGAGAAAGTAGCTTAATTGATACTGGATACAGGTTGTGTATTTGGACCTTCAGAAGATACAAAATAACATGGGAAGAGGGATTTCATTTAGAGAGACCAGTCCTTATGCTCCATGTTTCATGGTGTGAACCTGTGGCTCCACTTTAGGGGTGAACCTGTGGCTCAGGGCCTAACTGTGCAAGACGTGTTGTAAGTAGGGTTGTCAAAACCTCCAGTTGGTTGTTGGAGAACCGGTTTGGTATATTGGTTAAGAGCAGCAGACTCTCCATTGATTCTCCATTCCTCCACATGAAGCCTGCCAGATGACCTTGGGCCAGTCACAGTTCTGATAAGGTGCCAGTTGTGGGGAGAGGAAGGGAAGGTGATTGTAAGCTGCTTTGAAACTCCTTAGGGTAGAGAAAAGTGGGGCATAAAAACTTCTTCTTCTTCAGCTGGCAACCCTACTTCGACCCTGATCCAGCTTTCAGCCATCTTCCAAAGTATTCCATTGCTTGCTGTGTCTAAGAGCACTGCATGAAGGGAGCAGGCACTTCAGCCTTCCCTCCCATGCTGTTTCCCCAAGTGAAAATGGTAGTGGAGGGAGGCTGTTTGTCCCACTGTAAGTCTCCACATAAGATCCCCAACCATACTTTCATCATTTATCTTGTGCAGTCAGGCCATCTGTGGAGACCTTCTGTTTTGCATGCAAAGAATCTCAATTTTTTTCCCTGGTATCTCCAGGTAACAGAATCAGGTGATATGAAAGACTCTAATCTGAGATTCTGGAAAGCCCAGTTCCAGTCAGAGTAGACAATACTGACTTTATTAGACCAAGGGTCTGGCTCAGTATAAGGTGCATGTGTCCATGTGTGTCTCCAGCAGCTCACATATAAAAATCTTTTGTTCTTCTGACTCCAGTATCCTCATGCCAAGGATCACCCATTATAGATTTCTGTTGGCTGAGCTGATGTTAAACTGCAGGTAGATAGGTAGAAGTGGTGTGGGAGGGAATAAAAGCAGTGCAGTGGCATTTTATATCCACCTGCATTCATTTACTTGGATACACTCTGGAGTTAAGATGCCTTCACTCCCGGCATTTCACAAATTGGAAATTGGGACAAGACTGTAACCCCCCTTCCCAAGGATCACTTTTTGAGCCCCCCCTCCATGTTTATACCTCGCTGAAGGCTCTATTCTGCTCTGCTTGCTTTATGTTGTGTTCATTTACTCTGCAGTAGACTGTTTGGTACTTAAAAGCTACAGCAGTGTTTGTGCTTTGGGGGAAAGCTTATGTAACTGTGCTGCAAAAGGTTAGCAACAGTTCAAAATATACCTTGCAAGGTAAAGGGGAGTAAAATAGCAGGCCATTCATTGCATGGTGCCTCCAGCATTCATGTGTATACATTTACTTACAAGTGAACTTCAAACAAGACATAAATCCCTCCCCACACACTAGGGGTGCAAAATGTCACCCCTTATCACCCAAGAGTGGCTGCCCCTACTGCTGGAGGGAAATGGTGACCAATCTATATCACTGCTGACATAATGTTATTTATGGCGTGACTGGAAGTGATGACATTGTGTCACTGCTGACATCACCATGTTGCTGGCAAGGGTCTCATGCCAGTTGCCAGCCTTGTGCTGGCAATCCTACCGCACACACGTATGCTTAGAGACATGACTTTTAGAGAGGAAGGAGATGAATCCTGAAAAATAATCACTGTTAACAGCCTCCAGAATGAAGACATGAGACATCAGGTGTCTGGGTTAAAGTAGGATTTTACTGATGACTGATCTGTGTCACAAAAAAAAAAATGCTGCCCTGCTTTGCTATCTAACAAGCAACCAATAGCTATTGATGTTTTGGGCAAAGCCACTGTTGTTCCAAACTTGCCTGCATGTAAAACAGTACTGAGAGCCACAATGCTCCCTCTAAACTGTGGAGTCTTGTGAGCAAAACTTCTACTTTGTGAGCTACTGGCATTAAAGTTGTGAGTGAGCGATTTGGCTACTGCATAAATTAGTTTGCTCTGGAGCCACCCTTTCTGAGTGAAGACAAAAATGTGTGAGCCGGAGGCTAAAATACTGTGAGCTAGCTCACACTAACTCAGCTTAGAGGGAACACTAGTGAGAGGTGTTGAGCTTCACCTCCCCCCCCCATGCCACTCAGGCAAATAAGCAGTGCATTCCTAAGGAGGTCTACTCATTAGGATTAGGGCTTACTCACAAGAAAGCATCCTTAGGATTGCACAGTATGTAACTGGGCCCCACGGACATCCCTCCTCCGACTCATTGTTCAAGTTAATTATTCTGTTATTATCACCTCAGATGCCTCAGACTGGTGCTTGCCAATTGCCCTACTGTATAGCCTTTGTAATTCCATCTTTGTAACAGGATGTTGATCTTTAGTTGCCTTGAGTTCAGTGAGGGGATGGCCATTAGGTTGCTCCCAAGAGAATATTTCTCTCTCATGCTTGTTAGAAGCTCTTATCTTCAAAGCCTGATTTGTTTCCTCTCACTACTAGATGCCAGGGGTGAGGTGGCCTGGTTCATCTCAGTGTTTGGGATAGCTTGATTAATGATTTCTTGACTGGTAGCCAGCACTTAGGATATAAGGTGCTTAATTTTAGCTGTGTATCTTGTCCCAAGGTCTGGGTAAGTCTCCCTGTGCATGTGTGTGTATGTTCAAGACCCAATGGATGGGAGCTTGGCCTGCTACTTCTGTAAGCTTTTTCACTTCTTATTAAAATCTCCTTGTAACCAAACCTGGATCTTGCATACGGTTTCCTTGGGATTTCTGTGAACTTGGAGCTCCTGGCCAGAGACCCAAACACCTACCTATACTGTAGTGATCCAGAATGTTTCTACCACCCTAGCTTAACCAGTCACCAAGAACAGACTGATTATAATTATCCACCAAATCTTTAACTATGTGGGGCAGGCAGGCAGGACAGACGGACGGACCCTTCTGTTCCAATTTGAAGGAACACCCTCCCAATTCCTTCTCAGCCCTTAAAAGGTAACAAGCAAACCCCACATTATTCTTTCAGAAGAGTGGACCAGTTCACAGTAAAAACTTAAGAAGCCATTCCCCATACTCTCACTAACTGGCCACACAATACGAGGCACTTTGTTACAAATGTTCATCAAACTTAACTAGCTCCCATATCTTGTATTAAAACAATTAACAAGACATCTCCAAACGGCAGACCTAAGGACAGTGGGTTACCCGTGACAGATACCAGAATGCAAATTATCATACCAAAGGGGATTATTCCTCTGGAGACCCATCCACCCAAACTCATTATACGGTATGGAACAACCCAATCAAATAACCTTAGGATTTTCTAAAGGCTGGTCTTATTAGTAATTGAGGCTTGCTGTTGGGATATTTGGTTAATATAGCAGAGTTTTGCCCAGTCATACAAGCATGATATTGAGTGCAGTAAATAAATCTCACAATAAGTATATTGCAAAAAAAAAAAATGTAAACTTACATTTATTCAAGTAGATCCAGTTCACATTCAGGTTGCAGTCAAAAGGAGAGAGAGAAGCCTAATCTAAAGGGTACTTTCCCTATCACAAATGGCCAGCTTGTTCAGCATCCAGTGGAAGGGAGTATGAGGGCATTGTGTCTACAGAAGAGACCTGCAGAGACATACGTCTCCTTGGAAGATCATGTGCAGAGAGTGAGAGGAGAAAGGAAGGAGAGATTAAAGGGCAACTCCCACCTCTAGACAAAGAGAGGCATCCCATTCAAGAAGATAACACCTGTACACACTTTGACTGATGTAGCACCCCCCCCCCCCATGTCTAGGCATGCTGACTCACTCCAACACTTACATCATCCAAAATGAAGCCTTTAAACTCTGCTGTGAATCTTCACCCTCTTTTTTTTTTTTTTTTTTAAATAGCAGCCTTCACATGAACAAAGGCAACTGAAACTGGAAAACTGGGACAGGTAAATGGAATTCCTACAATTACAACAGTTCTAAATAAAAGTGTCCTTTTGCAAAACAGTTGTTTTATGTACCCTCAGAAATGGCTAAAGATGTTTTGCAGGCATTCTAGGTATTGTTATAAAGAGGGACTTAGACCAAGCCCCATTGATTCCAGCTGAAGGTTTAAGTCACTTTGGACACCACCCTTTCCCTAGGTTCATTATGGCTGAAGAGAGGTCTTAATTCAGCTTAGTTGTGATCTTCATAGGCAAAATCTGTTTCTTGATCCAAAGGTGTTTTTCTGCTCTCCATTGGCTTATAACGAAATATCTGCTTTTTACGTTTCCAGCTTTTTCATTGGCTGTGCCTTTCAACTATTTTACAAAATACAAGTTGCCAGGGATAATATTTATTTGCATGCACTGAAATGTTTCACCTGCTAATCCCTGAACGTTAAGCAGCTGTTAAAAACACAGCTACACACTCTGAATTAAATTAAGACCTCCCGTATCAGCCAAAATCACAGAATCTATAAAAACGTAGGTCTTCATTCGGGTCCAGAAGACTCTTAGTGACATGGTTTCTTTTACGTTCTTGGTTAGGGTGTTCCACAGGCAAAGGCTAGTAGTGCAAGATGCCCTCCCAGAGGTCCCAGTCAACCAAACCAGTTGAAGTTGGTTCCCTGAAGCCCACCTGGGCAGTTCTCAGACCCTGGGTCAGACAGTACAGGTAGACATGTTCGTTTGGGGACTCAGGGACCAAGCTATTTCAGGCCTGAAAGTTCAAAACAGTATCAGGCCCAGAGGAAAATTGGGAAATTGGTAAGATTCAAGTACAGTAGCACTTTAAAACCCAACAGAATGTCCTGGGTGTAAACTCTGAACCCTGACCTGGATAGCCTAGGCTAGCCCAATCTTATCAGAACTCAGAAGCTAAGCAAGGTTGTCCCTCGCTAGTATTTGGATAGGAGACCACCAAGGAATACCAGGGTTCTGATGAGGAGACAGGCAATCACAAACCACCTCTGAATGCCTCTTGCCTTGAAGACCCTACACAATTGCCATAAGTCAAATCATGCCTTGATGGCAACAAAAACAACAACATAAGCTTTCAAGAGTCAAACTTCCATTTGTCGGTGGAAATGGTGTTAATGCTGGCCCAATAGGATCTCCTCGGCTCATCCCAGGGTCCTAGCAGAACACTCCTAAGCAGAGTCATACCTTTCTAAGCACATTGACAAAAATGACTTAGAAGGATGTAACTCTGCGTAGTATTGCACTGTGGCTTCTTCATTTTGTACCAGCCGTGGTTTCTGAACCATCTTCAAGCACAACCCATGAAGGTCACATTAGAGTAATAAAGTCTGGAGATTACTGGGGCATGTGTGGTGGCGGCACATGTATAGTATCTCTTACAAATGTAAAATTATACAACTCTCATCCAGCTCACTTTAAAAGTGCCTACATCCTGCAGGGGGGAAATGGTGTCGAGAAACTGGTATAAAAAAATAAAATGTCAAAGGTTGGATTCACACAAGGGAGCAGTGAAACTGGAATTCTAGAGCTGAAATGTGAAATCCTCCTGAAGACAAGGCAATAAAGACTATACAGCATCCTGTGAAATGATCCACACACAGCAGTTCAGCATTCCAGCTGCCGATCTGCACCCCTAATGATAGGAAGAGTCAATAATAAGAGTTGTTTATATAGGGTTATTTTGCTGAGTGAGAGAGAGTCACTCGCAAGGAGATGAACTTTGGCTGCCTTCAGCCTGAAGAGCCCAAGAGGTAAGAGATAATAGCATTCCTGAAAACGATGCCTGTTTTACCCCCTAAACAGTGACACACTACATTACCCAGCAGCTGGCTGTCTAACTTTGTGGTTGGGAGAAGTCCATTATTTTGAGCACAACTCTTTGGGGAATTGCTCGCTTTAAAATGGAGTTAAAGGAGCCAAACTATGTGGTCCATTATTTAGAAGAAAGCCCTTCGGGGAACTGTTCTCTCTCTTTCTCTCTCTTCTAAATGAAATTTAAAACCAGTGGTGGAAAAGCGCAGGCAAGGAAAGCAGCTGCTTCCCATCCTTCTGTTTGGAGAATCTTTGCCACTCATTCATCGTTACATATGCCTGTTTCTCACAGGTATCCAGACAATGGATTTACAAATTGATTACACAAATTGCAACCTTAAGGACACTTTCCTGAGAATAAGCCCCAGTGAATAACATGGGATTATTTCTGTGAAGACCTGCTTAGAATTGTTCTCTTACTTAGCAGCAGCAGCTTCTAATAATGACTTCAAACAGTATTAATGTGCTGCCCCTTGTCTGGCTAGGGAAAGGGATGGGGGCGGAGAAAAACAAGGTCTGCATGACATCTAGTTATTTACCAGGAACAGCCTGAATAGCCCAGTTTGACCACAGCTTATCAGGGCTTGGGAGTTAAGCAGGGCTGGCCATGGCTGGTGCTTGTTGGGAGACCACCAGGGAAGACTGGGGTCATGTATATGGAGGAAAGCACTGGTTAGCCACCTCTGTTTCTCTCTTGCCTTGAACACCCCATGGTTGGGATCATCATGGGCTGGTTGAAACTCAATGGCACATTCTTCTATTTACTTGGGCTATTTTAAGCCTGCCCTTTCTCCAAGGAGCGCAGAGTAGTGCCCATGCATCCCTTCTACTCATTCCCCCCCCACAACAACAACCCTGTTAGGTAGATTAGGTTGAGAGACAATGACTGTTTCAAAGTCACCCAGACATCTTCATGACAAGCAGGGACTTCAGCCCAAGTCTCCATAGTCCTAGTCCAACTTTCTAACTAGGGATGGGTATGAACTGAGAAACAAACCAGGGTTCAAGCACGAACCAGGCTGGTTCATGGTTCATTTCAAACCAGTTTATTTGGTCCCATCGTTCCCGAATCAAAAAACGAACCATGAAGGTTTGTTTGGTTTGTTAGAGCAGTTTGTTCTCCAAACAGCCTGGCACTGATTCAATCAGTTCCTAGGCAACATTGGGGGTGGGCTTGCGGAGAGCCCTAGAAACATCCATAGCAGTTGTCCACAGCTTGATTGACAGCTCTGGGAACCAACCACGGAGCTCCCATTCTGCTGTATGGGGGCAGATTGCGTGTGTGTGTGTGTGTGTGTGTATACACACACACACACACACACCACACCCTGACTCAGCTGCTTTCACTTTGCAGCAAGAAGGGAGAGGAGTTAGTCATCATGACAAGCAGGGATTTTAGCCCTTGTCCAACATTCTAACTATGATGCCGTGTGTGTGTGTGTGTGTGTGTGTAAAAAGCACTGTCAAGTCACAGCTGAGTAATGGTAACCCCATAGAGTTTTCAGGGCAAGTGATTAAGCAGAAGCAGTTTGCCATCACTTCACTCAGCAATGTCTTCCTAGGTGGTCTCCCATATAAGTACCGACTTTGCTTAGCTTCCAAGATCTGATGAGATCCAGCTGTACTATATGATTCCACAGCTCTGTAACACCATACTGAAAAGTAAAATAAATAAATAAATAAATAGCAAGGATATCACAAACTGTTGACATACCTTTAGAGTCCTTTAGATACCTTTAGAGTTGACATACCTTTAGAGTTGGCATACCTTGTTTTTAGAATGCCCTTTTTATTTTATTTCTTTTGATCACCTCAGTTTTGTTGCAAGTGGTATTACAAAGAGTTCCAAATCTGCACAGTAGTACTGATCTCAATAGATTCAGAAGGGTGTAACTTAGCAGGGCACCATTTTTGCCTTTTCTGTAATGGTGGACAGAGGCTTGAATCCTGTAATCATCTAATTTTCACACAAACAGAACACCAGATGCAATGGAAAACCTATTCCTGCCCTGTGTCTGTAGCTTAGAATTCCCAGTCCTAGGTTGGGGTTCATGCTGCAGGCTGGGATTCCACCATGCCCCACCCCCTCAAAAATCCCCACATATAAAAAAAAAAACTGGCATGTCAAGGGAAAATCTAAATTCAAATCCTTCCTCTTAACATACTAAATTTCAACACACAGGGATTAGGGGTGTGAAAGAACATTCCCGCTTGGAAGCCCCAAACCTACTGATCCAGCTATCTGGGAAAAGTTCATCTCTTCATCAGATTGATCATATTTTTGATCATAGAGACAAACATTGCCCAGTTCTTCCTATAGAATAAGCAATTGTGAAAAATCCCATGCAAAAGGCTGCCGGCAAAGGGCTGTGTTAGCAAGTAGGTGATGCTGATAGCAGCAGACGATGTGGGTGGGATGCTTTAATGTCTTCCATAATGCTCAGAGCTGCGTAAAATAATCAGCCCACTACAGCGTCTTCTATGCTATAAAACAACATGGAGTGTGAATATGCATAGCATCATTTTTTTCCCCCAGAGCTCACCTTTCTCAGTTCCTATAAAAAAAATAAAAAGGTTTGTGTTGGATATTTTACCAGAGCAGCTTCCAGATCGAGACAGAAAGGAACCCCCAAATGACACTACACCTGTTCTCAGATTACAGCTGGTGAAACAATGGGACAAAACTCGATCAATTCTTCTTTGGAAAGGAACAACAATGACAGTTTGGAAACTGCCATTTATTTGCCCAGCTGTCTGGGTCTGGAGAGCCAGCTGTGGTGTAGTGGTTAAGAATGGCAGACTCTAATCTGGAGAACCAGGTTTGATTCCCCACTCCTCCACATTCAGCCAGCTGGGTGATCTTGGGTCAGTCACAGTTCTCTCAGAGCTCTCAGTTCCACCTACCTCACAGGGTGTCTGTTGTGGGGAGAGGAAGGGAAGGTGAATGTAAGCTGCTCTAAGACTCCTTTGAGTAGTGAAGGGTGGGGTATAAAACCAACTCCTCCTTCTTCTTGAGACATGTTAAAATGCTGTGGCCATGTGTCAGGAGGTAAGACATAAGGTGGTAGTGAGGTTATAAAATTCTGAGTTTGGCAGTGGATGGGGCTCCACTTAAGCCTGTAACTTTTAATGTTAGAAGCATTCTATGCCAATAAAAAAAAGTGCAGCAGGAAATAAGGTTCAAATCCATATCTTTGGTGGCTTTTTCGACTTCTTGGATTTAAAATAAAAGGGGTTTTTTTTCTAACCCAGGGAACTATTCCAAACTATGATCCACCACGATTTGCCACCTGCTGATAGGAGTGGCACAGTTCCTTCTGCCCCTTCAGTATTCTGCCCTCCCATTGCCATCTTGCTCCTTTGCATGTCTGATCCAGACCTAAGTCAGTGAGTTCAGTTCTAAATGTCACCTCAGTCATGAATTCACAGGTGGCTTGAAGAAAATCAGATACTAGGGCAAAAAATGTAGACCGTCTCTGGTAAATAAGGATGGGATGTACTATAGTATACTAAAGCACATTTGAGGATTCCTCATATATATATATTTTTACAACAATTCTGTAAGGCAGTTGAGTATTATTGTTCCAGTACAGGGATTGGGAGGATTAAGGATGATTGTAATTTTCCTCAGGTCATCATGAGAGTTCATAACAGAGGCAAGAGTTGAATCAGTGATTTCCTAGCTCAGTTTTAAGATGCTACAATGCACCTAAAATAAATAAGTCTTGTGGCACCTTAAAGGCTAACACTTTTTAAATTTCAGCTAAGCTTTTGTGGACAAGAGCCTTCTTTGTCAGGGCCGTGAGATGGGTCCTCACTCAGTCAACACACACGCATGCACACACGCACACGCACACACACAAAAAAGGTTACGAGGAAAATAAGTGGAGTCAGCAGGGCTGCGAAACCAGGAACTGCAGGAAGTACAGAGTAACTCTATCATGTACAATTAAAATTTAACAATTTATTGTATTTATTGCATGTATACCCTACTTTTCTCCCCACTGGAGACCAAAACAACTTTATGTTCTTCTTGTCTCCTCCATATTATCCTCACAACATCCCTTTTGAAGTAGATTAGTCTGAAAGCATGTGACTGGCCCAAGGTTGCCCAGTGAACTTCCATGGCACGA
The DNA here is from genome assembly GCA_029233225.1 of Lepidodactylus listeri. NCBI lineage: Eukaryota > Metazoa > Chordata > Lepidosauria > Squamata > Gekkonidae > Lepidodactylus > Lepidodactylus listeri. The sequence goes on from JARCFY010000013.1 coordinate 45,583,783, forward strand.
GTGGAGATTTGAACGTGGGTCTCCTAGATCCTGGTCTGACACTCTAACCACTCTAACCACACTGGCTCTAACCTAAAATACGAGAGACTGTTCATAATAGTAGTAACTGATAACACAATTGCCCTTGTTTGCTAAACTGATCAATACACATGACACCCACTTCGATATGCATGACACCCACACATGACACATCTTTTGAATCCAGAGATCTTCATGTATTCTTAACAAGTGATAATACAGCTTCATATCCTACAAATCAATCTCTTGTAATCATGCTGTTTGGCACTGGGACAGTAAAACCTGACCTTGAAGTTATTCATCTTGTAATGCCTCTCTTTCAATCCATTTCCCTGCACATTGCCTATTCTGGAACTGTCTATAGAGAATGGATTTCTGTCTCAACAACTGGGCAAGTGTTCTTATAGGAAGAGGATGGGAGAATGCTGTGGCTGTAGGAAAAAGATTTCACACATTCTGCTGGAGTCAATGCTCTTGTTGAAACCATTCAACAGACTCTCAATAGTACTTAGTGCTTATAAATAAGTCAGAATGAACTGTGCCAGGGATAATACTAGCTCATATTATCAAAATTGGGGGGGGGAAACAGTTTGACTTGTGACAACTAGTTGAAAAGCCGATGTTTCTGAATGAAAGCACACTTGCCTTAGTATTTAGCTTCTTTTGAGAGAGACTCCCAGTGTCTAAGTGATTTATTATTCTATCATGGACCAAAGTCCTAGACATAAGAACATAAGAGAAGTCAATGTTGGATCAGGCCATTGGCTAATCCAGTCCAACACTCTGTCACATAGTGGCTAAAAACACCAGGTGCCATCAGGAGGTCCACCAGTGGGGCCAGGACACTAGAAGCCCTCTCACTGTTGCATTGAAGTGTGGAGAATTTATAAGAAAATCTACTCACTGTTCATGTAAGGGCCTTACTACATGTTTTTCCCCAGACCCTCACCAGGTTTGCAAGAACTTGTGAGTCCCACTGGGAATTTAGTTCCCAGTTGTGTGGGCCCAGTTTGATTGGGGCCATGGCACAAGGGGGAAGGGGCTTATGCTTCCACCTCAAGGGGGAGCCAGTTTGGTGTAGTGGTTAAGTGCACGGACTCTAATCTGGGAGAACCAGGTTTGATTCCCCACTCCTCCACTTGCACCTGGCTGGATGGCCTTGGGCAAGCCATAGCTCTGTACCAGCTGTTCTCTCAAGGACAGCTTGGGAAAAAGCTCTCTCAGCCCCACCTACCTCACAGGGTGTCTGTTGTGGGGAGGGGAAGGGAAAGGAGTTTGTAAGCCACTCTGAGACTCCAAGTGAGTGAAGGGTGGGGTATAAATCTAATCTCTTCTTCTTCTTCTTCTTCTCCTCATGCCATCTTCCCGGCCTGAAAAGGCTTTAGGAGTGTTATGTGCCCCATTCCACATGTACTTATGTAGTACATAAAAGTGTCTCCAGTGTGGCAAGAGCACATCTGAATTGATAGTCCTTGCCATAGACCAGGAACACTGACCATTGTATAGATAGGCATTCAAACTAACAGGTACGTCTCTATGTACAAAGAAACTACGGGTCGGATTCATGTTAATTTTATCTGTTAATGGAAGACACTTTGTGATGGACTGCACTTTTTAAGTGGCTTAGAAGTGCTGTACCAACAACTTAAAGGACTGTGGAGAGTTCATTCTTCATAGAACCAGAGAGCCTTGGTGACAGGCTGCTCCAGGCAATCTGATTGGTGGGCATCAGCTGAGCAGAAAAAGTCTTGTGAGAGCTGTATGCTGAGGAGATTCAGTCAGATTCCTGTGTTAACTGAGAAAAGATTGTCAAGAATCTCCAATCCAAGAGATTCTTGGAGTGGGCCGGCAGAGCACAAAATTAGAAAAAACGGAGCGGGGTAGTGGTGCCCACACACTCACCAGTTCTGGTATCTGACACCAGCCCATTGGACTACCCACACAGTCAGAAGCTAAGGGACAAGCTTGTAACTTTACTGGGATTAATCAAGAAAGTAAGCCCTGCATCATGACTTGGATGGCCCAGGCAAGACTGATCTCATCAGATCTCGGAAGCTAAGCAGAGCTAATCCTGGCAAGTATTTGGATGGGAGACCTCCAAAGAATACCAGGGGCAGGAGGCAGAGGCAGGCTATCAGGCCACTTCTCTGAATGTCTTCCATGCACCAGTAGGAGTCACCAGAGGTCGCTGTGACTTCCAGGCATGGACACATACATGCCTGCACACACATTCATACACAAATGCAATAATACAAAAAATGAAAGACAGCCCTGCAAGGTAGGCCACTTGAAGAATGAGTTTTCACCACAATTAACATGATAGGTGGACTCTTAAGGTCTAAGGTACTGAAAATAGAATTAAGGCCTTTAAAGCACAGAAAAACAAATATAATCAAAAGATATTTATTAAAGTGGGCAAGTAAATTTCAAAAGAATATTAGCAATTAAAACTAATAAAAGAATATTGGCAGTGAGCCAGTCTGGTGTAGTGTTTAAGTGTACAGATTCTAATTTGGGAGAACCGGGTTTGATTCCCCGCTTCTCCACTTGCAGCTGTTGGATGACCTTGGGCAAGCCATAGTTCTATCAGAGCAGTTCTCTCAAGGACAGTTCTGGAAAGAACTCTTTCAGCCCCACCTTCTCACAGGGTGTCTGTTATGGGGAGGGGAAGGGAAAGAAGTTTGTAAGCTGCTCTGAGACTCCTTTGGGTAGTGAAGGGCAGGGCATAAATCCAACTTCCTCTTCTTCTCCTTCTCTAAAACAACCAACCAACCCTCCCTACAGTTAACATACTAGCTACACATTAGGTTCATTCTGAAGTTAACTCATCACACTGCATGTTAGCTGTATCAGCTATGAACAAAGAACAGAAATCCTAAGATTTGAGTGGAAAGGGGTCATTTTGCCAAATAAAAAATTAGACCATATATTGACACAAACCTGTTACATCATATAACCCAGGAGGGGGACATTTTATGATGGGATGGAGGGATTATCTGCAATCTAAGCCAATTTTTATATAGCAGAAATCGCAATACCAGCTGAGGATGCATTGGCACTAAGTCCTGTCCTGGTAAACAAATGGTTTGTCTCTATACCTGAATTCTTATCCAAAGGTCACAAGGTCAATTTGCCATTCCTTTAATACCAGCAGATAAGAGTCGTGGTATATAGGGATGGGCGCAAATAGGAGTGTGCAAAAAAAAAAGTCGGTATTTTTTTGGCTTCAGGTATATCAGACCCGAAAAATATCGGTAAATGTCAAATTCCCCCAGTCCAATACCGGTAAAGTATTGGGACTGGGGAAATATTTGGTACTGCTGAATATATTCGGGTCTGATATACCCAATGGGAGGGAAGGGAGGCATGTTAAAATGCCTTCTTTCTCTCTGGAAGCCCATGCAGCTTTCTTGGTCAATTTCACTCCCCCTTAGTCAGCTGTTAGGTTTGGGCCATTTAACCCTAACAGCAGACAGGCCATGGGTGTGAAACTGACCAGGGAAAGCCTCATCTCTGCCTTCCCTTCTCTAGTTGCCCCAGGGCAGCTGGAGAAGGGCAGGCAGGGAGCCCAGGCATGTTTCCAAACATGCCTCCTTCCCTCCCTGAGTTGGCAGACTACCTGGAAAAGCTAGGGACAGGTATGGAAACATCTCCCTGGGCTCCCTGCCACTGTGGGGCAGCTGGAGAAGGGCAGGCAGAGACAGTGCAGGCATGTTTAAATGCCTTTCCTTCCCTGGAGAGAGAGGAAGCTTTCCCTGGTCATTTTCCCAGTTCATGCTCATTTCTAGTAGTATAAGGCAGGGGTCTGTTGGAGGGGGAGCACCCAGCCCCGCCCCCTCCTCAGCTTCCCCAAGCAGTGCAGAGGCGCAGCGCCCCGGGGAAAGCCCTGCTAGGGTCTTTATTGTTTTTAATGTTTTGTTTTAACACTGATAATTTTATCATTGTTCCTTTTATGACTGTGTGCTGCTTTTCCAGAGACTTGCTCAAGGTGGCATAGAATTTTTCTAAGTATACCATTTTTTATCTGGGCACATGGCACATAAGTACTGGAGAAATTTCACCAACCCTTCAGCAGTTTCCACCCCATCAGTTTGGTGTAGTGGTCAGGAGTTGAACTCTAATCTGGGAGAACCGGGTTTGATTCCCCACTCCTCCACAGGCAGCTGGTGGTGTGACCTTGGAAGAGTCACAAGTTCTCTCATGAGCAGTTCTCAAAAGACCTCTCTCAGTCCCACCTACCTCACAGGGTGTCTTGTTGTGGGGAGGGGAAGGGAAAGGGATGGGTGGTGCACCTGTCCTGGGTATCTCAAGTCTACTTGAAACCTGGTGGTTTCAAGGGAGCAGGAAGAGAATGTGGGTGTGTTCTTTACGCTTATTTTTATTGCACAAAGTATTGGATGGGGAAGGGAATGGAGGAAGAGCAGGTCAGTTTCACTCACCTGTGGAGTGGAGCCTGAGGGGTGGGTGTTGCCTTCTGACACACCTCCGGTATGTTAGGGGGTGTGGCGTATGCAAATGAGTTATGCAAATGAGTTATGCTAATGAGCTCCTTCACCTCTTTTTCTACGAAATGACCCCTGGTATAAGGTAAAGGAGAGTTTTAAGTAGGGTTTCCAGCTCTGGGTTGGGAAAGACCTGGAGATTTTGGGAGTGGAGCTTGAGAAGCACAGGGTTCAGGGAGGCAGGTATGGGCCTGATTTTTCAAACATCAAAGCTCATATAAAGATTAAGATGAGGTGAACTGGGATACATCCCTTATAATGAGGACCAGTGTGGTATACAGGACAGTATGTCAGACTAGTACCTGGGAGAAGTAGATTCAGACTCTCCTCAGCCATAAAGGTTACCATGTGACCTTAAGCTAAGCCTTTTTCTAAGCCTAACCTACTTCACAAGCATGTTGTGAACACCCACCAAAAGGGGGAGGAGAACCATGCACGCTGCCCTGAGCTCCTTGGAGGGATTAAAATGTAGAGATAGACATTGTTCGGTAAATCACAAGCCCTGCAGTCCTGAATGAAGACAGTCTTCCCTTTGTCAGGATTATTTTGTAAGGTTTTAATCAATATAATTTTTAAATGTATAAAAGTTATAATAGCTCAAAACATTACCTTAGGGGGCAAATACTTTTAAAATACATGTTTACCGGTTGATGTATATGAAGGTACAGTTGGGGTGGGAAGTCATGTAATGATTATATCTTTTTAGCTAACTATGCAATTTTATAGAGAATGGAATATGTATAAAAGCTAATTGCATTTTAAAATAATGGAAAAATAAAATTCTATTGCAAAAAAAAAAAGGATTATTTTGTAAGCTTACAGGGGCTGCAAAGATACATAAGGCATAAGGTATATGTGAAATATCCAATGGCCATGTCACTTACAAAATGCTGGTGGTGGTTGAGAAGAGGCAGAGGGATGCCAGGAGATAATCCAGTTCTGCATCAAGTTATGACTGTGCTGTTAGCTCTCCAACTAAAACTGCTGTAAGTAAATAACAATGATAGTCATAGCACACAGCACACATTCTGCTATTCCAGTGTGCTAGCTTGGGTTGCATATACTTGTCTTTGCACATCTTTTAAATATATTGCATACAAGACATAATTAAAAGCAGTTTTCTGACTTTTTTTTTTTTTTGCTCTTTCTGCTTCCCAGAGATGTAAGTAGCAACAGCCTGTTACACGGCCTTTTCCCATGATATATGTTGAGCAGGCAGACATTCAAATGCATCATTCCAGCATTTAAAGACATGTCAGTCTTCCAAAACCAAGAGCTTATCCTTCCTTGGAATGCCCCCCAGATGCTTTTCTGTCCAGTTACCAAAGTCATGGCTCTGTTTTGGTTTACTGGGTACATTCAGTTTATCTCTGCCACTAAATTAAAAAAAAATGTCCCCTAAGAAAGTACCAAGCTATATGAAAGACTGGTGGTGGAAAGTGCTGTCCAGTTGCCACCAATTTAGGATTTTCAAGACAAGTATCAAACAGGTGGTTTGTCATTGCCTGCCCCTGTGTAGCAACCCTGGACTTCCTTGGTGGTCTCTCATCCAAGAACTAACCAGGGCCAACCCCACTTAGCTTCTGGGATCTGATGAGAGCCAGTTTGGTGTAGTGGTTAAGTGCGCGGACTCTAATCTGGGAGAACCGGGTTTGATTCCCCACTCCTCCACTTGCACCTGGCTGGATGACCTTGGGCAAGCCATAGCTCTGTACCAGCTGTTCCCTCAAGGACAGCTTGGGAAAGAGCTCTCTCAGCCCCACCTACCTCACAGGGTGTCTGTTGTGGGGAGGGGAAGGGAAAGGAGTTTGTAAGCCGCTCTGAGACTCCCTTGGGGAGTGAAGGGCGGGGTATAAATCCAATCTCTTCTTCTTCTTCTTCTTCTTCTTCTTCTTCTTCTTGATGAGATCAGGCTACCTAGGCTATCCAGGTCAAGCCATATGGAAGACTCCAGGTAGTCATAAGACACACTGGAGTGTAATGGAGGGACTGTGTGAGAGTCCTGCTCAAAGTAGTCAAGGATCAGATCTCGGTTGGTTAACCACAGTTCTTTATTGCCTATTCCTACATTAGTACAGCATCTCGGGTTATTGTCAGAGATGAGACAAATAATACAAGCGGGTCTATTATACCATTCCAAGGAGTTTGAATTACCCATAGGTAGCCAATCCCCTGAAGGGAAAATTGGCGGGCTAAAAGGTGTCTTGACCGTTTGGTTCACACAGGAAAAAAGTGAGGTGTTAAGCAGTAAATTTCCCTTCTCAAACCAGATCCCTCAGTTCACATAACAATTCATGGCTCCAAGGTTCTTTAGCATAGATAAGAGATGAGAGCCGTCCTCCCCTTGAAGTTACTGCCGGGGCAGCTGGAATGCGGAGGCAGGGATGAGAGGCCTCCTTGTTCTCACCTCTAAGGGTTGTCACCCTCCCGACCAAAACAGGATTAATACAGGTCCCATACAAATGACTATAAGGTTACATAGTATGCATGCAAGATTACATTGACTGAATTGACAGATTCTGACACCCTGCCCTCCCCATAATTCCCTTCACCTAGCTTTCTCAGGGAACATTTTGTGAAACAGTTTAATCAACTTGGGGGCATGAACATGTTCAGAACGAATCCATTCATTGTGCTCCGGGCCGAAATCTAACCATCTAACTAAGTAATACAAATGGCCCCTTTTCATCTTGGAGTCAAGGATTTCGGTTATCTCGTAGTGTGGACTCCCCTCCTTCATCAGTGGAGGAGGAGCTGGAGGAACTGGATGCCATGCATTCGGCCCAGGATCTTTCTTCAGCAGGCTGAAATGAAACACAGGGTGTACAGAACTCAGTGATTTAGGCAGTTCCAGTTCAAAGGATACATCAGAGATTTTACGTAGCACTTTATAAGGTCCAACATATTTCCATCCCAGTTTTCTGCTGGGCTGCAGCCCATGGATATTTTTAGTAGAGAGATAAACGGAGTCCCCGGGTTGAAGGTCCCATCCCGGTGCTCGCCCTCGATCAGCATATTTCTTGTAGTCTTCTTTGGCATGGTCCAGGGCCTTCCCAATTAATGGCCAGGAGTCCTGGAGGTTGGACCACCAACTCCTAAAATCCGAGGGGGGGGTCCGGGGGTCGTCCTTAAGAGTAGGGAGTGGTTTACCTTCAAAGCCTCCCACCGCCATGAAAGGTGAAACCCCAGTAGAGGAATGCACTGCATTATTGTAGCTATATTCTGCAAAGGGCAATAATTCCACCCAATTGTCCTGATGGTAATTTGTATAACATCTTAGGAATTGCTCTAGAATTTGATTAGTTCGCTCGGATTGGCCGTCGGTTTCTGGATGGTAACCCGAGCTTAAGGCAGGTTCTATGTCCATTAATTTCAAAAGCTCCCGCCAGAAGGTGGCAACGAACTGACTTCCGCGGTCAGATACCACCCTCTTGGGAAAAGCATGTAATTTTATCACGTGGTTGAAGAAAGCTTTAGCCATCCCTTTGGCTGTGGGCAATTGCTTGAAGGGGGTGAAATGGGCTTGTTTAGAAAACGTGTCAACTACTACCCAAATCACCGTTTTTCCCTTGGAGGGGGGTAAATTGGTGATAAAGTCCATGGCTATGTCTTCCCAGGGTCTTGAGGCAGTGGGAAGGGGGTGCAACAATCCTGGGACTTTTCCCCCCCGTTTCTTACACATTAAACAGGTTTGGCACGCCGAGACGAAGTCCGAGACATCGCGGCGCATGCGTGGCCACCAGAATTGACGCTGGATCAAATTAAGTGTCTTTAGGAAACCAAAGTGCCCGGCTAGCTTGGAAGAGTGACAATGTAGCAAGATTTCCTTGCGTTTGGTCTTAGGCACCACTAGTTTGTCCCCATGCAGCCAACAATGGTCCTCTCTTTTGGAACACTCTCCCACCGTTTCCAATTCCTCTATTTCTTCTGGAGCATACTCCCCCCCCCACTGGCAATCCCCCATGGTTAGCTCGGCTTTCTTCGCCTTGCTCCGGGTGACCACCGCCCCTCCCAGCTGCTGGGGGGAGAACATGGAGTCGAATACCTCTTCCTTCACACTCTCATGTTGGGGCAATCTGGACAATGCATCTGCCAGGGAGTTAGCCTTCCCGGGGAAATGTTTTAACACAAAGTTAAATTTGGAAAAGAAGTCAGCCCAGCGCAGCTGCTTGGCGTTGAGGGACCGTTGCGTGCGCAAAGCCTCTAGGTTCTTATGATCAGTCCATATTTCAAACGGAGTTTGCGCTCCCTCCAACCAGTGGCGCCACGTAGTGAGCGCTAACCTAATGGCCGCGGCTTCCTTGTCCCACACCGACCAGTTCCTTTCCGTTTCGTTAAACTTTTTTGAAATGTAGGCCAAGGGGTGCAATTTCCCCTCCGAGTCTCTTTGTAAAATGGCCCCCCCCATGGCCACATCCGAGGCATCGACATGGATTATAAAGTCTTTTGTCTCATCCGGGTGTGCCAGAATGGGCTCAGAGGTAAAAAGAGTTTTTAAAGCCTCAAACGCCTTCTGGCACTCCCCATTCCACGCCAGCTTCTCTCCTGGCTTTCCTGCCTCGGGTCCCCTCCCCTTGGTTTTCAACAAGTCCGTTAAGGGAAGGGTGACTTTAGCAAAGTCCTTGATGAAGGTCCGGTAAAAGTTACAAAATCCTAAGAGGCTCTGCAACTGCTTCCTTGTTCGCGGAGCCTCCCATTGCACCACCGCCTCCACTTTCCCTGGGTCCATTTCCAACCCCTTCTGAGAAATGCGGTAGCCTAGGAAGTCCACCGACTCCCGGTGAAACTCGCACTTAGACAGTTTCACAAAAAGCTGGTTTCTCAGCAACGTTGAAAGCACTTCCCTGACCAAAGTCACATGCTCATTCTTATCAGTAGAATAGATCAAGATATCATCTATGTAACATAACACGCCCTTAAAAAGGTGCTTGTGCAACACTTCATTAATTAAACTCATAAAGACCCCGGGCGCGCCACTTAAGCCGAACGGCATCACTAGGTATTCGAATTGCCCCAAGGGGGTGTTAAAGGCAGTCTTAGATTCATCCCCTTCCCTTATGCGCACCCTGAAGTAGGCATCTCGTAGATCCAATTTGGTAAAAATCTTCCCCTTGGCCGCCTCCGCCAAGAGATCCTTTATTAACGGGAGGGGGTAGGTATTAGAGGTGGAGACTGCATTTAGCCCCCGGTAATCAGTGCACAGTCGTAAGCCTCCATCCTTTTTCTTTCGGAACAACACGGGCGCCGCAAAGGGGGACTTGGCGGGGCGGATGAACCCCCTTGCAAGGTTTTTGTCCAGGAACTTCCGCAGTTCTTCCCGTTCCGCCGGGCTCATGGAATATAATTTGCCCTTCGGGAGTTTCTCTCCTGGGAGGAGCTCTATGGCACAGTCCGACAGTCGATGAGGGGGCAACTCGTCCGCCTCGGTTTCACTGAACACTTCTAGCAAGTCTCTATACTCTTTAGGCACCATGGCAGGGGCGAGGGCGAGTGCGGGTGCGGGGGGAGGCGGGCTCGGAGGTCCAGGGCCCCATCCGGGGTCCCACCGGTGGCTCTGGCAGCGTTCGTCTACCCACGAAATCTTCCCCTCGCTCCACTTTATGTAAGGGTCGTGCGCCCCGAGCCAAGGGCTGCCCAACACCATAGGGAACTGGGCGTTCGGGGTGATGACGAAAGCTCGCTTCTCCCAATGCTCCCCCGTTCCCAAAATCAAGCTCTCAGTCTCTGCTATGCACTCCTCTTTCATTTCCGACCCATCCATCTGGGTAAACTTCAGGGGTTCTGCTAACGGGGTGACTTTGGGTCCCAACCCCTCCACTACCAGGGGGCTGATTAGGTCTCGCGCGCACCCGGAGTCAATTAGAGCGCGAACCCTCATGTGGGTCCCTGATCCAGGGGTCACCACCGTCACTACCATATATAAGAGGGGGCCAGGGATGCTCACCGGAGATGGCGCTTCTTGGCGGGGGACCTGCAGCTCTGCGCCGCTCACTGCAGGCCGTTGGAGTTTCCCGACATCTGTGCTTCCATCAGCTCTAGCTCTCCCTGGTCGCTCGCCACCCCTTCCAGCTGTAAAGCCCGGGGCTTCATTGGAGTTTTCCCTCTGGTGGGGGTGCTCCCCGCTCCGGGAGTTGAAGTCTTCGGGCCCTTCCCCCCTCCTCTGGGACAAGCGGAGGCGAAGTGGCCACTCTCCCCACACTTCATACACAACCCCTGTCGAAACCTCGCATCACGTACGTCTTGCACATTGGATCGGGGCTTCGCTCGGGGGCCTGCTTTGCTGGCAGCCATCGCGGACGCTCCCATCTTAATCAGGGCGAAGCGTTCTTCCATGTCGGTGGCAGCTCTCATCCAGGTGTTCAGTGTGCCCGGGCGACCCCCTAACAGCACTGTCTCGTAGATTTCCGGGTTCAGGCCCTCCCAATACTTCTCCATGAAGAGTTCCTCCGGCCACCCATGGATCTTGGCAGCGATGCGCCGGAACTTGTCGGTGTATTCCCTCACCGACGACCTCCCCTGAAATAGCTTCCTCAGTTGATTTCTGGCTTTTTCCTCACCCAGGGGGTCCTCGAACTGATGCCGGAGGGCCCACATAAAATTGTTCAGGGAGCGCAGCTCAGGGCCAGGGTTGTCGTGAAGGCTCACATACCAATCGCTGGCGGTGTCTTTCAGCTTGGACCCGATGTAGCCGATGCGATCTTTCTCGGTAGGGTAGAGGTGACCCCAACTGTCCAGGAATCTCCCGATCTCCAGCGTGAAGAAACGCAGCTTCTCGGGGTCCCCATCGAAAGTAGTCGTCAAAGGGTCGGAAGGGGGTGGGCGAGCGGCCGGCGCGGCCGGGACTGGGGCCGGTGCGGGAACGGGCCCCGGAACTGGAGCTGGGACGGCCGGCTGGGCTGGTTGCGCCGGTAGAGCGGGCGCCTGCGGTTGAGCCGGAACCCCTCCGGGTGCCTGCGGCTGTGGTGGGGCTCCGACTCCTTGACCGAGGAGGGCGCCTTGCATCGCCACCATAGCGTCGCGAAATTGGTGCTGGAGATCGAGGGCCAACTCGCGGAGCTCGGCGGTGAGTTGAAGCCGCAGGTCTCCCATCATCTGATCCAGCGGGACCGTCTGCTCCTCGCGATACGGATCGGGCCCATACAGATCTAGTGTCTCTTCTTCGGGAGGCGGGCGACGCGGCCCTCCACGGTAGATCGGCTCGCGGTCGTCTCCGAGGTAGCTCGGTCTCCCTCGATCGGGCTGGTCTCCGGTGAGCGAAACTCTCACCCTTTTCCTGTCGTGCACCCACGAACTCACGGGACGGCCCCCGAAGTGGCTCCAGGCGTACTGGGGGGTCATGTTCTGATGGGTAATCGGGCGGCGTGGAATGTAGTAAGCCCCTTGGCTCGTGGTCACCGGCACCTCGGTACCTCCTCCGCCGCCACCACCCCCGTTCCCCGGATCCGCCGGGGTAACGGGAACCTCCTCTGGAGTAGTAGGTTTGAGGGGGACAAGGTCGTCTTCTGACATGGTCAGGAACGGTTGAGTCCCAGTCACAGATCTCTGACAATCTGTGAGAGTCCTGCTCAAAGTAGTCAAGGATCAGATCTCGGTTGGTTAACCACAGTTCTTTATTGCCTATTCCTACATTAGTACAGCATCTCGGGTTATTGTCAGAGATGAGACAAATAATACAAGCGGGTCTATTATACCATTCCAAGGAGTTTGAATTACCCATAGGTAGCCAATCCCCTGAAGGGAAAATTGGCGGGCTAAAAGGTGTCTTGACCGTTTGGTTCACACAGGAAAAAAGTGAGGTGTTAAGCAGTAAATTTCCCTTCTCAAACCAGATCCCTCAGTTCACATAACAATTCATGGCTCCAAGGTTCTTTAGCATAGATAAGAGATGAGAGCCGTCCTCCCCTTGAAGTTACTGCCGGGGCAGCTGGAATGCGGAGGCAGGGATGAGAGGCCTTCTTGTTCTCACCTCTAAGGGTTGTCACCCTCCCGACCAAAACAGGATTAATACAGGTCCCATACAAATGACTATAAGGTTACATAGTATGCATGCAAGATTACATTGACTGAATTGACAGATTCTGACAGACTGTCAGATTAAGGGCTCAAATCTCCACTCACTCATGAAGCTTAGCAGGGTGACCTTGGACCAGTTTTTCTCTCTCTCTAGCTGAACTACTTCCCATTTTTTGTGATAACAAAATGGAAGAATCAGGCACACTATTGTAGCTATAACATTTAGAGATATTCCTTATAGTTGACAGTGTTATGAGTTGTGTGTGTGTGCATTTACTTGTCCTAAGCTTCCAAGACCTTAGTTTGCTCTAAAGCAAGACTTGGTGACTACACCACAATATTTGTTTTGTTTTTGCTGCAGTCCTAAGCAAGCTTTCCTGAGAGTAATCTCCATTGAATAAAATATGGCATTACTTGAAATAGACTTATTTTGGATTGCTCCTTAGTTGCTCTTCAGTTTATTTTAAGCCACCCCTTTGCCTCCCTGGAGACCCAGAAATATGAAAAGTGGAGTTAAAATGTACTACAGATAGAAGCCTTCATCTGGCACCTATACAAGATCATCATCACCACCACCATTTTAATCCAGGAGTTTTCAAGACTAAGCAGAGCTACTCCCTTCAGTTCAATGGACTTAGAAGGCTGTAACACTGTTTAAGATTTCACTGTTGGAGTACCAGAATTGAAATTCCATGCAAAGGCATCAGGACAGAAAAAAAAACATCTTCCCAGGAATGAATGTTGATTGTTATAGCTACTCTCAGGGCCACCTGTATTTATTTTTGCAGGCATGCAATCACCAACACCGCCATTTAGTAGACCAAAATTAGCTTCAGTCTGAACAATATGGAAATTATCTGCTAGCCACGTCCAATGGCCAGGTTAGTCCATGCATATTCAATATGATGAATGTCTCAGAAGAAGAGTGTAGAGCAAGTGAATGGAGCAGCATCTAAATAATTACCTAATTAATTAGGGAGAAAAATATGGTAACAAGAGGCAAGTGCATAATCTAATGCAATATGTTTTCAAGACATGGCCATGTAAGCAAATTGAAAATTATATCCAAACCAAGTCAGGGAGAGAATTCCTGCCTGCTTGACTTCTGAAAACAAATGATGAAATTGTAAGTCTTATATGGAAATTCTTCCTTCTGTTTCTGTCTCTCATAGCTCATCTGAGACCATTTCAGATCTACAAGGGATGGCTCTTTTAACAAAGGCCCTTTCTGCACTCATGTTTTGCCTTGGTCTCTGAGAGCATCCTATTATTCAATTCTGCATTCCCTCCCGCTGTCATTTTTACTTTGTTTTGGAGCTTTCTCTTGTTTTTGCACTTGTTTTACAGAAATCTGCATTCAGACTGCTTCTAGCACACTATTGCCCAGCAGCTACCAAAACTCCTTTTGCAGTGATTCTTTGTTTTCATCCGTTTTCAAGTTGCTAATCCTTTCTAAAGTAGAATTGTTTCTGTGGGTATTTAAGTACTGCCCATTGCCCTCCCCCATTTCTGCCTCTCTCTTTTTAGGTTGGTGCTCCCTCCCTATTCTGTTTCCTTTCCCTCCTTCTCCAAAAACAAAAGAGGACGTGTCCTCCCACTCAGGCAAACTTTTAAAAAGCCAGAGAGAGCATAAGAAGGAATCAGTAAATATAAAGGACTAGGGGATTCCCTGCTCCCAGATGTGTCAGTCTTGCATGTGTGGGTCTGGATTTCCCCCTCCCTTCCTTTTCTTTTTGCAAAATCACAGAGGGAGGGAGAAAGGGGCTGGCAGCCATTTAGCTCAAAAAATGCAGATTTTGCTTGTAGATGCAGAATGCATACAGAATACACAAATAAATAAACGGGGGGGGGGGGCAGTGCAGAGAGAATGCATGTGACTGTGAAGTCAACCCTTAAGGCTTAACTCCTCTGGTTCTCCAGAGCAAGTTGTCCATGCAGAAAGGGCCTACAACTGTTTTTTTTTTTTTAAATAACATTGGGATCTTAGTTTTAGTGCAGATGAATTCCAAACAAGTTTGGAGAGAAGCAATCTCAGTGCATCTAAGAGCTCCAAAAGGTTCACCTCTGGCTTCAAGGAAGAGACCTAAACATAGGGCTGCCAGCCTCCAGGTGGGGCCTGGGGATCTCCCGCTTTTACAACTGATCTCCAGCTGACAGAGATCAGCTCCCCTGGAGGAAATGGCTGCTTTGAAGGGTGGACTCTATGGCATTGTACTATATTGAGGCCCCTCCCCTCCCCTCCCCTCCCCAAACCCCGCCTTCTCCCGGCTCCACCCCTCAAAGTCTCCAGGTATTTTCCAACCCAGAGTTGGCAACCCTACCTAAACAGTTGTTAAATGGGTAACTTCAAAGGAAATGCAATATATAGTCCTAAAATGGGGGGTAGGCTGAGAATAACTAGATACATTAGATCAATGTAAACTCACTAAATGTTTGAGGAATAAGCAACCAATAGGCGAATCAAATTATTCCCAGTGAAACTCTCCCATGTTTGATCTGAGTGTATGACATCCCTGGGGAGGGAGGAGTCAGGAAGAGGGATGTGACTAAGGATCTGTTGGAGCAGGACATGGAAAGAGAAGGGAGCCAAATGAAGAGGGCGCCGATTAAAGAAGTAAGGTAGAAAGTTGCATATGTTGCCTGATCCTGAAGCCTTGCACGTTGCAAGTTTGTTCCAGATCCAGAAAATATGAAGCCTGAGCCCTGACTGTACCCTGTTGCTATATGATACCCTTGTTTTCAAACACGATTGTCATAATCACACCTTAAATTGGGGACATAAACTTGGAATGTCTTAGATGTGTTTCTTCAAAAAAATCCAAAAAAACCTTGCCGTCCACATTTATTTCATAGTCAGTTCCATGGTCAAGAATATTGTATGTCATGCACAAGTGAGGTTTCACTTAGGTGTCCTGAGGATTTGTGGCAGCTCAGTATAGAAGATGAATGAATTTTGGGGCTGAAGTTTTTGATCAGTGCCTGTCACCATGGAATATGTAAGGATAACACAGAAAGGTTCTCACAGCAAGAACTACTTTGCACTGGGAAGATCACCTAAACAAATTTCATGTTCGAACAAGTCTGATTAAAAAAAATGTATTTTAAACAGATGTTGCATAACTTTATAAAAGAGACCACACAAATGTTCCTGGTTTAGGGTCTCTGAGCCAGTTTGGTGTAGGGGTTAAGTGTGTGGACTCTAATCTGAGAGAATCGGGTTTGATTCCCCACTCCTCCACTTGCAGCTGCTGGATGACCTTGGGCAAGCCATAGTTCCGTCAGAGCTGTTCTCTCAAGGGCAGTTCTGGAAAGAGCTCTCTCAGCCCCACCCACCTCACAGGGTGTCTCTTGTGGGGAGGGGAGGGAAAAAGCGTTTGTAAGCCGCTCTGAGTGAAGGGCAGGCCTTCTCTTCTTTTTCTTCTTCTTCTTCTGAATGATTTCACACATTTGGTCTATGGGATACTCAATACAGAAATGACAATATCAGCCAGAAGTTTATGTAGTGGCACAGGTAATCCTTGAATGCAGTGACCACCCCAAGGAGCTAGACAGGCTAGCTGTTTCCTAAACATGTCAGAATGTCAAACTATATGGGTGGAAATCTTCATACTTACTGCAACTACTTTGAGATAGCCATTTCAGGCCATAAAAAGGAATCTAAGACAATGAAGTGTGAACTATGGAATTCCCAGTTGAAATCTTACCTCTCCCTGAAATTGGCTAGGTGGTCTTGCACATACCGCTGCATCTCAGCCTCCCATATCTACATGTTGGGGACAATAATACCAATTTACCATACAGGGTCATTGTAAAATATACTGATATGATGTATGTAAAGTGCTTTAAGCATTGGGAAGCACTGCATAAATGCTACATCTTTTAACTTCACATTCAGTATCATTTTTAACATCTGGCAGCATTTGTTCTTTGATAACTTCCACTTTGGGATTCAAAAAAATCTATTATCTGGTACTTGACTAACTATGATGTATGATAAGGCCAGAAGCCATATCATGGACATGATGGGTTTGATCCAACATAGAAATCATGGGTTGGATTGGTCTATTTCCATCAGTGCACAGGCAGTTCCACTGGTGTAGCAATCACTGGATCCAACCCCATAGATTTTGAAGTCCCTGTTCAAGACTTCTGTCTTGCCTTGCCTTGTTCATATTGAAAGTTTTCTGAGATAGCATTTGCACCTCTCTTTTTTATCCAGCTAAATTGTAGAACAAAGACCAGCTTGGTATTATTTTCCTCAAAGTGACTTCTTCTTACACACACACACACACACGAGTGTGTGTGTGTGTATATATGTGTGTGTGTGCGTGTACATATATATATGTGTGTGTGTGTGTGTGTGCATGTATATATATATGTGTGTGCACATGTGTGCTTGCCTGGAAGTCATGGTTGACTTCTGGTGACCCCTACTGGGGGCTTGGAGATTTTTCAGAGAGGTGGTTTGATTAGCCTGCCTCTGCGTCCAACCTCTGGTGTTCCTTGGAGGTCACCCTTCCAAGTACTTGCCAGAGTTGGCCCTGCTTAGCTTCCAAGATCTGATGAGATCAGGCTTGCCTGGGCTATCCAGGTCAGGGCACCTCAAGGTGACTTCTAATTTAGTGTCCCATATTGTATTTGCCTTGTTCACATTATTAGTTCTGCAGGGGGAACAAACCCATCTGCTGTTCAGATATAGAGCTGAAAGGGGGGAAAGAATGTCTATTTTTCCTACTCAAACAAAAGTGATAACATGCGGACAAACGAATAGCAGTAGGCTCATCATGCCATTAAAGTGGACAAACATGCTAGTAGCACATGGATGGATCCCCGCAGCCGCCATAGGCCAGCTGCGGGGGGGACGAAGTTGCCTCCTTGTAAGGAGGACTGATCAGACTGGCTGCCTTTGCAGCCTGGTTTTGCTGGGGGGCGGGGCTAGCATGCTGAAGGACAGCCCCGGCCCCAGCAGCCTCATTCGTGCCTTGTGCTCGACCCACCCTCCCACCCTGTAGGTAATGCAGGTTTTTGGCTGGTTGTCCCGTTTCTTAGGGAGGCTGGGTAGGAATTTTTTACCTCTGCTCTGATTGGCCTTGAGATGGGGGAGTTTTTCACCTACCCTGCATTGCTAGCAGCGGATTGAGGAATTAGCCGGGGTGGCGTCTGCATTAATTTGTCACTTTATGGTTGGACAGAAGTTTAGTAAATAGTTGCTGCGGCTTGGTAAGCACCTATCAGCAACCCTGGTGGGAAAGGGGCCTGTTTGGATCATAACTGCAGCCTTGCGGCCTGGGATGAGGGGAACAGGCTGCCTTTTGGAGTGCTGCTGAGGGATACTCAGCACTGACCTTGCGGCTGTGTGTGTGGGATCATCAAGGCATGTTCCGAGGCTGGGCTGCCTGGGGTTCGAGCCGCTTATAGCGGGCTACGATCCGGGGGCCAGGTGCATTGCCCATACTATGGCAAGGGTGGGATTAATGGTAACCCCAGGCCTTGGCCATGCCACTTGTTAGGCTAAACCCTTGCCATGTTTTTGTTAATAAATAAAGTGGCTGTTAATCCCATGTTTGTTGTCTGACTCATTCTTCCGTCTATGGGGTCAATGATTTGTATGTTCCCACAGTTCCAAATGGGCTGAGATCTATCAGTATGCCACATACAAAAACTCTCTTTCCAAAAGAATTCAACTTGCTTTTCATTCAGACCATGGAATGTCCCTCTTTGTATGTTATCTGCACTGTTTTCCCATCTCTGTTATGCCCAGCGCAAACACTTCCCTTATATCTCAATATATCCACCTCTATCCCCTCTGAGCAGTATGAAGTCTCATGCTGGCTTAAAAGATTCCGTCTTCCTAGTGATTGGTAAACACCCATGTGGCTTGACCTGAAATCACTCACATTGTTTGCAAGCATTCCCATCAAACTTGTGATAATATTCAATCATTAACAGTTGTTCTACAGGATGATTACAGAATGCATGCGTATGAACATGTACACACACACGCACACACACAAAGGTGTTCACTCCTATGCTCATCTTCTCAGGACACTCCACACCCCCAAACGGTGCCTTTCCAAAGTGGAAATTAACTGATTAATGGTGATGCAGTCATTTTTTTTTTTTTTAAAGGATAATGTCTACATGGGTCCTATCATTCCTGTGAATTACCATCTCCGGCATTTCCCAGGATTGCTTCCTGACAGGGTTGATGGAAATGGTAGTTTTCAGTCCTCATAAACTGAATCAGAGGCCAAGAAAATGACTTCTTTATTAACTTCAGAAATCCAATGCGTTCTGACAATGATTTGGATCCAGCTAGTGTTTCTGATGGTGAAAAAGGAAGGAGGGACCCTTTCCCATTAAAAGAAGCTGTGCTGAACATCATGGGTCCTAGATACACAGAAGCCATGGGGGATGAGGGCTGTAGTTAGGACAAGGGGGGAAGTGAGTGAATAAGCTGGCTGGATCCAACTCAGTGTGCCAATGACAGCTACGGGCCAACCAAGTATGTAGTGATGATAGTTCACCCACACACCCACAAATGAAATTTGCCAGACACACAAGTTCAGTTCAGCAGTACCAAAATCTGATTATACTTACCACCCGCAGTACAGGTTACCCCATCTTCCCTGTTCCTGTGTTATCTGGGCCACTGGATCTTCCAAACATGCTCTGCTCCAACCCTCAGCAACTTCTTTTTTAGGTTAGTGGACAGAACAAGCAACAACAGCCAGTGTGGAGTAGTGGTTATAGTGCTGGCCTAAGATCTGAGATATCCAACTTCAAATTCCTATAACTATCATAAAGTTTCCTGGGTGATCTTGAGACAGTTACACTGCCTTCGCTTAACCTACCTCAGGGCTTTGTGTGGATGATATGGGGAACAGTGAACCACGGATAAAGCCTTGACTATCTTAGAGGAAGCACAAGATAAAATATACTGGATAGACAAATAATAGAAAAACATAGAAGTACAGAACTGGAAGAAATCTCAGAAGTCATCTAGTCCAACCCCCTGCACAATGCAGAAAGTTCACAGCTACTGTCACCTACCCTCACTCCCCCAGTGATCTCTATGCCCAGAGAAAGTCAAAAAACCTACAGGATCCCTGGGCCAATCTAGCCTGGAGGAACATTTCTTCCTGACCCCAAAGTGGCAAATGGCATTACCCTGAGCACCTAAAAGGGGGCTACAAAAGCCATGCACTGACCTTCCTGTCCACCCTGTCATGGTCTCCCTAAGTTCACATAATCAGATGACCATCTAGCCTCTGCTTAAAAACATCCAAAGAAGGAGAACTGCAGAATCAGAGCTGGAAGAGGCCATACAGGCCATCTAGTCCAACCCCCTGCTCAAGGAAGATCAGCCTAGAGCAAATGTTTGTCCAGCCACTGCGTAAAGACTGCCAGTGAGGGGGAGCTCACCACCTCCCTAGGCAGCTGATTCCACTGTAGCACAACTCTTACTGTAAAAAAAACTCCATTTCCTGAGGAAGCCTGATGGATAGATAACAGCTAAGGAATCACCAGCAGAATTCTCAATACTTCACCAAGCTACAGTTTCTAAGAACTTGCTGGGTAAAGGTAAAGCCGTGATTGTTGACTGGTATACAACCAATCTAAGCCTTCAAAATAGAGATTCTCTAAGTGTTTGCAAGCTTCCTTTCAGAATTCGTTGGCACTAGTATTTTAAGCTGAAATCAGAGAGGACTTTGTTGTCTTTTGGATTTTTTCCCCCAGCACAATTTTCCCCTTCATATATGATGATGCATTAGATGTGTCTAAATAGAACAGTATGAATGATTATGTGAGCATGTAGAGAATAAACAGCATATCATAATAGAAAGTGCTATCTTTATTCCCAACAGCCATAGGAAGGGATTGGCTTCACAAGCCCCAGTAATTGAGAAAACAGAAAGCAGGAAGAATTTGCAGTGATGTATGACCAGCCTGTGCTCTTTTAAAGAAGATTCATTTTCCGTCAAGTTTAAGACTCCAACAAAGAGACAGGACAAAAAAAAATTCTCCCTACCTCTCGGTAGATACAAAATTCTTGTTCGAAGAAACGCCACTTATCTCTGTTCTCTCTCCCTTCAATGTTCTGAGCAACTTTTGGGCAGCACAGTAGAAGAGAGAGCAAGACCAGATAACTACCAGTCCTGAACTGAAGGACCGTTCTGTGTGACTGAGCACAATCCTTGGCATTAGGTATAGTTTTATGAGATACACATACATATATACCTGGAGCAGCCCTAAGCATCTACTTAGAAGTAAATCCTATGTTATTTAATGGGGCTTACTCTAAGGAAAATATCCTTAGGATTGCACTCACAGGTAATTATTGCACCATTTTTGTCATGTTGCTACCTCCGGACCTCAATGGCTTTCTTTTAATAAGGGCAATTTCCACAACTGGGTTAAGATATCAATCACAACAGTCAAAAAGTAGCAATAGTAATAAATACAAACTCCATCCTATGGTAATCTAAAGTGTTGTAAATTATGAAAACAGCACAACTCTTCTTTTGTGTAACTCAACAGTTTGTATTCATTTTTAATTTTCCTGTTCCAGATGGCAATGGGTGTTGGAACACACAAGGTCTATAGTATAGCCTTCTGAAGAAGAGTTGGTTTTTGTACCCCACATTTCTGTTCCTTAAGGAGTCTCAAAGTGGCTTACAATCACATTCCCTCCCCCTCCCCACAAGAGGCACCTTGTGAGCTAGGTTTGTCTGAGAGAGTTCTGAGGGAACTTTGACTGGCCTGAGGTAACCTGGCAGGCCTTCACATAGAGAAGTGGGGATTCAAACCCAGCTCTCTAGATTCGAATCCATTGCTCTTAACTACTATACCATGCTAGCTCTTACCTTAAAAGATCTTCATGACTAGGGATGGACGCAAACCACATTTTTGCAGTTCAGTTTGTGGTTTGTTGGTGAACCATGAACTGATCACAAACCAGTAGGTTGGTTCATGAACCAAACCAGTTTGTATCATGACCCCCTGCTTTCTGCTCCCCACCAGTATTTGTGGGGAGCAGAAAGCAGGAATTTTCTTGTGAAAAGTGGCAGGAAGCAAAAAGCAGGGATTTAAATGGCTCAGATCCATTTAAATCTCCACTTTCTGCTCCCTGTTACTGCTCTGTTTTTGTGAAGAGCAGAAAGCAGGGGTTTAAATGGCTCAGAGGTTTAAATGGCAGGGGTTTAAATGGCTCTTTCTGCTCTTCATGAACCACCATGAACTGCCTTAAAATTTATGGATGTTCATGACAGCTCTTTTGTTTGCAAACCACAAACTGGCCAGACTGACTGTGTGCCTCTACAAAACAACTCTGGTCTTTTCAGCAGTTCCTCTTAGTTATCCCACCTGTGGAGCCATTCAAATTGCTACCACAGAAGTCCTGTTCACATGTTATTATGAACAGATGTATGACCTACATGGATGTGCATACTCCTGTTTTAAGAAAGCGAAGACTTGCATTCACTTTATAAATGAAACTGGGAACCTATACATGGGTTTTCAGTCATACATTCAGAATGTCATGTGAGAAATACTCAACACAAATATAAAGAAAAATCAAATGTACACTATACATTTATTGTACTTACGTTCACTGTAACTTTTAAACAGAGCTTCAGTCTCAGATCATTGTGGCTCCAGATCTGTTGAATGTCATCTTGAAAAGGAAAAGCATCTTCCATTCTGGCCTTCAGAATACTTTGTAAGGCTGGGCCTTTCTGGAGGTCCTGTGAGAATGTAACATGTTATTCAACCCTGGACCGTGCTTTATGATGGTGGCTACTGTGCTTTTATTATTTGCTTGTTTGTTTCTTTTGTTTGATTTATATCCTACCCTCCCTGCAAGTGGACTTAGGGCGGGTTACACTAGTCAGCTCAGCAAATGTAGCGACTGTAATATACAATAAATTGGCTTAAGATAGTCACAACAGAATTAAAACAATCTAAAAACAGTCTTGGTTAGGGCATCACATGGTTGAATCATCTCCCTGTAGACGATGCTGTGGTGGAAACTCATTTGGCGGAGTCTCTCGATGTCTAATCACTAAACACATCACTAAACACATATTTTAATATTCTGTTTTTTTTAATTTAAGGCAGGTAAATGTAGGGTGAAATGCTTTCAATTTGTTTATTTATTTATAATATATCTGTGCTGCTGCTTCAGAGTGCTGCTGAACCCTTTTAAACAAATAGTCATCTCCTGTAAATTCTGAGGACTTACCTGGCAATTCCTACATACTTTTTAGCATCACATGGACTAGAAACTTGCCTTTTGAAAAATTCTCAAACTTAGTGACAGTGCAATTCTATGCAGAGTTACTCCAGCCTAAGTCCACTGCAATCAACAGGCACAAGCTGCAGCAATTCTGCACTGAATTGCCCTGTGAAGTATGAACCCCAGGCTGCATTATACACTTTTCTCTGCTTCAGCTAAATCATGGCATACATAGAGCACATGTGTCTTGCTCACAAGAGCATTATTTATAAAGCAATGAAACTGAATGTTCCTGTTCTCTCACATTTTTATTCCGTTTTTCCACTAAAGAGTGCAGGCTCTCCCTTCCTCGTTTATTAAACAATTCTCACAACTACCCTCTGAGGTAGGTTTAGTTAAGAAATACTGACTGGCCCAAAGTCATCTCAGTGGCAGTACAAGAATTTGATCTCAGGTCTTGTAGATCCTTGGCCAGCTCTCAGCGTGCACTAACTGTCAGATCCTACAGTAACTGATCCAGAGAGCTTTCCCTTCCATTGTGAACATCAAACAGCATTTTAAAATGCCATTATTGGCAGAAAGACAGCTTTGGAGGAGGAAAAGGAGTTATGTTGCCATCCCAGTTTGTACAGGACTCGGTCAGAACAAAGGAATCGTTATCAATTCATTTCCTGAAATGGAGACAAAATTCATTCTCATCTCCTGTGTCTATTTGCTGCTGGCCCTCTAACCAAAAATAAAAAGGAACCTGACCTGTATGAATAATTTAGCTGGACGCAACTGTCTTAGTCCATTACAATGACAGGGGGCTTGGGGGGGGGGGGGGAAGTGGGAGGTTTGTTTTGATAGTGCCTGGCCTCAGTAGACCTCCATACACCACCGCGATGAAATAAACGTGGCTTCACACATGCACTTGGTCCAGCCTATTCAACAGGCACATTTTTAGTGCTCTCCACCAGCTTATTTGCTTCCCAGTTGCAGATTTATTTTTGTGGAGCGAGGGACTGTTTTGTTGTTCCTGAATTCTGCTGTGTGAAGGAGCGCCGACTGATCTATATCTCATTGTTCTTTTATAACTGTTGCCATTAACCTGAGCACCGTGCATGCTAGCTGGTGCTCTAATGTATTATTTGGGCCTTGCTGGCCTTCCAAGAATATATACCGTATTTTTTGCTCCATAAGACGCACCTGATCATAAGACGCACCTAGTTTTTAGAGGAGAAAAACAGGGAAAAAAATATTCTGAACCAAATAGTTACAACAACCAGGTAAGCAGGCAAGGTGAAAGACCATTACCCTAGATAGTTGCTACCAAAGAAAAGAGTCCTGACCTCACAGACCAAAAGGTCTGATAGTATAAGACTTCCTATGTTCCTATGTAATAATTTCTGCATGCTCAACAAAATCTACTCTCTGCACGCTGACAGCTATTACCTACATTATTACATGTCCTGTACAGCCACCACACAGGGTAGGGCAGTACTATTATCCCATGGTGCAAATTATGGGGAGGACCCTGAAGAACTATTATTTTATTTAGTGCATGCCCATCTCGCCCTTCCTCCAAGGATCTCAGGGCAGCACACAAGGTTCTCCGTTCCTCCATTTCATCCCCCCTAAAACACTGTGAGGGAGTTTAGGCTGCAGAAAATAACTGGCCCAAAATCACCCAGTCAGTTTCACAAGAGGGGGATTTGAACCCACAACTTCCCAGTGTTTCTGCACTGTTCTAAACACTCTGGCTTCCTAGAAAATAAGGTATAGTATGTTCAAGGCAGGTTGGTGATTTCAAGGCTGAGATGAGTTTTGAACTGAGCTCGTGGTCTGGGCCACAACTACACTGTTTGCAAGTGCTCTTCTGTTATCATAATTTCATATTCTGCTCTCCTTCCAAGGAGATCAGGTCAGCCTACACAGTTCCCCCTTTTATTCTCCCAACAACCCTATGAGGTAGGATCAGGCTGAGAACAACAGCCCCAAGGTCAACATAAATTTCATAGTGGAGCAAGAATCTGAACCCAGATCCGTCCAGCCCCAATCCGAGCCTTAACACAGAGAGGCAAACTCAGTGCATTTCAACATGATAGTGCCTTACACATACAAAATAATCCATATGTTACAACTACTGTATTTATTATAAATCCATGGCATAATTATGTCTCTGGTTCATCCACTCACATACTTTTAATGGACTGGTTCATCTTTTGATAGCCTTTGTTTTTAAACTGGCCTCTCTTTGCACACCCCACAGAACCTTTCTTGAAGCTTTGAGTGCAAACACATCTGCCTAATGGTTGAACACTTCCTTGCAGCTGACAAAGGGAACTGACAACAGCCTAGGCTGGAATAACTGGTGCTGCTCTCCTGTTTCATTGACTGCCATAGATGACCAGGGTTCCCAATCCGGAAAACACACACTTGCACTTATTCTTCCCATCGGGGGGGGGGGGGGGGGGGGTCCACGTATTCCATTGTCAAAGCAGTGAGATATTTTGCAAGGGAAATATCATTTTATGGCTTACCTATTTGCTAAAAAACACAAATCCTTTGCAAGAGCTCTTGGGCTCCCCCTCTTCTCCCCTTCAGCCAGCTAATGAGCCCCTATGCATATCAGACTAGGTACACTTAGCCTTCATCCCACAGTGTACTACTACAACAAGAGTACTGTGGTGCATTTCCTAAACATTTAAACCATTCAACTCACATTGTGTTTGTTTTGGGGTACAGAGAGCATGGAGTTGCCCCAGAACTGGCAGACTGACAGTGAGGACTTTTGAAACATTCAAGAAAGGTGTCTAATGCTCAGGGGGGTGTAATAAGAGTAGGCAAGATATTTAATTTGCTGAAGAAACTCACTGTTACCATTAACTATACAGAGGCAGTATACCTCCAAGTCAAACCATACTAACAAGAATTACAAATGCTACAGTTCCCTGTGCTGTGTATAGACTGGAGGGAAGGGCAGAGCAAAGCACTATAAGAGAGTGGGAGCAAGTGCTGGTGCTGCTTCTGATAGGATCTGCATGCCCAAAATATATGTAAGTGTCTAATTCACTCACATCTCTCTCACTCTCCCCCATGCTGCCATGTCTAGTGATGGCTATGAATTTACTGACTCCAAAATTACAAAATAGCTGGCAAACTTGTAGAACTCTCAGGCTGGGTGTTATTATTAAAGAAGCAAAGGTGGGCATTTTTCAGAACTGTAGCTTACCTAACAGTAATTTGGGAATTAAAACAAACTCTCTTCATCAGTCATGAGATTGTATATGTGGGATGAGGGAATGTGGTGTCAGTGTGTATGTGTGGAGGCATATTATAATTTATTTATTAGTTCAATTTATACCCTGCCCTCCCTACTCAATGCAGGCTCAGGGTGGCTTACATAAAAATGCACATTGTAGTGGGCATGAAAAAAATAATACTAGAGCCTTGCCTTCAGAGGAACTGATCTCAGCAGTCTGAAGATCAGTGGTAATTCCAGAACTCCAGTCCCCACCTGGAGGTTGGCAACCCTAACCCTTGGCCACTCACTCACTCACTCAGCCCAAGGTACCTCATAAAAGTTGTTGGCTTTTTTTTTGCTTTTTTTTTTTTTATAAATTTTTTATTGATTTTTCTCTATGACTACAACTATAACGCTACAATCTAAGCTACATATACCTTATACAGAGAGTACTTTATCATTTGCTTAATACTACCTTGTTACATAAAATAATTATGAAGCATTTAAAACCTTGGATAAATTTCAATTACTTGTTACTGCTACTATAAAAGTTATCAAAACTATTTGGCAGGCACGCCCACCTAGAGAAATACGGTTAATTAAACCATTTATAATACATAAGTGCAATGCTTCATAAAACAGTTTAATCACTATTTCTTCTTTCGTCCTCTTCTTGTCTTAACAGTCTCAACTATTTTTGGAGCTGCAGCTCCCTTTTCCGAGTCAGACACTTCTTCTTCACCCTTTGAGCTATCAAATCCATACATGCTTTCTTGCGAGGCCAGTGAACCATCTGAGTCTCTCCCAGTTTTCTGCTCTTTGCTTTTTTCCAGAAATTTTTTCGCTTGTTGAACAGAGTCAATCTTATACTTCTTATCTTTGATGCTGAAGCATAGTCCTTCTGGAGTATTCCAACGATAGATGATAGACTCAGACTGGAGCCAAGATGTCAATTTTCCATAGGCTTTCCTTCTTTTCCTTATTTCAAATGGGATATCCTTCATCACTTTTGCTTCTTCTCCCAGGATCTTCAGAGCTGCTTTGTTTGTGGTCCTAAGCACCACGTCTCTTGTAGATTTTTTGGAGAACCTTATCATAATTTCACCAGGCAGGCTTTTCTTTTTAGTGTAATCTGGATAGGTTCTGTAAACCATATCCATATCGCTTTTTATATCCGCTGCTTTCATGCCTGTCACTGGTTCAAGTGCTTCACTTAGCAAATTTTTAAGGTCTTCTCCTGTGTTTTCTGGCACATTCTGAAGTCTTAGGAAAAAATTCGATCTATCCATTTGTAATTTCAAAAGCTGATCGTGGTGGAAGGCCTTTTCCTTCTCTGCCTTTTGTAGTCTTGCGTCTTGGTTTTTTACTGAAGTTTTTACTTCCAGAAGTTCTCGCTGCAGCTTCTCTGTGGATTTATTCGACTCTTTTAGTTCTAGCTGCATTTTGTCCATTTTAACGTTGAGAGCTGTCATTTGGTCCACTAGAGGTCGCAATAACGAGGAGAACACCGCACTCATCTCCGTGGTATCAACCTTTGAACTCGGAGCTGTACTTCCTAGTTTGGGGGAAGGTTTCGGTTTCCCCGTCATTGTTGAGACTACGCTCTTTGTTTATAGATAGATAAGATGAACGAAAGGAGCAAATTTTCAAACAGCACTTATGTCCTTCTAAAGTTTATATCTCCAAGTGAGCGATGCTGCCATCTAGCAAGGCGGATGGGCTTTTATTCCTGCAGTAACGCCATGTAAAGAGTCTCGTAAGTATGCTAGTCCCGGAGAGGGGGGTGGGTGGGTTTCACTCCTCCCGCCATCTTCCCGCTGTGTTCTGCTTTTCTTACTTCAGACTCACGTTTTCTCCATGCGTAACTGTCAGTTCCAGCCTCATTGCTTCGCACTCTCTGCTGCTTCTCAGATTTGCGCTTTCAGCCATACGGCTCCCACGGCGGGGGAACCTATGGGGGTGATGAAAAGGGATCTCTATCCCTCGGTCGCCACCGTAGGGAGAGATCCCCTTCGGGCCACCCCAGGCAGAGCCCCCTCACTGGGGTCTCTGGGGGCTCGGCACCA
Organism: Lepidodactylus listeri; assembly: GCA_029233225.1. Taxonomy (NCBI): domain Eukaryota; kingdom Metazoa; phylum Chordata; class Lepidosauria; order Squamata; family Gekkonidae; genus Lepidodactylus; species Lepidodactylus listeri. The sequence goes on from JARCFY010000013.1 coordinate 45,611,845, forward strand.
GTCCAGAGCCCCTTCTTCCCGCCGGGTACGGATCGCGCTCCCCGCAGATGCGGAGGAGCACGTCCGCCATGCTCGCAAGTCTTGCCAGAAGTCCGGCTCAAACACATTGCTGAGTTGAGGGGGAGAAATGAGGGCATGCACCCCTCCAAGTTTTTAAAGTTAAGACATACCAAAACTGAGCTGAATATCGGGCTGCCGAAGATGTAACAGGAGAAAAGCAATAAAACTAAACCAAATAGCAGTCTTCACAACAAGAAGAAGAACACTACTGCTAAGCCCAGCTGAGAGGCACAGTACGGTATTCAAGCACTCATGCTGCATTTGCAGAGCAACACAGAATCAAGAGACTACTCCTTGCCTGTGCAGCCACGCCCACTCTTCTCCTTCTGGAAAAGAGGCTCTTTTTCTTAAAGGCAAAGGCACTCTTATTGTATCCAGAATGGAGCTACTACATAGTTTGCTTTAGAGGAATCAAACACTTTTAAAAATTATTTTAAGGAGGGTGGGGCAGGGAAGAATAACCAGTGTGAAAGCTATGCAAGCAAAACACTTTCATACGCCGCTGCTTCCCCTCCCCCTTCATCCCACTCACACAGAAGCAGTATGAGCCGCTCTCCCAGGCAGTTGCCCCATTCCCTTCAAGCAATGGATCAACTGCTCCATAGATCACTGGACTGCCTTCTCCCAACGCCAAGCTGCAGGCACCTGCTTCTCCGCTTTGGAAATCACAGCAATGCGATCTTTACTGTCTCCTCACATTGTCCTCTGTGGTGTCCCATTTCGAGGCAAGGGGGTGGGGGAGACGATGGATGAAATGAAAGAATGAAGGGATCCAGGCAAGTTCCTCCCCCCTTTCTCTGTCTCCATTGGGCTGTCTGAGGTGTGTTTGCTGGGACGGGAGGAAAAGGCAAGGTGTTTGCCACTCACCAAAAAGGCAGTGAATCTTTCCTCCAGCTCCCCCCCCCCCAAGTCCATTTGCTGAGAGTCCATGTTCCCTGCATTGGCCATGGAAGGGGGCGGGGGAATTCTGGCTGAGTGGGAGGGCAGGCTGAAAAGTGGAGAAGGCTGAAAAGTGGAGAAGGCATGCCCGGCTTCCCTGTACGATCTTTGAGACGGCCGGGGGAAAGGTGAGCGGGTGAGCGGGGGAAGGAGGGAGGGAGGGGGGTTCTTCCCGGCCCCCGGCCATGCCGTGGCTCAGGAAAGGGGAGGGGGGGTTTCTCCCCGGGCAGTATTCGCTCCATAAGACGCACACACTCCCCCCCCCCCACTTTTGGGGGGAGAAAAAGTGCATCTTATGGAGCAAAAAATACGGTAGTCGTGCTTGGAAAGGTGGAAAGAACAAGAAAGCAAAAAAAAAAGATCTTGCCAAACATAATCTATAGAGAAATGTGTGGGAACCAGAGATGGTCAACCTGGTTGCATTTCAACAGATACAGTACCCAAAGTGACGACCTCCGGTGGCTCTACCAAAAAAAAATGTTTCCAGTGGTAAGAAATAGAAATTCTTCACAAATAATGTTGATATGTTTCTTTTGGATTATTTATGCCTATAATGGCAGGTAGTCATGACAGTGAATTTTAGATGTATCTTGTTTAGTTCACCTATCCCTGTTTTGAATATTTTTAGTTCTCCCCTTCCTTGGTCCTTCCCGTATGCCATATTCATCCTGTTAAAATTAAAATATTTCCCAGTATATTTTGGATCCATGGCTTATAAATCACATATAAATTCTTTGGGTCCTTCTCCCAAACCTGTTATGTGCCCCCATCTACAGAGGAGAGATGGGTGACAACAGAGACAGTTTTTTAAGGTGGTGCCACCTTCCCTCTGGAATGCCCTTCCCCTTGAGGCTCACCTGGCACCTGCCTTGACATCCTCTTGGCACCAGCTGTATACATTTATTTTACCCAGACTTTTAACTGTAGGCTCCATTGTTTCACTGATAGATTGACTGATTGATATTCTGCTTTTCTCCCTAAATGGAATTGTCCCTCCCTCCAGTTTATCCTCACAACAAGCACTTTGTGAGGTAGGTTTGGCTGAGAGATTGTGACTGGCCCGGGGTCAGGTTTAACCCATAGATTCAGAGCAAATGCTAGAGCATCACATGGTGTGATGACATCACTGCTGCACCCCATCACTCTGGAAATGGCGTCATCATACCAGGGACACTGATCATGCCCCCTTCCCTTTTCCTTCTACTGCCCAGGTGAGTGGTGGTGGGAGGGGGCAGCTGGGGATGGGAGACCTCCTGCCCCCAATAGGCAAGTGGCAACTCTACTCAGGTCCCAGTCAAACACCCTAACACCACTACATCACATTGGCTGTCATGGCTGGTTTCTAGTCTGAGGGCTGTTTTGTGATTTATCCTTACAGGTGGCTAGTGTTGTTTCATGCTGTTCTATAGCCTGGCTCATTTTTATGGCTTGACTATACATCTTATTTTATTATTGATATTTTCATCTTGCTATTTTCTATTATTCTTTTTTCTTTGTGAACCACCTCAAGCAGCTCTCTTGAGCAGCAGCATATAAATTTACTAATTCATATTAAACAATGAATAACATGCATTGTATAACTTACACATAAATGGCATATAAACACTATCAATGCAACAAAAGGCCACCCTCCCAATGACAATACAAAACATACCCAAAATCACCTGGTTCTCCCAGGGAGGCCCGGCTGGCAACTACAAGGGCCAGGACCTTCTCGGTGGTGGCCCCGCACTGGTGGAATGAGCTCCCAGATAACATCAGGGCCCTGAGGGACCTTTTGTAGTTCCGCAGGGCCTGCAACACGGAGCTCTTCTGCCAGGCTTTCATGTAGGGGCCGCCTCGACTTTTGTAGTCCTGGCCCTATTAGTAGAACCTGCCAATCTAGAACACCTAGCACTGACCAGAACTGGTTGTCATCTGGGACACTGCTCTGATAGAGATGAGGAATCTATGCCATCTTGGATTGGGGAAACAGTATGGTCTATGACTTTGCTGTACTGTATGTTTTATGAAAATGTTTTATGTTATTAAACTGTTGGTAGCTGCCCTGAGCCTGTCGCAAGGTGGAGAGCGAGGGATATAAATCCCATAAATAAATAAATAAATAAATAAATAAATAGATAGATAGATAGATAGATAGATCGATAAATACCCAATAATGACAACATGCATAATTAAAACCAAACCAAAAGGTCCACATCAGTTCATTCCTAACTGTATGCAGTGTTACATTTGAGAACATCTATATGGAGACAACTTTTATGAAGCCTAGCCATTCCTGGCTTCCTCTGTTTGGAGGACGGAAGGGCCTCCAAGATTCTGGAAGTTGACCATAATGGTCTTAAATAACAGAAAATAGCTAGAAGCCATGCAGAACACAGAATCCAGTTCCTCAACCACTGGAACTTTTATCAAGGGCTTCACTGAACTTCAAATAGTCCATGATCTTTCAAGCTTATCTTTGCAGTCATATGATCAAGCAACCTAGATTTTAAATAGTGAATAAATAGTGGTGAATTGTCTGCCCAACTGTTGTTCTGTCCTTGTGTGAAATTGTGGCACTTTCCAGAGAACAAGCAGTATTCATGTGACAGGAATGCCTGCCATCTCTTTCCTGCTGCAGTTCCTTGCATGCATGCGCCTCTACAATCTCCTAGTGTAGAGTTCTGGGAGACACTTTGGAAGCTTGCATCTTTAGGTACTGAGGGGTTTAGCTGAGTGGGGGGCAGGGAGGGCAATCAGAAGAAATTGTAAACCTCACATGACTTGATGCCTTCTTATGCATAGGGCTCAGTGGATCTGACTGTTGATGCTTTCCCCTTAATGTCCCTTCAAATCTTTTACTGTCCCCTGTGTAATCATAAGCATGTGCAGCTTCAGGGAATGGGGTGGGGGTGGCAGCTTGAGTATCCCAATGTGGAAATTTGCCTACAACAGCATGAGAGAATCCAGGAGTAAGACCAGATTAAGGTAAATTGAAGCCTTCTCATCCAAATATATCTCCACATTTGGGAGGGAGTCTTTGAGTTACCTAATCATGTTTCTAGGGTGATTTTAGTTTCTGGATTTGGTTTGAACCTTATGTATGTACAGCTTCCACCCTCACTTTGCAGGATGCTAATGTACTCCAGAGCATATGCACAATGAGTAAATCACAGGACAAAAAGGAGATTATTTTGATGTGATTACACCATCACATCTGGATTTTTTAAACTGTGATTTAAATCTCAGGGCAAACTAAAGGAATCCTGTTGTGATTGTGCATCATGCCCCAAGGCTAAATGTGGATTTGACTGCCTGTATTTTCCCTCCTAGATTGCAGGAGAAGCCTCTTGGCTGGTGCTCTCATTTCCTTCTGTGAATTTGTCCCTGGTGACTCCAGACAAGCTAAACAACAGCCAAGTCAATCTTAGAAATATACTCAATTTAGGGGATATTCAGAAATCATTTGAGCTATCCCAAAACAATGGCTATCTAATAGAAAACATCCAATCTCTGCAGTTCAGTAGGGGATTTCACCAGCATTCCATATTTAATAGACTCTTCCTCTCCAGCCCCCAATGGTTAATAGGTTTTTGATGTATGTATAGGGGAGGGAAGCTAACCTTCTCCTATAATGAATCCATTATCATTCATTCTCAAAACACTCCTGGAGTTTTGAATACAGTCAGAGTTGCCTTGCTGAATCAGGACAGCGGTCCGTGTTGGAATTATGATGGTTAATCTTGAATACTACTATGTAATCATTGATGGGGTGAAGAGGGTGTCTAGGATGGGAGGAGGGCATGTGGATGGCATACAAATATACTCGACTACTCTCTTAAAGAGGTTAGGGTAACTAGTACAAGAAGCCCAGAAACAAAATGTTGGAGCACCAGATGGATGTGGAATAGGGAGAACCTTATGAAAAGAGGTTGTCAGAAGTTAAACCAGATGACAGCCCCATCAGAGCTGTCAGAAGTTGTCTGTAGACTCTGCCAAGAAGACAGCTGCTGATGCCAACAGTGCATAGATTGGCAACATTCCTTTCACATCATATACGATACTGCCATAAAGGTACATGCAAAGTACCATGTAGGTCATTTAATATTCACTAAGAGCTGTCGAATCCTTGCATATTTAAATCATGACTGTCTAAAGCCTATGGTTGCTTTGTACCAGCTGGAAGAAGTGGCACATGACAGCGTGCAAAAAAAAGGGTTAATTGTCATTTAAGGTTAAAGTCGGAACTTTCTCCTTCAATATACTAAAGCTGTGCCAGTAAGAATTTTCCATTTAAAAGTTATTTATTGGCTTTATTTTATATACTTAGAAAATTTGGATGCCACCTCTCCAGACTTGGTGAAAGCAGTTCACAACTTTTTTTTTTAAAAAAACATACATAGTAAAAAATAACCAATCATACCAATAAAAGCATACCACTAAAAATCCAAGTCAGTAAAAATGATAAAAATATAAAAAGTCAATAAAAGCAACCCAGAGCAGAGTTACACATAAAATGGAGCCGTTTACAATGATATTGCATGATGCTATTGCGACATCACACATCACTGTGAATTTGGACCACTTTCCTGACTTTGGACCACTTCCTATGACATGCTACAATAGAAGGAAAACCTTCCTTCTGCAACCTCTTAGTGGAAAGCCCACAAAAGGAGCCAGTCATTCCAGCCATCTATACATTGTGTAAGTTCCTTGAAATGACAAGAGGCCCAAAGAGATAGTGTGAGAGAAGGCAGAGCTGGCTATAGCTCTTCATCCACCAGATTGCAGTAAAGGTCTCACTGCAGAAGTTCACACATCTAAGCATTCAAAAATCCAAAAGTAATACAAAGCAGGAAAGAAAAAAAGGATCCCAGCAACACAAACATGAGTGGTTTGAAGCTGGTCAGAATCCCAGTTTGGGTAGAGTCTGGGTGCAGTAATAGGCTAAGCAGAAATGCTCCAAAATCAAAGATTCTTTTATTTCCAGACTTGAAAAGAGGAGAGAGGGGATGGTGGGTGATCAGATATGCAACCTGACAGGTGTAAGGGGAAGAGTGGATTTCAGGGACCTGGTAAAGAAAGTGAAGAGAAGGATGTCATGTGGGTATGTGTGGTGTTTGTGTTTGTTGATGTGCAGTCTAAGTCTGGCAAGCCTTTCTAAATAGAGTCTAAAATAATCCTGCAGGATGGCAAAAGTTGGGTGGAAAATTCTAATTTAGATTAAGTTCTTTCTTTGGCAAAGACTAACACAGAAGGCTCCTATTGTGGCTACACTGTTGAATCACTAAGAGAGCCCTTATGAACAGTCTGATGGCCAATTCTGGGTAGGGAGTAGCTCTTCCCAGAGACAGCCTATTCTCCAGTGAAGGTGCTGAGATTATAAATCTCCTACCATACTGCTTGTTTTTGGGGGTTTTTTTGCATTTTGTGTTGATAATAACTAGAAAACTTTACCAATGTTGGAAAGACCAGAAAGAGGAAAGGCTGGTCTTCACACCAAGATGGAGGTTTTGGTAGGAAACGTGAACACAAAACAAAAGCAACTTGGCAACAAGTCTATCTAGTATGAATGGTGTATTTGCATGTAATGAACTATGTTGATCATGGGACAGAAGGAAATTCACTGCATTCCTTTAAAGATAGGCAGGGTACCACCATCCCCCTGAATGAAAGCAACAGCTATTCCAGGAATGCAGCACAGTGACATGGAGGACACCAGGATGCGCTCCGTGGTTCTTCTGGCTTCTCTCTCCTCTAGAGGAGTATTGGGGGATCCCAAACTCCACTGCACCTCATGAATAAGGAGTGAGGAGCAAGAGGCTTGATTCGGGCACCCCATGACACTGCAGCGCACGGGTGTAGCTGAGGATCACCTCCAGCACGGAGAAACGAAGAAGGTCCATGGCAGCCAAATCAGTCCTTTTAAGCTTGCAGTGCCAGTGGCACTCAGTCCTGCTGGGCAATCTGCACACTGAACAGATTGGATCATGATTCTGTACTTCACATCACTCCTGTAGAGCTGGGCTTGCACACACACCCACACCTCACTTGGAGAGTGTTCTATGCTTCATATTAGTCCTGATAAGCTGGCATTGTCACAATGACACTGGGTTCTGCTGGGCACTAGTACACTGCTTTGGTTCTGCTGGGCTTGCACCCCTTTTGCTTAGAGTGTAAGTCTGTGCTAGACATCAGACTTGTTGAGCTGGCATTGCCACAATGGCACTGGATTCTGCTGGGCACTCTTTGATCGCACTGGTACTGCTGGGCTTGCAAAAATCTCTCTCCCCCCACCCCCCAGATATTCCGTTTCTACTGCAGAGACTCTCTGGCTTTACCTTAGTCCTGTTGGGTTTACATTGCCACAGTGGCACTGGTTCTGCCGGGCACATTGCACTTGTTCTTCTGTGCTTGCAAAAATGCTTCCACTTCAGTTTCTACTGCAGATATTCTCTGGGGCTTTGATTCTGTTCTGCTGGGCTTCTACTGCTCTTGCTTTTTTTTTTTTGCTTCCCCCTTCCATTGGAAACCCATGGGGCACCTTTTGGGGGAGCTGTAACTTGGACCCTGTGACTCCAATCCTCTCCAAATTGGAGGACAGATAGAGGAGAGTCAGCTGGGGGTTCTCTGTGAGTTTGGTGTCTCTAGCATGCCAAGGGGGAGCATTCTACGTGTCACAAATGTCACAAACCAAACCAGTTCGTTTAGTCCCTAAAATTCATAGTGGTTCGTGGTTCACAAACTGGGCATGCCATGAACCATCATGAATCACATTTTCCCAGTGTTTGCCCATGCCTAGTGCTAAGGGTAGCATACATAAACAGAGTTAGGACTTAGGACTTAGAAAGACGTAAACAGAGTTAGGACTTAGAAAGATGCAGCTCTACTTAGGATGGCACTGCTAGCCACTCATTAGTGTCCCTGCTCAATTACTACCAAAATATTCAGGGATAATGATGACAATTCCTTTTTCAGCCTACCCCTACTTCATATGACTGTTACAAGAGTAAACATTGATACTGCTTGTAAAGATTTCACTGATGAAATGTGCCACAAAAGCAATAATTGTTCCTAGAAACAAATGAATCTATTTGACACATCGGAGAGGATGATGCACTGGGAATTGGCTTGTAGACCTCAGAAAGAAGAGAATTTGAACAAGCTTGGTACTTAAATATACAAGGAACTGTCATGGTTATGTTGAACGTTAGCTGTCTGTTGTGGTGCTTTTTGTGAGACTGCCTTGATGCAAAGGTTGCTCTTTCAGAGTTATTATTCTGGGAGAAGAAGAACTCCTTCCTATAAACAAGTCTGGAATAATTCAGAGTTATGTTCCCAGCTGATTACATTGCCTCTTTGTGTTTCTTTCTGACCTATGAATGGTTCACCCATTAGATAGCTACTCTCCCATCATTTATATCTGGGATGGTTAACTGGAAGCTTCTGAGCCAGCAACGGCAACCCAAGGGGGTTTTATCTGCCCCTGACAGTCGTACCCCTAGGTCATGTTCTAAAAAAAACACTATAGGCTGCCCGCAGCTTCCCTTAAAAGGGGAAAAAAATAGAAATTATTTCAAATGGTAAGAAAGACAAATGGTCTATACTTTCATGTGATATCTCTCTTTTTGGGATTTTGTTATGTCAGGTTATGTAATAGACATATGCATATAGAAAATTTTTGGAAGTTTTGAATCTGTGTGATTAAAACAAAGCTGGGGGGGGCATAACTCTGGGTGTCAAAGTCAAAAGTCAAAGTCAGAGTCATTTATTACAGTATTACAGCAGCATGAAACATAGAATAAAATATACTATAGTCATCACTTAAAATCATTAAAAGTTTCAGATAAAACTATAATTAACTTTTTATAAGAAATTTTAAACATTCCAATAATACACAGGGCTATATTGTAAGAGAAAGATTTTACCCTTTAGGACTTAAAAATTATAAATTCATATATATATAATATTAAGAACATAAGAACATAAGAGAAGCCAATGTTGGATCAAGCCAATGGTCCATCCAGTCCAATACTCTCACACAGTGGCCAAAAATACCAGGTGCCATCAGGAGGTCCACCAGTGGGGCCAGGACACTAGAAGCCCTCCCACTATTGTCCCCCCCACCTAGAATACAGTGCATCACTTGCCCCAGACTGAGAGTTCCTATCTATACCTTGTGGTTAATAGCCACCAATGGACCTCTGCTCCATATGTTTATCTAATTCCCTCTTGAAGCCATCCATGCCTGTAGCCTCCGCCACCTCCTGTGGCAGTGAATTCCATGTGTTAATCACTCCTTGGGTGAAGAAGTATTTCCTTTTATCTGTTCTTACCCAACTGTTCAGCAAGTTCATTGAGTGCCCATGAGTTCTTGTATTGTGAGAAAGGGAGAAAATATTGGCTTATGTTGTACTTTGTTTCCTTTCTTGAGTGTTCAGTTGAGTTTTGCAGGCTGGTGCACAGAATTTCACACAAAGTGCAGACACCTGTGGATTTTCTCCCAGGAGCCACATTTTAACATATCCCAGATTTAAACACCCGGGGTTTTTATTGAGCAGGGTGGGGGGATAAACTTTGAGTGATATATTTGATAAAAGGGGCAGTAAAGGAGGATATGTTCTGTGTTTCTCTCACCTCTGCCACAGAGAAATAGTTTTCATTCAAAATAATCTTTTTATATCGCCCCACTACTACCACTGTTGGGAGAGCTTGCCATCTAGCATGAGTGAATGCCCTCCAATGGCTTGGGATCTCCAGCTGAAATAGGTATTCTGTTGGGGTGGTTGTATATCTGACTTGTGAAGCTAGAAAGGCTGGTGACCTCGCTACATCACACTGTCATTCGATGTCTAAGACCCTTTGCTTTATCGAAGCTTTTGCTTGTTCAAGTCTCATTTTCAAAATCAAGTGAAGAGAAAACTTCATGTTTGCCAGATTATCAATTACGGCCTTTTCTCATGCAGATTGAAAGCTGTCGCTAAGAACAGGGGGGGAGTGTTAGCCCCTTGGGGGTGAGATTTAATTTTAGCCATAGATTGATGGAGGCTAGGCACACCCTAGCCGATAGATTAATCATGCCTGTCTCCAGGACCTCCTTCGTTTCTCCATGCTGGAGGTGATCCTCAGCTACACCCATGCGCTGTGGTGACATGGGGTGCCTGAATGTTTGTTTGAAATATTCTAATTCAATAAATAATGTAATCATTTAAAGATATAATTTAAGAAATATTAATGTAACAGTTTAATAAATAATAATATGCAGTATTTACTTGCTTATCAATCCTAAACTTACTTGACTGCTTTAATCAAATAAAATATTTTAGAACTTAATTAACATATACAATTTTGCATATGTATTACATTTAGAAGATAAATGCCTGTTTTCTTCAAGAAAAAAATATGAGTGTATCCAATATTGGAGAGAGAGAAAGAACTGCAAACTGCAGCACCCTATGCTACCCTAGCACATGTATCCTACTTGCTGTCATTTGAGTGACAGTTAAAAAAACTGAAATATATATATATAAAAAATCACAATCACAATTTTTGTCATAAATAAAAGGAAATATCTTACTGGGACAGACATATTCATAGAATAACCATAGGTCAGCAGCATATTTGGATATCAAGTTTATAATATTGAAAACAGTGACTTTTTTCAATAGCATAACACTGGCTGAGTTCAGACTGGGAGTTTGGCTCAATATAGGCCCACTTTGCAAGTGGATTAAGAGAGCCCGTTCACACAGCCACAGCTGTCTGGCATTGCCATGCCTCACTCACCCTATCCTGAAGCACTTTCATCCCACGTTAAAAAGGTACCTGGTGAAACTGATATCAAGTCATCTGGATCCGCATTCATCCCGCTTCCTGGCAGTGTGGATGCAAATAAGCCGCACATCAAGCAGCGCCGATAATGTGAACCTGCTGATCCAGCTGCTGCACCCATGTGACTATGCACAGGTTGGCAAAATGGACCAAAGTCGTGTGCCACCGCGCCGGCGCCACCAGGGGCCACCCCACAGTGTGAATGCTCCATTCCGCCTCTTCCCCAGTATGGTCCCGCATCAGTCTACACAGTGCAAATGGAAAGCCCCATGACAACTCGGCCCAGGTCTTTTTGCCCCGCTTCCCTTGCGCTTCAGTCTTTTTTTGCCAGTCTGTCCTCAGCCACTATAAAAGCTACAGTTCCATTTTAAGTAGGTCTACTCAGATCCCAGATCAGGTTTATTCAGTGGGGCTTTCTCCTAGGAGAGTGCTCTTTGGATTGCAGTATAATCATGGATAAAAATAGATACATGTAAACAATAAATATTTCCTTGAAAAATGCGGTATATATCTACAGTATATATTCTTCAATGCTGTAGATTGACATTAAAATCTTCCTACCATAAATATGTGTAAATCTGAAAATATTAAAAATTATTATTTAAAAAATGTTTTAAAAGCATCAAACTTATTTCAACTCCCCTTGCTCCCACAAATACTTATTTTTTTTCTTATTGGAAAGTTGAAAAAACTCCTTGCGGGGGAGGAACTCTATTTTCCCCCCCAGGCCTTCACAACTCTGCCATATACACTAACAACACACCCTTAACTTTTAGGCATTTTTAGCATCACTCCCGAAATATTAGTCTACATTGAGAACCCACTGTCCCAGGTCTCACTTTCTCTCCATCAGTCCAGCAGCTTCCCATTTGCAGAGATTTCTTATTTAAATTCCACTTCCCTTCCACCCTGAAAGAAATTATTTGAACTAATATAGTTATTATGAACTCCAAGAAGTGTTAGAAGTGTTAGGAATGTGTTTTAAAATTGATAAGTGCTATAACACTCTATTATTCATTTGAAAAGAATTCCACAATTCATCTTATTTATTTCCTCTAATTTGCATACATTCTGTTTCTGTACTTTGACATAAGGTTTAATTGAGTAGATTTGATATTTGCAGAGTTAAACACTCCCCCCCCCCCAGCCATGCTGTTTAATAGGATGTGACCTTTGTCACTACTGCTGTGAGGAAATCATAGCATTCTTAGTCAAGTATGTTAGTAATTTTGCTTGTTAGCCTGTCTGAATTCTGTGTACAGTGGGCTGCTGATGTTCCCATGAACAACTGCTGTAAGTCAACAGTCCACAAAATTCAATGTTGCATTCTAGAATGAATACAGTGAGGGAACTTGATCCTACATGCCAGCAGTAAGTTCTAACTCCATTCATTTCAGTGTTGTTCACTATATCAGATATTGTTGTGACACCCATCTTGAGAGGGGCTGATACTGAGGATAGGAAACCCATAGCAATCAGTGTGCTTACAATCAATGTTGCTCTAAACAGACATGATGGTAAAATAGAACAGTAGTAAAACAAAACAAAACAAAGACAAAACTCTCATAAAATGCCTCTGGTGGGACAAGTCACAGCCCCTTTGCTCAGACACAGGTCCTTACACGGCCTCTGGTGCAGGCAGCAGTGTAGCAGATCAGCTGGTCTCCCACCCCTGGCTGAATCTCTGTCTCCTCTTGGATAGAATGATACTTGTTGGGCTGGGGGGGAGGATTCTGTCCCATTGATGGCTTCTGTTCCCTCTTTTTGATTCAGTTCATGTTACCCAAAGCTTCACCGTGCCGAATGTAGACATATATCATGCCCTAGGAGGAAAAAAAAAGGTATAAAGTAGGCTCAGAATATATCTTCCTCTCTTATAGGGATAATTTATAGTTCAGCAGAAGTGTGCATGCTTTGTATATATAATGTTCCCGGTTCACATCTGGCTCAAACTCTCAAACAGTAGGCCTATGAAAGTCCTCTGATACACACCACCAGCCAGAGTACAACAGTGAATGGACTAATGTATTTATACTAGAGATGGCAACCATCTGTGATCTTAGTGACCACTGGGTACTCCAGACGGTGGTCAATTTCATAGTAGACTTTACACCATCTAGCATGTGCTTCACAATTACCAGGCAGATGTATTAAGGTGCGGTGTTACTTGCAAACATATGTATTTACACTCTGCATAATTATATAATCCAATTCCTTTCGCACACATCTAAAACGATCAAGCTAATCTGTTCCTTAAATTATCCAATATGCAAACAGAGGATGCAGCATTAACAGACTTAGACTGTTGTCAGTATTATCTACTTGAAGTTGTTCTACAGAATCAGAAGCCAAGTTCTTCCAGAGCTATGATCTAGGGTTCTTAAAAGGGAGATGCCAACAATGGAGCCTGGGAATGTATTTATGCAAAGCATGCATTCCGTCACTGAGCCATCGGATTCCATGACAGCACCATTTTCTCTCTCTCCAGAAGAACAGTTTCTAATAGGGTTTGTTGAATAGAGTTTAGAAAGCAATGTTCAAATACCTATTTGATGGCATTAGTTGTGCCTGAGCAAGCAATAGAACTGGTTGTCATCAGCTGTCGTGGTGGTTCTTTTATTTAAAAAGCTTCCAACGGAAGACATACAGGAATTGCCAGATCAGATATGTGACAGATTGCAGGAGCTGGAATCCATATGGTTCTCCAGACAGTCCTCTGAATGCGATGAAAGTTCCCTCTGGCTTTAAAGTACAGCATGCAGTTGTGTGAAGCTAGCTTTGCTCACCCTGCTTGAAAGTCTGTATTAAGGGAACATTCTTCAAATAAGTTGGTGATGCAAGAAGTCCCAGCGAGTGGTCTGTAATTATTAGACATCACATTTCTATGCTAATATGCTGGTGTGTGTTTTTTTGCAGAATATTGCAAAACTGTTAGACTTTATAAGTTGTTACTGAATTTAAAATGCAAGGCAATTGCGGGGGGTGGGGTGGAATCTGAAACGTTTTAAGGGACACAAAAATGACTTTCTGTAATTCCTAAAGGTGGGGATGGAAAACTGTATATCCTCCTAATAGTAGCAGACTCTTATTACAGCAAACAGGTTCCTGTAAAGGAAACTGTTAAAAACCCATGGGGTCACCCCCTTTAACACTGAACCACCCATTTCCCCCAACCATCTTGGGGCCCAGTGCTGCATGGCTTTTATATTTGGAATTTGATCCCATGAGTACGTAAGCCTTTTTAACCCAAATAAACATACCAGTTGCTACCAGTAGAAGTTCCTTATTAGTTTTGGATTTGATAAATATTAGAGCAGTCTCACAACTGGATTAACCCTTAGACTGGTCCCAATATTTTTGTTTGTTCGTTTGTTTCATTTATATACTGCTCAGGGTGGTTTTCCACTAAGGGCAGTTTGCATCAATAGTAATAAATACCATTAAAACAACTATTAAAATAACACTTTAAAACATTGATTTAGGCTTCTCCTAGCCTATCTCTCTATTCCCTGATTGAAATGTGCATGTTTGAGAGAGGTGAAAGAGATTGACATCTTCCTTTCCCCTCTTCTTGCTATTTGTTCAGCACTTTATTTAAAAGAAAGGCAAATGAGTGACAAAACATGCCTTTCATGACACCCCTTTTTATGAGATTCCCTCAAGTTTGAGAGTTACATTCCTGGGCCAATCAGAACTTGGGGAACACATTCAAAATTCCCTCCAGGAAGACATTTGACCATTCAGTCCCAAAAGGGTTGTTGTACTCATCTTTGAAAGTAGGGTCCTGAGCTACTAGAATGCTGTTCTCAGAGGTGAGGACCAGGAATACTTTGTTAGAAGTGGTGACAGGATGACCAAATGGTGGTCATTAGTGTGTTGATTCTACTCCTTCCTTCTTCCCACCACTCAGTGTAGAAATGCCACCTCCCTTCTAAGAGTGTAGCTTGGGGTTTTTATTGGCCACTTAAAGCCTGTGTAAGTATAAAACCATATAAATCTATCTAAAATGGAAAACATCTGGAGAATTCTGAGGGCAATTAAGAGTGTTCAAAAGACTAGAAAATTTCAGAAAATGCTATTGCCACCCCAGCCCAAATAACGAGACAGACAACGATTGGAATTAAACAAGGGCCACTTTATTAACTATTTAACAGAACATTGCAGCAACGGGCAAACTAAGCAAGCACAGGAACAGGCAAGGCAGGCGTCACTCCAAGACACAGCCTCCTTGCCTTCTGATATGGGCGGGACACCTGACTCCAGTATTGAGCCAGCCCCAAGTCTGGCTCGTTAACCGACAGCCCAGCATACTGGTTGCCCCGCAGGAGCGCCTACCCCTGAGACCGTACGGACCTTCAGGGAGGAGCCTAGCCGGAGAGGTTCCCAGAGGCGGCCACCATTCTCCGCCCCAAACCATACAGCCCTGGGGCGGTATCCTGATGACCTCCTGTTCCCAAACGGGATATGCTGTAAGGCGCTCACCAGTTCCTTTCTAGCTTGCACAAACCTGCCAAGTGACCAAACTATTAAATCTCATCCACCACCTAGGCCCTTAACAACTGTCACAGTGTAAGGTAGGCAAAAACACCTCTACCAACGGCCAATCCAAGTAGAGGCGAAAAATTCCTACCTGGCCCCAATTGGCAACCAGTTGAACAACCTACACTGCAAACAGGGCGGGCGGGTGGGCGAGCACGCGGAGCGGAAGACACAGGCAGGAATGGGGCACTGCCTTAAATAGGCAGCCCCACCCCGCTGTCTCCGAGAGCGCGCAAGATCGTTGCTGCCTCGCACTCAGGCGAGGCGGCAAAGCGTCCCCTCAGCGCGCCGAGCGCGCCGGGATCGAGTTCATGCAATCCTAATATCAAAACAGAACCAAATAAATATGAATGATGAGCAGGGCTTTTTTTGGAGGGGGGGGGAAGGTGACAGAACTCTCAAGAGGGAAATGTAGTTTTCAATCTATATACTGAAAACTTGTGAACTTTTCAACTTTTTAAAAAAGAATTTTGTCGAAGAGGCTCTGGAACGCCGTTCCGGCATGTTCCCCCAGGGGGAAAAAAAAGCCCTGTGATGAGAGAGCGATATTTATTTACTTTTTACATTTTATCCTGTTTTTCACCTTAAATTGTCTCTCAAATAAATTTATGGGGAATTAAAAAAATTACAAATGACATTAAAATTCAGTATGGATGTTCTTTGTGGAGGATATTCTTGGTTGGAGCTGGAGCTGGCATGATGGAGGGATGTTTGACTCTTTGCTGACCTCAATTTACATTTTGATTAAAAATGTCATATTAATGATTCTCTTGATGGCTACCATGTAAGGATGACTAGAAACTTCGAGGGACACTTGTGTGACCTCTGCATTCAGAGGCAGAAATACTGGAGAGCAGTCGGCAGGTGAGGGTTATTGCCAGTGTGACAGCCTATGGACCTTCTTGTGGCTTCTGACCACCCATTGTACAAAATAGGATGCTAGACTAGGTGGGCTTTTGGTCTTATCTAGCATGGCGATTCTTATATTCTTTTACATGGGAAAAGTACTAGGCTTGGAAAAGAGGCTGGATTTCAGATTTTAGCTTAACCAAGAATTCATTGATCCTTTCTAGTTTAGGTATCTCAATATCAGTGGTTGGGGGCTTTTTTCTGCTTGGAACCCCAGAGAGCTTTTGTTGGAGCTAGATGGACCAAAGTTCTAAAACTATAACAAGCTCTGCACATTCATCCTTTTCAGCCTCAATGAGGGAAGACAAGTCTATTGCACAAATCCTTGGCTGACCCTATTTTTCCAGGTCAAGTAGCCCTAAGTGGTATGGAGATAAGAGCTTAGAGTTCCATGGGAGGATGGCAGTCCTTTGGCTATTTACCTTCCCCCCCCCCCCCCGCCAAACCATGTTAGTGCTCCAAGTAGAATTATTGATTCATCATTTTTTAAAGGGAGGAAATCTAATTATTTTTGTTAGTTACAAATCCAATTTGTATATTAATCTCTCAAATATGTCAAATGGATTTTTAATTGGGAATTAATTGCTTCTTGCCTTCCACAGCCTTTGCTGATTTTATAAGCTTACTATCAAAATCCTTTGGTGATTTTTCACCTGATAGAGAAATAACATATCTAATTAATCAAGTTGTGTATTAACAAATCATGTATTTAGAGGTACAATAATTAGATTGGGAAAATGCTAGGAAAACAAGAAAATTATTCCCCAAGGTGGTGGGATTGTGAGTTCTACTTGAAAGAAGGCCATGCATTTTGCAAAGCTGATTAATTAGTTTTAAGGAGGTCTCAGAAGACTTTGGTATTTTTTTGAAGTAGGCAATCAGTTTCCATAAAGCATTTTTCCTGAGCCACAAAGATACTTGCAACCAACTTTCAAAATATTATCTGTGACAAAACACAACATTTGCTTTTCTTTATGGAAAAACCTGTTTTCACTTTTGGAGACACAGTGTGATAAATTCTGGCAAGCTCAGTGATTTTCTATCTTCTGCTTGTTTGGCAGAGGCAGAAATGCAAAATGAAAAGTTTTGCCTCCTGTTTTTTCAACATCCCATTTATACAGCTTCTAAGATTGGAGAGGACATTGTTTCAAGAGAGAAGAAGTAGCTTGACTCACAGATTAGCAATGCATTCACTCACTGCTGGGATGAATTGTTAATCCAGGTCTTTTAAAAATCAGGAGACAGAAATACCGTAAGAGATACAAGGGCAGTTCTATCATGGCTGGAGGGTGTCAGACCTCTGGTCATCTTGACCAACAGGGACTCAGCCCCCCAGAGGGTTGTCAAGCCCTGTAGCATACTATAGCATCTGCCATCTGAAGCTGCCATTTTCTCCAGGAGAGCAGATCTTTGTAGATTACATCTGTTGCAGTTGTAATTTGGGGAGAACTCCAGCTCCCACCTGGAAGTTGGCAACCCCAAGTGGATAAATAGCATCTCCACTGTAAAATATTTTAGATGGTATGAAAGTTCTGTGATATAGTCCATTCACACACACACAAGCAGTCCTTGGTTGTTGCATCGGCAAACGATGAACATTCATATGAGGTAAAGAACTGAACATTCATTTGACAGCCTGCAGATGTGGAAAGGCAATTACTGATTTTAACACCCCAAGCAAAACTTTCATATTACCTCAACCACAGTATCCCAGTGGTTCCATTATACATATCTGTCTGCTACATGCAAGAATAGAATGATGTATATCCTTGGGTCCCTCATGGATGTTTACTCTATGCTATATCTCAGTCCTTCATTTTTAAGTAGGGGCATGTGACTGATGAGCGCCAAGGGGGCAAGGGATACTGTGACTAATATGATGATGGAAGGGGACTCTGGCATCTCTGTGACTGGGAAAGGTGCTATTCTCCCAGGTGGAGAACATCCTTTACCACTGACAGAGAGAACAACTAGCACTTTGATGTGTTAACACCTCTTGATTTTGTTGGAATATACAAGGTCTATAGTGCACCTACTTGAAGAGGATCAGAAGCACAGCCTGTATGGGACAGCTGAAGGACTGCTGGTTAGCATAGCTAGATTAGGGATTTCCACAATTTCTAATTATGTCCTTCCTGTCTCCCGATTGGCTCTTCAGAGACTTCCTGCTCCAACAGAGCCCTCCCCCTTTGTTCCTGTCTCTCACAGCAGTTAGTCAGTTAGTTAAGCCTCTCTCCCTCTCCACTGCTCTATCGAAGTTTGTTTGTTCCTTAATAAACTGAGATATTTTCTTTAAATAGTTGGTGCTCCATTCTGCTGCATATTTAAACTGTGCCAAAAGATTGGAGGGTCCGTGTTCTAGCCAGCTGGAGCTCCAGGACCTGGCACTCAGATTGACTAAGGCCCTGGAATACACATGGGGTGGGGTTTGAAAAGGGGAGCTGTTCCTTTTTTGGGGAGTCACTTTTAGAATTCATGGGTGCATTTGCCATTTGTCATAGGCACTGTCTCTAGGGCTGTCAAGTCCCCCAGTAGGGCGGGGGAAACACTGATTTTTAGTGCTTATCTCCCGCTTTTCCAAAGTTGGCCACCGGGGGGACAAAATGGCTGCCTTAAAAGGGAAATGTCTTCAGAGAGCCTGCCCTGCAGTAAAAAGCCTCGCCAGACATTTCCCCTTTAAGAAGTCAGCAAGAGAGCTTCTTCCACAGCAAGAGAGGTCCGCCCAGAGATTAAGGAGAGACTGAAGGAGCTGCTTTTGCATGTGGCTGGGAACGTGAGTTTCTCTTCCAGCTCTTTTCATTCTCTCTCCCTCTTTCTTTTTTCTGTCTGTCTGTCTGTCTGTCTCTCTCTCTCTCTGTCCCCATCCAGCAGAGGTCTATCAGTGGCTATTATAGCCACAAGGTCTAAATGGAAGTAAGTGCCTCTGCCAGTTTTTTTCCCTTCTCTCTCTCTCCCTCTTTCTTTCTTTTTTCTGTCTGTCTGTCTGTCTGTCTGTCTGTCTCTCTCTGTCCCCATCCAGCAGAGGGCTATCAGTGGCTATTATTAGCCACAAGGTCTAAATGGAACCCTTTGTCTGGGGCAGTGAGGCTCTGCATTCTTGGTGCTTGGGGGGCAACAGTGGGAGGGCTTCTGGAGTTCTGGCCCCACTGCTGGACCTCCTGAGGGCACCTGGTATTTTTGGCCACAGAGTGTTGTACTGGATGGGCTGTACTGGATGGGCCGATCCACTGTGGCTTCTCTCCTGTTCTTATGATATGAAAATCATATTTAGCACTTGTGTAGCACTTAGTGCTTCATATTCTGCCGAGATGAGGAAGGATTCAGTAGGGCCGTTGCTCAGTGATAGAGCATCTGCTTGACATGCAGGAGGTATCAGCCTCTTCAGCTAAAAAAGGATCAGGTAATAGGTGACATTAAAGATCTCAGCCTGAGACCCTGGAGAGCCACTACCAGTCTGAGTAGTCAATACTGACCTTGATGGACCAATGGCCTGATTCAGTATTAGGAAACTTCATGAGTTCATGTGTCAGCATGTGGAAGCAACATCACAGGATGTGACATCACAAAATGATGTCACTTCCTTTCTCCTGGCTCCACCCCCAAAGTCTCCTGGCTCCACCCCCAAAGTCCCCAGATATTTCCCAAGTTGGACTTGGCAGCCCTAACTGTCTCTCTTGTGTGTTTTGCCATGAAGACGGGAATCATGCTAAAGATAGTTGGAGATGCATGGGTGGGGGAATCACACAACTAACAAAGACCAGATCTACCATGGATTGTAAGCACAGAGATTGAGTTCAGACTGGCAGTTTGGCCCGATATAGGCACGTTTCTCAAGCAGATTAAGTGGGCCGGTTCACACAGCCACAGCTGTGTGCCGTACTCACCCGGTCCTGAAGTGTTTTGAACCCGCTTTTAAAAAGTACCAGGTGAAAGCCATGACAAGCCATTTAGGAGTGTGTTGATCCCGCTTCCTGGAAGTGTGGATGCAAATAAGCCACAATCAATCAGCACCAGTAATGTGAACCCACTGATCCGACATAACAGCCCATGCGTGCTGTGCACTTGAGCGCACAACCACCCACGGAGGCGCTTCTGGCTTGTGGAGTTAAAGCTCCCAGCCATGGGATCCTGCCCCAATTGCTGCTGCACCTATGTGCCTATGCACCCATGCACCTACATGCAGGTCGGCAAAACAGACCAAAGCCATGTGCAACCAGGACACCGCCACCAGGGGCCACCCCACAGTGCGAATGCTCCATTCTACCTTCTCCCCGGTATGGTCCCGCATCAGTCCATGCAGTGCGACCAGAAAGCCCTGCAACAACTTGGCCCAGGTCTTTTTGCCCTGCTTTCCTTGTGCTTCATTCTGCCAGTCTGTCCTCCACCCTAATTAGTAACCTTTGTTGTGTTGATTTTGCTTAGTGCACCTACATCTGTTCTTGTAGTATCCTGAGTTTGTGCCTTGTAAAAATCAAGCTGTTGAGGTAGAGATTGTCAGTCTACATATGCCCTTACCCAGCTGCCTTGGCATGCTACACTAATATAGTGTGGCACAGTGGTGAAAGTGTCAGACTAGAATCTGGGAAATCCAGGTCTGAATTCCTACTCATGCCATGTCACACACTCTCATCCTAATCTACCCCACAGGGTTGTTGTGAGGTTAAAACAGAGGAGGGGAGAATGATGGAAACTGCTTTGAGTACCCATTGGGGTGAAAGGTGGGATATAAATAAATAAATAATAGCTCACTACAGGAGGTTTCTGAAATGACTGGGATTAAAGTAGGCTCGGTTTGTTGCAGATTTCAATTCATTTCCTTAAAACCATAAATCATTACAAAATGATGATGATGATTGTGATGGTGATGGTGAAGAAGAAGAAGAAGAAGAATTAGAAGAAGAAGAATTAGAATTAGAATTAGATTTCTGAATCACTCAACCCCGCAAGTGGGCTCTGGGCTATTTACAGCATTAAAACAGATAATAAAACAACCAATCCAGATGGTGATCAGTCCCTTTTTTCCCAGCTGCCATGCTCTCTGCGCAGCAAGGTGGGGAAGGGGACTCAGGGCTAAAAGTAGAAAAAAAGGTTTTTGGGGGGTTGATCAAGCAAAGCCATTCTCAGTTCATTTACCTCCCCCCCTCCCCAAATTGAGTATTTAAGGTTGCCAGATGTTTTTTGGGGAGGATTTAGTGGGATGCTATTAACTAGGTGAAGTTAGTTAGGTTCCTGTCACAAGGTCCTCCACAAATTAAGACTCTGTTGAAGGGTCAGGACATTTTTTTCAGGCCTCATGGCAATCCTGTCTACACTGATAAATTGTAACTGCAGTAAGGTAATCTTGCCATGATTGCATGTCAGAATGCATCACAGTTCTTTTTTGTGCAATGTAGCTGGTGAAATGCCCAAAGAATCTTGGTGTGACCACACATATAGAAGCATCAAGTTGCATTGTTTGATTAATCCACAAATGTAGATGAGTAACACAGATTGGGGAGGGTGTTATGGAGAGACTTCAACAAGCTCAGGAACTGAAAGATACATAGAAACGTGGGTTTTCTGTAATTTAGAATTCTTAATGAATATAAAAGCAGCTGTGCTGAATCAAAAGAATGGTCCACCTTTTTCAGCATTCCATTTTGCATCCTTGTGGAGATTAACCCTAAGCAGGCCCATTCAGAAGTAAGTTCCACATTAATCAATGGGGCTTACTCCCAGGAAAGTGTCCTTATCATTGCAGCCTACATCATCATAGTTTCTAGCAACTGATGGCCTAATCTCCATGAATTTGTCTAATCCCCTTTTAAAGCCAACTAAATAAGTAGTTATCACAACATCCTGTAGCACTGAATTCCACAAACCAATTACTCTTTGGATAAAGAAGTTTTTTTTTTTTCCTGCCCGGAATCTGCTGTGCTGCCTGTTAACTTCTTCAAATCCCCACAAATTTTACAATTACAGGAGAGGCAGAAGAAAGTGCATTGGTGCATTGGTTCCACTTCTGAAACAAGACCACATCATTTCAAATACCAGAATCGGGGGGGGGGGGGAGTTTTAGATAATAAATTTCAGAAGCAGTCACTCAAGTGAATCAACTACAAGTTTTGTAAAACCGAGGAGTGAAGAGGCAGCACCAGAAAACAGAATAATCCCAGCAAATAGGAGGCACTTTGTATCTATTTGCTGTAAAAATATGGAGACATAGTTGCACAGTCCTCTTTAGTGACACGTTCTGTGTAATTTTGCTGATTGGCCAACATGTCTGTCAGTTATGCATCTACTGAGTCATTCTCTCTTTTTCCATTTGAACTCTAACCACATAAATCAGTTGGCAAAATAACAGACAGAGTAAAGGCAACTTGGTATGGCACAATGTTGTCAGACCCTGAAAGCTAAGCAGGGTTGGTACTTGAATGGGAGACCATCGAGGAAAGCTCTGTCATGGAAGGCCATGGCAAACCACTGCTGATTCTCATGAGAGCTAGTTTGGTGAAGTGGTTAAGTGTGCGGACTCTAATCTGGGATAAACGGGTTTGATTCCCCACTCCTCCACTTGCAGCTGCTGGATGACTTTGGGCAAACCATAGCTTTGTACCAGCTGTTCTCTCAAGGATAGGTGTCTCAGAACTCTCTCAGCCCCACCTACCTCACAGGGTGTCTGTTGTGGGGAGGGGAAGGGAAAGGACTTTGTAAGCCGCTCTGAGACTCCACGTGAGTGAAGGGCGGGGTATAAATCCAATCTCTTCTTCTTCTTCTCCTCTTCTTCATTTGCCTTGAAAGACCCCTTTTGGGGGTTGCCATAAGTCAGTTGTGACTTGATGGCACTTACAGACATATAATAAGAGACAGGTCAAAGATTTCTGAATATTTCTAACCATAATTTCCCCTGCAATGTGGATTAGTTAATTTGGATTAATTTTATTAACAAATGGGTTTTGGGTTTTGATTAATTAATGCAGCATCTGGGAGACCCAGGTTCAAATCCCCAGCCTCCATGGAAGTTTGCTGGGCATAGGCATTCTCAGCTTAACCCACTTCACGGGGTTGTTGTGAAGATAAAATGGAAGAGAGGAAAGTGACAAAAGCTGTTTTTGGTCCCACCGGGGAGAAAGGCAGAGTATAAATGAACTTCTTTTATTCATTAATAAGTAATCAAGTGACATGCATGCTTATGTGAATAGGTCCTCTGTGCCAAATGTAGCCCAGGTTGGAGAGTACATTTGCTTTTCTCCTCTTTTCCCCTATTCAGATTGCTTTCCAATTGTTAAGGATGGCGTTTCAGGGAAACATTCTTGAATGAGGCATACAGTCGTATCACAGCTGGACCATCTGTGTGCCTTATCACTCTGCAACGGTCTCAAGCAATTCTTGCATTCCCCACTAATACCAAAATGAAAATCACTGCTCTTTATCGGATTGTAGCGCTGAAAAATGAGGTGCATTTTACGCATATGCTTACAGGCAGATTAAGATATAGAGGGTGTGGAGCACACTGTGGAACAGAAATCCGTTCTGTTATCAGATCTAATCATTTAGTACTATAAAGGTTCTGAGTTTCATCTGGTAACCTATATGTACTTCTTAATTACCATGCATCAACTTGGCATTTTACAGCTTTTTCCTATGTTACTACGGAGCTCTTCAGTAAATGCCTCTGGAAGTTACATCCACCTTTTCATCCTGGAGGCTATGGAAGGTTTTTTCTGAGCATTGGGTCCCCCCCTCCGAACTTCTTACCAGTTACAGCTGCTGGCTGTAGGAAAGGGCCAGTGCAGCAAGGCAAAATCAGTCAAATGGAGAGTAGGGGCATCAGAGGGGCTGTGGCTCAGTGGAAGAGCCTTTTACTGAATGCAGAAGGCCCCAGGTTCAATCCCCAGCATTTCTAGTTGAAAGGGCCTCACAAGTAGGTGATGTGAAAGACCTCTGTCTGAGACCCTGGAGAGCCGCTGGCAGCCTGAGTAGACAATACTAACCTTGATGGACCAGGGATCTGATTCAGTACAAGTCAGCTTCATGTGTTCATCTGGCATTGTGAGCCAGGTTTGTTCCACGTTCTCTTTGCTGACACCAAACTGGGAGCTGATTGCTTTGTTTTGTTTTTGCCAAGCAGTTTGGCTGTTCGTGAACAACTGAAGCCTGTCAGTCCAGTCACTCTTCATATATTCAAACAGTACAAGATGGTGCAATCAGCAGTATTCCACACATGTGCCAATGGGAGTCTTAGGCTGTAGTCATACTGGTGGCTTGGCATGATTTTATTTTTATTTATTTCTTGGGATTTATATCCCACCCTCCCCACCAAATGGCAGGCTCAGAGCGGCATGATATGGTGCTGCCTCTAATTGTACCAGTTTAAAGTGTTGTGGGGCATATCATCCAGACAGCACACCCTGCTGTGAGTTACCCATACAGATATCCCATGGTCAAGCATCCACATTACTGCAGCACCTCAGCCATGGAGCACACTGCCCTTTTTTTTTTTCAAAATGCATACATGCACATGTGCACTTATGTTTGTGCACAAGTGCACATGTGCTCATGCACACACATGCACATATTGGCAAAAATTCAACAAAGACCCTCCCTAGAGGTGGGAAGGGATCTGCAGGTTCAGACTGCCATATCCGTTCTGTGTGTGCTCCTCCACATTCAGACATTTGGCCATGCACAATTCATGTGCAGGGAACCAAAAACACCACTTGTGATGTGTGTTTTTTAACATGTCTCCAAGACATCCTATGATGGGGTGAATATGCCGGGGGAATGGCTGGCAAATGTGGCTGTGTGACTGCGCCCATTTGATCTGGAGGGGAGGGGTGGCTGCATTGGGCCAAACTGCTCATGTGATCACAGCCTTAGTTTCCCATGCCTCCTCTCACAAACCTGTCATCCCTGTTTGTTGCTTGTTCACCAATCATATAAACAAACAGTGAGCAAATGGATCAGTTGACTAGAGATTATAAATCAGGTATAGGTGTCCTCAACTTTTTTGGAGCCTCTGGACACCTTTGGGATTCTGACACAAGGTGGTAGATGCAACCACAAAATGCCTGCTGCAGAAGGCAGAGCCAACCACAAACAAGTCAAGGAGTGAGGCTGTGCATAATGGTAACAGTGACTCTTCAACATTTCAGACAGAAGCTCTGTTTCATGGGAGGCCTTTTAAAACAAACATATTATTTCAAAATATTTCCTTGCATGCAAACAGCTTGCTTCCAGTCACATGCAAAGAGCCTGTGGAGACATCTGTGTGGAGGCATCTGCTGCTGAAGCAATGTTTTTAAAAACCTGCACAGCCAATTAAATTAGAAGCCCTGCTAGGCAAAAGCTCCATCTAGCCCTGCCCACTTTCTAAAGACACTTGGTATCAGTGGGAGCCATCATAGTAAACTATAAATAAAAAAACTGTACTTTTTCCAGTGCTTGTTTAAGTTTGTGTTACTAGGGTTATTTAGCACATGCACATTTTCATTCTGCCTTATGAGAGCTGTAAAAAAAGAGTATACTTCCTGCATCATTTAACCACCTGAGCTGTCCATCCAGGAACCTGCCACACAGATGCAGAAGTGTCTTGCAAATGAAAAGGAAACTGAAATATCACAGCTACTGCACAGCTGTAAAGCTTTTGGGAAGTTGTTCAAATAGGGTTGCCAGGGCCTACCTGGCTGCTGGCAAGGGGACTCCTGATCCTTCCTTGAGTTCTTCTGGTGCTCACACCATGATGACATCACCCAGAAGTGATGTCATCATGTTTCCAACTTTGGGGATGATGCTCTAGTTTTTGGGCAAAACTTTATGGGTTTTTGGGGGCAAGACCAGAGTTTTGCCCAAAACCTAGAGGGCCCCTGACATCAGAAATGTGATGACATCACTCCTGGGTGATGTCATCATGTCAGTGACACTGGGAGAGGGCTTCTCAGGGGTGGGGTTTCCCTGCCTGCAAGCTGGGCCATGGTGGACTGGGGCCCCCAAAATTGGGGGATCATCTGGCCCCACCAGGGGAATGGCAACCCTGACAGTGGTGAGCTGCTCACCAAATCAGATCCTCAGCTGAGATCTGATGAGATATTCAGTTCATGAGGGGTCATAGCTCTCAAACACAAGTATGTTTGCCGGCCCAACCTATTCACTATAAACTTCACAGCATCCCTAAAAAAGATGCATGGGCAAAGTAGAGTGAGCCACGCCTAGCAAGGAAAAGCAGATCAAGTCAAGGCAAAGCCAAGCAAGGTATCACAAGGCAGCTATCAATAGTAAGGGTAACAGCTAACTTCCAATCAGTGCCAACTGGATGTGGTAATGTATGGCCAAACTACATATTACAAGTACATATTTTTTGCTCCATAAGACTCACTTTTTCTCCCAAAAAAAGTGGGGGGGAAGTGTGTGCATCTTAACCCCCCCTCACCTTTCCCAAGCCACGGCACCGAGCGGAGCTAGGTGCATCTTATGGTCAGGTGCGTCTTATGGAGCGAAAAATACGGTATGTCATGGGGACTAGCAGCCTTTTAACAGTTGTGAGTTCTCGATAGCATGGAGTCATTTAGAAGCACCACAGGAACTTGGCATTGGGGGGGAGCTCCTGCCTCCCCCCCAATTTTCATGAGTTAAAATGATTTCAGGGATCTCCCCTTGTGTCGTGGTCCTGATCTGAAATGAAGTTGCCACTGGACACTTGCTGATGTAAAATGGCTGTTGGTCCCATACCAAACTCATGTCATGAAAGCCAGTTTGGTGTAGTGGTTATGAGCATCAGCCTCTAATCTGGAAAACTAGGTTTAATTCCCCACTCCTCCACATGCAGCTGCTGGAGTGACCTTGGGTCAGTCACAGTTCTCTCACAGCTGTTCTCTCAAGAGCAGTTCTCTCAGAGCTCTCTCAGCCCCACCTACTTCACAGGGTGTCTGTTGTGGGGAGAGGAAAGGAAGGAGACTGTAAACTGCTCTGAGACTCCGAGTGAAGGGCAGGGTAGAAATCCAGCTCTTCCTCTTCGTCTACCTGTAACATGTAGTTTAGCTCTCAGCACAGAGAGATTAGAACATTGTTCCCACTTAAGTCTGGACTCAAATAAGGGTTTAAACAGTTTGCTAGCTGAGAGTCACACCTCCTGCTAGGGGGATTAAATGGTCAAGCCCAGGGAGAATGAAAGTGTTCCTAAGGGGTTGGGACTACTCCTGTTCTCTCACAGCCTGGCAGGACGCCAGTGGTGGGGCTTTGCTGTTGTAGCTGAGGGCCCTGGGGTCTCTCTCACTGAATCTGAGGAAGGCAGCAAAACAACTTCTTCTTGAGACAGTGATGCCATGTTGACATTCCTGTCTCCTGGGTCTCCCCTGTTACAGGGGTCTCTGTACTACCTCCTGATCCATTTCTGAAGCCCTTACCTCCTCTGTCTCAAAGTCTGATTTCTCCCCAGATGGAGCAGGGCAGGCTTCTGGCCCATGACAACATCATATTCACACACACTAGAGCATGGCTTGAACTTCAGTAATCAGGGAACATTATAAGACAACCACAACAATGATTTTAGAGTCAGATCTTCTGGAGCTGATTTGTACTATGGCACCAGCTTGGGGGGGGGGGGGGGTTTAGAGGATGGGGGTAAATATGAGGAATCTTTTTTCCCCTTCCAGTTCAAGTTTGATGGTTAGCAAAAAAAAAATTGGAAGAAATTTGACAGGAGTCAAAAACGTTTAGAGATAATTTCTGCAGTCTTTTATTGGGTCCTATACTTTCTCCAAACTGTTCATAGGGATGATTTCTTTTTTAAATATATATATATATATATTTCTTGTACATGTTGTCTCAGACATGGCGCACGTACTCCATTTTTGCTTTTGTTTATCTCTTGATTCTGATTCATTATATTTTCATGCACCAAATTTCCCCCTTAGACTATATACATTGTCCAGCATCAAATATCATGCATCAATAAATCAGCTGTATGCATTATATATGTATTATACATGTGCCTACACATGTGGAAATACTGTACACTTAAAAACAGTAAAAGATGTGTGTAAAACCAGTACAAGATATACAGCCAACTCAAACAGAACTACAAAACCAACAAGAAAAAAAATCAGGGAACAGAAACTTTGAAGAAAAATAATACAAAAGGGAATTGGGACCATTCAGCCATCGCTAGTTCTACCTGCCCTGTGATAACTGGACCCTCATGCACAAGCTATGAAATGTGTTCTTCCTTCCTTACCTTGCTTTTCCTTTCATTAGCTTGGCAATCACCAGCACGCACATGGATGTTGTCACCGCATATCCAGAAATGCTAATCCAGCATTAATATAGACATTTCTTGCACATATGGCCTACGCTACATCGATTTAGACAAGCATTCATCATGAACTAATTAAAACTCTCTTTTTCTGCTTAATTATTGGTCTCCAATGATATTAGATGAAGACAATGTATATCTCCAGAAGTTGACAGGCGTGTGCACTCTGGCAACAGTGATAGCTGTCATACACTTGGTGATTTCAATTTTCTTTCAAAATTATGCTGGAGGAAGCACTTCTACGATGCCTTGAGAAAAATAAAATTAAATACAGAGAGAGAGAGACAGTTGAGAACAGCTGCTGATATTGATTCTATGAATCTGAAACTTTTATGAAACCATAGATGGGTACTTTTGACACAGGCTTATTTCTGGAAGAATTTCAGACTTTAAGCAAACAACATCTGTTAATATTGACTTTTGAAGTGGTATAAGGGATTACATTGGAATTTTCCAAAGAATTACAATCAGCAATTGATTGAAAGGTCTGTTCTGGGAAGGAGAGTATCAAATAAACAACAGAAGGTTAGGTAAAGGTAAAGGTAAAGGTTTCCCTTGCTCGAAAGCCAGTCAAATACAACTCTAGGGATGCAGTGCTCATCTCCATTTCCAAGCCAAAGAACCAGCACTGTCCAAAGACATTTTTGTGGTCATGTGGCTGGCATGACTAGATGCCGAGGTGCATGGAGCGCTGTTACCTTCCCACCAAAGTGGTACCTATTTATCTACTTGCAATTTCTTGCTTTCGAACTGCTAGTTTGGCAGGAGCTGGGAACAGAGATGGGAGCTCACTGTGTCATGCAGCACTCGGGTCTCGAACTGCTGAACTATCAACCTTCCAGTCTGCAGTTCAGCGTCTTAACCACTTGAGCCACTGCAGCCCCCAACACTGCCTTATTTCTTTCTCCATATAGAAGATACATAGGAACAGTATCTCTGTCTTATCTGGGATTGAACGTCCCCACCTCGCCCTAAAAGAAGGAAAGGCTAAGCTAGATGCCTTCTCCTTGAACTAAGGCTGAGCTGCTGTATTGTAGGAGGGCAAAGAACATCTCTTGGGTGATGTTGATTTAGATGCCATTGCTTCCAGAAGGCTTATAGACAGAATAATTCTGCAGAAAATTCATCTCATATACTCAAATCAAAGAGAAAAAATTCCATACAGGTTCCAACTTTACCAAAGTATTGTCAACAGCAGCCTTAGAAGGGTTGATGTTTGAGACTGCCACCCCCAATTGTCATGGCCATTTGCCCTCCAGTTCCCACCCAGCCCTCCTCACCTCCTTTCACCATCCAGTCTGCTGTCCAGGACCTGGAACAGCTAATCCTCCTTCCCTCCATTTCCCTTAAGCCTCTTTAGACTGTGTGAAAAGCTGCATATGGCCAGTTGGGCTTTCCAAACTCTTATGGAGGCAGAGATGCCTTACTTCATCTTATTGCAGAGGTGGCCATGACCAATATTAAGGTTATCGAAAAGTTTGGAATATTACATAAAATCAGTGTCACAAATTCAAGAACTATAATGTTGACAGACAATTCAGAACAGTTTAGATGAAACATTTCTTTAGCAATAAGTTATTCAAGGAGCAATCCTAAGCAAATCTACTTGCATGACCCATTTCATTCAATGGGAGTCCCAGGATTCTTAGGATGGCACTGAAAACTGTGGAATTCACTGCCATTGGATGTAGTGATGGCCATGAACACAGATGACTTTAAAACAGGTTCGTCATTCCTCCCTGGCTGCCACTAGGTGTTTAGAAGGCAACATCAGGAGAAAACCATTATGCTCTTTTTTTTTGGGGGGGGGGGTGGCTCCATGGGAACTGGCTGACTACTCTGAGAAAGAGGCTGTTGGACTAGATGGATTGCTGTTCTGATGCAGAAAGGCTCATGTTCTTGTGAAAAGGTATGAGGTTCTGACTGTTCTTGTGAACAATCCTGTGTTCCTGTGAAAAAAATGTGGTTCCAGCAAGTGTTTGGAGAACACCCAAGTATTTCCATGTATTAATTTCATGTTGTCCTCCTGCCAAGATGTAAGTGGTAGTCCCCTCCATTTTATCTTCACTGTAACCCATGTGATAGGCTTCACAAAGAGAAAGTGACTGACCCAAGGTCATCCCGTCAACTGCATCACAAAATGGAGATTTCAGCCCCCTGCCCCAAATTCTGACCTGATAATCTAACCATTATACCATAGCTACAAAAGTTAGGCCCATCAAAAATGGGTATTTTATTCCAAGCCTTTATCTATGCCTTTTCATGGGTTTTCATTTGTTGCCGTTATGAGCTCTTCAATTTCATCCATTTCCATTACTGTTGGTCCAAACTAATTGCTTCTTTTTATGTCATTATACACAATTGTCACACCAATTTACACTACTTATACATTATATGCTATTTATAGGCAACAGACTCAATAATAACATTAAGAAGTATGTAAATTTAATGAGAAAAGTTCACAGTGCTGGGAAACAGACTGCTGTGCAAAAGTTAAAACTCAGGTTCAGTTTGTTCAAGGGAGAAAAATTATCTCATAAAGGGGATTTTGGAGATGCAATTGTTGGGCAGTAAAATCCAACAGCATTCTTGTCCACCTCTGAATCAGTGTAGATCTGCAAATCACAAACTATGCACCAGGACACACTTCTGTGTTGTGTGTGTGTGTGTGTGGGAGAGTGTTAATGTACCTTGTTATGTATTGGGGCTGGAACATTCCAGGACTGTTTCTACCAGAATTTGGCTGAGCTTGAAGCTCTAGAACAATAGCCCACCAGGACTCTGGAGGTGGCCAACAAGGAATTAATGGTTCTGACACTAGCCTATTGTTGGTAGTTGTTTGGGAAGTGGGTGGAGTTGCATGCTATTTAAACAGGATAAAACTTTAAAAGGTAAAACTTTTTTAAAGTCTCTTGTGAAGTCAAAGTATCCATCCACAGAGCAGGCTGTCCACTACATCTCTGCAGAGTATACCGTTCTTGCCTTCTTTCTGTAAACCTAGCATTGCCTTGAACAGGGTAAAACAGGGTAAAACAGGGTAAAACTTTAAAAGGTAAAACTTTTTAAAAGTCTCTTGTGAAGTCAAAGTATCCATCCACAGAGCAGGCTGTCCACTACATCTCTGCAGAGTATACGGTTCTTGCCTTCTTTCTGTAAACCTAGCATTGCCTTGTAAATCTGTGGTAAATATATATTTTTTGCCATATCTCTTCACCAGGCAGAACAAATTTTGAGTCCAGTGGCACCTTTAAGACCATGAAAGTTTAATTCTGGGTATAAGCTTGCATGTGCATGCACACTTCATCAGAAAGCTTATACCCAGAATAAAACTTTTTTTGGTCTTAATGTGTTACTGGACTCAAACTTCATTCTGTTGCTTTAGACCAACATGGCTACCCACCTGGATCTATCTGTCAGGTAATCCTGCCACTCTCCAGGGCAGGAGATGGGATTTACTGGGCTGGGCAAGACAACTCCACTCCTCCCTCCTCCTCCCTCTGGAATGTACACCTTTCCCTCCGCTTGCTAGCTTCACAGGGTTGTTATCTCTATTCAAGGCTACTGGTAACTTCTCACAGACATGTTTAATGTTTTTAGCTTCTTTTGCAGGTGTCATCTATTAATGCCTTCCCACTCTTTAGCCTGGGAAAGCTTTTAGGTGGGATTCATCCCGGGGCGGGGATTGGGGAACCCATGTGACAATACACTTTTGAAATCACTATATCTATCCTAACACTATTGTTCCAGTCCATTACTAACTCAACAAGTGTACCCTGAAGAAATTCCCCCAATAAAGAAAGTCTTGTTTAAGATTCTTTGTGTGGGTTCTTTGTGTGAGTTCATCCAGGAAGTCTCACACTATCTTCACTAAGCACAAATAGTGGCCTTCCTTTGAAAATGGAATCATTTTTAGGGCATGGGAATAAAATTTCCCTCTAATTTTAATTCAGAAAAGGTGCACACAAGAAATCTGAGAAACCCTGGCCTAACTGGAGCCTAAAGACACTTGGGGCTTTTTCCCACTCACATTGTGCCGGCGTTCTGCCTCCGTTTTTCCCGGTGCTGGGTGTCAATTTCACACCCTTTGCTGCGGCGCGTGTGTTAATACGTGGCTTCGCGTCATTTTCTCCGCGCATTTGGTAAACCTTTTTTTTTAGGTTTACCAAAGGCGCGGAGAAAATGGCACGAAGCCCCGTATTAACACACGCGCCGCAGCAAAGGGTGTGAAATTGACACCCAGCGCCGGGACAAACGGAGGCAGAACGCCGGCACAATGTGAGTGGGAAAAAGCCCTTGGTTTGTTCATTTTCCTGAGAGCAACAAAGATATCCAGTGGTTCTCAACTAGAGCCAGGGCCTTTTTGGCACTGGCACTGACCTGGTGGAACTCTCTGCCTGATGAGATCCGGGCCCTGTGAGAGTTAGTGCAGTTCAGCAGGGCCTATAAAACAGATGCTCCACCAGGCCTATGGTTGAGGACAATAATGGTTGCCATTGAGCCTGGCCTCCTCCATCTCTCCTTTCCCCTCATGGAGAAAGGACATAAAATGTCCTAAAACGCCATTGGGCCTGGCCCCTCCATCTCTCCTCACCCCTATGGGGAAAGGACACAGTGTCCTTAAAAAGTCATTCTGAAATAGTTAGCTTTGTTGCTGTTTTAATTGTTCTTGAAGGTTTTAATGTGAATTATAGTTGATTTATAAATGTATTATTGACATGACGTACAATGCCCTGAGCCCTACACAGGAAAGGGCAGTCTAAAAATCAAATAAATAAATAAATAGAAGTAACCTATGTATAATGGGTACTCTATTTCTGCTTGTCAATTGAACCTAGATCCTTTAGATAAAAAGCAGCAATGGAATTCAGAATATTTATTAATCATAGAATCATAGAGTTGGAAAGGACCTCCAGGGTCATCTAGTCCAATCCCCTGCACAATGCAGGAAATTCACAAATACCTCCCCCCACACTCCTAGTGACTGCTATTTCGTGCCCAGAAGATGACAAAAAATCCTCCAGGATCTCCAGCTAAACTGGTCTGGAGAAAAATTGCTTCCTGACCCCAAAGTGCTGATCAGCATTTTCCTGGGCTTGCAAGAAAGGGCCACAAGAACTAAGCATTGATGCAACCCTTCCTGTCCTCCCTCTCGTGATCTGACTGCAAAATAAATGTAAAGTTGCCATAAACTGCAGGACTGGAAAATGCAGTAAGATGGAATACATGATTTTTCCCCCATCTACAGCTCTTACTGGTCTATGTTGCTCACCTCACATGCATTATGATGGCCATGGTAAGCTGTCACTGACTTGATATATATTTCTTTACTATGTCTGGCATTTGTTCCTTGCTGCTGTGAGGGAAGCGTTTGTTTCAGTGCCAGCTCATTCGACATACTTGGCACTGATAGCACTTTTGGAATCATTTTGTACTTCCTGCGGATCTAGGAATATTCTCCGAAAGCCCTGCAATGGTAGAAAACCTTCTTTTGTGTGATGATAGGAAGTTTTGCTATATAATTACTATACAATATCCTCCAACTCTCCCAGGAGACCTAGAGAGCTAAGCCAATCATCCTAATTTACTGGCATCCTAATTTGCATAGTTTGCATATGATTTGCATGAACAGGGAGGATGCCAAATGAATGTAGCAAGCTCTTTGCATTTATAATGCCTCTCATTTCTGAAACTGCTTCTCATAACATGGAGGCAACTCTTGGAACAAATTTTATGGGACTCAGTGTCAAGCAGGGGATTTATTATTATTATTGTTATTGTTATTAACAAACAAACAAATATGTTTCCTCTTTATTTTTCATCAGGGGTAATTTTGAAAGGGAATGAAATGTTTGCAAGGGAGATAGACCTTCCGTGGCAGAACAAGCAGACAAGTGCTACATTTGCTCTGACTCACTCTTTTCCAGTCCTTTGCTGTCCCTTGAAAGTCACTCTCCCTATTTTGCTCTCTGTTTTTACCATCAAAGAACAGCCTTGTTAAGTTGTTAGTCGTATACTTGTAATAGTATACCGGACCTGGATGGCCCAGGCTAGCCTGATCTTGTCAGATCTCAGAAGGTAAGTAGGGTCAACCCTGGTTAGTATTTCGATGGGAGCCCACCAAGGACATCCGGAAGCTGCAGCTAGTGCAGAATGCAGTGGCAAGGCTGTTGTTGTGTCTTCCTGTGCAGAAACACATCCAGCCTGCCCTGAAAATGCTGCACTGGCTGCCTATAGCATGCCAGATTCAGTTCAAGGTGCTGGTACTCATCTTTAAAGCCCTTTATGGCCAGAGAGCTGCATACCTGAGGGACCACCTTTCTCCATACATCCCACAGATAGCACTGCAGGCAGGGACCCAGAACTGATTGGTCCTCCCAAACATCAAGGAGGCCAGGTTGACTACAACCAGGACAAGGGCCTTTTCGGTGAACCCCTTCCTGGTGGAACGAGCTCCCAGAGGAGATCAGGGCCCTGTGGGACTTGTTGCAGTTTTGCAGGGCCTGTAAAACAGAGTTCTTCCACCAGGCTTTTGGGGACGCCACCACTACTATCACCATTACCACCACCGTCACTGTCCCTGTGACATCAGGCAGTGCACGATGAATGAGCCCAACCTGTAGGGTCCCCCTTTTTCAGTCATAGCCTGGCCTAAACACCAAACAGTGAGCACTGTGACCAGTTGACAGGAAAGACAACAAAAGCTGGCTGGATGCGGAGGAATCCACTAGCACTTTAATATGTTTTATATTCTGTTTTAAAACTTGTATTAATGAATTTTATTGTGTATGGAATTACTATTCCACATTGTTTACATTGTTGTAAGCCGCCCTGAGCCAGCCTCTCTGGAAGGGTGGGATAAAAGTACAATAAAATCAGTCAATCAATCAATCAATCCAGGGCTGGTATGATGAGGCAGGCAATGGCAAATCACCTCTGAATGCCTCTTGTCTTGAAAACCCTATGGGGTCTCCATAAATCAGCTGAAACTTGATGGCACTTCCCACCACTACCAGTATACCTTACACATCTGGGGATTCTTCAGAGTTTCACACACCTCGCTTCGGAGCAAGCTGGGACATTGAAACAACTCTGGAGCAAGATGAGCCAAGTGGACCCTGTGGCACTGTTGGTACTGCTGTGCTGTCATGGGTGCCCACCAATCTGTTGACCTTTGATACTCACTTTTGCTTTGGTAGTTTCTTCAGCCTTGTGAAGATATGGACAAACACTGGCATCTGAGTTGTGGAACATGGAGTCACATGGGTGTCTGCATTGCCATTCTTTACTTTTGTATGGAGTCTGGGTATCCCATTGTGTCTGACATCAGTTTCTCCCTCCCTAAAGATTCAAGGCACAACAGGTCACCATGGAACTGGATGGTAAGACTGAACTTTCTATAAGTAAAGAGGGAGAAGGATTTGTGGAGAAGGAGGAGAAAACCATGAACTGGTACTGGAGAGAGCTTAACAGCTGTTATGCCACTGTTTCTTTTGTGCATACACTGACATTTCCTCTCAATAGCTTTTTAAAAAAAACAAAACAGTCTTTTTTCTGCCAGAACAAACATTCAACTGGGAATGGTTTCCCTTTAAACACTGAGGTTTCAACAAGGTCCACATAACCAAGGCTTTTTCTAGAGGGTTTTTAGGTCTGCCATTTTCACCTCCTCAGAGGGATATATGCAATATTGAATGGTCTACTTGCTTGGGCAGGCCTAGCAGTGTGTCTAGCACCACAGGGGCCCCTTGGCTTAGCTTGCTCTTGGCCACCAGCAGCCCTCCAGGGCAGCAGCTAACTGGAAACTTTCCCAGTAAGCTCAAGGCCCAGTATTCCCCTGTCCTCCTCCTTCAAGATGTCTAGAAGTCATATCCCTGATTGGAAAGCTGATCTATCTTGCCTTTAATCAACACATCATATAGAAATCTTATGCCTACTATTGGCTTGTTTTGAACTAATTGTAAAACAGTTATGTTTTTTCTATCATATTTTAAGAAAAGAGGTAGGGGGTATCCTTAGAGTTTTTAAAATAATGTATGATAATGTGTTTTGGGAGTAAATTAACAGAGAAACATATAGTAGATGGAGTAGAACCTTCAGCAATTTGCAGTGGAGGGGACACATGCTCAGACAGTAATCCTTGATATGAGATCAAAGGTGTTATAAGTTTTTCTTTTTCTTTTTGAAAACCTGGGGGTACAGAAAGAGGGAAGGGGGGAAAAAGGGTTATACAACATAATTAGATTTGTCAAAGACAATCATGTCTAGAGACCAAGTCCTATGAGGAAAGGTTGAAGGAGCTGGGTATGTTCAGCCTGGAGAGGAGACGACTGGGAGGTGATATGATAACCATCTTCAAGTACTTGAAAGGTTGTCCTATAGATGATGGTGCAGAGTTGTTTTCTGTTGCCCCAAAAGGTCAGACCAGAACCAATGGGTTGAAATTAAATCAGAAGAGTTTTCAGCTAAACGTTAGAGTGGTTCCTCAGTTGAACAGGCTTTCTTGGGCAGTGGTGGGCTCTCCTTCTTTGGAGGTGTTCAAACAGAGGCTAGATGGTCATCTGACAGCAATGCTGATTGTGTGAACTTGGGCAGATCATGAGAGGGAGGGCAGGAAGGATTGCATCAGTGCTTAGTTCTTGTGGCCCTTTCTTACACACCCAGGGAAATGCTGATTGCCACACTGGAGTCAGGAAGCAATTTTTCTCCAGGCCAGTTTGGCTGGAGATCCTGGTTTTGTTTTGTTTTGTTTCCCATCTTTTGGGTGTGGAACAGTGGTCACTGGGGGTTTGGGAGGGGGAGGTATTTGTGAATTTCCTGCATTGTCCCTTCCAATTCATTATAATTTTAAGGTATTATCTATAAAATACAACAATTCTTATTTCTGTTAAGGTAAAATTGTATTCATCATTTAAGTTTCAGACTTCATAACTAATCTGTTTGGACTACACTGGTTTCATCATTACTACACATTCAACAAAACCTATTTTTTGCTACTTCTACGTATTGATTAGATGCTTTAATAAATAAGTGTAAAAAGAAGTCTAATATATATCTCATATAGAGAACCCATTTATATTCAGGATATCACATTTGGAATGTATTTTAATTCTATTTCATTACCTTACATTTGGTAAATATATAACCGATAAACAGCAGTAATAAAGACTATTGGAAAACAAGCACTGCACTCAAACGCAAACAAAACACTTATGTGAATATAACTACTGATATATTATAACATATCATATCATTATAACATATATTATCATTATAACGTATATATTATAACATATCATATCATTATCATATTATCATTATCATTATTTTACAAGAAGCAATGAAACTTGTTAACAGAAGCTAATAAAGCCAAAAGTATAAATAACATAGCTGAATCCAGCTCAATTCCAATCCAACGAAGACTCCGGATTGTATCTTCATTTCGATTAATCTTTGTCAGAAGACTTGAAAATAGAAAGCACATTAATAAACAATTACACACTTACAAAAATATGAAACAAAAATTATAAAAATTATATGAATTTACAGGCATACCTTATATTAGATTCATAGACTACTACATGTAAATTTCACCAGATTCACTAAGGTGAAGAAACTCCATGAGCATAAATATTACATATTCACTGAGCAGAAATTGCTTCATCCTATCATTTCAAGAGAACAAAATACCAAAAAACAGTGAGTCAGAAAACACATAATACATTGCAAAATTTGCCATATTCTGCCCAGAAGCTGGATGGAGACTGCTTACAATTGACAATACAAAATGAGTAAGGACGGGCTACTGTTCCTACCATGGAACTACTCTCATATGGTCAGTATGCCTTAAGGAAAGCCTAAAAGGAGTGGTTAATATAGCAGCTCACTGATCCTGGCAATTATTGGAGGGGGACAACCCTAAAAGGCAAAGTTGTAAATATATTTCCTAATGTCTTTATAAAAAGCAGCTTAAGTCAAGAGACTGATTTAGCCCATGTGGCTGGAGAGTGTTTAAACGAAAAATCCAAAAGGCCTCCCTTTGTAAAAGCCTTTTACGGATGTCCATGGCAATATAGGAGCAGCATTTAAGGACTTCTAGGATGACAAACCTAAAATCATTCGGATCATGTTGCTGACTCAGAAAGTGTTGTACCAAAGGTGATTCTAAGCGTGCATTTCTGATGCAACACCTATGTTCAATAATGCGAGTGCGAACACTTCTAGAAGTATTCCCGACATACAAAAGACCACAAGAACATCTTAATAAATACACTACACGTTGTGTTGAACATGTTGAAACAAAGTTCAGATCATATACAAAGTTATTGTTGGGTATTGTAATCCTCTTAGTTTTCCAAACCAATGGGCAAACAACACATCTTCCACAAGGGAAGTGACCATTAGGGACTGAAGTGCTTGGAGTCTCCCTTGATAAGGCATCTGTGTGAACTAAAGAATCACGAATTGACCTAGTTCTTCTAAAGCCAATAAAGGGTGGAAGTTGGCATCCAGGAATATGTTCTATAAGATGCCAATGTTGTTTAATAATTGTATGAATCTGGGAAGACATAGGTGTGAAGTCAAAAGCACAGGCAAGCCTGTTCTCTGCAGAACGGTGTGCTGTCTCTTTAAAAAGCTCAGAGCGAGGAAAGCTGTCAGCTCTGTGTCTAGCATGTGTAAGGACCCTGTTAGGGTATCCCCAAGTGGTAAATTGCTGAGTCAAAGCATCAGCATTCCTGTGGTAATGTTCATCCAAAGAAGAGTTACGTTTAATCCTTAAATACTGCCCATAGGGGAGATTATCTCTATTGTGATGAGATAAGAAATGCAAGAAGGAGTTCTTGTCAGAGACTTTAGAAAACGGCTTAACAGCCAAAGTAAAATCAGGTAGAATGAATACAGTGGTATCCAGGAAGTCAATATGACTGGGACTACTCTTGTGAGTAAAATGAATTGTTGGGTGCAGAGAGTTAAGCCAGGAAATAAATGCTGAAATATTAATACTGTCACATAAAAAGAACAAATCATCAATAAATCTTTTGTAGACACGGATGTTGGCAAAAAAGTTGTTGTTATCAGGATCATTAATCCATTTATTCTCAAAATGGGACATAAAAAGGTTAGCTACACTGGGAGCAAAAGCTGAACCCATGGCTACACCCCTAATCTGTTGAAAAAAATCATCCTTAAACCTGAAAAAACTGTGGTCAAAAATAATGTCAATTAGGTCAAGAAGAAAATGAGTGGGGGGGGGGGGAGAGAGTCTGCCTTTGAGAAAGGGCGTCGGCTAATATCAGCCTGGCCTCATCATGTGGGATATTAGAATACAGGGAGGAAACATCCATAGTGACTAGCAAGGTATCATTAGAAACCTTCAAACCTTCTGTCTGTGAGATGAAATGTTTAGTGTCCTTCACATAGGAAGATGTTAAGGGGACAAATGGTTGTAGAAAAAAATCAATATACTTAGAGAGAGGTTCAAAAAGGGAGTTGGAGCCTGAGACTATTGGACAGCCGGGAGGGGGAAAAACCAGCCTTGTGAATTTTAGGGAGCGTGTAAAAAATTGGGACTCTGGATTACATTGGCACATGCGCAAACTGGCAAAACGCTGCGTTCACACTGCTGCCTCCGCTTGCCTCCCGCCTTCTTCCGGTTCACACTGTTTGGAAGCGGGAGGCAAGCGCAAGACGGCCCCTGGACACCGGTTTCTCCCGCTGTCCTGTTAAAGCGGATGGAAAGCGAGTGGGAGATGGGTAAGTGCAAAACGGAGCCGACGGACAGATGCGCATGTCTGAACGCGCTCCCTTCTTCCACTTCCAACACAGGGCTGTCCCGCTTTACATTGCCAGTCTGTCCTCAGCCATAGCTTCATTTCTGATGCTCTCCCTAGTCCATGTTCTGTTTCTAGGACAGAACAAAATGTCAGGGGGAGAGTGGCTTGGGATATTTTTCATTAATCAAAAGTACCTCTCATTAGAGAGAAGGTTTGTGATGACCCTTGCCTTATAACTGAGTCCATCTTACTCAGCAGCATCTATTCTGATTGGCAGCCCCTCTTCAAAGTCTCATGCACACTTGGATTTGAATTATCCATCAACTAGAATCTTTTAACCGGAAATGCTGTGGCTTGCGTTTGGGATTTTCTACCTGCAAAAATATATGCTTTACTACTAGTTCCATCCCATTTTCCAGTTCCTTAGATTGGTGGTGCCCTTCAGGCTCACAGATTTCTCCATTTTCCCTGTCCATCTTCTTTCCCTCTTATGTTTGGTCAGCCTTCTTGCCCTCTCCTGCTTTCAGTACTGTGTCAGGGTTAGTGACCAGAAGGACAAAGTAAAGTTATGGCTTCACTTCTGGTGTTCTTCCTTGTCCATGTTCTGTTTCTAGGGCTGAGGACAGACTGGCAATCTAAAGCGGGGCAGGCACGCTTCGCAAACGGAGGAAAGGAGCACGTTCAGACATGCGCATCTGTCCGTCGGCTCCGTTGCGTACTTACCCGTCTCCCAGTCACTTTCCTTCCGCTTTACCCGGACACCGGTTTTACCCGGTGTTCAGGGGCCTTCCTCCGCATGCCTCCTGCTTCCAAACAGTGTGAACTGGAAGAAGCGGGAGGCATCCGGAGGAAGTGTGAACGCACCGGCAAAAAGTTATGCGCATGTGCGCATGTGCGCATGTGCGCACGTGCGAAAAACATCAAACGAAAACAAAAAAGCGCCGTGGCGCGCACGAGCCGCGCGCGCTGGCTATGCGGCAGTCTGAACGCTCCATGGCAGTCTGAACGCTCCGTATCGCCGCTGATCCGCATTGCTCTGGCCAGTGTGAACGGCCAGCTCCGTGGGTTGTTTTCTCCCGCTCCAGTTCCCTCCGCTTTGCCTCCGCTTTAGATTGCCAGTCTGTCCTCAGCCTAGGACAGAGCAAAATTTGCTACAAACAGCTAACCAGTACAGAGCAACATCCTAGGGAATAAAATGTTCTTTTTTAAGTCCTAGAGCAGACCTTTTTGTGACATTTTGGGGGGTCTTCTAGACAATGAGCTACTGATAGACCAAGGCTGCATTCACACACACTAAAATAATCCACTTTCAATCCACTTTCAGGGCACTTTCTAACTGGGTTTTACTGGGTGAACTGGCAAAATCGAGTTAGAAAGTGGGTTGAAAGTGGATTATTTAGTGTGTGTGATCACAGCCCAAGACTCAGAAGTATATAATTTTGGATGGAAGATACCCATATTTGAATGAAGAACTTCTTTCATTTTTTGTTTAAATTTAATGCCTTTTTCATTGAGAAGTTGCTTGTGGCTGTCTTTTCTGAATAACTTTTAAGTGTTTTTTTTAAAGATACATTTATTATTCCAAGCATATATTCACAATGCAGTGTCTTGCCAGTTAACAACATACATACAGTGTTTACTTTAAAGCCAATGCATTTGAGCCCTGTGAGAACTTGATCCAAGTCCAATTTTTTTTTAAAAGGCAAGATTAATGCTGTTTAGTTGGTGTAAAAGTATTTCATTGCCTTTAATTACATTTGTCTAGACATTTATGGGATGTAACAGAGTTGTTGGAAATGTAGGACATCAAACTGTGGAGCATACTCCATATTTAAGGACCTCCTTTTGGCTCAAGAACAATGTAGAGGGTTTTTTTTGGGGGGGGGGGTGGTTAACACAACTTCTGAGGCTACACCGAAAACATCGTTTCTCTTGTCAAAGCCTTTATTCTGGACAAAAGCTTTCATTTAAACAGATGTATAAAAATTCTCCTCTGAAAAGCAGTTGAAAGCTTCAGAGGGAATACAAAACATATGTGTCAAATGATCCTTGCTTAATTTGAACAGTGGTTTGTGGATTTCCTTCCCCCCTTCCTAAAGCAAAGAGGAAGAAAACAATCACATAGAAATCACACAAAAAATGCATTTCTAGCTGAGCCAAAGTTCCATTAAAAAAAAAAAAGCCTTGAAATACACATTGCTTAAGGACTCAGAAATGAAGGCACAAGACTCAAAATGTTGGTACAGCTAAGGCCTTACTTATTACGTGACCTGTTCAGTCCTGAAGCAAAGACTTATTTTCAGGGAAGGTTACCTTAATTGTGGGGGCAGCCTGGCAGGCTAAAAGCATATGGGCAAACCTTTCTTCAGCACCATATCAACGCCATTGCTCTCTGAGTGGTTCTGAGCCTCATCACCACGACCACCCTGCCAGCTGGCAAGAGTGGTTGCCAACTGGAATAACCAGACTTCATTCTTGAATCCTTGAGATGTCTGCTGATTTATCCTTAGTTCACATGGAGCAGTAGACCCACACAGTTCCTGCCTTCTCTAGTTAGAGCCTAACCAATTCCCACTTAATCCAGCTTCAGTTTATGAACCCATCCATTCCACATTCAAATAAGGATTATCAAAGCAAAAATAAAATAAAATCACACAGACCTTCACATCCAGTCAGGTGCACAGACATCCAAGGTGAGGGCAGTTATGAAGCAGAATGTCTAGGGGACGACTTGAATGCCCCCTTGAGTGTTCAAACTCTGCTACTTTTTATTTATTTATTGTCTCAGTGAATAACACCAGGGGTCATTTCGTAGAAAAAGAGGTGCAGGAGCTCATTAGCATAACTCATTAGCAAAACTTATTTGCATATGCTAAACCACCTAACATCACCAAAGTATGTCAGAAGGCAAGAGACAGAGAGAGAGAGAGAGAGAGAGAGAGAGAGAGAGAGAGAAAGAAAGAAAGAAAGAAAGAAAGAAAGAAAGAGCTGGCAGAGAGGGGACAATCACTAATCCAAGCCTCAGAAATGCCACTATTCCGGGAGGATAGCTTCAGTGGTGGCTGAAGCCTTCAGAAGGCTGGTTGGGGGAACAAGGATCTTTCCAGGGGACAGGGTCATTTTGCTGCAGCCATGACACAAGCAGGCATTCCCCCACGGG
Source organism: Lepidodactylus listeri (assembly GCA_029233225.1). Taxonomy (NCBI): domain Eukaryota; kingdom Metazoa; phylum Chordata; class Lepidosauria; order Squamata; family Gekkonidae; genus Lepidodactylus; species Lepidodactylus listeri. The sequence continues at coordinate 45,655,325 of JARCFY010000013.1, forward strand.
AGGGGGGGGGGGCTGAGCTCCGCCAAGCTCCTGCTCAAAATGACCCTTGAATAACAGTCTGACCGCTTCCAGAAATGGAAGTGAGTAGGTGTGATAAACTCAGTCTGTGATAGGTCATTACTTGGGGGAAGAGCTGTCCATACTGAGTTGGCAACCAGCAAGCCCAGACTTTGTAAGACCACAGGCCCTGTGATAGGCTCCTTGAGACATGTCAGGGGATCTCAGACCAAGAAGGAAAAGGCAATCCAGAAGGCACTGGCTCATTATGCTTGCTTCAGCAACTTGCCCTGGAATGCAGTTGGTAAAGAGCTGAGAACAGACTGGTAGATCTAATCTGAGTCCTACTGTTATACTCTAAAATATTCAAGGTTAAATCCTGCCCCCCCAAACCCCAAACAAACAAACAAAAAACACAAAATCAGATAATTTGTTGTGATTCTAGTAATCAAAACAATGGGATTCATGCAAATCAAATAGTAATCTCCCACATGTTTTTTTTTTTTGGTGTGTGTGTGTGTGTGTGTGAAACACAACTACACAATGGCTGTGGTCAGACACACTAAATAATCCACTTTCAGTGCACTTTCTAACTGGACTTTTACTGTGTGAACTAGCAAAATCCAGTTGGAAGGTGCATTTAATGTGGATTGAAAGTGGATTATTTAGTTTGTGTGACTGCAGCCAATAATGAGAGGAAAAATCTTCAGCTTGCTGGCAGGTTCTTAGCTGGAGTCTCCCACTTTTTCCAGTTAATGATCATTTGGGAGAGCCACATACCAAAGCCTCACAGAAGCCATATTGTCTGGTTTGGGAGTCTGCCCTCCAGGAAGCATCTCCTGGTTGTGATCTGGAACTAAAGGAGTAAGAGAAGGAGGTGCTATATAGAACAGTACATATAACCATCTAAAACAAACAGTTCAATTTAATTTTCAATGTGCAATAAGGGCCAGGAATTTCAGATTTTAAGGGCTGCTGTTATAAACAAATGCCTTATCCTGCAACCCTGAGAAGCTATAACTCTACCACACACTGAAAATTGGACGGAAGAGCTATTAGATTCAGCAGTGAAGAAAAATTGCATTTAATAGCTTTGGTGCAGGCATGAAATACAATGGCATGTTTAGAGCATTATGCAATGTAATATAAAACTCATATTACATTTTTGACTAAGTTTCACCCCCACACCATGCGTCTTTCTTTCTTTCTTTTTCTTGTTTGATTTTTTTAAAAAAATATGTCCATCCATTTTCTCCTGCCTCCCTTATTTTTTCTTCGCTTTGGTAGGGCTAGGAAAGAGTGTGGGTCAATGAGAGGAAAAGGTTGTTCAATAGTGTTAGATGATATATATATATATATATTTTAAAAAAAACAGCAATAAACAAACAAAAAATACACAATAATCCCTCCACTAACCCCCCCCCCCCCCCCAAGTGCCTACAGCCTGTATCCATGAACAGCCCTGGCAAATAAAACAAGCCTTAGAGTACCCCCTAAACAGCACCCCTTTTTATTCTCAGGGAGAGCACTGCACATGAAGTTGCCTTACACTGAATCAGACCATTGGTCCATCAGTATTGACATTGCCTACTCATACTGGCAGTGGCTCTCCAAGGTCTCAGTTCGAAGTCTTTCACATCACCCACCACCAGATCTTTTTAGCTGGAGATGCCAAGGACCATATTCCATATAGTGGCAACTGTGATGGAAAAAGCACAAGCTTTAGTCAATATGATGTGGGGCACTCTAATCAATCCCACTCTCCTCTGCATATTAATCAGCCATGCACAGAACCCTTTCTGCATTTCAGAACACATGGGACTGTTCATCAAGAGCGCCTGCATTTCTGGCTAGCTCATTGCTTCACCTTTCTTCAGCAGGCATTAGACCTGAGAATATGACTGGTACAAACTCTGCAACAAATGGAAACAGGCATGTATGCAAGGAGAGCAGTGAAATCATTAAGGTCCCATGTTAAGACCATTAGACAGAGACGAACCAAACCAATCAGCCTGCATTTGTCGTGGGTAAGGTGCCCTAGCAACCAAAAATGTTCTAATCTTGGCTGCTCAATATTGCATGAAATACCTGAAAGAACTACTCTTAGAACTGCATTAAAGAAATTGTTTCTAAAATAGGCTGGGTAGGAACTCAGACATTGTCTCATTCTAAAAAAAAATGTACTTTTGATGCCTTCTTTTCACCGTACTTTGAAAATCCTAGTTGAACACAATTCACAATAATCTCCCCTTTTTCACACTGTAAATTATCTAGATTTTCTACACAATTATCTAGATTTTCTATACTCTGATGGTCAGCAGTATTGCTCTTGTTGTTATTAACATTATTAGAAATATTGTCATGGGTACACTTACTGTCAAGAATCAGAATGCTGCCAGAACTGAGCTCCCAGGTGCCTGGCAAAGCCGTGGCTCCTGGGGGCTTCTTTGCCGCCTCGCCGGATGCGAGGCAGCAACCAGCGCGCTATCGCACGTCTCGGAGCAGGCAGGGGCGGGGCTTGCTCTATAAGAGTCTGCGCCCCGCTCCCGCCTTGGCCGTTGCTCCGCGTGCTCGCCCACCTGCCCGCCCTGGTTGCAGTGTAGGATTCGACTGGTCACCATTTGGGGCCGGGTAGGAATTTTTGCACCCTACCTTATTTGGCAAAGTTTGGTTGGGGTGTTTTTTTTGCCTACCTTACACTGCGCTCTGTGATTTAGGGGCTTAGTCGGTGGTCGGGTTCTTAATTAGTCTGGTCACTTGGCAGGTTGTGCAAGCAAGAAAATGGAACCGGTGAGCGCCTCAGAGCATATCCCTTTTGGGAACAGGTGATCTTCAGGATCTGCCCTAGGGCCTTGCGGTCTGGGGTGGTGAATGGGGATCGCCTCTGGGAACCTCTCAGGCTAGGCTCCTCCCTGTTGGTCTGTGCAGCTGCAGGCGTAGGCGCTCCTGGGGGGGGAGTGCCAGCATGCTGGGCTGCCGGTTATGAGCCAGAAGTATCTGGCTTCAGACCAGAGCTAGGTGTCCTGCCCTTATCAAGGGCAAGGAGGCCGTGTCAGGGAGTGACGCCTGCCTTGCCTGTTCCAGAGCTTGCTTAGTTTTGCCCATTGCTGCAATGTTCTGTTTAAATAGTTAATAAAGTGGCCCTTGTTTAACTCCAAACTGTTGTCTGTCTCGTTATTCCGGCTGGGGTGGCAACTGAGCTTACAAATGTCAACAGATTTAGAAAGGTGTGACTATGGCAGTTAAGAAACCACTGTTAGAAGAAGAAGAAGAGAAGAGATTGGATTTATATCCCGTCCTTCACTCACTTGGAGTCTCAGAGTGGCTTACAAACTCCTTTCCCTTCCCCTCCCCACAACAGACACCCTCTGAGGTAGGTGGGGATGAGAGAGCTCTGAGACAACTGTCCTTGAGAGAACAGCTGGTACAGAGCTATGGCTTGCCCAAGGTCATCCAGCAGGTGCAAGTGGAGGAGTGGGGAATCAAACCCGGTTCTCCCAGATTAGAGTCCGCACACTTAACCACTACACCATACTGGTTAGGAAGTCTCAGTTAATTTGGCAGATAAGAAGTCACAGTTGGTGACTTGTTAATGTTTGAGGCTTTGTCCTTTCTATACATTTATCTGAATACAATGAGTATCTGCATAAATAGGACTTGTCTACACATCATACACTGAGGAAAGGTAAAAAAGATACAGTGAAATCTAGTATAGCTTTCCTTCTACTGGGCGTGCCTTTGAAAACAGATTAGGGGTATGCCGGAGGGAGGGGAGAGATTAGAGCAGCAGTCCTGTATGTGAAGCCAATTGTCACTTGAGATGAGGGGCCTAGCTGGTTGACCTTTCCACATGCTTTCTCATGGGTATCCCCTGTTTTGTGAAACAGACATCAGCAGGAGCTACAGAAGTCCCTATCTTTAAAGGATTTTCACAACAGATTTTGTTTTGAAGGGCTTTTTGTAAAGCTATTGGCAGCAACTATGTGCTTGTTTCTCTTAATGCTTCTTTAATATTGTTTCTTTTGTAGCATTATGCTTTTGTTCTGTATTTCAGATTATTATTGTGTTTTTGTGATATTATTATTGTACTGCATTTCTGCTGCACTGGCCCAAGAACGCTTGAGCTGAAATCTGCAACAGAAATATTTTACATAAACCAACAAGCAAATAGTTTAAAAATTAGGCCTTAAAAAGTGGTTCATGACTGGGCTTTTTCGTATTTGTGGAGCAGGATTTTTGTCTGAACAGACAATTTCATATTGTTGGGAGTTTTTGGAGTGTAAACCAGAGTTCATGTTAAAAGGTATGTTTTCAATAGACTTAATTCTTGAAAGAATCTGGTGGTTTCCTTGGCCACCAATCTCCAGTTGGGTTGGTCCCATGGGGATGTTCATCCCCAAATAATATGATAGGAACCAACTTAAGATTGTTCTTCATATATTGGTAAGAACATGGACAGGAGAGAAAGCCTAGCTGGCTGATTGATTTTTTTTTTTTTTAAAGATTTTTATTGATTTTATCTATTTCTACTACTACATCGCTACTTTTCTAAGCTATATTTACCTTATACAGAGTGTGCTTTAACATTTGCTTAATATTACCTTACCATTAATACATATGAAGCATTTTAAACCTTGGTTAATATTCAATTAAGATTGTTACTGATGATATATGAAAAATAAAAAAGCTGTTTGACAGACATGTTCTTTTGAAGGAATGCTTAATTATACAAATTAGATATAATATATAAGTGCGATTTCAAAAAACATTTCAGCCCTTATTTCTTCTTTCGTCCTCTTCTTGTCTTAACAGTCTCTTCTTGTACCTTTGGAGCTGCTGCTCCTTTTTCCGAGTCAGAAATTTCTTCTTCGCTCTTTGAGCTATCAAATCCATACATACTTTCTTGCGATGCCAGCGAACCATCTGAGTCTCTCTCTTTTCTCTTTTCTTTGCTTTTTTCCAAAAAACTTTTTGCCTGTTGAACAGAGTCAATCTTGTATTTTTTGTCTTTGATGCTGAAGCTCAGTCCTTCCGGAACATTCCACCTATAGATAATAGATTCAGACTGTAGCCAAGATGTCAGTTTTCCATAGGCTTTCCTTCTTTTCCTTATTTCAAATGGGATATCTTTCATCACTTTAACTTCTTTTCCTTTGATCTTCAGAACCGCTTTATTTGTGGTCCTAAGCACCACATCTCTTGTTGACTTTTTGGAGAACCTTATCTGAATCTCACCAGGCAGGCTTTTCTTTTTAGTATAGTCTGGATAGGTTCTGTAAACCATATCCATATCGCTTTTTATTTCCGCTGCTTTTAAGCCCGTCACTGGTTCAAGCGCTTCACTTAACAGATTTTTAAGGTCTTCTCCTTTATCCTCTGGTACATTCTGAAGTCTTAGGAAAAAATTTGACCTTTCCATCTGTAGTTTCAAAAGCTGATCAGAGTGGAAGGCCTTTTCTTTCTCCGCTTTTTGTAGCCTTGAATCATGATTTTTTACTGAAGTCTTAACTTCCAGAAGTTCTCGCTGCAGCTTCTCTGTAGTTTTATTCGACTCCTTCAGGTCCAGCTGCATCTTGTCAATCTTGACGTTGAGAGCTGTCATTTGGTCCACTAGAGGTTGCAATAATGAGGAGAACACAGTGCTCATCTCTGTGGTATCAACCTTTGAACTTGGAGCTGTACTTCCTAATTTGGGGGAAGGTTTCGGTTTCCCCGCCATTGTTGAGGCTGCGCTTCTTTGTTGATAGTTAGATAAGATGGACGAAAGAAGCAAATTCTACGACTGCGCTTATATCTTTTTAAAGTTCATATCCTCTAAAGAGCGATGCCGCCATCTAGCAAGCCGAACATGCGTTTTTTCATGCAGTAACACCACGTAAAGAGTCCCGTAAGTACGCCAGTCTCGAGGGGGGGGGGGTTTGCTCCACCCGCCTTTCCTGCTGTGTTCTGTTTATTTTTACTTCAGACTCACGTTTTCTCCGTGCGTAACTATAAGTTCCAGCTTCAAAGCTTCGCACTCTCTGCTGCTTCTCGGTTTTGCGCTTTTAGCCATACGGCTCCCATGGACGGGGGAACCTATGGGGGTGATGAAAGGGGACCTCGATCCCTCGATCGCCACCGTAGGGAGAGATCCCCTTCGTGCCACCCCAGGCAGAGCCCCTTCACTAGGGTCTCTGGGGGCTCGGCACCAGTCCGAAGCCCCTTCTTCCCGCCGGGTACGGATCGCGCTCCCCGCAGATGCGGAGGAGCGCGTCCGCCATGGTCGCAAGTCTTGCCGGAAGTCCTGGCTGATTGATTTTTAAACAGTTCATTCATTGTAAAGCAAACAGAGATGAAATCTATAAAAAAAAAACAAGACAAATTGGGGGAGAACAAGGAGGTGTCAAATGTACATCAAAGCATTTTGCATAGGGAGGAATCAACTAGAAGTTTTGACAAGTCCACCTATTTGAACATCTTAAAATAAAAAGCAGAATAGTCTCAAATCCTAATCAAAAGATTTCTTGGACTGAGTAGTAAGGAGAGTATGTATTATGCATTAGGTAGTTATAATTAATTCTATAGATAGTAACTTCAGTGTGCAACATTTTTAAAAATCTTTTTTCATCCATCCACACATCTTGTGAGATAGGCCATTTTCTATACATTATTTTTCGGAAGGGCAAATTGAAGTTGACAGCTAGTTACTCAAGTCCAGCCAATGAATCAGACTGCCATTTGAAGTGTTGCTGCATGCCATCCCTTCTCTCATCTGATGACTAAAACAGTATGAGACTATGGAATATTCATAAACATTATGGGAGGGAAGGATCTGTAGTAAAATGCTGGTCAACAAGCTTAGCTATTTATATAGGAGGCTCAGGAAGCAACAAAAAATAAGTCTCAAATTCACTTTCTGCTCTAAGAATCTTAGGTAGAGATTCCTTTATTGTTCCAAAATTTCGCATTGCTGCTGCCATTAATTTTGGTTTAAACTAGAGCCTTTCTAAAAATGGGCAACATACCACAGCTTTCAGTACTTAAGTTCATTTTCCTATTTTTGCCTCTACTGTGTACAGTGCTAAGCATCACACAAGAATAGCAAGGTTACTTTTTTGTGGTGTTTGTCAGCACTCATATATACATCAATAACTCTGAAGAGGAGGAAGAGGAGATCGGATTTATATCAGAGCAGTTTACAATCTTCTTCCCTTCCTCTCCCCATAACAGTCACCCTGTGAGGTTGGTGGAACTTAGAGAGCTCTTTGAGAACTATTATTATTGTATTTTATCTGATGTATTTTAACTGTTTGTAATTGTTTGTATATTGTATTGATGGAACCCGCCCTGAGTCTGCTATGCGGGGAGAGTGAAATACAAATCTAATAAAACATTTTTTTGGGGGAAAAAAAACCCCTGTGTGCCAGTTCCATCTCCTTGCCTCCAGTTCCATCTCTTGGTTGCCAGTTTTTGTTGATGCTCCCAGGGGCACTGCTTCAGAAGAGACCGGACTGAGCCTGCCTGCAGAGTGCAGGACACCCATCCCTCTAAAGGGGTTTGAAGGCAACAGATTTTGATGGTAGGAAAAATAACAGCTGCATCATACAGGCTGACCAATGGGCATGCAGGAAGAAGAAGAAGAGGAGGAGGAGGAGATTTGATTTATACCCCACCCTTCACTCAAAGTCTCAGAGCGGCTTACAATCCCCTTCCCTTCCCCTCCCCATAACAGACACCTTGTGAGGTAGGTGAGGTTGAGAGAGCTCTTTCAAGAACTGCTCTAGAGAGAACAGCTTTGAGAGAACTGTGGCTTGCCCAAGCTCTCCCAGCAGCTGCATATAGAGGAGTGGGGAATCGTGCGTTCTCCTAGATTAGAGTCTGCATTCCTAACTACTATGCCAAACTGAGATTGAAAGGGGTGGCAAACTGTCCATGTGAATTACTCTGTGCACAATTTGGATTTTTTTTTTAAAAAGAATAAAGGATGGCTTCTTTTTTCCCCCTCCCATCTTTTGAAACAAGGCTGGGTGATCAGAACTCCAAAATCTGGGAAGAGGAGGAGGAGGAGGAGATTTTATTTATACCGTGCCCTTCACTCAGAGTGGCTCCCCTTCCCTTCCCTTCCCCACAACAGACAACTTGTGAGGTAGGTGGGGCTGAGAGAGCTCCTTGAGAGAACAGCTTTGACAGAACTGTGGCTTGCCCAAGGTTATCTAGCAGCTGTGTGTGGAGGAGTGGGGAATCAAACCGGGTTCTCCCAGATTAGAGTCCACACACTCAACCACTACACCAAACTGCACCAACCCACTTCCCCAACTGCCCTTTTTGCTCAGAGCTTTCCTTCCCATTTGGCAGGGTAGGATTAGCTGGTTTCTTTGGGTCTGAGCAGAGGTGTTTGGGGTTCTTCTCTGACTGGCTGAGAATGAAGCCTTGTTTTGCTTTGGTTGCTCCATGTTGTAGCTTTAGGGTAAGATTAATTTAAGGTCGCCACTTACCCTCTGCCAATCAATGTTTTTAGTGTAGAGATATATGGGATTGTCTCAACATTATGTAATGCAGGCCCAACAACCCTAGGGTTAATTGAATAATAGGACTGAACCTTTGGGATTGGTTAGGCCCTAACCAGAGTGATAGTAATTGTGCTGTTCATGTGAGGTTAGCAAGGATTCTAAGGCAGGGCTGTCGAACTCATTTGTTATGAGGACTGGATCTGACACAAATGTCACTTTGTTCTGCCAGGCTATGCATACCATAAAATGTAACACATGGCCTGACCCAACAAAGTGGCATTTATGTCAGATCCAGCCCTCATAACAAACGAGTTTGACACCCCTGCTCTAAGGCATTCAAGTAGGTTTGCCAGGTATTACCTTTGTCTCAGTAGGGGGCTCCAGCCTGGTTCTGGGGTTTTCTTGTGCACACGCTTTGTGCGCGCCCTGTGTTGATGTCACACAGAACTGATGTCATCATGCCGGGCATGTTGTTCAGGTGACCCTCTAGCATTTGGTTAAAAACTCTGGGTGATGTCATCACACCAGGCATGCCCCAATGGGGCTCTTTGGGGGCGGGGCTCCCCCACTGGCCAGCTGGTCAGCAGCAGATTGGGGGCCCTACAAGTGGGAAAAACCCTGCTCCCATCAGGAGGGTGGCAACCCTACATCCAAGAATGGGGGGTGAAGACACTCAAGTCAGCAGTAAGTGGATGAATGGCCCCAGTGGGTTTGGGGAGGATTAATTCTGGCGCTGTACATCATCACTTGAATCTTTCCCCTGAATAGTGTGAAGTGAAGGGGTTGATGGCTACAGCAGTCTTTTGTAACTGATTGTCCTGTATGGAAAAGCTAATCTTATTGTGTTAATTGCTATTGTTGGGCACTGCCTCTTTAAGGGCAAATCTATTCCCGTCCTCTGAAGTAGTTTGACTGCTGTCTTTTCCTACACTCATTTCACAGTGGTTTCAAATTATACTCCCTGGGTCTGAAGAGCAGTAAGCAACAGCTTGACTACAAGAGGGCAATTAACGAATATAGATGGTGATTTTTAAACTAGAACAAGTATGGTTGAAACTAGGAAGAGGTATAGACAGGATTTTTTTGAAACTAGAATGATTCCGGCGGGAAAGTCAGATGTAGATTTGACCTAAGAGGCTATCCCAGTAGGCCTCAGAGCAAGCAGGGGAGTAGGAGGGACTCAGTGCTTCTCTCAGTCTCCCTGCAGGAGTGCGGTGCCTACTAAGAATCTGCAGAATCAGACCAGAGCAGCTTAGTCAAGTAGTGTTATTTCTTATTCCAATAGCCAGGGCTCATTTCGTAGCAGGAGCTCCTTTGCATATTAGACCACACGCCCCTAATGTAGCCAATCCTCCAGGAACTTACAGAGCACTTCTTACAGGGGCTACTGTAAACTCTTGGAGGATTGGCTACAACAGGAGTGTGTGGCCTAATATGCAAAGGAGCTCCTGCTACGAAATGAGCCCTGCCAATAGCCAAGTTATCTGCCCTACAGTTACTGTTAATAAAGAGGCCTTCAGCCGAATGGAACTGGGTGTTTGTTGTTTACTCCACTACACAAAAGCTACAGTGTAATAATAGTGCAGTATATGTGGATACAACCTGACAGATGTATCAACAGAAATCATGATGTGACTCCACAGGTTGAGTGTAAGGTTCTCGGAGGCTACAAAAACCTCTTGTCATAAATGTAAGGATGAGTCACAGGCTTACAACAAAGCGGGATATGCTTGAGCAGTTATCACAGCCCATAAACTTTCAATGTGCCGTTTTCTTCATTATGTCCCTGTGAATAATTATAGAAGCATTTAATGAGTGCTCAGTAAATAGCATTACTGGACCAATGAGATCACAAATAGCAACAGCTGCTTTCTTTGTCGGGTAGCAGACAAAATGCAGTTTATTTGGAATGGGAGGGGGTCTATTCCAAATGCAGTGATGATTTTCCTTTGTAGCTATTCGACTTGCTATAATTCTTCTCTGAGGCTGGAAGTGAGTCATGCCACCCCTTGTAGAGCCTACTGGTCATACAGGGGCACTAAAAGACAATGCTGAGCTAGTATATGAATTTCCTTAGTCACTGGGCTGTTGGTATCATTCCCTCAGGTCCCATTTTTCTTCTGCAATTGCGCTACAAGCAGGATGGCACCAAGACATTTAAAGCCTCAGTGGAGAACACCCCAAAGTCTATTAAATCTTACAATAACAAGTCCCCAGATGAATGCAATTAATGCACAAAGATTTACTGACAGTACATGTGGATGCCTTCAAAGGTAGTCTTACAGCAGGCAGTAAAGAGAAACAAACAATGAACACAGAAGGCAAGATCTGAATGCGTGGACCACCCAAAATGTCAAGGCTTTCATCGTTGAGGCATTTATTGTGTCTTCCACAAGACAGGTTTAAGCAAAGGATAAGCAATCGTTTAAAATGCCCCCTCCACAGCAAACTTCACATTAGGAGGGATTGGTATGCCTGGATAAACATGACAATCACTTGAAGGGTTACCCAAAGAGGTGGTCTCCTAATTAATTGGGGGAAATTAGGTTAAAGGAGACAGGCGAGAGGCAGGTAACTGGGATCTCCACCAACGTTTACGGTGATTTTTCCCTTAGAGAACTCTCGAAATAAGCAGGCCGATGTTCAACCAGTAAGGCTTTTTATAAAGAGAAATAGAAAAAAGCAAAATACACACAGACAAAACACACTTGAAGCACACACACAAGCTAGCTAATTGGAAATAAAGAGCAGAGGGGGTGCAGGCAATTCAGCAAAGGTGATACTTACCAGTCTGGAAGACTGAGATCTGCAGAGGCAACAGAAGTGTTTCATGAAGAAAAGGAGGAGACCCACATGCAAGGGGGGTGAGGTATGGCATCCAGAACACACACACATACACACTACTATGGAACAGTGTGCTTATAATCAGAGGTCCGTTGGGGCCGGGGCATGCCAGGGCGCTGCTCCAGGAGAGAGGAGCGTGGGGGGCGGGTACATAACCAAGCCCCGCCCCCTGCTACCAGCAGCCCTCAATGAGCCACAAGGAGGCAGAAGGTAAGTTTCTGCCGCCTCTCTTGGACCCAGCGCCGGGCCTCAGAGAGGCCTGCCGAGGCTGGGGAAAAAACCCCGCCGCTCACTTTTCCCGTCCTGCGCTCCCTCTAACCTGTGGAGTCTTGTGAGCAAAAATTCACTTTGTGAGCTACTGGCATTAAAGTTGTGAGCGAGCAGTTTGGCTGCTGCATAAATTAGTTTGCTCTGGAGGTGTCCTTCCTGAGGAAAGCCCCCCCCCCCCCGGCTCACTTTTCCCATCCTGCCTTCCTCCACAGAACAACCCCAGTTTTCCTCGGTGGTCTCCCATTCAAATACTAACCACAGCTGACCCTGTTCATTTCCCAGATTCTGGCAGGATCAGACTAGGCTAAGCCATCAGGCTACTACTGCTTCTTTACTTTTTGCTGTTTTCTGCTCGTTGTACCTACTTTTTTTTCCCATATGCATTTCTCAATATTATTTCTGCATCAATAGATCAGAATTATACATTGCCCCCTGGAGCTGAACTGAAGATGCCAAACTCTCTTGAATGGTTAAATTAGGGCTTTATTAATTGCCATGAATGCACATCATGCCAAACACTTCCCTCGCATACATTTTGGCTTAGCCTCTCTTATCAGATAGCCACACTGTGTCACCCCTGTCTCTGTTACACCGTGGCCCACTCCGCTGAGTCGGTCATCACAGTGTATCAGATTCTTTTCAAGACTTTAATGTCAAGTCCAGCCATTCATAAAATAGCTATACTGATTATTGATCAAATCTCTTTATAACCCAATACCACACTATTCCGGCAACAGAAAGTCATCCAGTAAGTCATATATAAAATATGTTGTGTTACCTTACATGTAGGAGTCGATTGTATTCATTGAACAGCCATAGGATGGCCAAATGTTCACTTTAGAGGTCAGCTCTTTCCAGGAATTGCAAGGAGGAAACAGTTACTTACAGTTGTCCCAAGCTTTGCCACTGGTGAGTGAAGAAACAACCTTACTTGCCTTGGAATGGCAGCTCTTTGGTGTTCTTCTTCTCTGGATTGCTCCCATTGAGCAGATCGTTCACATTTACAATAAAAAAAAGTTCTAGTTGTTTATTTTGCTTGTGTTATGGCCCCGGCCAAAACTTTCATCTATGTATGTACTGTAAATAGTGGGTGGCCAGCAAAACGTCTGCAGTAGAATGGCCCCAAAGGCTCATAAAACCAATCCCTTCTCCCCCCCCCCACCACTTGCCAGACTCCTATGTATGCTCTTGTTCCTGGATCCTGATACTTTATTCCAAAAGGAGGTGGGGACAAATGTCTCCTTATGCCTACACAGAATGAGGAACAGCCTTGTGCACATATTATATGGATAACATACATTTTACATATAAGTACCATATAAATGGCTTTTAAAAGTCAAGAAAAAAGATCAATACCAGCAAATTAATCATCAGCACCAGAAATTAAAATGAGCAAAGAGAAACAATTTAGAAGGACAAAAAGCAGAAATGAAAAACCAACCCTATATCAATAGTCTACCCTGACCCTGGATGCCCCAAACTACCCGGATCTCATCAGATCTTGAAAGCTAAGCAGCATTAGCCCTGGTTAGTACTTGGATGGGAGGCCACCAAGGAAGTCCAGGGTTGTTACCCCGAGGCAGTCAATGGCTAACCCTATAGGTTGATGGCACTTCACACACACATGTCAATATTTGACCTCACTCCTACAAAGAGGAGTATCAGCAAGTTCTGTGGCCACAGGCAGGAATCTATGCACACGATCCCTCTCTCTGTGTTTTGTTGTTGTTGTTTTTTGCTGGGTTGTTATCTGAGGTGAGGCTAAGTAGTATCACTGACAGTGACACATCTGGCTAATTTCTAATCAACATGTTAAATGTGACTATCAATTAAGCTGTCTCTGTATTCCCCTGCAGTTCCTACTGTTCCCACATCTGTAGAAGAGTCCCCCCTCCGCGAAACTGACATGCTATTTATATAATGAGTGGCAGCGGTTCTTCAGGATCACAAGCAGAAGACCTGCTAGCCTTGCTGTCTAATAGTGAGGGTGCTTCTGAAATATTCTTCTTTTGAATTTCTCCCCAGATTTTGGAGTTCTGATCACCCAGCCTTGTTTCAAAAGATGGGAGGGGAGAAAATAGGAACTAACCTTTGTTCTTTTTTTTTTTTTTTTAAATCCAAATTGTGCACAGAGTAATTCACATGGACAGTTTGCCACCCCTTTCAGTCTCAGTTTGGTGTAGTGGTTAGAAGTGCAGACTCTAATCTGGAAGAACTGGGTTTGATTCCCCACTCCTCCACTTGCACCTGCTGGATGACCCTGGGCAAGCCACAGTTCTCTCAAAGCTGTTCTCTCTAGAGCAGTTCTTGAAAGAGCTCTCTCAGTGTCTTCACAAGGTGTCTGTTATGGGGAGGGGAAGGGAAGGGGATTGTAAGCCGCTCTGAGACTCTGAGTGAAGCATGGGGTATAAATCCAATCTCCTCCTCCTCCTCCTCCTCCTCCATGCCCATTGGTCAGCCTGTATGATGCAGCTGTTATTTTTCCTACCATCAAAATCTGTTGCCTTCAAACTTCTTTAGAGGGATGGGTGTCCTGCACTCTGCAGGCAGGCAAGGACTCCTTGGAGTCAAGGAGGTGGAACTGGCACGCAGTCTTATTTTTTTTTCCAAAAAAATTGTTTTATTAGATTTGTATTTCACTCTCCCTGCATAGCAAACTCAGGGCGGCTTCCATCAATACAATAGACAAACAATTAAAAACAATTAAAATATATCAGATAAAATACAATAATATTCTTATGTCTCTAGTCAGAGCCTCAACAGATGAGGTGTCATTGGAAGGAAAAAATCATAAAACTGCAATTAACTTATTTTGTCTATTTCATATGGAAGAACTCACTGGAAAAAGCCATTATGCTTGGATTGGTTAGCAGTAAAAGGAAACCAGGACGCCAAACAACATGGTGGCTGACACCATAATAGTCAACACCAGCCTGAGCATGGACTGACTCAAAGAAACAGTCCAAGATTGGAAAACATGGAAAGGAAGAGGAGGAGGAGGAGGAGATTGGATTTATACCCCGCCCTTCACTACCCAAGGGAGTCTCAGAGCGGCTTACAAACTCCTTCCCCTTCCCCTTCCCACAGCAGACACCCTGTGAAGTAAGTGGGGCTGAGAGAGCTCTGACAGAAACTGCTCTTTTTCAAGAACAGCTGTGCCAGAACTCCGGCTTGCCCAAGGTCATCCAGCAGGTGCAAGTGGAGGAGTGGGGAATCAAGCCCGGTTCTCCCAGATTAGAGTCCACGCACTTAACCACTACACCCAACTGGCTCTCAAACTGAGAGAGCTGGCTCATAGAATTGCCAAGAATCGGACATGACTGAATGGCTAACAACAACAACAACAACAACATTTCAGATTGGGGTTCCCAGATGGTAACACAGATTTGACCCACTGAAGGGGAGGCCCAATAGAGGGGGGGGATGCCCGCTGCCGCAACTAAAAGCCTGGCAGAAGAGCTTCATTTTGCAGGCCCTTGTACTAGACATGTCCCTAGTAGCCCCGTTGATCCAGCAGGGCAGCTTTGCCAAGCCTCAGCCTAAATAGTCTGCAAAGTCACCAGGTTCGGCTGCCCTGCTGGCAGGTGTTGAGCTCCAAGCACACTATGCTTTGGGCAGGATACTGTGAAGAATCATTGTTCTCACTAGCTGGCTCTGAGATGGAGTTGCATGCAGTCAGTTGAGTACTTCCCCTCCTTTGGGCCACCTTGACTCAGGCCTTCTGCTGTCACCATGCCTGAAGAGTGATAGTGTGCCCAGGGGGCTATGGGACTGGGTCCATGCCCTGCCCAGTGGAGGCCCGGTGACTATTTCAGGGGCCAGCAGTGAGATCTCCTTTGCAGGCTCAGATAGGAAAGCCTCTGGTGTTGTGGGACCATTGTCAGCAGCACTTCAGCCATGTTAGACTCTCACTGGTCCTGCTGGGGCTCCTGGGCTGGAGATCTTGGCTCCCTGGACTCTCTTTCTGAGTTGCTGCAGTGGTCAGAGGGTGAGAAAAATGTCTCCTACATCTATTTTGGCAGCAAAATATGCTTCTTGGGAAGCTGAGTTGTTAGAAATCTGGCTTGGAGATGTTATATATGTATGCTTATTATGTATTCTGTGCTAACAAGGGAGAAGCAATAATGAAAATGGGGATATTTGCATCAACACCGAAAGTTTGAAAAAAATTGGCCACAACCCTACATAAAAAGTGTGGAGACAGTTCAGTAGAGTGCCTTTCTGAATAACTTTTACTGCTGTATTTGTCATGGCTTGCCTTTATTCATGCAGACAGCCTATGCCTGGTGTTTCTTCTGCATAGCATAATCACCGCTCAATTTGTATGTTTATTAGTAATTGGCTTCTGTTGAAGACATCATAATTCTCTCACACCTTTTGCCCCAAATGTAAATGACCCTATAAGAGCTCCTTTGAACCTCCCACTACTTGGAGAAAAGAGAGCAGAAGACGTAATTAATATTTTGAAGAAAAGATAAATGAAAAGAGCTGTTTTCATATGAGAGCACAAAACAGATGGAGAGTTGATGAGGCAAAGAGATGCCATCTTGAACCTTTATCAAGCGAGACAGGTGGTGAGATGCAGAGTTCGGACCTGATCCTGCAAAATGACGAGAGGGAAGGTTTTTTAAAAAAAAAATATATTTACAAGATCATGTGAGTATATATATACTGGGGCACAGGCTCAAGGCCCACTGCTCACCTTACATGTTACTTACATACGTACAAAATAGTTTTATGTCTACATAAAGCCCTTTTCAGATGTTCCAACCATGCACACTGGGAACTTACTACCAATGGGAGCAAATGCATTATTGTAAGCTGCTTTGTACCCTGGGAAAGGCAGGATGTACATGTTTTAATAAATATATAAATAAATAATAAATGCTACCCATGATGCACAGTCAACATCTCATGTGAACTGAAGAATGCATGTTCTCCACCCCCATGAATGTACATATGTACTGAATCTCTATTTTCTCATGGAAAATCAGTGCATTGCCCTGCTTATATGGCATGACAACCACATGTATCAGGAGCATTGCAGGTAGTTCATGCTCCTGTTGGTGGTTCCTGGCACATCTATGGTTTTAACATCTGAAATGGACTATAGTATATGAATGACACAAGCATACAGTAATCACCCAGTAACATGGAACTGGAATTGCCTCCATCTCATTATGTGCAACAGTAACATATGTTCACAATTGTGCAATATATGAAATGATCCTCAGTGTCAAAATATACATGACATGGTGGTCCATGATCAGATCACACCCAACACGCAATTTATCTGCAAAAGTTAAACATAAGTTTGCCCAGGGTGAAGTGAAGCAGTGGTGCTAGAGAAATGGGAGTTTGACTTTCCCCATTCCACTTCCCCACCATTTGCACAACTGAATATTGGAATTTCAGTATACTAAAGAATATTCTTTATATTTCAGTATCTGGATAATCAGTCTTCCAGACTGACCAACAGCGTGCCAACCTAAGCTGACTGACACCCTTCTAAGCTAACTGATTTCAGTGGACTTAGAAGGGTGCAGCTCTGTTTATAATGGCACTTAAGGAACACCTGAGACTGCAAGAATCTGAAATAGATTTGTATAACGGTGTAATTTCTAAAACTGCAGAACAATTTCTGACAATTTTTACCTTATTCTTCTCCCTTTTCCTCAAATCTAGACTGATGTCTCTGAGGGGGGAAAAACACACTCATTAATATTGTAACTGCAATACCAGCATAATGCAATCAGCTGTATCTCTGTCCTCCCCTGAGTAGGATGAAATTGTGTTGCCTTTTCTCCCAGGAGACTGAGAAACTTATCATATGGTTACTACATCTATAGGCTCATATATTATGCCAACATAAGAGACAGATGAAAACAAACTGACAAAAATTACAACCTCCAGTCACTGGCTCCATCTACCCTAACTTGCTTCAAAACATGACTGGAGTTTACCACAGAATTTCACCTGCAGTGAAATGTGAGATGAATTTGGAGGGATCTTCCTTCCTGTTCTGGGGAATTTTGAGGCAAGCGAAAAACGTTTCATTGAGATTAACCACATTTCTCAGGGGGTATCATAAGCTTTTCAGTTGCAGTTGAATTTCAACAAAGTTACAGGGCCTCACTTGACACACACACACACACAGAGAATATTTGTAGGCATTTTTGAAAAGAACTAAAAGCCTCTGATATAACCAGTGGACTTATCTGGGGATGATGGGATGGCAAATTTCTGAGCCACCAGATTTTGATCCAAGTGGCATTTCCACATAAAATATGGGCACGATCAGGCAAACTATTTGTTTCGTAGTATATAGAATAAGCAACCGGTTCTAGGAAAAAAGCGCACTGAGGGAAAAAAAACCCAGGAAAAAAGCCCACAGAAAAAAACCCCACTGTCATAAATGCTCACAGGAAAAAAGCCCATGTGGGAAGATGTCCACGTGAAAAATGCTTATGTGGAAATAAGCTCACATGGAAAAAAGCCCACACAGACAAAAAGAAAAAAAAAACACCGGAGAGAATGAGAGGCAACTGGTCTGTGTGAAATCGGTCTAGGAATAAAGCCCGTTGTAGAAATAAATACAATAGGCTCTACAAAGAAACTCTGAGCAGGTGCCCTGGCCTTGGGCACTCAGCATCAATTTGCTGTGGCGACCTCAGCAGGGTATAATGACCCAGAACTTACTGTTTTTTTTTCCAGGGGAACTGATCTCTGCCATCTGGAGAGCAGTTGTAATTCTGAGTGATCTCTAGCCCTCCTCTGGAGATTGGCAACAATGGTTCCCAAGGAGGAAATGACTGGTTTTGTGGGGAGAGTCTATGGCAGTGTACTTGTCTGAGGTCCCACTCCTCCTCAAACCCCACCCTCTCCAGGATCCACCTCTCAAATTTCCAGGAATTTTCCAACCTGGAGATAGGCACCTGGAGGTTGGCAGCAATGGTTCCCCAGGAGGAATAGTACAGTCTTTCTCCACAGTGGAGACCAAAGCAGATTACATCATTCTCCTCTCCCCCTTTCAATCTGCACAACAACCTTGTGAGGTAGGTTAGGCTGAAAGTCTGTGACTGGTCCGAAATCACTTTCTCAACTTCTACAGCAAGAACCTGGGTCTAGCAGACCCTGTTCTGAAGCACTAACTGTCACGCCTAGGGTAGCCAACCTACAGGTGGAGCCTGAAGATCACCAGGTATCACAACTGAACTCCAGACAACAGATTTCTTACCCCCCCCCCCCCGGAGAAAATAACTGCTTTGGAGGGTGAGTTCTATGGCATTCTATTCAGCTGAGGTTCTATGGCATTCTATTCCTCTCCCCTCCCCAAACTCTGGCTTCTGTAGACTCCATCACAAAATATCCAGGAATTTCCCAACCTAGAGCTGGCAACCCTAGTCAGGACTGGCCCCAATGAGTTCTTCACAAAGGCCTAGAAAGGTTTTCCTTCCTTTGTCTTTTACTGACAGAACCAAGCTTGGTTGCCTAGTAACAGCCACTGAGGGGTAAGTTAGTCCCACAGGAGCAGACCCAGCACCCAGCCAATGGCATGAGACTACTCTTGAGTGGTGGTCCCTCACTTTTTCTTGATCCTGTGTTACCCCAGATCTCAGAGCAAGGGTTTCTCATTCCTCCCTGCCCTGTCATGGGGTCAGTTTTATACAGGTTGTATTTAGGGTTGCCAGGTCCCCCCGGGCCACTGGCAGGGGATGCGTGAGTAAGGTTGGCAGATCCAGGTTGGGAAACTCCTGGAAATTTGGGAATGGAGCCTGCAGAAGACAGGGACCTCAGGGGGTACAATGTCATAGATGCCACCCTCCAAAACATCCATTTTCTGCAGGGGAACTGACCTCTGTAGTCTGAAGTTGAGCTGTAATTCTGGGGGGTCCCCAGGTCCCACTTGAAGGCTGGCATCCATAGTTGGTTGTGGCCCTCCCTCTTTCACAGCCTTCCCCAATCTCTTGCCCTCTGGATGGTAGCCTATTCTTCCTCCCTGCTCTCCCATCTTATAGGTACACCCTGGAGGTTCCTGCCAGCCCCTGATTGGCTGATCTAGGAGGCCTGCCTGAGTGGAAATTCCCACCAACTGGGTTGGGCCTGCTTCCTGTGGTCCCTCAAAGTCCCACTACCTGTCCGTGCTGCTGGTTCTTCCTCCTCGCCACTGGCTGCCTGCTTCTCCTGGTGAGGCAGTGTTGCTTCTTTGCTGTTTGGCCAGTCCTTTGGGGTCCATGCTGAGCCCCTACCAGCTGTGGTGAGTATGAGACGGCTGCTCTTACAGACCCTGTCAGTTACTTTTCCCTTGGTCATGACCTCAGAGGCCAAGGGTGTGCCAGTGGTGAATATATGGCTGAGTCCATCCCCAGACATCCATGAAATTAAACATTTTATTTCTTTTTTAAAGGAATTTGGAGTCAGTTTCTAATCAATTCTGTTTCGAGTTACAGGAAATTCAAAAAAATGAGGGGAAGAAGTGAAGTTCTGCAAAATTTCATTTGGTAGATGCTCAGAGGCGGGCAATATCTTCTCAAAGTTTCTTGCCCTCCTGGGACAGCAGCACCCTGAGGAATGTAATATAAAACAGCTGCAAGGGCTGAAATAAAAAAGAACAATAGTTATAACTTAATCAAATTTTGGAAAAAGAAATTCACCTCCATAACAACATTGCATGAGTCAAAGCTCACTTTTAGGGGTGGGAACAAACTGGGAAAATGCAGCTTGTTTTGGTCCATGGTGTGCCCAGTTCATGAGCCATAAACCATCAAGAACTTTTAAGAGCTAAACGAACCGGTTCAATTTGTGAGGTTCATGGCATGGCAGAATGGACCCTGGCCTGCTAGAGATAGCAAACTTGCAGGGGACCTATGGTTGACACTACACTACCTGCCTTCCAAGTTTGGTGAGGACTGGATTCATGGGGTCCAAGTTCCAGCCCCCAAAGAAAGTACTCCCATCCTCCATTGTCTCCAATAGAGGGGGACAAATAGCAAAAAATAAAAGAAAAAAGAGGAAGCAGAAGAGAATCAAATTCTCAGATAACCTCTGAAGTAGAAACTGGGGGGGGGGGGCATTTTTGCAAGCCCAGGAGAACCAGTGCCCCTGGGACTGTACAAACCCAACAGGACTAAGGTCAAACCAGAGAATCCCTGCAGTAGAAACTGAAGAGGGGGGGCATCTGGAGGAACTGTACAGTTCTCGATGTCTGAAAAAAGTGAAGAACATCCTACAGGATTTATCACATCCTGCATATTCCTTGTTTGAACTGCTGCCTTCGAGCAGAAGATATAGGACAATCAAAACAAGGACAAATAGACTAAAAAACAGTTTTTACTCGAGAGCTATTATTGCCCTGCATGCTGCATGAGACCGAAATCTGGGGGAAACAGTGGTTTGGTTGCTATGTAAATCACAAGGGAGAAGCAGTCGTGAATGTCTGTGTGAGTGTGCATGAGTATATGTTGCGAGTCATTGAATGATGGCACTTTTTAATTTCATTGTACTATGTACAATGACAATAAAGTATATTATTATTATTATTATTATTATTTCTGCAAACCCAGGAGAACCAGTGCCACTGTGGCTGTGCAGATCCAACAGGGCTGTCAAACCAGAGAATCTGCAGTAGAAACTGAAAAAGAGGGCATTTTTGCAAGCTCAGAAGAAACACTGCAATGTACTGGTGCCCAGCAGTACCCAGTGTCAATGTGTCAATGTCAGCTCAATCACATCCAAATGAGGGGATGGTTGCATGCCCAGCAGAACCAGTACAAGGTACAAAGTCCCCAGCAGTACCAGTGCAATCAAAGAGTACCCAGCAGAACCCAGTGCCAATGTGGTAATGCCAGCTCAACAGGACTGATCTCAAAGCACAGAGTTACAAATCCAAGCAAGGCTGTGTATGGGATTTTGCAAGCTCTGTGCTGGACCTGTTTCAGTCCAGCTTCTGGCCGGGTCATGAGACGGAGACGCCACTGGTTGCCCTCACGGACAATCTCCGATGGCATCTGGATTGGGGCAGTACAGCGGTGCTGGTGTTGTTAGATCTGTTGGCCGCATTTGACATGGTCGACCACCAGCTACTGATCCACCGCCTCGCCGACATGGGGGTTCAGGGGTTTGCCTTGCAATGGCTTGCCTCATTCCTCCAAGGACGGGGACAGAGGGTGGCACTGGGGGAGCAGATGTCCCAGAGGCATCCGCTGGTGTGTGGAGTGCCACAAGGGGCGGTGCTATCCCCAATGTTGTTTAACATCTATAGGCGCCTTTTCGCCCAGAGTGCCCGGAGGCACAGGCTGGGTTGTCACCAATACACTGATGTATCTGATGTATCTGACACCCAGCTGTATCTGCTGTTGGGTGGCTGCTCCAGGGCCACTCCAGATGACCTGGAGTGGGCACTTCAGGATGTGGCAGGTTGGCTCAGGCTGAGCTGATTGAAACTGAATCCAATGAAGATGGAGGTCCTGTGCCTGAGTCAGAGTGGGCCTGGGGTAGGGATCCCATTGCCAGCACTTTAATTAGGAGCCTTTAATTAGGAGCTGCCACTGGGGGAAGTGGCCACTGGCAAAGTGACTGAGTGAATTTTCTGGCCTGGAAAATCAACTGATGGAAGCCTCCTGGCCTGGGTTTAGCTAGGCTGTTGCACTCTGCATTGGAAGTATTGTTCTGCTGCTATTTTTGGTGGCTTTATTCTGCTAATTTTATGGAGTGAATTTATACTAATTTATGTATGTTGTTGTTTTAACCTGTTGTGAGCCACCTTGAGCCGGCTATGCTGGCTAGGCGGGATATAAATCTAAAGTAATAAATAATAAATAAATAAAATGGGAAGTGAACACAAAGGAACATGGACAAAGTGAAACTGACATGATTAGTTTGAAACTGGCAACAGCGTTTCTAAGGCTGGAGAATTCCTACCTCCCCTCCATTGCTTTGAAGTTTAGTAAACAGCAGAGACTGTCTGGAAATGTATCCATTCATGAACTGGCATGAAATTCCATGAACTGCTTGAGAGTTCATGAAAAGTTTGTGCCAGCTGACCACAAGCTTCAGTTTGTGAACCATGAACTGGCTAAAATTCATCATGAACTTTAGTTTGTGAGTTTGTCATGCCCATCCGTATTCACTTTTTAGTATCTGATGATATCAGCTTTGACTCAGGGAAATTTATATCCTGGAAAATGTTAGTTTTTAAGGTGCTACTGGACTTCAATTAAATACATCAGAGGTTTCTATCTCATTAGCAGGTTCTCCCCCCCCCCCCCCAAGGGCTGCTCCACAGCACGGAAATCAGAACTAACATTTATTTGGTGTTATGTCCATGGTGGAATTAATTGAGTGGGTTTATTCCTTTCTCACAGAAAGAGGTTCTTTCAGCTAGGTATGCACTGGCCCTGTAAACCCAGAAAGGTTCATAGAACCATAAGGAGCCAGTGTAGTTTACTAGTTACCAGCTGTACCCAGTATAAATCTTGCCTCTATCATGAATACCCTAGATGATCTTAGGGAAGTCACTTTCTTTCAGTGCCATGCACCCCATCAACAGAAAGAGGATAATATTAACCCCGCACATATGCGCACAAAATGTAGTTGTAAGGAGTACATCAATATATATTAAGTGCTTTGAACACTTTAAAGCACTATATAAATAAAAAGTATTGTTCATCTCCCCCCCCCCCCCAAGAACCATGTATGTAGCATAAGACAGACAGAAATAACACTGTGGGCCAATTTTGCAATTCTATGAGCGCACCCTACCCTGCCTCTCAGACCCGAGTGTGACAAACGAAAGGAAATTATCAAAGGGACTTCAAAGTGTCAGAGCACTTCACTAGATACATCTGTGCCAAGGTCTTTGGTTTCATTTTGCAAGTCAAAGAGAGTATTAAAGATGCATTTGTCAAAAGGCAAATCTGCCAATTTCTCTCTGTAAATATATTTTCGGGGGTGGGGTAGGATTCTAGAAGTTTAAACTGCATGAATAGGCTTTGAGTTTCGTGGCTTTCAGTAGAGAAATGAAGCACCATGGAAAAATCTCCTTTTAATGTTCTAGGGCAAAATACTGTGGTTACTTTAAAAAGTATTTAGAGGCTTTATTGGACAAATATTTTTAATCCACATCAAAAGTTGCCCTTAGCTTTGAGGATTAAAAAAGAAGCTTCCGCTGTATAAAGGGACTCCTGAAATGGCTGGCTTATCAAACAAGGTTCTTCAGCCAGAAATGCAATTATTAAGACAATTCTTGGGATCCACAGGTTTTATTCAGGGCTGTCTGGACCCAAAATGTCATTGTGTCAATCTGTATTAATTCAAGATGGGCAGCCGTGTTTGTCTGTAGCAGTACAAAAAAGCAAGAAGTCCAGTAGCACCTTAAAGACGAATAAAAATCTGTGGCAGGGCATACGCTTTCATGAATCACTGCTCACTTCTTCAGGTATTCATTCAAATGAGACATGCTATTTCACTGGCGGATGGGGCATGGGACCCAGCCCACAAGAAGGCTAAATGGGGATGCTTATAAGCAGTCTCCACCAGCCACACGCAAGCATTTGCTGCAAGCTGATGATCCACCCACCCAGGCATCTAACCATATAATTCAGTGCAAGACTAGACTTGGGGCTGAGAAGGAATTGTTTTGATCCCTGATAGTTTTAAATCGGAGATTTAGGAAGAGCTCCCCCCGCCCAATGTGACTAGGTTCCTGCAGAAAATCTCTGTGGATGGAAGAAGTATCCATAAGTGGAGTAGAGTAGGACTTCGTTATCTCCCCCATCTTCAGCTCAAAATGACGTCCCAAAATGAAACGTCTGGAAGATGGGGAACCAGCAGGGAGATTGTGAGTGGAAGCATCAGAAGCCTACAGCTGAAGGAGGGAACTGGTGAAAATCCCCCCTCCCATTCCTGCTGGATCCAGCACTGTATCTGGAAGAAATCCAGGAGACCACTCCTTACTTCCATTGGTCACGGTGAAATGTTTATGCACAAATTCAGTCAAAGAACAACATCCCAGAGTCTGGACAAGTGCAGTTGGTCAGGAAAACTGGGTGAGAACCTAATGGCTTTCCCCAGCAACCCTGTTACTCAGACTGAGTGACAGCAAATTAGGGTGCTATATAACAGTTGTGGCATTTGATTGGCTGAGATAATCTGATTCTCAGGAGCCTGGTAATTCTGGCCATTGGTTTCATTCATTCATTCATTCATTCATTCATTCATTCATTCATTCATTCATTCATTCATTCAAAACATTTCAATCCCACCTTTCCTCTTGGTTTTAGTATCCAGTCTTGAACTATTTACACTTCCCTCTTCCAACCAGCAGCCTAGGGAGGAGGGAGATGGTGCTTGACCTAGGGCATACCTAGGGTGGGGCGGTAAGTGCAGTCCACCCCAGGTGTAGGCAATAAGAGAGTGCCTTCTCTAGAGTAAAAGGGAGCAGGGGGGTCATGGTCCCCCAAAAAACACCCCTTCCCCCCAAGAAGACACCAGTAAGGCTCTCCGGCACCAGGGGCTTGCCCATTTAGAAAACACACAGTCCCTCCTCTTGTTATCTGGTTTTCCCTTTCCTTGATATTTCTTTTTTTAAAAAAGCCTGACCTTCTTCAGGGAAACTCCTGGGGGCTGGACAGGGATCGGGAGACACCCCTGCCAGTGCTCTGTGCTTGGTGCTCATGGGTCTCCCTTACCAAATCTCAAACCCATCCCCTACCTTTCATTAAAAAAAAAATCCAGTCAAAGCTTCCCCCCCCTTTCCTCCAACATATGCCCCCTCCTTTCTCATGGCTCCAATACTTTGTGTGTTTACTTGCAAGTAAGCCTCACTGTATGCCCACCCCTGCGCTCCAGGTGTCTAATACACTAGGCAGGGGTCCGTTGGAGCAGGAGCGCACAGGAGCACAGCTCCGGGAGTGAGGAGCCCAGGGGGCGGGCACATGACCAAGCCCCACCCCCTCCTCGGCTTCCCCGAGCAGTGCAGAGGCGCAGCGCCCCGGGGAAAGCCCTGCTAGGGTCTTTATTGTTTTTAACGTTTTGTTTTAATATTGATAATTTTATCATTGTTCCTTTTATGACTGTGTGGTGCTTTTCCAGAGACTTGCTCAAGGTGGCATATAAATTTTCTAAGTATACCATTTTTTATCTGGCCACTTGGCACATAAGTACTGGAGAAATTTCACCAACCCTTCAGCAGCTTCCACCCCATCAGTTTGGTGTAGTGGTCAGGAGTTGTACTCTAATCTGGGAGAACCGGGTTTGATTCCCCAGTCCTCCACATGCAGCTGCTGGTGTGACCTTGGGTCAGTCACAAGTTCTCTCAGAGCTGTTCTCTCATGAGCAGTTCTCAAAAGACCTCTCTCAGCCCCACCTACCTCACAGGGTGTCTTGTTGTGGGGAGGGGAAGGGAAAGGGATGGGTGGTGCACATGTCCTGGGTATCTCAAGTCTACTTGAAACCTGGTGGTTTCAAGGGAGCAGGAAGAGAATGAGGGTGTGTTCTTTACGCTTATTTTTATTGCACAAAGTATTGGATGGGGAAGGGAATGGAGGAAGAGCAGGTCAGTTTCACTCACCTGTGGAGTGGAGCCTGAGGGGTGGGTGTTGCCTTCTGACACACTTCCAGTATGTTAGGGTGTGTGGTATATGCAAATGAGTTATGCAAATGAGTTATGCTAATGAGCTCCTGCACCTCTTTTTCTACAAAATGACCCCTGACACTAGGTATGCCACTGGCTTGTCCTACAGGGCTTTGGGTTTGAGTCTTGTGGTGCCTGTGTAGTCCTAGTCTGTCCTTTGGTTTGGGCTCTTTAAGGCAAGATCAGGTGTATTTTCTAGAAACATCTCAGGGAATTTGTAAATGTGAGGCCTCGCTTCAATGAGCTTGTGATGTGAACATGAAAGTGTCATATCAACATTGTTCAGAGACTCACAACTAGCATGAGGGAGATTCAAGGGAGAATTCAGCCTCCTGTACAAAAACAGAGATTTATGTTCTGAAGTGGGCTCCCTGACTGGATAGGCTGTCTTACCCAAATGCCTTAGGAGAGTGTTGCGGCCTGTCAGTCGCAGCAGCAGGACTTGATTGCAGTCCCCCCCCCCCCCCCCCCGGTCGCTTGACAATGCCAACATTATGTTAATTGTCGTTTCCATAAAGGGACACCCATTGTTCAAACTCTTTGTCCTTTCATTTCTTTCTAGCTCACGTATTGTGTTCTGCTTGAAAGTACATCCCACCATATCCCAATAACAATAACCAATAGCAGAATCAATTAAGTCTCTGCAATTGTGTTTTCTTCCCCTTTTGATAAAGCTACTCTATTTCTGAAAATAATATGACTCTGGCAATTAGAATATTCTGTAATTTCAATGAAGTGAAGCGAGCAGGTGGGCTCATTAAAAACAGAGTCTGATCTAAAAGTATTCTGAAGGTGCAAGGTGTATTTTGGAAGGAAGGATTGATGGCAGAAGACAAGTTTATTAGAATGCCTCTCAAAAGGAGGGAGAAAATAAAGATTTTTTTAATCATTTTTTTAAAAAAATCTTTATTTTCAAAGATAGAATTGCACTCACATATTAGATGTGCAGTTCACCTTCTTTGAATTTCTTCTGAGTTTTTTTTTTTTGAGTTCTGAATGTCCTTGCTTTATTACTGAAATGGCACTAATGCATTAGGAATTCCTCACTGTTCCCTTTTTTTAAAAAAATTGTACAAAGCAATGTTCATGTGCTGTTGGCCATAGCTCTTGTGTATCTTTCCTGTCCTCAGTGTTAACTGATATGTAAAAGGTGCACAGTTTTTAAATTCATTATTCATGTTGGATTTAAAGACTTACATTTTTTGTCTTTAGTATCATCGTTACAAGCACTTGTTTTACTTGTTATAGTCAGCATTTTATTCCATCAGTTAATGGGAAATACAGTTCTGATGCAATCTTTTTCCTTTATCCAACTGGGATAAAGTATGTGGGAATTCAGACTGGAATCTATAATATGGCCAACAGTGACTGTTGACTCAGGCAGCATAGTTGGGAGGATAGCAAACTCCAGCCTTACCCATCCCACAACAACCCTTCATCGGCTTCCTGCCTCCCACTGCCATCACCTTGACCATGGCCACCACTTCCACCGCCATCTGCTCATGGGGGTCAGAGCAGCTAATCCTCTTTACTCCCCCAGCACTCTTTAAAAAGTGTGGCAAGCCACAAGTGGTCTTCAGGGCTTCCAGAACTTTCATGAGATTCAGCCATTATTTGGGTTTCCTAAGCAACCACAGAGTTGCTAGGGCAACTGAAAGGATGGCCAGGCTCTCACAAGAGGAAGACTCTCACACTACTCAAAATGTCACATCACCTGCTTACAGTGTCAGGTATCTTTCTGGGATATTTCTTTTCAAATATCTAACACCACCTATTAAGAACAAATCTTTACATATACCAAACTTGAGAAAATGGCTCCCTTTGGACTAAATAGATTCTTTTCCTGACACAACAAAGGAGGTATGTATTTTATAAATCTAGTCAGGTGGGGTGGATGTGAAAAAATATTCATTTGAAGTTACTGGTTTTTGTGCCCTTATACATTTTATCTATGGAAACGTGGTTACGAGAAGCATACGGACCATAAGGAGCATGGCACTTAACTTTTCCGTCAAAGTCTTCAGATACTTTTTTTCTTTTTTTGCAAATACCAGGCTATACTATCTTTGATGTTCAAAGATTTCCTTACATGTTTGTTATCGAGAATGATTCCTTTGAATAATGTTCGCCTTTTGACTCACTGAGTGTGTGCATGTTTTCAATCTCCTGATTCTCCATGCCAAACTGATTTGACAGCTTTGCTCCTTAGATAGATATGCACACAGAGAAAGAGGTGGGGACTGAAAAGATCTTCAGTTGTGTGGGTTTTTTATGTTTAGGGTGGGGGGGTTATTGGTGGCTGTTTGGTCACAATACTTTCCTTAGATGTATCTCCCCTCTGTACAAAAGTATCATTCCATGATTCTATCACAAAGAAATAGAATGAGGTAGATATGTCAGTGAAATAAAAATTGGAAAGGAGGGTGGTAAACAGCAGGAGTGAGACATTTGAAACCAGAACTAAAAAGCAGAGGGAAGAACCAACAACTCCTTAACCCTTCGTGGATTTGAGAGAAGTAAGAACATACATTCTAGACTGAAACTCTACCAGTCCTTCTGTAATAGGGCTGCCAAGTCCAACTTGGGAAATATCTGGGGACTTTGGGGGTGGAGCCAGGAGACTTTGGGGGTGGAGCCAGGAGAAAGGAAGTGACATCATTTTGTGATGTCACATCCTGTGATGTTGCTTCCACATGCTGACACATGAACTCATGAAGTTTCCTAATTCTGAATCAGGCCATTGGTCCATCAAGGTCAGTATTGACTACTCAGACTGGTAGTGGCTCTCCAGGGTCTCAGGCTGAGATCTTTAATGTCACCTATGACCTGATCCTTTTTTAGCTGAAGAGGCTGATACCTCCTGCATGTCAAGCAGATGCTCTAGCACTGAGCAACGGCCCGACTGAATCCTTCCTCATCTCGGCAGAATATGAAGCCCTAAGTGCTACACAAGTGCTAAATATGATTTTCATATCATAAGAACAGGAGAGAAGCCACAGTGGATCAGCCCATCCAGTACAGCCCATCCAGTACAACACTCTGTGTCACAACAGTGGCCAAAAATACCAGGTGCCCTCAGGAGGTCCAGCAGCGGGGCCAGAACTCCAGAAGCCCTCCCACTGTTGCCCCCCAAGCACCAAGAATGCAGAGCATCACTGCCCCAGACAAAGGGTTCCATTTAGACCTTGTGGCTATAATAGCCACTGATAGACCTCTGCTGGATGGGGACAGAGAGAGAGACAGACAGACAGACAGACAGTCAGCTTTTTCACTTACTCTTGCCCAATTCCCAGGCTTTATTTCTGGCCCTTGTTTCACCCAGCTGTTGTCCATGTAAGTCCCATAACTTCTCCCCCCCCCCCCCAGCATAGGCTTTTTGGTGGCTAAAGAGGACCTTTGTCCTCCCCTTTTCGCCAGCAGAAAAGCTAGTTGGATCCATCCCTAACTTAAAATACCGGTTACTTGATGTACAAATGCTTTTAAAAATGCAGATTTTTACTGCTGGAAGGGGGGGGGGGGACATGGTTGAAAGAAACAGCAAATTGGCATAAAAATGAGGAATCCCAACTTTTATTTGCAGAAGGGAAATGAGGATTGGGGGGACCCAAACAGTCACGACAAGACATTTTAAACAATCCCACTCCCAGACCTTCTACAGGCAACCTCTCCTTGTGATGTTTACCTCTTTGGAAGTGACAGTTTATTCCTTTGACAAAACCACAGTGGACACACAGACAGAAAAAAGAAAGAGGGGGAGGGGGAGAGACAGAGAAGGAAAAGAGCTCGCAGACACCAACTTACCCCAGCAGTTTACTCAGTAGCAACCTTGCACGGAAGCCCTTCAGTAGAAAGAGCTTAGTCCCTCCTTAATCTCTGGGCGGGGCTGTCTTGCTCAATCAGCTCTTAAAGGGGAAATTTCCCTTTTAAGAAGTTCAAGAGGCCAGCAGGGCAGGCTCCGAGGTTCCCCTGCTGGCAGCCATTTTGTCCCCCCGGTGGCCAATTTTGGAAAAGCGGGGGAAAGCTTTAAAAATCGGTGTTTCCCCCGCTCTATCGGGGGACTTGGCAGCTCTATTCTGTAAGCAGAGTGAAGGGACAATGGGCAAACAGAAAGCTGGTGACAGGGAAAACTCAGCTGTGGATCCAGGCATATCTATGTTTTAGAGAAACCAGCAGGCATCGCACAAAGGGCACAGCTGCCCCCACTATGAACCCCAAGCAAGTGGCATTCAGACATACACAGCCTTTCATATGCGTTATGTATTGACCATGCGGTCGCCATGTGCTCCAGTAATGGTGACCGCCATGTGGCCAGAGCACATGGCCAAGAAACTACCTGAGCTTCAGCCAGGTAGAACAAAGGCCAGGTGGATTCTAACCAGCCACCAATCATGTACCTAGGTTTCTCCCAGGGAACCTATGAGATGTAAATAGACTGATAATAGCCTATCAGGCCAGTTGGGCAAGGTCAGGGGTTATCCCTGACCAGCATAAAAGGAGGGCTCGGAGCCCTGGGTTGTATGCTTCATCCGGACCAGCAATAAAGATCTAGATGTTTCACTGTTCCATGGACTCCCGACTCCAGTACTTGTCAATATGGAAATAACATTCCAGGCTTTGACTATTATCTCCTTCTTAAGAACAAAAGAGAAGCCAGTGTTGGATCAGACCAATGGCCCATCCAGTCCAACACTCCGTCACACAGTGGCCAAAAATCTTCATTAGATTCTCACTCTAGTGACCCTCAGGACACATTTCACTTGATCAATATGTAGATGCAATGAAAAAAAAAAGGAGATACTGTTTCCATGGTCAGATTTTTGTCAGATACAAAAGAGAGTAATGGAAAGGGCCAGGGTGGTCATGAGGGACAACTGGCCTGTGCCCCACTCGCAGAGGCTTTGCAACCCACTTTTGGGTCCTGACTCACAGGTTGAGAAATACTGTCCTAGGGAATGATGATGGTACAGAAGGGAAACAGCATCCATCTGATCTCTTTCCATTAGAGATGAGCCTCCCTTTATTTAAGAAATTATATTCTTGTTATCATGGCTTCCCACAAAATATATTGATGCCTTACCTGATGAGGAATATCCACATTCACTTTGGATTTTGGGTGATTGATATATTGCACTTGTGTACATTTTTTATGCCATTGCCTCCAAGACATTTGCTGGGGTTGGCAGGGACAACACCAGACCCCCCCCCCCCAATCTTTGTTTCCGTCAGTGTCAAACCCAGCATCCATCAGGCCAAGTGAGGCTGTGGACACACACCCTGCAAACATCCACATGCTGGCCAACTGATCAAGGACATCTTTAACAGCCAGCAGTTCGACAACCAGCTGTTTGCTATCTCAAGACTGGGTGTGGGAATGAGGGGGACCTAGACTGCACAGAAGGAGCTATGTGTCCCTTATGAGCTTAATCACACTCCCATAGATCTTCTAGACAGAGGGAGGCTACTGCTAAAGCCATAGGTTTTTCCTGTTCACAGTGCCTAGCATGAGTTGTGTGATCCAATTATAAATCATTTCAGAGAGTAGCAGTATCTGTCTGCAGTGGAAGAGCTAAATTCAAGTCCAGTTGCCCCTTAGAGACCAACAAAATTTCCAGGTAAGCTTTCAAGAGTCAAAGCTCCCTTTGCTGAACAAGATTTTCAGGGTATGAGCTTGAACACATGAACCTGCTTTTATGGAATTCGACCCTTGGTCCATCAAAGTCAGCATTGTCTACTTAGACTGGCAGCAGCTATCCAGGATCTCAGGTGGAGGTCTTTCACATCACCTACTGCCTGGTTCTTTTCAACTGGAGATGCCAGGGATTGAACCTGAGACCTTCTGCATGCCAGGCAGATGCTCTACCACTGAGCCACAGTCTTTTGATGAAGGGAGCTTTGATTCTCAACAGCTCATACCCTGAAAATCTTGTTAGTCTAAGGTGATATTGGACTTGAATCTATCAACTTTAAATGGTCTCAGGCCTCTTTGTGAAACAATATTTAACTTCTTGGGGGGGGGGAGTAATTGTGTAAATTGTGCTCAGTTCTTGACGTACGTCTGGTTATAGGGCAGATGAGGTGTTTTCCCAAAACATAACCAAGACATTACAGGAGGGGCTGAGAATGCCAGTTCTGAACTGCAGACCAGAAGATTGGTAGGTTGGCAGTTTGAGACCTGAGTGCCACATGATGGAGTGAGCTCCCGTCTCTGGTCCCAGCTTCTGCCGTCCTAGCAGTTTGAAAGCAAAATAAATAAATAAATCCAAGTAGATAAATAGGTACTGCTTTGGTGGGAAGGTAACAGCATTCTATGCACCTCAGCATCTAGTCATGCCGGCCACATGCCCATGGAAACATCTTCAGACAGTGCTGGCTCTTCGGCTTGGAAACAGAGATGAACACCACCCCCTAGAGTTGAATTTGACTGGCTTTTGAGCAAGGGAAACCTTTACCTTTACCTTATCTTAGAATCAGTAAGTAAACTTTGTGAAAGTTTCCTCAGGTATGCCAGTGTTCCTAACTGTAGGAGCCACTCAGTTTAGTCAATCAGAAAAGTGGACTGGGACACCAGTAAATAAGCTTCATATATCACACTGTACTATTTATACATAATTCTAAATCCCCATCCCTCACACCATTGCTAACTCGATCATGAAATGGATTTCAAGATTCATCCAGCATTTGACACTCTAAAGGTTAATAACAACAGTTTTACCCTGTGATTATCTTCTGATATGTTAACCTAACTTTATACTGAGATGATACTGAGATGACACAAATCAAAATATACCACTTGAATTCAATTTCCAGATGCATCTTTTATTTGAGATTCTGATTACATTTGATTCTGGTGAGAGAAGATTCATAATTTTTAATATCCTCCCAAACGACCTTAGAAAGCTTGACTGTATTTTCACATCATATTAGTTGTAAAAATAAATAAATATGAAGCTAAAGATGGAGGAAGAAAACACCAACACAGTAATTTCCGTGCTGTGAGCCAGCGTTTTCCAACGGCATCCAATATGAAATTGCGCTTCTCTGGTCTCCTGGGGATTCTTGTATAATCAAATTGTCTTGTAAAATGTTAATATGACAATCTTGTCAGTTCATTTACATGGCAGGCAGCATGAGTAATGTGGGCAAGCTGTACATGTGCATTAGATAGACTCAGTTATGTTCCTTCTTGCATATTTTGTTTCTGCAAGTTTAGATTTCCTGGAATTTAAATTGGAAACTTCTTCGTGGGGGGGGGGGGGAATTGTACTCATCCATTTGCTAAACAAGTATTGTAGTGTTGCCATTAAATTTTACCTAATGCAAAATTCTGTGAAAATTTGGCAGGTTCCTCCTCCGGTGCAACCATCAGTGAATTAAAAAGGCAGCACAATGGGCTTTCATAAGATGAAGGGAAATTTCTCAGAAGGATTTGCATATTCCTAAAGTTATGCCATTGGATAACGTAAAGCAAATTTGGGAGGTCCTCAAGTCGAGATGACTTGTTAAAATGTATCATCCCTGCTGTTTCAACTTCACTCCCAACTTTTCTTCTCCCGTTGTATGAATTGAAGTTGCCATCCTGTATTCTCATGCCATTTCCTGTGTCCTTGCACTGCATTTTCTCTATATTCTTTGTTTGTTTTTGTTTTATGTGAACCAAAAAAAAAAAGGTGCTATAAATAAAAAGTGTATTATAGATCTGAATAATGCATGTAGTGTATATACATTATCATTTGCATGTACAAACTGTGCCACATGCACACAGTACTCAAATACTGCTTAGTAGGCAATTAAAATTCTAGTTGGCAGAGCAGGCACTGTGAGTCATTTGACAACCCAAGCAAGCATGTAGTGGGCAGAAATAATATCTAATCATAAATACGAGGTTCCTCGTGTACTTACATGAGCCTGCCTATTCACATGTAAAGAGACTGGGGGCTAGGAGGATTTAAAAGATAAATGAAGAATGGAACATATGGACAAGGGGACCTAACCTCCACCCACATCTGCCTCTTCCTGAACTCTGGTGCTAAAGCAGTGATCTCCCAGCCTGGCTCCAATACCACAAGTGAGAATCCCCCCGCCCTTATATCTTCTCTGGCTCTGAGTTAAATTAACTTTAAAAATATGTATGACTCTTTCTCTGCTGGGGCTAATAGCAGCTTGGAGGGACTATTGCCCCTTCCTTTTTACTGGGGAAATCACATGAATAAATAAAGTTACCAGATCTGAGTTGGGAAATACCTAGATATTTGATGGGCGGAGCCCAAAAAGGGCAGGGTTATGGGAGGGAAGGGACTTTGGTGGGGTATAATGTCATAGAGTCCACCTTCCAAAGCAGCCATTTTCTCCAGGTGAACTGGTATCTGTTGCATGGAGCTGAGGTGTAATATCAGGGCATCTCCAGCCACCACCTGGAGGTTGGCAGCCCTACAGAGAAAGAACTAAACTTCCAACCCCCTATGGCTACTTATAAAGAAAATATCAACAAATATTAGATCCCTAGTATCGTTCTCCCACACTCTGGACTGCAGAAGATAATGGGCCCCCTGGGACAAAACATAGTCTTGGGTTCCTCATCTTGCTCTCCCCCAGTATATCAGTAGATCATGCAGTGTATTTTAGTACTTGGATAATGAACAAAATGAATGTGTTGTATTATTTAGTATGTTGTATTTAATGAAGACAGATCCAGTATTGAGTGCCCATTCACCAGACAGTCAAATTGACTTCTCTGACTCTATAAGCTGCTGCCCTGACAGTCAAAGGTGAAGGTTCAGTGGGCAAAACCTCATTTGTCTACTGACTTTATGCAATGTGAACTTTATGCAGTATTAGTGGACAAATGAGCTTGTGCCCATCAAACCTTCACCTCTGACTGTTCTCTTTGTCCTCTTCTCTAAACTCCTGTGTAACATTCAGAAATCATTTCCATGTTTTATTATAGTCCTAGGGTACTAAAATCTGGAGCAGTTCCTGAGACCAGGTCTTACTGTTAGCTCTGGAGGACCTGGCTAGGCAAGATGCTAGAAAGATCTCTAGTAGGTCTTGCGTTCCTTTCTTTCTTTGTTCTGAATAAAGTTGTATTTTGTTTATTTAAGAAGATCTGTGATATATCATCCCTGTGTGATTGTGGTATCTTATGACCTGCTTATCTGGTTTCACTCTACGTCTTTCTGTCTCTTCGTCTGTTATGAACTGCAGTGCATACACAGTATTGAGACAAAAAAAATTGCAAACGCAGCCTATCAAGTGTAGGAGGTGCCACTTTCCTCTCCCCAGGCTGCCCAGCTGCCTGTGTTAAGAGGAATTTAAGAAAAATGCTTGTTAGTCTACCCCTGAGATGGTTCTCTGCCTATTGCTAGCTGAGAAGATGAGTGGAGAGTGTACCTCTTAGGTGGCAATATCTGTGTATCGTTCTGCTGGTTGGAAAACATCCCTGTCATGCATGCATTCTAATCGCTATCCTCATTTCACACACACACCCAACTCTAAGTTTCTTGAATTCTAAACTAAAGACCAATGACTAGATCATAATGTTTCTGTACTAATTTTTTTAATTTCATAACACATATTAGGGATCACAGGGTTCAAAAAGGGAAATTTTCAGTTTTGATTCTCCAGGATCCAAAGGCACATGTCTGATTTGGCAATCCCTTTTCAAGAGCAACCCTCAAGGGTTTTTTTTAAGAGAAGCAAAAGAAACTTAAAGAAGACTAGTAAAATTTCCAGGGAGAGGACCTTGCATCCACACACCTCTGTTTTGCCATAGAGAAACAACACAACGGGCTCCTTTTCATGATAAAAGAAGACTTCTGTGTCCCCCCCCCTCCCCCTGTGCTTTCAATATAAATTTAGGGCTGAAGGAGAAAAAAAGGTGCTTTACCTTTGTGACTTAATGGACAATTCCTTTTTTAATGGGTGGAATGAAACTTTTTTTAAAAAACTGCTGTTTCACCATTTAGGCTTGCCACATACAGTTTCTTTCCCCCTAATTGCAGTAGTCATAGTAGTATATGGGGTGACACCGAATGTTCAGTGACACTGACATAAATATAATGGGCTTTTTCAGGTGTATGACCTAGCAATAGAGTCTGCCAAGACAGTAATCTCTAGAGACTTTGTCTCACAGGCCTTTTAATTCAGGGTAAACTGCAAAGAGAAAGGGGAAGTGGTGTTCCACCAAAGGTTAGAACAACTAACCTTTCTTAACCAATTGTGAGTGTGATACTTTATCCAACATTGTTCCAGAAGAGCAATTCCTATTAGCAATTCTGTGTTTTTCTCTCCATTCTTTGCTGTGGAAGGAACTGTGGCCCAGTAGTAAAGAGAAGGTGCCAGGTTGCCTTCCTGGCATCTCTAGTTAAAAGATTTCAGTTAGCGGGTGATGGGAAAGTGTTTCTCTTATTGAGACCTCATAAATGTTTGGGGTGGGGCCATGGCTTCCTAGTAGATCATCTGCTTTGCTGGCAGAAGGCCCTAGGTTACATTTCCCACTATGCAGGGCTAATTTCATAGGAGGAGCTCCTTTGCATATTAGGCCACACACCCCTAATGTAGCCATTCATCCAAGAGCTTACAGAGCTCTTCTTACAGGGACTACTGTAAGCTATTGGAATAGATCCTGGGAAGCTGCTGCCGGTCAGTAGAGGCAATACTGACCTTGATGGACACTTGGCCTGACTCAGTCATGTGCTCACAGTGATGTGTACTAACAAGAATGCTTCTGAAATCTTTGTCAACTGTATTTCTACCTAGCTTTTGGGTCTCTGAATTACATGGTTTGTTTTCCAGTGGGGAATAGATTAGGGCCTTTTATGCACAGGTGTTTTGCCTCACTTTCACCATGCATGTCCATCAGGTTTTCCTTTTCATTCTGCATTGATTCCCCTCCCCCTTCAGCACTCAGTTCACTTTCCAGTAGCTTTGGGTTTTCTGGGAGTGGTTTTGTGCCGATTTCCCCCTTGTTTTGCTTCCGAGCTAAAGGTAATTTAAAAGCATACAGATTCCCTCGGATCTCCACCCCCACCCCTTTGCTGCCCATCGAGGTTGCTCCGCCCACTCTGTATCTTCCACCATTCATCACTGTGTCCCTTGTAGTTTTACATTTTAACACACACCCCTCCAGCAATCTGAGTCTAGCATTATGAGACTAACACTAGTCTCATGCCACTTGAGCTGCTTGAAGAAGCCAACCTTGGAGCAAATCTCCCCAGGATTAATGGAAGGCAGCTCACAATCCCAGAACATGATTTGACTGTCAGGCTGCCAGTGGCTTTCTTGCTGAGCCAGCACTTTTGGATCATCCTGTTGCCCCTCTGATTACTGGATCATCCTGTTGCCCCATGGATTACTGAAAGCAAAAGGACTTGTGTGCAAATCTTCCTTCCTCCAGCTCCTGGTATGGGTGGATTGGCTACCTCTTCCAAGAACAGCTGTGTGGGCTGGTCCACTGCACAAGGCCAGTGATCCTACTCATTGCAGGTGCATGTTCTGACTTGTGGCATGCCCTGCCGAACCAGGCTGCTCCCTATGCCCCTCTGTGTTGTCTTTGAACCAGTGGCTGCATTCCCCAGTTCCCACAAAGCTTGTCTAGGTGTAAAGAAGTACACAAGGGCTGGGGGAGAGCAGGTGGGGTGGTCATCCCTCTTCTGCACAGGGGGAGGAGACGCAGGAGAAGCTGGTCCATTTTCTTCCTGGTCAGTTGGCAAAACTGAGCAGCCACACTCAGCAAATCCCCAAGATACCTCCTCCTCAGCAAATTTCATTCCAGGGTCCATTTTGCCCCCAGAGGTCCACACAGCCTCTTGGGTTCTTTGTTCTGCAGCTCTTCCACAATCCAGGAATATGATCCTTGATTTTTTTCACCAAATTAGAAAACTCCTAATGATTTCCATACACATTTATCACAGGTCAGTTTTTGACCCTTGTACCCAATAATTAGGGTTGCAAACTCCGGGTTGGGACATTCCCGGATATTTGGGGGTGGAACATGGGGAGGAGAGGACTTTACAATCTTAAATAAACTGGGTCTGTGGAAAAAAGTCTTGTCAGTGTCAACATCGGGAAATGGGAGGTGCTTGCTGGACACTACTGCACAGCTGCAATAGGGAAATCACTTTAAAAAAAACCCCACACCTTTGGACACACCCCCCCACATGACAACTGACATTCCAACCCAATTTAGAAAAGTACATTTTAAAACATTGTAGCTGCAGAATAAATACACCAGAGGGGAAAAAATGGTGCATAGGGCGGGCACAGAATCTGAAGTCAAGATTAAAGTCTTGCTGCTCTGAAAATCTGCAGTAAGATGTGCATGCATAATGGGCCTAGGAAGCATCCCCTTTTAAATATATGAATTTTGCACAGAGAACTGTCTTGTGCTATATGTTGCAGCTTTCAGTTTACTTCATTCAGTGTGTTTCCCCCCTTTCTTCTACAATGATATACACTGACAAAACACTGCAAAAGAGAAATCTTAGTGCCATCTTGTATGTCATTTAAAAGGTTGTCTTGATTATGGTGTTTTACTGATGCACATGTGCACTAGTATGCATGGAAAAAACACTGCAAAAAACACTGCAGCATTGATGCGGTCATATGTACAGTCACATCAAAGCTAAGTTTTGGCAGTGTTTTATTATCGATGCACATGCACCTGTTTTTAATGTAGAGGGAAGGGAGATGTAAATGAACAGAATTGTGGCAAACTGTGCATGGTCCAATTCCAGAATTAATTTCAGACTTTCTCATATTAAGCAAAGAATTAAGGAACAGTACAGTTTGCAGAAGTGTTTCATTGGACCCAACCCAATACTTTTCAGTGATTCAGTTTGTACTATCTTGTACAGCAGGGGTCCTCAAACTTTTTAAACAGGGGGCCAGTTCACTGTCCCTCAGACTGTTGGAGGGCCGGACTATAGTTTAAAAAAAAATGAAGATGGGCTTTTTCTTTGGTTATTTTGCAGGTAGGGAAGGCACGCGGGGGGGGGGGGGGGAGGTGCGCAGAAAGGCACCGTTCCCTCTCTGAAGAAACAAAGAACTCGGCATCCTCACAAACTTTTTAAGGCAGCAAGCCCCCGGCTGCTTCTCCCTGAAACTCCACTACTGCAGGCATCATGATGGGAAAGAGAAACCTCTCTCCCTCTCTCTCTCTCCCCCTCCGATTCCCAGCAGCACAAAAAGCCTCGAAAAAGACCCCCGCCCGGCTCTTGGGACTGGCGCAGGTCTCCTAGCCGGCTGAGAGGCCTCTCAGCCGGCCAGGAGACTTGGGGCCAGCCGGAGCGCCTGCCACCCCACCCTTACCCTCTTCCAGTCTTCCTTTTGCCTCCTCCTGGCTGACTGGAAGCAGGGGGGCGGGGCTTTGTCATGTGGCCCGGGACAAGTCGGCTGCAATTTTTCTGCTGCTTTGTGTGCTGCTGGGAATTGGAGGACAGGCAGCGGCACACCCGGCGGGCCAGAAAAATGCCCTTGGCGGGCCGCATGTGCCCCGCGGGCCGTAGTTTGAGGACCCCTGTTGTACAGCCTATAGGGGGCATAGAGCAAACAGTTCAACTGAATGAAAATGGGGGAGGAATCAAAGTTTTGTATGCTCCCTCTTACAAGAACTCCCTGAAAATTAAAAAAAGAAGAAGAAAATCTAGTACAATAGGGTGAAAGTTTCCAGCAGTGTAAGCAGAGTTACATCCTTCTAAGTCCATTGCAGTCAGTAGCTTGGGAGGGTAAAACTCTGTTTAGGATTGCACTGTCAGTCACCTCCATACCAGCTGTGATGTTTTTCTTTTTTGCAGGGAGTTTTCTTATAGACATCCCACCTAAGCCCAAACTGATCTGTTGAACAATTCAGCATAAGGACATAAAAAGAGCCTTGCTGGATCAGACCAGCGGTCCATCTAGTCCAGCATCCTGTCTTAACACAGTGGCCTACCAGCTGAACAATTCAGCAAGCCCATCTCACCAATCTGAAGGTCATTCTATCTGTAGATCAGTCCTCAACTGTCATGCTTATCATTCTGAACATGTAAAAAACCATATCTCAATGACTTATATCAGCATTGCATCAGCATTTGAAACATACCACTGTTCTTTTGTGTTTCATGCCACCCTTGAGCTTTTCAAGTTAAACCAAACAGGGCATGAGCAGCAACTGAGTTCCCATGGGCTGTATTTGATCATGAAATGATCCTTTATTTGACTGGCCAAATGCTTTTCCAGTCCTAGACAGAAATATCAAAGCGGCATTGCTGATTGAAGAGTAACGGATGCATTTGTTAAGATCAATTGCTTGCCCTGAATGGCCTTGCTCAGCAAGACGATCCCACCTACTAGGGCTACATGCAATGATCCTTTAGTTGACACTGCAGTAGGCATTACATTAAGTGATTGCTGCAGTAAGACTGATGAGCAGTGATAGCTAAACAGAGCCTTCCCAACTGGAGGACGAAACAGCAGCAGAGGACCACTCCGTTTGTGCTTGCATATGGACTTCCTGGAAGGATCTGGCTGTCCACTGTTGGAAACAGGATGCTGGACTAATTGGACCCCCAGACAGGTCTGCCAGGATTCTACTTA
The DNA here is from genome assembly GCA_029233225.1 of Lepidodactylus listeri. Lineage (NCBI taxonomy): Eukaryota > Metazoa > Chordata > Lepidosauria > Squamata > Gekkonidae > Lepidodactylus > Lepidodactylus listeri. The sequence goes on from JARCFY010000013.1 coordinate 45,696,128, forward strand.
TTTATTTATTTTTATTTGACAACCACGTTATTTCAGATCGATAAGAACTAGAGCAAGTTGCTATTTCCAACTACATAATAAAGAAGGTAGGATGGTGTTGTTGTTGTTTTTTGCACTGCACTCTTGTGTAAACCCTAAAATGTCTGAAATTCTTTTATGTTCTTCCCAGCTCTCAAATATGTGTGCTGACAGGGAAATATACTAGCAAAAAAAAAAAAACTGTAAAAGAGACTGACAGCCAACACAATCTGAAATCAGATAAAAGTTGTTGTTTTCCCCCTTTTGATAGGTCTGAAACTTATAAGCATGTCAAAGGATAAATCTCCCCCCTCCCCCCCACCTTGTAAGTTACTTTCTTTAAGGAACAAAAATATTTGGAATGTATTTCATGCAGGACCTGTCGAAATAATAGCTTTGTGATGTGAATTCAGAACATAAAAGACTTCTATTAGCAATCAACTAGAGACAAGAGATAAACCAATCTTTGCAGGATAGAGTTTTGTTATCAGGCCTATTTGTTTTACTCCCTAAGATTGTTCCAAATCCATAAAATTTACATAAAATTTCAATCTGTCACCAGGAATGTATTCAAAGGGATCTCTTTTGTGATTTTCATCTTAGTGGGATTCACAGTTCAGAAACATACACACTTGATTGATCGGCAGCCTCCGGATTATAATGACACAATTGAGGAAGGGGTGGGCACTCTGACCCGCCAGCATTCAAAGAGATGTCAAAAGGAGTGTTTATTCCACAGAGTGCTACATTTGAGGTGGTTGGATAGTGTTGCTCTTCCAGTGGAGGCTGTTTTAACAGGCTTTTTTCCCTATTATTAAGTCTGGGATGCTCAATCACCCCCCCCATGGGCAATATTAGTGATTCTGGGGCCCAGACAAAAGTCCAGGATGGAGCCCCAGAATCACTGCTGCTCCCCCGCTAGGGCCATGCAAAGAGCATCTCTTGCTCCATCTCTTGTGAGCACTCCACAGGCTGAGTCAACTGCCAGAGCCCCAGATGGGGTGGGTGCAAGTGGCTGCCATAGTGAGCCTCAGATACCCCATGTGGTCATGAGTGGCTACTGTAGTGAGCTGGCCAACCAGGCCATGAATGGGGCAGGCATGAAAGGCTGCCATGGTGAGCCAGCTGCCCTAATTTTCTCTAATGCTAATCTTTTCTGTATGGGCTGCCAACAGGATAGCATGAGCGGCATCAGGAGCCTGTTCTTCTTCTTTTCCTTCCTCTGTCCAGGGAGCTTCAGGGATGTGAGAAGAAGGCACCCCCCTGCAATTCAGGGCCCTGGACTGCTTCCCTGGTTGCCCATTGGCTAAGACTGCCCCAATCGCTCCTCTGACTGGATTCAAATTTCAGTGCAAAAAGTGAGCAACACTCCTGAACACTGAAACCATATTCAGTTGTCTTTCCAAACATTCAACAGAAGTCCATATGGTGCCGCTGCTTGCCAGCACTACTCCATCAAGCTCTTCCAGCTGCTCAGCCCACCCTGTGACTGCTCAGGCCTGAAAAAGAGCTGGTACCTGGGGTTGCCTGTGCTGCTGCTTGCCAGGGGGGAGACCATTCCACCAGGGGCTGAGTCCTTCCAGATGTTCAGCCCCATCTCCTGGCTGCTGTTTCTGTAGTATGATTATATTGTGATTTTTAGATCTTTGTTTTGTTTTGGTTTTTGCAAGCCACTATGGGCCTTACTTTGCAGTAGAAAAGTGGGATAAAAATATTATTTTTAAAAATAATGTGCATTCTCATTCTGCTTTCCCCATCCCTTAGCCTTCACTTTTGTGTTAAAAAAAATAACAAGAAGCATTTCAGTTCTTTTCTCTCTCTCTATGTGGAGCTACATGGCTTGTGTGCCTACCCTAGGTTTGCCTAATTCGCTTGACTGACTCAGTGTTTGGGTCTGGATTGCAAATGCTTTCTGCACTCTATTTCACACACAACTTTGTCATATCTGTCCTCCTAGACCAGCTGTTCACCCAATGTACCCCGCAGAAAAAAAACAATGTACAAAATAAGTGCTTTCCTTGGTTGATCCAAGACTGCAGGGGTGGCTGCATGGCTTGTCTCTTTGTTCCAATTAGATATATAAAATTTCCATGGATTTTTAAGCCACAGAGGGGGGAAATATAACATTGCAATATTTGTGGGCTTTAAAAGTTACAAATGCCTTCGTTTTCTACAGCAAAATCATAAATATATCCTATACTAGACAGAAAACGAAGCTGACACACCCTTTGCTACCTTAGCGCATATACCTTAGTTCCAGCTGTCTTCTTTCTGTGGCTACTGGTTAGAGACAGCTCAGTTCTGAATGAAATTTTCAGACTTTTCCCTTTGAGGCTTTGATGTAGTTTCTGCCACACCTCCCTCTGATTTTTTTTTTCAGTCCAGCATGGTAGGGTAATAAGCTACTTGTTACCCAGCCCAAGGGTATATGTGCTACAGTGGTTTGAGGGAGAGGCGAAAAGGTCAACCACAAGGGAAGGGTCAGCTCCAAAGGGGTCACAAATGGCAACAAAAGTCCTGCATGTTCCCCTCATGAAGATTAGGTACCCTTCTAAGTAGGGATGAGCAAAAACTGGTTCACATAGTAAAGTTTGTCACAAAATTCGGCTGATCTGTAGTTTGTGAAGAGATGTTCATGGAAGGGCACCCAGTACGAACAATCCATGAACTTTGGTGCTGTTTACAGCAGTTTGTGGTGGTTCATGAATGGATTCATTTCCAGACAGACTATTGCCACCCAATTAAACTGTAACAATGTGGGCAGAATTCTCCAGCCTTGGACTGTTTTCTTTCTTTTTTATCTGTGTCTCAGATTTTTATCGACTTCCTGGCTGCTCATCAATTTCAAGAGGTTTTATTTTCCTTTGTCAGCCTGGGTTACCTTCCCATTTTCTTGCACAGAGTTTGCAACCAACCCCTCCTGCTTAGAGTGTAATTCTGTGCCAGATGTCTGTCTTGGTGAGCTGGCATTGCATCTCTTTGATTGCACTGGTACTGCTGGGCACGCTGTACATTGGGCTGTTTGTGCTGGACTGGTAAAAATGCCTCCTCTTCAGTTTCTACTGCAAAGATTCTCTGGCTTGACCTTAGTTCTGTTAGGTTTGCACTGGTTCTTCTGGGCACATTGCACTAGTTTTGCTGGGCTTTAAAAAAATCCCCCCCCCCTTCTGTTTGTACTGCTGGGATTCTCTGCTTTGACATTATTCTTCATTTCCTTGCATTGCGACAGTGGCACAGCAGAACCAGTGCAAGGTACTAGTGCCCAGCAGAGAGATGTACTAAAAAGAATGCATGGTCTGCTGCAGCTGCAGACGATGGTATCATGTTGTTTGCCTACCAGTCGCTATCAGCCTGCCAACATATTTCATATACAACCAGTGTGCACACTAGAGATAATAAACCAGTTTTGTTCAACAGTTAATACTGTATGGGGAAATATCCATTCATGAGTTCTTCTTGCAATTGTCATAGTGAACAGTGGGTAGGAGTACATATCTAGTGGTGGAGGTCAGGGGTGTCAAAGGGAAGGCAGGAAGCAGAGAGAGAACTATTTGCCTGTGGCTGAGATACTAGTAGCGAGCCAGAGGCAGTCAGAGCACTTGTCAAGATGGGCAAATAGCTTCATGGGCTATAGGGAGATCAGATACTGAAATCTTCATATATGAAAGAACGTATCACCTAGAGCTGGTGTCCCCAGTGTGGTGCCTGTGGGGCACCATGGTGCTCACTAACACTTTTTCTGGTGCCTGCCAAGTGTTTTTAGAAAGTGGATGGGGCCAGATGGGGCTTTTGCCCAGCAAGGCTTTTGACTGACTGTGCAGATTTTTTTAAATAACTCCTTTAGCAGCAGCTGCCACCACATCTCAAGGATATTCACTGTGTGACTGAAGGTACTGTGGTCATACTTTTCTGGCTGGCACTGCCTCCTGCAGCAGTCCCTTTGTGGCTGTGCCAAGCATGCTGTGTCAAAATTCCAAAAGTGCCTGCAGGCTCAAAAAGGTTGGGGACCTCTGAACTGAAATATGGGACAGGATTTTTCACAGGAGAGCCTGTGGAGGGGGTGCTGTGGGGCACTGGTCAACAGAGTGGGCAAAGATGCACGAGGAACTCAGTCAGGTTGTGACATGTAATGGGAACATGGAGGGCAAGAAGGAAGCAGAACTGGACACTGGAAATGGAAAGATGATGGGGCAAGATTTATACTTGTCAACAGAGGAGGTGGGGGACACCAGTATCATGACGCCACAGGGAAACATAGCAGCTGACAGGCAGGACCAATATTTAGGTGGAGCTGATGGGGGAATAACTACAATCAAGAGACATTAATTAAAATGTAAGGGATTTCAATCTGCACCATGGTTTGAGATCACTATGGTTTGAGATTACAGTTGCAGAACACTATTTCTAATACCAAGAGCCATCATTCTACTCTGGGAGCTGTCATTCCAGTCCCAGAACACTTCTGCTACTCCCAGGAGCCATCATTCCACTGGGGGGGGGGGGGAACTATCATTCCAGTCACAGAGTACTAATTCTATTTCTGGGGACCGTCTGGGGAATATCATCTGGGGACCTGTTATTCCAGTCCCAGATGTTATTCCAGTTCCTCACACCACCTTCAGTTTCTACTGCAGAGATTCTTGGGGACTTTGTTTCTGTTCTGCTGGGCTTCTATTGCCTTTGGTTTTTTGCTGCCCTCCCTCCATTGGAAACAATGGATAATGGGGGAACCTTCTTTGGGGGGACATAATTGCCCTGTAAATCCAATCTGCACATAAATTGGAAGACATATAAAGAAGTGAAAGCCAGAGGTCCATGGTAAATTTGGTGTCTCTACCTTGCACAAGATCTGTTCTACACACTCCTGAACCCGCACCTGTCCTTTCTGCAGAAAGCACTTTCCTGGGGGCACCTTCTAACACAGATCCCAGAAATCCAATTGTCACCAAACTTAGAGGGCAGGTAGAGGGGAGTCAGCCAGAAATCCCCTGCAAGTTTGGTATCTCTAGCATGTCAGGGTGTGTGTGTGCTGTTCTACCACATCACGAACTTCATGAACCGGTTCAGTTTGTATGAAGCCTTTCTAGTTCATGACAGTTTGTGGTTTGGTTTGTGAGTCTGCCATGAACCAAACTGCAGTTTGTGCCCATCCCTGTTTCTAAGTGCAGAAATGAGTCTTGGATTTGAGACCTGTATATGTCTACAGCATGCCTACCTTGTCTTTAAAAACATTTCGCTCATCTTAAAAGATAAAATATTTTATAGGAGGGTTGTTGTTTTTTTCAGCACATCCCAAAATTGCCATTGGAAAAATAAAAACGGTCTTGAAAAAATATTAAACATCCATATTTTTCCAGGCCTTTTCCAGTTCCAGTCTTGCTCATTTTGCTTCACTGCTGGATTGCCAAAGCCAAGGATGAACATTCCTTTGCATTAAATAGATTTACATTTTTTTTGCACTTCTGCCTGGGAATTGTAAGTTCTGCACGTGAGCCACCGTGATGGTTGCCCCAGACAGAGAGATGAATGCCACTAGCTGTGAGGTCACAAAAGGTGCCCATACACTCCTAATGTCAATGCTAAATAGCTCCATGTACTGTATGTGTCCTCACAGTGCTGCCCTTCGGAGTAGGCAATACTGAACTTAATAAAGCAATGTTGTTGACCTGTTTGGGGTTGTTAAGCAAACCATGCACTACAGCACAATCAGCTTTTTTACGCATGTATTTTCTCAGACTGCCTCATTACTACCGCCCCTGTCCTTACTGTGTGATAACTTCTCTGCTCAGTAGGCAGTTGTTTAAACAGACAATTAAATCAGTTGCAAATTATATAAATTAGTCATAAATAACTGTTGTATTTCACTAAAATCCTACTTTTTGGTGTTTGCTTAAGTAGTCTAGCTATGCTAATAGATGCTGATCGGGCTGAGTTTGCCACAGCCTCTCTGCACATGCACAGTTCTGCCAAAACCCAATGGAAATTGTTCTGCAGGCATCCACATCTGTTTTGGCAAGAACCAAATGGGCTGGGTGATGCAATCATGTCTGATAAGCCTCCTTCAAACATGGGTAAATTCAACTGTCAAACACATTTGTGATGAATTCACAGCATCCATAATACACAAGTCAGCTAACCAACCTATTGTGAGTGTGGTGGCTATGGTTCCATGCTGATGGCAACCATTAAGCAAATGGAAAAGTTCTTGAAATGCTGTCAATTTTGCATTGCAAGCAAATCATCAGTGTGAACATATGAGGAATTCAACAGAAAACAGGTATTGTGGAGAAGGTAAGTTTGATTTTTGAACACTGAATCATTCCTGCTTAGTTTATTGTGTTGTCATATATTCATGCTTAAAGAGACAATAACATTTTAAGACTTACCGATATACAGGAGAACAGGAGGCCTACTATAGAGAACAGGGCACTATAAAATGGCATGCAGAGAACACAAGGATAGGATTTCAAAAGTTAAATGAGGGATATATCTTTGTGGAGCTTCTCTGAACAAGAATATTCCAATAGGCTTTATGGTGGAATTCCATTTTGGCCCTCCAAGGCTTCCAGGCACTCAGTGGTTGTCCCAAGTCTCTGTCTGGCAACAGGGCCGGCCCCAGGTTTTTTTACACACTAGGCGAGGCTACCTTCTGGTGCCCCCCTGCGCCCCCACCAATTTTCAAACATAAATGCATTTTAATAATCCCATGCAGACTGCTAGTCTCCACTCAAGCACAAGCTTAGCTAGGGTTGCCAACTCTGGGGTGGGGGATTCTTGGAGATTGGGGGGTGCAGGCTGAGGAGGGCGGCATTTGGAGAGAAACCTCAGTGGCACATCATGCCACAGAATCCATCTTCCGAAGCTGCCCACCTCCCTGCCCTCCGCTCGTGCATGCAGCCACAATCAGGGGGAGACAGAAAGCATACAGGGAGGGAAGGGGAAGGAAAGCAGCCCAGTGCCGGCTTCGCTCCTCCTCTTCGCCAGCACGGTCACTCCCTGTCCCCACCTCTGGCTGGGTCATGACTCACTCTCACTTCTTCTTCTGCTGCTTCATGGGTGGAGAGCAGGAGGTGGGCAGGGAGCTGAGTGGGGTGGAGCCCGGGTAGGGGGTGGGGGAGGCACTGCCTTGTAAGCTGAGCCAAGAAGGCAGTGCTGGTTGGTGTGGCTCAGCAGCTGGGCCAAGTGCAGCACCCTCCAGGTGGAACCCCAGCCAGCCAGCCAGCTGTGGGCAGAAGTTTTTTTTTTGGGGGGGGAAGAAGTTTGTGCCTGGCCGTGCTCTGCCAGTGACTTTCTGTTCTGGGGGCACTGCCATGCCTGCCTGGGTGCCCAAGTTGCACACAGGGAGGTGGGGGTGGACTTGTTGGAGTCTCTTTCTCTTGCTCCACCATCCCATTTGCCAGCTGTGCCCCTAGGCGGGTGCCTAGTTTGCCTAGTGATAGAGCTGGCCCTGTCTGGCAACACACCAGTCTCCACAATCTACCTGAGTCTTCTAGGGATTTATCTTGCACTTGTCCTTCAGTCAATTGCTACTAGCTGGACATTTTTTGTAATTACCCACTTAGAGGGCCAGCATCCCAGCTTCCCTTCTATGTTACTGATAAAACACATCACCTAGTGCCCTCATCTTAGGCTAGCCAATGACTGGTTACTACAAGGACAGCTTGCCAGACTTGCACACTCCTGGGGAAACAGCAATCTAGCCACTAACCACCTACTTTCCCTTGGTGTGAATAGCTTGTTCAGACAGTATACATCTATGTGACATGGAGAACAACTACCAGCATTTCAAATAGTAAAGCATTTATTAAAAGGATATGTAGATACACTGCACAGTAATGGGTTGAGCAAACAATACAAAGAAAAGGTGCAAACACAGAATCCTCTGTTCCACAACTCTGTACATGCCTTAGCTTGTTTTATTGTAAGACAGGCTCTGTAAACTTAGAAGTTGCAGTGTTCTAAAAGCTTCCCATTACCTTGAAATCTTTATCCAGGCAGCCAGTGCTCCACATTGCAATGGCTGCCATCTAAAATGGAGTTCCTTGTAGGAGCTCCTTCCTGTAAGTTTATCTGTAGCTGGAATCAGTCTGTTTGCTCAGTCCTGAGGGTGAAATTCCCAGGGTCACCAGGAAGATCTTATCTAGCCCTCTGCCTTCCAAGTCTCGGTTACCTTCAAGATGTCATATTCCAACCAGGGTTGGACATTTTATGTATTTGTTTGCTTGTTTGTAAAAATGGTGTTATTCCACCTTCCCACCTGATCAGGGCTTGCAAGACAGCAACATAAAAAAATAAACATTAAAATATTACAGAAATTAAAAATGCAGTAAAATACATAATAATTCAATTAAACATTTGTACACATGCACGCAAAACTAGAAGGAATGCCTATAACCATTACTGGGGGTATGCCAGATGAAACAAAAAGTCTTCACCTGCTAACCAATAGAGGGAGACTGACAAATCTCCCTGGGAAGGGAGTTCCAAAGTTTTGGGAACATGACCAAGAAGGCCCTTTCTTGGGTTGCCACCTGTCTAGCTTCAGATGGCAGAGGCAACTGGAGCAGGGCCTCCAAAGATGACTGGGTAGGTTCATATAGAAGAAAGTGGCCCTTAAATTGTGTTGGGCTGTACAGAACTTCAGCGGTAAATACCAGCACCTTGAATTGAGCCCAGAAGCAAACTGGAAGGCATTGTAGATGGAACAAGACTGGAATGATACGGTCCCTATAACCCACTCCAGTCAACACTGTGGCCACAACATTCTGTACCAACTGTATCTTCCAAAAAGTATTCAAGTGCAACCCCACATAGAGTGCATTGCAGTAATCTAATCTAATCATCTAGATGTTACCAAGCATGCAATGCAGTGGCAAGATATTTTTCCCCCAGGAAGGGTCACAGCTGGCTCACTATTCACAGCTGCAGGTCACCACTGCCACCTGTTTGTCCAACAGGAGGCTCAGGTCCAGGAGAACCCCCAAGTTATGAACCAGCTATAAATCTACTTTTTTAGAGGGAGTTCACCTCATCCTGAACAAGTTATAGTCCATTTCAAGGGTCAGACTTTCCCTCCACCAACAGCACCTCCATTTTTTCAGGATTACATTTCAGTTTGTTAGACTTATTCCTTTCCAAAACTACCTCCAAATGACAGGTCAGAGCAGCAGTCCTCTAGCACCACACTCTGAAATCTACCCTTGAGGTAGGACTGGAACCACCACAGAACAGTGCCTCCTGGTCCCCATCCCTAAAGGTGATCCAGAACGATACCATGATAACTGTTACTGAAAGTTGCCAAGAGATCTAGGTGAATTAAGAGGGTCGCACTCCCCCTGTCCATTTCCAAGTGCACGTCATCTACCAGAGCAGCCAAGGCCATTCCAGTCCCATAACCAGGCCTGAAACCAGGCTGGAATGGTTCTAAACAGTCAGCTTCATTTAAGAATCTCAGGCTGGCCAGCCACTACTGGTTCAGTCACCTTGCTGAAGAATGGTACCTTTGGGACTGGATGGTAGTTATCAACTTCTCGGTCCACAGTAGGATTCTTTAGGAGGAGATGCACCACTGCCTGCTTTGAGGCATTTCAATATCTTAAGCAGGAGGTTCATTCATATTTACAAGGCTTTGATGGTTGGGTACTCATCAGAGCCACTGAAGGGATGAGCAGCACATGGGAGCAGCTCCTGCCTGTCTTCTAATAACAGAGATAAACTTTTAAAACCAAGTGTGGAGGGGAGTTCTCAAGTCCACACCTCAAAGTAAAACTCATTTCTCCACAGGCCTTATTCTAATGACTATTAGAAGATTTTATTACATTAATAGTGAAATCCTAATCAGAGTTCAAAGGGTGTTGAAGGGTGAAATTATGTTTAGGATTCCATTCTTGGGCCTATATTTGTGGTTAAAACACCACATGTTAAGAAACTCCATACATATTGAAAACAGACTACATTTTCAGAAAGGCTGCTTCACCTGTGCAACTAGCTTTAAAAAAAAATAGTTGATTTTTTTTCCATTGATGCTTAAGGCCCTATAAGATCAAACTAAGCATAGAAACTACTAAGATTGCTTCTCTCTCCATTTCTGTAGAACAAGCCCTTTCGGCAAGTTACTTCAAATAGCTGAAGATCAGTTTCAGTTAGAAAGATGGGGGAAAATTATTTGTAGGTATATATCTTCATGGTGGGGATTAGGGTTGCCAACTGACCTGGAGAATCCCTTTAACAGTGGTTTACTGGGATGCTATGTACTAAGCAATGCTATTTATCCCCATGCCCTGAAAAGCTTCAGCTGCCCATTTCCACACTTGAAACCTTTGTTAAAGGGACAGGGCATTTTTCTCCAAACCAACTGGCAATGCTATTGGAGACAGAATACATGTGAGGAAGGCTAAACATTTTGTAGACAAAAATTCTAAGCAGGTATACTAAGAATTTTACTCGGGTCTACTCAGTGGGGCTTACTTCCAGGAAAGTGTTCTTAAGTTTATACTGAAAGCCTTACACAAGTTATAAAGTTCCTCATTTAGTATTGTGATGTGAAAATATCCATGAGAGGCTCAACTTTAGGTTTCATCCTTAACAGAATTTAAATTGATGATTCATAGGAACAGGGTCTTCTTGGCCATGGCCCCTGCTTTCTGTAATTGATTTCCTTTGCAGATCCGCAGGTCCCTTTCCCTAATTACCTTTAGGAACCATCTTCAGATGCTTTCATTTGCCAGGCTTTTAAAAATATTTTTATTAAGTTTGTAAAATTTAATATGCAACAATCATAAGATTTTCAGCAAGAACCGAATAATTGAAATAACTGTAGCAAACAAACATACAAGTGGTGTAACTGTACAAGATTTCAGTTTGAACAAGCAGTCCTAGGACAAACATGTAATATACGAGAATCAAAATATAACATCAAGCAACCTGATTCATGCTCTAGTGAAAAATGGTATCTGGTGGATGTATGTCTTGTACGTGCACTCAGCGATTGCATGTGAGACAAAGGTTGACCTAGTGAAGGCCCATAACAAAGTGATACATAAGGTGGCAAAAAAGGTGTATGTTTTAGAGGTTTAATATTTGTAGATATGAACGACTGAGGGGCTGACTATTGGATTGTGCTACATATTCTAGGAACAGGAATCATTTTTCTAAAAAGGAAGGATTCCTTGGGATATATTTCCGACTGTCAAATTCTATCTGTGATCTTTTCCATGATGAAATGGTCCCAAACATTGTTGAGCCAACAGGATCGAGTGGGAGCTTTAGACAATTAAAAGTTGGAAGCAATTGTACTTTTTGCCACTACCAGGAGACTTGTGATTAGCTCTTTTCCAGTTTGAGAGATAGCAAGACTGTGCCAGATGCCAAGAAATATCAGTTCCGGAGAAAATGGAATCTGATATCCTGTAATTATGTATATCTGCTGTAGGACGTCTTTCCAATATGATTCTAAATGTTTGCATTTCCACCAGCAGTGTGCAAACGATCCTGGTCCCCCACATTTCTCTAGCACAGGGGGAAGTGTGAAGATGACATGCTGGCTAGTTTCATGGGGGTCAAATACCATCTATTAAGTATTTTATATGATTGAATTTTCATAGAGAAGACAGGGGAACAAACCAGCTTTGAGGACCAGATGCGGAGCCATTGCTCATTTGTGAAGAGAGTGCTGCAATCTTGTTGCCATTTCTGCTGATATTGCAAAGGCTTCTCCCCATCGAGTTGGATCAAAATATCATAAGTTTTGGAGATAAGACCTTTATTGTCTTGGTCAACAGACCCTGCAAGTTTTTCAAATGGTGTAGGCGGGTCTTTCAAAATTTGTGAGAATTTGAGTTTGTTCACCACGTGATTTAGTTGAAGGTAGAGGTACTAAGGTATAGATTTACCTAACTTTTGTTCTAAAGAAGATTTTGCATGTAGACCTGAGCTAGATACGATATCTATTATTCTGGATATCTTGGCTTGTCTCCATGAGTTGGCGAGGGCAGTATCGTGGTCTGGAATTTGCCAGGCTTTTTGAAAATGATCTTAATGCATCCTGATTGCTTGAATGAGTTTTAAGACTGTTATTTGAAACATAATTGCAAGTCATCTTGAGGGTCAAGGCCAAAAAGCAGGGGAAAAGATAAATGAATAAGAATAAGCTATGAGTCAGAGATTGAAGGCAACATGTGGCTATCTTACAATCATAGAATCACAGAGCTGGAAGGGGCCATACAGGCCGTCTAGTCCAACCCCCTGCAGGATCAGCCAAGCCCTAGAGCATCCCTGGCAAGTATTTGTCCAGCCACTGCTTAAAGGCTGCCAGGGAGGGGGAGCTCACCACCACCCTAGGCAGCTGATTCCACTGTTGCACAATTCTTTCTGTAAAAAAGTTTTTTCCCCCCTTCACTGGCCCATGTCACTTACTCACATAAAACACACACACACACAAACAAAACAAAACAAAACAATGCAGGATGGTGAAATCACAAAAGAGCAATTGCCTTCATTAAAAGAGTGCTAATTTATCTGGACCATGTTGTTAGTGTCTAATTAGCGGTACCTTATTCTCCAAATAGATACAAATGAAAGACACATTAACTGAAGCAAGGAGCGGCTTAACTGATTTTTACTCAAGTGTGAAGCAGGCAGCCCATTATGAAAGAGGAGCGAGGAAGAAAGGGAGAGAGCAGCCCGTCCGTTTTTACAGCTCTGCTTGAGCATTTGGTTTTGACATTTGAGTGACTCTCTTGTAAGGAGCCAGGCATGCATCATTAAACATGGCCCTTAATAAATCTCCCAAGCATCTCAGCCCGAAGTAAATGACAAAAGGCCTGAACCTTTGACAGGGCTTCTAGCACTCAAACTTAAAATAAAAGACTGATCACCAAGATGTTCTGAGAAAGGACGTGACATCCGCCAGGGATAACCAGCGTAATTGCTGACAATGTCAGCAGCTGAATTTGGTGGTCTGAGGGATGGTATTTTGGTGCCATTTTCCAGATGCTTTCTAAGTCATGTCAAACTTTGGACATTGCTTATGGATCGGGATTCAACAACCCCCTGAGAACTTACAGAATCCTGAAGAAGGAATTTGGGCTATGGGCAATGCTCCCTCTGAGCTGCGGAGTCTTGTGAGCAAAAATTCTGCTTTATGAACTACTGGCATTAAAGTTGTGAGCAAGTGATTTGGCTACTGCATAAATTAGTTTGCTCTGGAGCCATCCTTCCTGAGCTAAGACAAAAATGTGTGAGCCAGAGGCTAAAAAATTGTGAGCTAGCTCACACTGACTCAGCTTAGAGGGAACACTGGCTATGGGGTGGAGGAATTTATTTATTTTATCTTCACAATGAGCGAACACTGTAACATGGATGATAGAGGGGCTTGCATGAAAAGGTTTTTTAATACCATCATTGCCTTTGTTATTGAAAGCACATTGTCACATGTTCTCTCCAAACTTCTGAAGATGGATTTCGTGGGCTGATTCCATTTTATTCCTGCAGTGGCTATTCCTGCAGCGGCCATATATTGTAGGTGAGGGTGAGAAACCGTGATGTGACCATGGATCCAGAGGAGTTAGCCATGTTAGTCTGTTGCTGCAAAACACTAAAAAGCCCAGTAGCACCTTTAAGACTAACATACTGCATAAGCTTTCGAGAAACATGGCTCTCTTTGTCAGTGATGGGACCAAGATTCACCAGAAAGCCTTATCACTGAGCAAAGATCTGAAGCTTTGGTCTTTGCAATCCAAGGCTGAAAGTCCATCAGAACCTCTGCAGAGCCATCTAGTTATCTAGATAAAACTCACTGAACTGCATAAATCTGATCTTGGCAAATATCCCATGAAATGTTAACTTGCAATAGAGATGTCTCAAGTCTTAAGAGGGGTAACACAAACCGTGTTCGATTTAGCTGACAAGTAGATTTTGTTCTAACTCAGCATCATTTACGTGTTGGCTAATTCGGTACAGCTGTCATAATCGTGAGCTTTTTTAAAAAAAAATTAGAACTCATTCTTTTGCTGATCATCAGCTCTATTTCTCATGCAAGCAAAATATAAAAATAATTTCATTAAAATGAATCTGTGACATTTCATTACACAGAAATGGTTGCTGAAGAGCCTAATAATCATTTATATTAATTGGCGCATATTTCAAAGTGTTGCAGACAATGAACCCAAATTTTGATCTCAGTGAAACATCTGTAGCTGTGGAGTCAGTGGGACTGTAAATCTTGGTAGATGGGATAATGACATGCATTCCTAGAGTAATTTCCATAGCCTATTTTAGACCTCGAAATACACAATTAGGTCTCTAGCATCAGCCCAGCACAAATAAATATGCTAGGGACAGACTCTGCCCTCCACACTCTGCCTGCAGGCCTTGTGGACCTCCTATTTGCCACTGTGGGAAAAGGATACTGGGTGATATATTGATCTAATCCAGCTGGGCACATGTTCTTACAAGACATGAATTTATGAGGCTTCCTCATACTGTTCTTCTACATTTTTTTCTGCCAACTGGTGTGTCCATTCTTGTTTTCTACAGGGTCTCAGGTCAATGCCTTTCACATCACCTATTACTTGTTCCTTTTAAATGAAGATGCCAAGGATTAAAACTGGGACATTCTGCACTCAAAGTAGGTGCTCTGTCATTCAGTCACAGCAAAGTTTTATGTCTGAGCAAGAATTTGAACTCAGGTACCCCTGGTGTAAGCTTGACAGTCCCTCAAAAACATCACATTAGAATCTTACTATGAAGATAGTCTTTTGAATCAAGATACATAGGGAATCAAAGCCAAATCAAAACTGAGCTCTCCAATCTAAAATCCTTGTTTCTTCTCCACAGGTATGGGAGCTGACTATAATAATTTTGCAGCACAAATGTATCCTGGGCACACTTGAAATCCCCCTTCCTTACCACAGAGGAGATTCAATGCTAAGCTATTGCTGCTAATGGTAAATATGGATTCCAGAACTTAATTGTTAGGCCCAAGTGGAAGCTATTTCTGAATCTATACTAGGGTTGCCAGGTCTGGGCTGGAAAATACCTGGAGACTTTGGGGGTGGAGCCTGGAGAGGGTGGGGTTTGGGGAGGGGAGGGGCCTCAACATGGTACAGTGTCATAGAGTCCACCCTTCAAAACAACCATTTTCTCCAGGGGAGCTGATCTCTGTCAGCTGGAGATCAGTTGTAAAAATGGGAGATCCCCAGGCCCCACCTGGAGGCTGGAACCCTAATCTCAACCTTATCCACATATTCTCTAGCTCAAGGCCCAGTGTGTATCACTTGACATTGAATCACATTAATCCTCATTTACCATATTTTTGTTTATCCCCAGTTTGGAAGGAAACTCTCAGAGCTCTTCATAATCTGTTTTGGTCTTGAAAAGGTCCTGAAAAGGTGGCGATATCTGCAGACTGGACAAATCATTATTGACTCCTGATTCTGGCTTATTTATGAACAAATTAAACAGTGCCAGTCCCGAATCATGACTCCTTAGGTGATTCCACTACATACTTTCCTCCATTGTGAGAACTACACTCTGTTTCCTATTATTTAACTAGTTACTAGCCAACAAACCAAAACAGAAGCCCTTTATTAACATCAACCAAAACAGTGCAATACATTGCACAAGATTTCAAGTTCTCCAGAACATGTAATCAGGCTGCATGTTAAAAAGCAAGACAGGGGAAGGTGGAATTAAAAATTCCATTCTCTCTCTCTCCCCCCCCCCCCCCCATAGGATTTCAAGAGGCACAGGATGTAGCTCAAGTAGTTGCACCTTCAGTGTGCTGGGAAGAAGCAAAAATGAATGTCATCCATTTGAAAATATAACAACAGATAAGTTCATCCAGTGTCTCTCAGATGCCAATAATAGAACCTGCCCTCTTTTCCTACTTAAGTGTATTGCATAAGGAGTCTGTGGTAGCTCAGAAACCTACCAAGATCTATTCAATGGGCTTACTGCCAGGAAACTGTTATTAGGAGTGCATTCAGTCCCAGCCTCTTCCAGCCTTAAGATTCCAGATTTTCATTAATTGGTGTCATGGCGTGAAGGGTGGTTTTAGAAGCAGATTTTAGAGCCTGTCACTGATGAGCCATGTCTAAAACTCCCGTGGCAAATGCAGGAACATCTTGCCCACATCAGATCCTCCAAGGGCTGCAAGCTCCAGGTTGGGAAATTTCTGGGGATTTGGGGATACAGTTTGGGGATGGTGGAGTTTAGGGAGGGACCTCAGTAGGGTATAATGCTATAGATTCCATACTCCAATGTTGCCATTTTTCTCCTGGTTTCAGTGGGTAGTCATGTTGGTTTGCAGTAGAACAGCTAGATTAGAGTCCAGCTGCTACTGGACTCAAATCTAGCTCCACCCCTCCCCCCCAACCCTGGGAACCAATCTCTGTAGTCTAGAGGTGAATTATAATTCTGGAAGACCTCCAGGCCCCACCTGGATGCTGGCAACTCTAGCTTCTCCTGTGTCTCATTATCTCAGCATGTTTAGAAAAGTTTCAGCCAACAAGATTCATTGCTACACCAGGGATAATAGTGAAGTGGTTATTCAATTAATTTCTGCACCAGTTGATCACATTTAATGATCAGCCCATGACAAATCTGTTGAATGTTTAATCCCCCCCCCCCCCCGCTGAGATGTGAAGACAGACAGATGACCCAACAGGAAAAAGGTGTTATGAAAGGAAGCCTGTAAGATATTCTAATAGTTCTCATTTTAAAAGCTGCCATCCGATTGTGACGGATAATGAAAGTGATTCTGCTTAGATACATTACAGGAATGACACTTTGGAGAGGTAAAATGTACTTTCATTTATTAAATGAGTGAGTTAGTGCTAATGTCGAGACTTCGTGGCGAAATGTGCTAATACATTCAGAGAACTGTATTCAGAAGGTGTGAAGGCAGACTGAACATGTGTATGAGAGGGAAGGGGGGTCCATTTTGTAACTGTTTGATTTAGCATAATAGGGACAATCTTAAGTTCACGGGCCTGTATCACTGGTGAATTATACAACAGTGAAAGAGTGAGACAGAAGAGGATGGGCTTTTGATTGCTTACTTCCTTCAATAGAATAGAATTTTTAAACTTTACAAGAGACATTTCCAATGATCTTCAGCCCACTCTTCTAGTATAGTCAACACACCGTAGACATCTTGTGTCATTGTTCAACTCATATATAGTTGTCAGTATTAGATATTACATATTTCTGAAACATTGGCAATGCAGGCCCAATTCTATGTTTAACTCAGTTTGCTGTCTTGGCAATGCAGTTTAACAGGAATAGTTTTAGTTAAGTGCCGTAAATTATACTACGTATAAAATGGATTTATCTGCCAAAAACATTGTTTATGACTGTGACATACAGGAGGCTGGCCTACCCCTGAAGGGAAAAACAGCCACACAGCTGAGCCTGTGGGAGTGCTGCTTCAGTATCCAATCACCTTTCAGAAGGGGTATGGAATGTTAAAAGGGAAGTTAGTTCAGGTCTGCCTCAGGGAGAGTACAGTGAGAGCCCAGATCTGCCTCAGGTAGAGTGTAGTAGTGACAGTCTGGGTCTGCTTCAGAAAAAGATAGGGTTGCCAAGCTCCAACTGTTGCCTGGAGATCTCCTGGTATTACAACGGATCACCAGATGATAGAGAACAGTCCCCCTGGAGAAAATGGCTGCTTTGGAGGGTGGAGTCTATGACATTATACCTCTTGAGCTCTCTCACCTCCCCAACCTCCACCCTCCCCAGGCTCCCCTCCCCAAAATCTCCAGGTATTTTCCAGCCAGAGCTGGCAACCCTAGTAAAGAGCAGATGGTTTGAAGGCTAGCTCTTCCTGGCAGTGTGGCAGAGTGGTTTAGTTCTACCTCTGGGAGAGAATAGGGTATATGATTGTTAGGTCTGTCTTGTGCCCTTTATTCTGTGCCCTTTAGTCTGACTCATGGGAAGGGACAGTCTGGTGGGGTGGAATCCTGTGTGTGAGAGAGAATCCAGCCTAGTGGCTCATGAGTAAAAGCCTGTTTTGTGCCTGGAAGCATTAAAGAAAATTCAAACCACCCTCCACAGCCATAAGAGGCTTCAATTTATGTGCCATGGCCAGGTTTCTCCTCTGACC
The DNA here is from genome assembly GCA_029233225.1 of Lepidodactylus listeri. NCBI lineage: Eukaryota > Metazoa > Chordata > Lepidosauria > Squamata > Gekkonidae > Lepidodactylus > Lepidodactylus listeri. Next base: position 45,714,249 of record JARCFY010000013.1, read on the forward strand.
ACCTAGAGACCTGTGCTGCGGATCTGTTCTTTGAAAGCAACCTGTAATAAATAAATCTTCTGAGTTGTTTATACACAAATCCTACCTCAGTGATCTCCGTATTCTGCTTGCACACCACAAAACTTAACTCACAGCAGTGAACCCATTCCTATACACTTGCTACCTTAAGAACCCCTGGTTACTGAGGGGAAGGTGTATAGTTTAAAGCAAACCTGGTCCCCCGACATCATAGGAGGTCCTGTGAGTACCTGTGGTTGGTAGAAAAGGTCTGTTACCATGATGCTCTCCAGCCAAAGTTGAGAAACTGGTGGGAGAAAATGGGACCTGTTCATGTGATGGTGGTCTATGTACCAAGGCTACAGATAAGCTGATATGGCCATTTTTGTTATTTTTGATATCATATATTGCCCTGATTGATTGATTGATTAAATTTCTACCCCACCCTCCCAGCCAAGGCCGGCTCAGGGCAGTTTACAAAAGCAACATAATATTACAATAAAATTACAATAAGATACATTAACCACAATATTAGTAATAAAACAATTATAACTATTCATAATAAAACATATTAAAGTGCTAGTATCAGTATCAATAGTTCACAGTAGTTGTTATTATACAAGCTCTTTATTTGCAGTCAGCTCTTGCTCCTTTAGATCAACTTAGGTGGCTATCTCAGGCTATGAGTTGGATCCCAGGAAAATAGGGCTTTCCCACCTTAAGCCATCAGTTTTTAATAGTTAGTGGTTAATAGTTAGTGGTTAGTGGTGGTGGCAGCTCCAAAAGCCTGGTGGAAGAGCTTTATTGTACAGGCCCTGTGGAACTGCAAAAGGTCCTGCAGGGCCCTGGTCTCTTCTGGGAGCTCATTCCACCATCATATATTGTTCTGCCCTGGATGGCCCAGGCTAAACCCATTTCATCAGATCTCAGAAGCTAAGCAGTGTTGGTCTAGGTTAAAGCTCGGGTGGGAGACCAACCAAGAAGTCCAGGATTCCTATGCAGAGGCAGGCAATGGCAAACCACATCAGATCACCTCTTGCCTTGAACATCCTGCAGGCAGCCTGACAGCACTTTCCTTCACCACCATGTTGTCACAGTCATTGGTTTGCTGTGTTTTCATTGCCATCACTGATCATTCTTTGTGTGTTTTAGGCTGTTTATATGCATGCACAGTTTATGTGTCATTTAAATGTAGAATTGTCAGCCTCCCTATGGGGATGGACATGTGGCAGGATAAAAATAAAATTTAAAAATGGCTGTCATCGTAACATTGCTTCTGAGTTTTCCTAGACATCATGCCTCTTTAGGAATTGGTTTTAAAAATCTATGGTAAAACCATTGTGTTTTCAGTGATGCCAGTGGCCACTCCCCATGTCCTCAACCCTGGTTTCATTGGGCCTGGCAACCCTGATTTAATGTCATTTTATGTTAAACACAATTTATGTGATATTAATATGGACTGGAAACAAAAGCAATGTTGAAAATTATATTCACTTTAGCATTTCAGGGCAGCATATATGGTTCTGCTCTCCTCCATTTTGTTATCACATGAACCATTTGAAATAGGCTAGTTTGAGAAAGGGTAATTGCTCCAAGACCATCCCGTGAGTTTAATGACTGAGGGCCTAAGCACACATTACAAGTCCTAACCACCCATCACAAGGACTTTTGATTCTATGTGTGTTTAGATCTTTTCTTAGAACATAATTCCCAGTCAAGTGCATGCCCAACTGAAACTGTGACCACAGTGACCAGGGAGAAGGGGCTTAAAATGTTCTCCATTTCATTTTCCTGATCTGATACAATTGTGGAAAGCTGCTGTTTGCCCAGCTGGAGAGACTTCTTTATAGCTCTTCAGTACATGTAAGTTTGTCCAATGGAGCAAAAGGTGGTTCACATGACCAGTTCAGATCCAGGAAAATTGTATGGGATAGAAGGTTTAAGACCATTCTCTCTGGGCACCATTGTAGTCCTAATCCCAATCTGCCCCCTGGGTACCTCAGAGTTGAATTCTGCGCATGAAACTTGCAGCCCGCCTCATCTGATAGAAAGCCCTTGTGGTGGACCCAGACAGGAAGTCATGACTCTGAATCATGTTGCTATTCTCTGACTGGGACTAAGAACCTGGGTTTCTCTACTCATAGGCTGAGGACAGACTGGCAATCTAAAGCGGGGCAGGCACGCTTCGCAAATGGAGGAAAGGAGCACGTTCAGACATGCGCATCTGTCCGTCGGCTCCGTTGCGTACTTACCCGTCTCCCAGTCGTTTTCCTTCCGCTTTACCCGAACACCGGTTTTTCCCGGTGTTCAGGGGCCTTCCTCTGCATGCCTCCCGCTTCCAAACAGTGTGAACTGGAAGAAGCGGGAGGCATCCGGAGGAAGTGTGAACGCACCGGCAAAAAGTTTTGCGCATATGCGAAAAACATCGAAGGAAAACAAAAAAAAGTGCAGCGGCGCGCGCGAGCTGCGCGCGCTGGCTATGCGGCAGTCTGAACGCTCCGTGGCAGTCTGAACGCTCCGTATCGCCACTGATCCACATTGCTCTGGCCAGTGTGAACGGCCAGCTCCGTGGGTTTTTTCCCCCGCTCCAGTTCCCTCCGCTTTGCCTCCGCTTCAGATTGCCAGTCTGTCCTCAGCCATAGTCTCTCACACAGGAAAAATTCAGTGTGAGGAAATAATGAAGCACGAACAAATAAACAAATAAAAAGATTTCAATTTGATTTGCACAAGGGAGAAGTGAAACCACAACAAGGATTATCAAGTTGAATTAACAGGGATGAGAAATCAGTGTTCTGTAGCAACTGTGTTCATACTTGGGCAGTTTGAGGTGAACCACATTACTTTAAGAGATGGAGCCATATTTGTTGCAGGCAGCCCATTATTTTAAAAAATAGAAGCTATCACAACGGTGTATTTTTATAGCGAAGCAGTGGGTGCTTTGGAAAAAATACTACTTTTTTCTACAATGAATACAATAATAATTCTCATTATCACAACATTTGCTTCGATAAATGTTTGTAGTTTCATGGCCAGTTTTCCACATTCTTGGGGTATGTGGATAATTACTGTGCCTTCACAATAGAGGTAACATATTGAAACACTCAATTTTCTGTTTTTAATACTGTTTTTAATAGGATATACCTCAGAATATATCAATTATTATAATAACTCAAAGACTGTTGGAGTCAGGACACAAGTTAACATTCTTTTACTGTGGTATAATAATACCAGAAGGATAATAATACTTTTTCATTTATTTAAATACATAATATGCCATTTTCCCTGGGCCCCAAGTAGCTCTCATAAGGCATGCACACAAATATACCCTTTTTCATTTCCTCGTGTTTTCATACATGGTAGTCACATGCATCCTTGTCCCACTCATTTTCGTTGCTGATGATCCCTAGTTGTTCATTTCTGCTAAGCCAGTTTTATGCCGTTAAGGGAAAATAATATTGGGGAAACGTTCACTGTAGCAGGGAATAATTGGTAAAAGAAGAGAAACAAAAAAGATCTCACAGGTTTGAGTTGCATGAAGGAAAAGCATAAATGAACTGGGGATTCTCACTTTTGGTGTAGTGGTTAGAGTGTCAGAATAGATTTGGGAAACCCAGTCTTGAATTTTCATTTTGCTGTGGATACTTGCTGGATGGTCATGATCCAGTCATTCTCTCTTAGCCTAATCAAACTCACAAGAATGCAGTTGTGGGGATAAAATGGAAGAGGAGAGAAAATTATTGAAAGCTGCTGTGGGGTCCCCATGCTAGGGGAAGTAGGGTATAAATATCCAGAGAAAGAAATGAACAAATAAGCAGCAGCTGGAATGAAGACTTTGATAGCATCCACAAACATACAGCATCAGTTCCAACTCGGCATGGACACATTCTTCTTTCCTTTATTTTCCTATGGCTTTGGTCTGCCAGGAGATTGGCTCCTCCTGAATCCCAGTTTCTAAAATTAATTCTGGAACAGACACATGCTCAGGTTGCCACAGTCAACACATTTTTCAGTTCACTTATATCCCTTTGTACCAGCACCTCTCAAATGAAGACACAAGGCATCCAAGCTGGATTGAACTAGTTTATTTAAATGTAAACATGAAGCTGCCTCATACTGAATCAGTCCATCAAGATCAGTTATTGTGTACTCAGGCAATGGCTGTCCAGGGTCTCAGGCTGAGGTCTTTCACATCACCTACTTCCTGGGCCTTTTACCAGCTTGGTGTAGTGGTTAGGAGTGTGGAGAGAATCGGGTTTGATTTTCCACTCCTCCACATGCAGTTGCTGGTGTGACATTGGGTCAGTCACAGTTCTCTCAGAGCTGTTCTGTCAAGGGCAGTTCTCAAGAGAGCTCTTTCAGCCTCACCTACCTCACAGGGTGTCTGTTGTGGGGAGAAGAAGGGAAAGGAGATTGTAAGTTTCTCTGAGACTCCTTTGGGTAGTGAAGGTTGGGGTATAAATCCAATCTCTTCTCATCTCTCTCATTTACCTGGAGATGCCAGGGATTAAATCTTCTGCCTGCCAAGCAGATGCTCTACGGTTCAGCCACAGACCTGCCCCATGATATTTATAACTAATTTTTGAGGGCAGCTTAAGAGACCATCAGCTCATAATGTTTTGATCAACTCTACCGTGGCTCCAAAATTGATCAGGAATAGGTGCTGGGCTTGTTTATCCTTGCCTGCACAGGAACTGTGCCAAGACATGCCAAGCTTTGCCCCCTTCCCCCAACATGCCACATAGACAACTTAGAGTTTTGTTGATGCTGCTCAGCATCAAGGACATTCCCCACCCCCACCCCCCTCCCACCATATAATGAATGAGGGGCTGCTTAAGATTACAGCCCTTAATCTTCATATACTTCAGGGTGCTTGCCAATTAACCCTACAAATATTGAACAAATTGGCCCATTCCTTCCTAATTTTATGTAACCAGGCCTAGCTATACCACCCCCTAGCAACAATATAGAACAGGTAAAAAATGAGCTTCTTCCTGAGCCACATGTAAGAATTTCAAAAATTGTTGCCTGGCCCAGAAGACAATCAGCTAATGCCATGTTTCCTCATGGGAGGGTGAGCAGGTCAGCAACAAATGGCTGCATCTGGTTGTTGTTGTTGTTCAGTCGCACAGTTGAGTCCGATTCTTCATGACCCCATGGACCTCATCATGCTAGGCCCTCCTGTCTTCCATAGTGTTATGGAGTTGGCTCAATTTCATGTTCATTGCATCAATCACACTGTCTACATCAGGGTCTTCTCTACTGAGTGCTCCCTTCTCATTTTGTGGCCACAATATTTGAGCTTCAGCTTCAGTATCTGGCTTTCCAGGGAACAGTCAGGGTTGATTTCTTTTAGGATTGACTGATTTGATCTCCTTGCAGTCCAAGGGACTCTCAAGAGTCTTCTCCAGCACCATAATTTGAAAGCATCTATTCCTCTGTGCTTTGCCTTCCTTATGATCCAACTCTCACAGCCATACATTACTACTGGGAATACCATCTTGTTGGCAGAGTGATGTCTCTACTTTTTATTATGCTGTCTAGGCTTGTCATTGCTTTCCTCCCAAGGAGCAAGCGTCTTTTAATTTTATGGCTGCATGCAGGTGCCTTCCCTCATTTAAGGGGAGCTCCTAAGCCTTCCTATAGGCTGGAAGATCTCCATCTCACCCAATCATGCTTCATTTAAAATGGAAGGTATGGTGTTTCTCTATGAAATTATTGTGAGTACCTTTTATTTCTAAGATGTAATGTGGGGTTTTATATGTATGTTGCTGTGTGTTAAAAGCCTTGTAGAATAAGAAAGAGGGAAGGGGGTGGATGGGTGATTGAAGTGTGTTATTATTAGCCGAATTGCTTTAATTTATGTTTAGCAATCAGCAAAATACACGGGTTCTTGCCAACTATACCAGGGTCCCACCCCTCCCGGGAGTTCTCAAGGAAAGAGGCATGTGAAACAGGTTCCAAGTTCAATGATGTTTACTGGATAATGTTGTCAAGCATACCAAAAACGTAATCACACACACAATCTTACAGGCCTAATAAAATAAAGAGAGAAAATAGCACTTTTGCATGAGCAGGATATTGTTGATGGGGAAAAGCACAGTACCTTAGATGCGTTGTCCGATGTCAGGGTGAGTTGGATGGGGAGAGAAGTAGAAAGGCTATGGGGACACGAGGCTTGGACCTGCAAGACCACATGGTTCTCCTGGGTAGCTATTCCAGAGAGAGAAAATGGGGTTCAAAGATGGAGGCAAGGGTTGGGGACAGCAAGCTGGACTGAAGGGTCAATAGAATAGACAGAGGGTGACGGCTCAAGAGGCCGAGTGACTCTCGGTTTGGACTTTTATTGGGGGTCTTGGGGCGGGCTTTGCAGACCACAACCCACTAACACACCTACTAGGCGGTCCGTCCCTCTTGGACCTTTCTATAGGTTAAAGGTGACCAAAGGGAGGAGGTCCAGGGGTTGGGCAGTGTTGCAAGAGTATGATCTCATCAGGAAGCGGACACTGAGTCTGGGGTCCGATGACTCACCTGGCCAAATCCATTGTTAATCAATGACTTTGGCCTGTTGGTTAATGTCTGGCACATTAGTTGCTAGGCAACTTAGTTAGCATATCTATCCAGATGTGTAGGAGAGGGGGCAGGGGTTTGGCCAGCAATCGCTGAAACATAAAGAAACCTCATGGCAAGAGGAGTCCTTTGTCTCTGGTGAACTTATCTAAAGTGTCAGCCTCCTGGCGTGGGCTGGAGCTGGCTCCTATTATGAAGAAAGCACATGGCCCTTCCATTCAAGGCAGCCCAAAGTTCAGGCTTATGAATCTCACAATTCATAAGAGCACTAAGAGTGCCTTGCTGGCCAACATTATGATTGGATGGCTGGTGGACTTAAGTGGTTTGAGGAGAGGAAGTTTATACAGCCTGTAAGGGAGAAGAAGGTTGCGTGTGTGAAGAGTGTAGTGTATGAGATAAAACGGTGTTCTTTGTCGGAGTTATTATATATAAGTGAGAAAACAAGCCTTTGTGGGTAGGCCTATTTTAGGAACTTTAGAGAAAGAAGAACTGTACTTACCTGAAACCATTGTGCTTATGAACAGTACTAAAAATGTTACACTGTTTTACTTCTAAATAAACTCTATGTTTTATAGGAAACCATTGTTTTATTTAAAATAAAGGATCTCCTTTTACCTTAAAGCCACCTTTACATGCTGACTATTCTTGCATTCTACCAAATATAACTAAGCCATCCTGTTTTTTTGGGTCCAACTAAGAATTCTATGGCAGCAGCAAAACTAAGGAGGAAATTCTAAGGAAACCAGGAAACAACATAATCCATGTCACCCCAGAACACTACAGAGAGGTGCCCCTACAGGTGTTACATATAAGGAGTCTCAGAAAAGATCCAGACATCACAGAAGAGCTGGCAAAACAGCATCCATAGCTCTACTGGCCATAACTGAATTTTTCCCTTCTGTGTAAGCAATGCTCATATGTATTTTGATAAAAGACTGCCAAATATTTTTGATAATATATCAAGGGGTTTTTTTGTGTGTGTGTGTGGTGTTTTAGTAAAAATATCAGTTGTACACCACCAACTTTTTTGTTCGACCTCAAGCAACCCTCCTTACCACAGGTCCCACATGGCTTTTGTACATGCAGGTCTTGTGATTTTGTATATGCAGATCCTGTGATTGCTCAAAGGGGAGTTTCTTTTCCCATTTTCAATAATGTTGAAGATGGTTGTATCCAACCCCATGTCTGATTTGCACTGTTGCGTACTGCATATGGAGTCTTACATATTTTAGTACTTTTTCATACAGGAAAATACTCCTCGTACTTTATCTTTCTGATCAGGCAAGTGTATGTCCTTTTTCAAGTGCATACGTTCACTTACATTTGAAGGTGTATCATTTCTGCCATACCTTCAAAGTTCTCTTTTACTGAGCAACAAGAATGTTTGTGAACATTCTGTGAATCCGTATCAACATAAACAATCACTAAGGGGTGTTGTAAGGTACAGGCTTCCTTCACCTATTGCTTGAATTTAACTTAAGGCTGCGTGCAGCCTAAACTCACAAAGATAGTTCCTATTTAAACAAGCAATGCAGGTTTCATGTGCCAAATCCATGCCAATTCAAAACATGGAATTGGTTTTAATCAATCTAATAATCTCCTTAATTGTGAAACCTCTAATTAAGACACCTGTTTTGAGCCAATAACATGAATTTAACAAGGCAAATACAGCATATTAAGAGTCTCTTTGAAACACATTATTCAAACCAATTTACATTACCTCTAATAAAATGCCTTGGTGGCATTCTTCTATTAAAGGGTGTATCCTACTGTATATAAATGTATTACTTTTCAAAAAGGTCTGAAATTGATGTATTATCAGCAATGAATCATGCACTGTGTGAAAGACTAAAAGCCCAGTGCTTGTAAAAAGCCTTAGGTTCAGTCCCTGGCATCTCAGCTTAAATAGGTCCACTGTGGAGAAACAGCCATTCCTGAGATCTTACAGGGGACACCAAAGGGTAGATAGAGGTAGTCTGGCTCCTTCCTCAAATGTTTCTAGCTACCTTTCATCCCATTACTATTCTAGCTTTTATTAAGTTCACATGGCATGGATTCAACTCTTATTTAGTTCCATTCTGTTTCAGTTCTTCCAGCATACATGATTTACACCAGAGACCACTGACATGTTGCACTGATAGATTGACTGTGCATCACTAGCCAACTGGTTGCAACTCTCTAAGGAAAGTGGTATTGCAGTGTTATGAGTCTTTAATGCCCCACCTCTTGAACACATGAACCTGCCTTATACTGACTCAGACCATTTTTAGACTGGCAGTGGCTCTCCGGGATCCCAAGCAGATGACTGTCACATCACATACTCCCTTGTCTATTTGATTGGAGATGTTAGGTATTGAATCTGGAACTTTCTGCAAGTCAAGCAAATACTCTGCCACTGAGTCACACAACCCGCTTGCTCCTTAATGGTACATATTTGAGACATGACCAATGCTTCTTCTGAGCTGTGGAGTCTTGTGAGCAAAAGTTCTACTTTGTGAGCTACTGGCATTGAAGTTGTGAGCGAGCAATTTGGCTACTGCATAAATTGGTTTGCTCTGGAGCCATCCTTCCTGACCGAAGACAAAAATGTATGAACTGGAGGCTAAATAACTGAGCTAGCTCACACTAACTCACTTTTGAGGGAACAATGGACATGACATAACCCTCTTTGAAGGCACCCAAATAAGAGAAGATAGTCTTCCCAAGGAAAGTATCATCATGTGCATTAAATGAGGCTCTGGAAAGAACACTTCATGATAATTCAAAGCAAATGGCAATGTGTATGGCAATTACAGATATAGTAAAGCCGCTGTACTTCAATTAATCTCTAGGAAATCCAGCATTATCTCCTGCCATTTTATGTGTGCTAAACAAACCCAGATCTACTTACATTGGCTGGTCCATCAGTCTTGTGGAAATCATCCCTTCCTCAACCATAAATCTCATAGCAAATAGTAAACCTTATTTTTAAATTGCCACTCTCTTTAATGACCATGTCACTTGTATGTAAATGAGACTATCTCAATGTGAACATTTTCCAAGAGGTGCGTGGTGTTTTCTTTCTCTTTATAATTGGCTTAATTACCATTTTCAATTTGATCCAATTTCCTTTGAATGAGTTCAAGCTCACTTGCCAAAATGTCAATATACATCTTCTCAGTATTGAACAGCATTTGTTTTCTAAAAATGCCTTTGAAAACCACAAGGTGACGAGCAAAGGACAAAAAGCTGAGATTCTTGTTGCAGAATAGGTGCAGTGGAGGTTGGCACAAAAGGATTCCATTTAAAAGTTGTTTGCCAAGGGCCACTGCCAAACTTCCTCACTAGGATGGGGTGCCACATTGCCAAGTGTGGTTTTCCTAGAAATGAATTAAAGCCTGCAACTTCCCTGCTGTTATCAAACGTATGTGAATGTTGTGTACATTGTATGGTCTGCAAATTGGTTAGCGTCAGAGATGTCTAAAAGGCATATGAATAGTTCCCCTTAAATTCAGGCACATCTAGCTATACAAATAAGTACCTTCCTTAAACATATAACTTCATTAAGTTGTACATTAGTGATGATTTCACGTTTGCAAAACAGATGTTTGCAAATCACAGTCACCTAGCTTGCAATGTGTGTTTTCTGTTAAGTCGAGCACCTCACATGCTCACTTCGACGATTCACTCACAATTTAGAATGACCAACATTTTGAGTCATTTTGCAAATGTACAGTGATGCCATTCGGCATGGTGAGTGGCCAAGTAGCCTCTGATGATACATTTTCACAATGATACATTTTCACCTGGCTGGATGACCTTGGGCAAGCCATAGCTCTGTACCAGCTGTTCCCTCAAGGACAGCTTGGGAAAGAGTTCTCTCAGCCCCACCTACCTCACAGGGTGTCTGTTGTGGGGAGGGAAAGGGAAAGGAGTTTGTAAGCCGCTCTGAGACTCCAAGTGAGTGAACGGCGGGGTATAAATCCAATCTCTTCTTCTTCTTCTTCACAATGATGATACATTTTCACAATGTACAGGCTTGCTTGGATTCAGGCTTGCTTGGATTCTCCATGGTCATAATTTAAAATCAAAAACATTAGAGCATGTGTGATACTTTTTAAAAAAATAGTTTTATTAGTTTTCAGAGAAAAGAAAAACAGAAATAAGAAAGAAAAAACAAACATACAACAAATATGGATTTTGTACTATAAGTACCTACATAGGTATTCCTAACTAGAATTCTTTTACAGTTCACCAACAACAGATTATATGTTCTGCTTAGAGCTTATGTGTTTCATGTGTATTTATTTAGATTTTATTTAAAGTAATTTTCCAACCATTTATAAAATTTTGCCCAGTTGTTTTCAAAGGTTTCTTCTTTTTTTGTCGAAAAGTTGCAAAGTTGATTTGTCCATTTCTGCAGTTTCCAATAATTTGTGGATTATTTCTTCTTTAGATGGAACCTCTTCACTTTTCAAATAGTTTGCATATAGAATTCTAGCCATAGTTATTACATGCATCACCACATACCTATCAGGTTTGTTGAATGTCTCTGGAATAATGTTCAATAAAAATAGTTCTGGAACAAATGGTATAATCAATTTTTTTTTTTTTGCAATATATCATGAATCCAAATCTAGTATTTTTTGTAACACTACAAGTCCACCACATATGGAAAAAAGAACCAGTATGCTTTTTAAACTTCCAACATACATTTGACATATTTGGATACCATGTAGCTAAGTTCTCTGGTGTCATATACCATCTATAAAACATCTTATAAATATTTTCTTTAAACGCCATACATCTTGTAAATTTTATATTTGTTTTCCATACTTTCGACCATTGGTCTAGCTGAATATTATGGCCTATGTTTTATGCCCATCCTGCATTTTCAACTCTTTTATAGAGCACATGTGATACTTTTGTACAGATGGCAGAATTCATGTTTGGTGTCTTCTCCAAACTTTAAAGAGATTGACCTGGAACCGGTAATCAGGCAGACAAAAAGAAGCAAGGCTGAAATACCATGAAGCAAAGTACTCAGCTTATTCTGACCAAGGGATGCTGTGAATTCTTCCACTGATGTGTTTGATATGAGCAATGTGGATATGCAGTCCCTGGAGGGGAGGCCATATCAGGTGGAGGCCCGCTGCCTCAACTAAAAGCCTGGTGGAAGAGCTCCGTCTTACAGGCCCTGTGAAACTATAACAGGTCCCACGGGGCCCTGGTCTCATAAGGGAGCTCATTCCACCAGGTGGGGGCCAGGGCTGAAATGGCCCTGGCCCTAGTTGAGGCAAGTCAGACATCCTTAGAGCCAGGGACTACCAGGAGATGCTGGTTTGCAGAACACAATGTTCTGCGGGGCTTGTATGGGGAGAGGCGGTCTCGAAGATATGCAGGCCCCAGTCTGTATAGGGATTTAAAGGTAAGCACCAGCACCTTGAAGCAGATCCAGAATTCAATAGACAGTCAGTTCAGTTCAGACAGCACCAGGCAGATGTGGGCCCACACAGGCAGTGACATCAACACCCATGCATAGTGCATATGCATACATCTTGCTTGTAAGAAAGAGCCAACATGCATTCACTTCATGAATGAAACAGGGGACCAGAACAGCTGTACATGCATCAACTGTTACACAAGAATTACTCAACACATACAAAGAACAAATGTGCACTGTACATGGATTGTACATCCATTGACTGTAGCTTGGGAACAGGGTTACAGTGAAGCAATATGCTGAACAGCCCTGAACAAGTCAACATACAGTCGAACTAGTAATTGAAAAAACCCAGCTCCCTGTTCATGACCAGCAAACAGGACTAGAGCTTAACTGGCATGTTTTGGAACACCATCACTCCTACCCCAACAGGACCAAGACAGCAAAGTAAAGCACTTGCAAAATAATATTTTCTCTTGCTTGGTGCTTTAGGTAGATAGGTGGGAAAGGGGGGGCAGTCATGGTAAAGCATTGCAAAACTGTGTATTTGCTATCCATATCCATGAACAAGTATTAAGCTATTGTTGGTGGTGGAAAGTGCTGTTGAGTCACAGCCAAGTTATGGTGACCCCATAAGGTTTTCAAGGCAAGAGACAAACAGAGGTGGCTCCCTATTGCCTGCCTCTGTGTGCTGACCCTGGACTTCCTTGGTGGTGTCCTCTCCAAGTACTATCCAGGGCCCACCTCACTTAGTTTCCAAGGTCTGATGAGATCAGAGTAGCCTGAGACATCCAAGTCAGGGACCGGGTAAATATTGAGTTAGCCAAGCAACATGAGCAAAGCTAGAATAGCCTTGAAACGCCATCATGAAACCAGGATCAAAACACCTCTCTTTTTTAAAGAAATTACTGATTTTTAAACATGACAACTAATAATCAACAAGGCCAACCATGACAAGAATGAAAACGATGGATGAAGGGCAGGAGATGAGGAAAGTAGTGTGAGAATGCACATGCTCAAAACATGATCGGCCAAGTGTTAAAAGATCGAAACAAGCATCCCTTTTCCAAGCAATCATGTGCTGCTCGAAATTTTGCCATCAAATTGCATCCCAAACAGAGGGATGACCAAGCATCCCTGCGTGGGACTTCTACTCCCAGCCACGGCATCAGCATCATTCTTTGTTGAGCTTATTTAGCCAGCTGTACTTTTGCTAGCATGGAGAAGCTGGTACTTATTTAACTCCTGTGTATCTGATTGCTGTTTAAGAGGCCAGAGATGGGCCAGTAACATTAGTGGCAACCCTACTTTTTAACTTTCCTCTGTAAGAAACGATAGGAAGCAAAGCGATCTGTGCTCACAAAACCCCTCAAAATAACTCATTTGGTGCATGTTGGAACAAGCATCTCATTTCTCTCTCTGCTAGTTATTGCTCCGCATTATAGGAAATGCAAGCAGTTATTCTTGGTCAGATTTTTAAAATCAAACAAGCAAGAAATAACTTGGCATTCTTTGATCTAAAAAAAATGCACCAGCATAAAATTGTTTGGACATGATTAAAAAAAACACGAAACTTGACATCACAGCTCAGCTTCACATCTTTTATTCTTTTTCATAAAGAAATGCCAAACAAGAGGATAAAAATAATTGATCAAATAAACACAGCGACATATGTATACAGAGCATAAAACTTTTATGGCACTGAATAATTTGGGAATTACTCTAGCAAGAACAATAATTTACACTACCCAAAAGCAAATGCAGTATTTTTATGATTTTCTTATTTTCTAACCAAACTAAAAAGTGACACATTTCCCCCCAAAATATCAAGTAGTTTGTTTTAATGTTGCTGTGATGGATATTCCACTGCCTTTGGCTTGCCATGGACACATCTCGTAACAACCTTTATGATGAAAGAAGGGACCAACAAAGGAGTTTTTATTTTTATCCAAGTTTAGCTGGAGGAAAGAGAAATGTTTCCCATTAAAATTAATGCGTTTCCAGTATTTTGTGTGTATAAATGGCATAAAATGGTGTATAAGCAGTGTTTAAATGGAGCAAAATGTCATAAACAGAACAAAAAGCAACAAAAAGAATGATTGATGACAACAAGAAAAAATAGGCTAAACCAGCCTGGTGACATACAAAATAATAATAAAAAAGGAATCAAGATGACCATATTAGCTCATTTCCTTGTTAGTTCTGGCCAAATAATCAAGGGAGCAACAGAGATTCAGGCAATGGAACTGGTGGATTTCCTTTGACAAGAGAACCTACAACTAGGGATGCTGGAACACCCACCAGTTTAGCTCATGTTTTGCATATTAGTCACCATTAGTGTGCCAGTTTTTTTATGGGATGTTTGGCTGGTCATGAACATGAAGGGTGAGAACTTTAATCCTTTGTACTTTTTATTAAAAGAAGAAAATGCCAGAACAAAGAAGTGAATTTTAATATAAAATCACACTCATTTGGACCCTGGTGGGTCTTCCCTTACTGGGATGGAAGTGGTGTTATTGCCTCTGGCTGATGACAATGGCCCCACCATCATTCCCTTCATCCATGCAGTCTCTGGGCAACTGACAGAAGGGTGCAGTCCTCGGAGAAAGGAGGTGGAGCCTTAGATGGAGCCCCCCCCACTATCTTTGGACTGGGAACAGAAAGAGGAAAACAGCCTTCATTGTGTACCTTTCAATGTTCTATAACAGGGCTTTAGCAGAAGGAAAATTCTGACAATGGTGCTATATCTGTCCCGTCATTTCAACTTGGTAATGTGATATTTCAGTAACATTTTTTCCACCGATGCATACTACAGTACACTGAAATGCACTTTGTACATTGAATACTCAGTGGGGGGAGCTTCTAAAGAAATGTCACTCACAGTGGTACAGAAAGAATATATGGGCAGTTAAGGGGGGGAAATACCCTACCACCTTCACAAGTGACATTTTATGTGGGCTCAGCTTTCAATATATCTTCACATTAGAAGAACTGCTATAATTATCTCAAATTGGTGAGAACCAAAATTAGATTAGACACTGTATGCTAGTTCAAAGCAATGCTGCATTTATTTGTTGTTGTTTTTTTTCTAATCAGGGACCCTTTTGTCTGGTATGGTTTCAGAGAACACAGATCTAGGACAGGATGCAAATCTCACAGAGACAAAGCCCACTGCTCACGACCCACAGAACTGGGAAGCAGACTTCATCACAGGTTGGCAGGGTGAATGTCCACGAAGACCCCTTTGGGGTTAGGAGAGTCTTCAGATATGGTTAACTGACTATGGCCCTGTCCACACGAGTGAGATAAGCCGGACGGGAATCAACACAAATTTGCGCCGGCGCAATTTGCACCACTTTTGCAGGATCACACAGGTCCATGGACCTGTGAGGGCGAACCGCTGCTGCGTGATCACACACAGCCGCAGGCAAGTTGTTGTTTTTTTCCGGCCATTTTCAGTGCACTTATTCACTTCTACAAGGGATCAATGACTTTCCTCTCCACCCTCGGGGTCGTCCGATGATGCGCATACCGGGAAGGGGGGGGAACCAAAAAGCCCGCCCCCCAACACCTGTTGTTTGTGCTGGCGTGATCACACAGGGAAAGGCCGGTTCTGGGCCATCATAAACCATTTGAGACTGCCTTTTCACTGGTAGCTAAAGAAGCCGATTTCCCGCCAGCTCAAAGCGGTTTGTGACAGTTTGACACCAGCTGCAGGACACTTCCCAGATGTGCTTGTGTGATCGTGCCACTTTGAACTGGTGGGGAATTGTCCTTCTTGTGTCACAAATGGGTGTGTATGATCACGCCCTATGTCTGATGGTAGGACAACAATACCCTTGTGTTACATCACTTGAGGATAGCCTCCACCAGAGTGTAGTACGACCCAATACTTAGTGACAATTCCCTATCAGAGATGAGTTCCAACATACTTTACTCCCTTGGAGGTACAGTTGCTTTGGATGTACCAGGGCAGCCTTATTGAATCCAGCTCTGAGCCCTCAGGATTGCTCAGCTCCTTTGCTTTCTATCCATCCCTAGGCTCTGGCAAGTCTTTTTATTAATCCCAGGTGTGGGGTCACCTGAGAGGTCCATACCCAACCTTGTATCACTTCCTATTAATTAGAATGTATTTCCAGTTCCCAAAGATTGAGTTCATAGAGATTCACTTCCAGGACCTGTTTCTAGGCTGCACTAATGCTTCAGTTGCATTACTGTAGTTCAGTCCCAGTTTACTATCAGAGAGGTGCCTTTTTTGTTTTAATAAATTATCAGTTGTAATTCTGTGAGATCTCTAAGCCCCATCTGGAGGCTGCCAACCTAGTCTGTTTAAGATGTAGTCCTAGTCTGTTTAAGATTGTACTGCAGTTTAGAAGGCCATGGGTTTCGGAGGGTGTAACTCTGTTTAGGATTGTTATTTTGCATTGGCAGCCTATTACAGGATGGGACTGCCAACTTGCTTTCTATTGTTCTTGAGCACCCCTAATCTAAGATGGCCAAAGAATGGTATTGAAGCTACCAACTCAGCTGAAATTAGGTGACATAAAAGCAAGTAGGAGTCAACCTGCTCTTATAAGTCTGCTAATGTTGGTCTGGCTTCTCAGTCTAGCAATGTATTCTGAAGCTCTGCCGGACTTCCCATCTGTCTTTAACAGTCTCCTTCCCCCCCCCCCCCCACAGACTACTAGCCTAACTGGGATGAGAGCCATCTGCCTGCCTTGACTGATATGAGAGAAAGGAGCAAATGCATGATCATGAATCCTTATGACTGCAGGCTACGCCAAGGGGCAAAACATAAATCCCCGGGGTTCCCATTGAGCCCTTTGGTTCCCAGTTGCCTATTCTTAATCTCGTTTTTTTTCCTAGCTGTGTGCAGAGCTGGGGAAATAAATGTGCCACCCATGTAGAGTTGTGTTCTGAACAGATTTTTACAACAACCACAGACAGACCTTCAGGATATATTACTTACAGGCAGAGAAATACATAACAAGAAGCCGCTGAAAACAAGAGAAGTATTTCACAAGCTCTGAAAGTGGACAGTATGCATTACAGCTCCCCCTAGAGTTGGAATGGACTAGACACACCTTGTATTGGTATCAGCATTAATCAAACAGCTCATGTGCTACGGACGCTCCAATGGTAGCTTTGGTAAGAAGTTTCGGTTCTGTGACTTGGTGATTATGGTGTAAATCAGTATTCAAAGAGAGGCAATAGGATTTACAAGTTGAAATAAAATATTGTTCTCCTTATTAAATGATGGGTAATAAAATATTGAAGTTCAAGTAGGCATTTTCTCTCTTACAGTGGAAAACAACTTCAAGTGAGAATGCATGTGGAAAAATAACAGGAACTTGCATCCAGGATGTTTGGTGCCTGTTTATCTTTGTATTAAATCAACTCTACGTGAGCTTCTTGGCAAATGAGAATATTTGTTGTGGCAGTTACAGAGGGCTTCACTGATTCTGTATGGCCTCTCATACTGTCAATTAATCTGTCCATTTAATAGATTCTAATTGTGCAGTGTCATTTGTTGATAGTGATGTTCAAGACAAAAAGTATGTGTCTTCATTTTGTCATCCCATGCTCGTTTTTTGAATACTTAGGAGTAAGAAAAGGCCTCTCTCTGCTCTTTGCAATGCAAACAAATGTATTCCTGAACAATGGAGACATCCAGGAAGATGCAGATATGACAGTTCTGCAACTTATTGTGCCACATATCTGCGTCTGATGAATGATAAAATAAATCCTTAACTACTTGTCAGGATGATAGAAATGACCATGTGAAGCTGCCTTGTATCAAGTCAGACTATACTATCCTAACGCAGTATTGTCTATTCTAGCTGGCAGGTGCTCTCCCAAGGCACAGGTTTTCCTGTCATGGCTTTGAACTGCAATTCATTCGCATATGGGGAGCAGTTCTGTCAAACATCTGAAAACATGGTTACTTGTACTGACTGCTAAAAACAATTTTAAATTGTATTGCCAATGCTTTAGGCCTGCGCATTCTTCCAAGTGCTATCTCACTCTTTTTCCCTTGTCCCCATTTCACTATCCATCCAAGTCACCCAAAAGAAACAAAAACACACAAAAGAGGAGCTGTTCTTGGTTATCTTGAGTTTCTGTTGACTTTCTGTTGTAGGGCTGCCAAGTCAGCCCGGGGGGCGGGGGATCCCCCGCTATAGGGGTTCCCGATCCGCCCGCTGGCATTCGGCCGGCGGGGGGAACCCCGCCCCAGAAGTCGTCCGGTGAGGACGACTTCCCCCGTGTAATGACATCACCCGGAGGTGATGTCATCACGTTGGGGGCGTTGCCAGGGCAATGCCCCCCATGTGATGACGTCACCTCCGGGTGACGTCATTACATCGCTGTGGCATGCGCGCAAAGCACACGCGCCAGAAGAGCTCTCGGGGGGAGAACAACTCCCCCCCACCGGTAAGTCGCCGGCACTTGGCAGCCCTATTCTGTTGGCAGTGGAGCTTTTTGTCTCTGATATTCCCATCTAGCCCATTTTGCCAAGGGACAAATGTTTGTGTTAAATTACATCACAGATACTGTGCACATTCCCACACTGTCACATGGGAACTGTAGTTTGATCCAGCAAGTTATGGATATGATGAAGGCCCATGAAAAATGCCTTGACATGGAAGGATGAAGGCACAGGTGGTAAAGGACAGGAGAGATGGACTTCATAGTTGAGTGGCTCATGGAGTCATGGAGGGATCAGCTGCACAAGATACATCTAATTGTAAAAGTATTGAATGACCTGTCCATGATGATCCTAGGGCATGTAATTGCAAATTTTGAACAACAGGACTAATTGACCTGCCACCATATTGAATATCACTGTTTTTAAATTGCAAATGAGTCTTTAGTGCACCCACACAGGATACTCAACTGAAGATAAGTAGCAAGGCAAGTTTCTTGTCTGTATTGGCAAACAAATATATTATTTCTTTTTTTGCAAACTGGACATTTGCTTGTTTGAAACTTTACCGATTCAAGCCTTCAATTTAATTTCTTCAGTGAGATTGAATCACATTATTCTAGATTAATTTGGTTTAAAAAAAAAAAATCATGGCGCTAGCCATTAATAGGTTAATCATACCATTGCGCTGTTTAACGTTTTCATCCTTAAGAGGATCATTCACCATTGTATTAACCAAACACATAACTCAACATAGAGGGCATATATCAGGTTTACCATTACTGACAAATATGTGAGTCACCTTGAAACCATTTAGCGTGAAGTCTGAAAGTGCAACTATTTTGTGCTTAAGAAAGTTTATTCATTCATTAAAAGGTAAGAACTCTGAATTTCCATGTGATGTTGTTAGGAACATGATTTCCAGGCCACTTCTTGTGTGTGATACAGTGAGAGCATTTTCTAAATCACTCATATTAATAACCTGGACACAGGCATTCAATATGGGGGAAAATAATATATTATTCTTAAAATGCAGAAAAGCAATAACTTAAGGCTTCATGCATTATCATTCATCTTGTTCAACCTGGGTGAAAAATTCATGATGGAAAGGCATCATTAACTTGGCTTGACCGTAAATGAAAGAATAAATAAATAAATTGTTGCAGCAAGTAGGCTAGAACTGAGTTTTGATGTTTCCATGTTTAGATCAGCGGTTTAAAAGATCCTACAGAAAGAGCACCAAACAAGAACAAAACAGTGAATAAATCTACTTAGCTTTTGGAAATTCTTTACATGAATGCCAAACATAATAGTGTTCTGTGTTTAGTGCAAAAATGAGCGGAAAACAAATGGACCCCAGTCACATTATTTACTTTTACAGTGATAATGAGGGCGGGGGGTTCAAACTGGACATTATTTGTTTGAAACCTCACCGATTCAAGGTTTCCTTATGGAGCTCAAGACAGCTTACAGTATTAATAAATACATAAAATAGTTTACATAAAAAACCATAAAACCAAATTTAAAGCTACAATTTAGGACTCCTATAATAAAATGTGGTCCTAAATAAAACTGTCTTCAGCTGCTTCCTAAAGACTGGAAGTCAGGGAGCCAGGTGCACCTCCCTGGGGAAGTTGTTCAATAATCATGGGGCTGCACTGAAAAGGCCTCTCTTGTCTACTCACTAAACAAATTTTGTTGATTAATGGGTCATCAGGAGGGCCTCTCCCTGTGATCTTAATTCTCAGGCAGGAACATATGGGAGAAATGATCCTTCAGATATCCCAGTCCCAAGTCATGTAGGCCTTTAAAGGTAAAAACAGACACCTTGAATTAGGCTCAGGAGTGGTTGAACAGCCATTGTAATTGCAGCAATATTGGGGTCACATGCTCCCAACAGCTGCCCTTGATCAACAGTCTAGCTAAAGTGTTATGCACTAACTGCAACTTCTGAACATTCTTCAAGGGTAGCCCCAAGTAAATTACATTGCAAGAGTCTAGTCTAGATATAACTAAGGCGTGCATCACTGTGGCTAGGTCTTGCCAATCTATACCCTCTTACGTCCTGCCTCCATGGACATAGCAAACTCTTCACCAGGACCTGACAATTTTAATACTATTTCCAATTATACAATTACCAGTTCCATTCTTTGTATCGCTCTTGACCATAGAAGATCTACTCTATGTGTATATTCTTCTTCTAAGTAGCTAATTTCACTAAAGTGTAGATCTCATTTATTTTTAACAGCCAGTCTTGTAGTAGCCACCTGATTTTCTGTTGTGTTGAGTAGCACTCCCAATCTGCAAACCTGGTATGATGGACCCCTGCTCCTTCTCTTCTGTGAGGCAGATTTTCCCACCAAAACACTCATCACTCTGACTGAGCAGCCTCTTGGTAGCATGTTTGAATTATAAAATTATGACTTGCTTTGTGTCCCATCCAGTGCTAAAGAAGTTATTTGGCTTTTGCCCAGGCCAGAGTTTTATTGT
Source organism: Lepidodactylus listeri (assembly GCA_029233225.1). Classification (NCBI taxonomy): domain Eukaryota; kingdom Metazoa; phylum Chordata; class Lepidosauria; order Squamata; family Gekkonidae; genus Lepidodactylus; species Lepidodactylus listeri. Next base: position 45,735,149 of record JARCFY010000013.1, read on the forward strand.
AACTCAGTAGGAGCCCTCTTATATAACCCTTTGGAAATGATACTTGACATGAAGTAAAGTTGAAACAAAAAGGTAGATTTTATTGAACAGGCACAGCTGGATCAGGAATAGGGCAGGGGACAATGAGCTGAGGTAACTACAGTTCTTTAAAAGAAAATTAGAATATTTTGAACAGGCAACAGAGTATAATTGATGCTTGAATTCTAAGAGACTCAGTTCTTTACTATGAGTTTGGTTTATCTTGGAGATTTCTTTCAGTAACAATGTGTCTTAATAAAGTTTAATAAAAATACCTTAATTTCCTGGAAGTTAGAACTTTCTTCCTGTATATCATTACTTCCCTTTTGGGGAGTATAACTTTCTCTTCTGTATTCTGGAGGCGTCTAAGACTGTTTCCCTTTTCACTTCTCAAACCAGAGGTCCCTTCTGTTGAACCCTCTGAATAACTGGGTAAGGAATAGCCTCCATTTCCTAGGAGCAATAGCCCTTTTCTGTTTGGCTAGACTGGCAGTTTTCCACCAACTGCCCAGTCTCTTCTGGCAAACCTAAACCCAGTTCTGGAGACAGTGAATAAAAAGAATTCAGCTAGTGCTGACACTTAGATGTTTAGTTCTGGTTTCTGAACTTTCCCCCAAATCTGTTGGTGTATAGTAAAGGCTAAGAGTTGTATCCTTTCACTTCTCAAGTGACTTGTCTGTTTCCCTCAGACTGACACACACACACTCCTCCTGACTCGCAAGTGCCAAGTCAAAGTCCAAACAATGACTCCCTCTGACAAGACTGACAAAGATTTTTTAAAACTCTCCTCAGCTGGTGCTGACCAATCAGAGAGAAGGGGGTGCATGCAGGAAGCAGCCTGTCAATCAAAGTGCTGTACAGTGAGGCATTAACCCCTAATTTCCAAGCTTTCTGAATCTGATGCACTAAGCATCCTGGGTTTGGAGGTCAGTTTGTCACACCTAGCTTTTCAAGAGGACTATCACCCCATCCAAGACAAGAGAGATCTGAAGTCCCTGGTCTGCCTTTCTACTAACTCAGAGAACCTCTGTCCTGTCCAGATTAGGTTTCAGCTGGTTCACTCTCAAGCAGCCTATTACTGACCCCAAACACTGGTTAAGAATATCAATAGCATCCTTAGAATTAAGATGGAAAAGAAAGATCGAGCTGGGTGTCATTTGCATATTGGTGACACCATATCCCAAGCTCCTGATAAGCCTTTCCAGCAACTTCATGTAGATATTAAAAAGCTTGGGGGGTAAGATCAAACCCTGTGAGCCCCAGAGGTCAGTGGCCATGGGGCAGAGCAGGAATTCCCCAACAGTACATTTTGAGACTTGAACCATCATAACATGGTGCCCACCCAGTCTCAGTGCTGAGAGGTGGCTCAGTAGGATACTATGGTCAACAGTACTAAACACTTCTGAGAGATCCAGCAGAGCTTACAGGATCACATTCCCCCATTCTAGTACTCAGTTGACATCATTAACCAAGGTGACCAAAGTAGTCTCTGTCCCAAACCCTGGCCTGAATTCAGATTGAAATGTGTGCCAAAATCAGTCTCTTCCAAGAGCAACTTGAGTTTCTTCTTCTTTTTTTAACCACCTAAATAATTTTGGTATCATCTGCAAACTACACTGCTAACTCCTAAATTCCAAATAATTTATGAACAAATGAAATAGCCCCAATACTGATCCTTGTGGGGAACCCATTGGCTACTTCCATCTAGTGATACCAGCCTAAATTTACTCAGGAGCCTTTTTAGAATAATAACATTATTTTATTTATTTGGGAAATTTTTAGCCCATATTTCTCCATAAACCTTTCTCTAAAATGAATAAATAATAGATATAAAAACAAATCCCCCCACATAGTCCAACAGGGGTCAGCTTGCCCTTCAAAGGAAAGCTTTTCTATAATCCAAAGACTTGTGACATTCCAGTGGGGTGTCCCATTCATCAGTCACCTGCTAATTTTCTAAGTTGGTGAGACTGCCTGTTGAAAGGACCACACCACTGAGGGTATTGCATGGATGACCTCCAAAACAGCAGTTCTGGCTCTTTGTTAGAAGCTAATTGAGCATCTGGGTGCTCTGGAATGCACCTTCCTTTGAGGACTGATTCCATTTTATTTGAATATGAATGTGAAGAACTAAAAAAAAAAAAACATTGTTGCTGGGCTTTCAATAGACTCCTTTTTACAAACAGCTCCAACTGCTAAAGACTAAGCAGGAAACTGCAGTACATCATTCATCAAACAATGTGGAACAAATTACATGTGCCCTCATTAGCAATTACCTCTGAAACTTTCCTTCAGCCTACCCTACCCAGTAATGACAGCTAATAATGGGTTCCATGACACAGCTGACCTATGAGTGACTTCACACAAAGCTGTTCAGTAACCTTTAAAGCATAATTATACCTACCTTTGCAGCATACACTGTTATTTCAATGAATGTGAAGTGCACCGAGATCTTATATATCACACCCCACCCAATCTGTGATGGTTGCATGGATGTCCATAGACCTCAGTGTATGACTGCCACGGACTAGACTGTGCTTTAACTGGGTTTTACAAAGGTAACACTCAGCTCAAAGCATAAAGAGAAAAGAAAGGGAGTCTTATGAAGCATCTCCCAAGACATATCAGCTCAAGGACCCAGAGAATAACTTCAAGGGCTTTACTTGCTTGTGTTTGATGTATGCTAAAAAACAAACAAACATGGGAAATAGAGACATTGAGAGATACAGAAGTACAGAACAAAATCGGCACTGCCATGGCAAAAAGGGGCCTTCAAAACACACTTAAATGCACAAGAAAACTCCAGTATATTCAATTCTCTTTGCCCATTCCGGAACACACAACGCACAAAATATCAGATTTGATCACAGACTACAAGTAATCTGATGAGGCTCTCGAGCGACTTCAAAGAATGTAATTTCAAAACGTTGTGCTGCAGTGTCAAAAGAATGTGGGGTGGGTGCTTTTCTTCCAAGTCTCCTTATATTTAGCACCAAACGTTGTCTTCTTTTTCAATCAGTCTGACATTTCCTTTCCTGCTAAGCTTGGAAGTGAGCATATCCGCCCCCACACCAAAAATCTCTAAACAAGGACCCCACTTAAAAATTCTCCTCGTAGGAGCCTTCAAAGATGATTATAGAGAAAAACGTGCTATGAATACATTGTGAAATATTTATTTTCTCTTGTTGTGAGTGCCTTCCAGTTCAAAGATTGTTGTTCTTGGTGGTGGTGGTGATGGCTGGCCACCCTCCTTTTCCTGTACAATTGTAATATTTAAATAGCTATTGCAAAGTCCAAGCAATGGGAAAGATGCTGTTCTAGCCATGTCATATACAATGGCTGAGGACAGACTGGCAATCTAAAGCGGAGGGAACTGGAGCGGGGGGAAAACCCCACGGAGCTGGCCGTTCACACTGGCCAGAGCAATGCGGATCAGCGGCAATACGGAGCGTTCAGACTGCCACGGAGCGTTCAGACTGCCATGTAGCCAGCGCGCGCGGCTTGCGCGTGCCGCTGCGCTTTTTTTTTGTTTTCCTTCCACTGTTTGGAAGCGGGAGGCATGCGGAGGAAGGCCCCTGAACACCGGGTAAAACCGGTGTCCTGTTAAAGTGGAAGGAAAGCGACTGGGAGACAGGTAAGTACGAAACGGAGCCGACGGACAGATGCGCATGTCTGAACATGCTCCTTTCTTCCGTTTGCGAAGCGTGCCTGCCCCGCTTTAGATTGCCAGTCTGTCCTCAGCCAATGTCTTCTCAATAAAAGATGGGGGGTGGAGCCTATTTACTTAAGTATTTATAGACAGCTCTTATTTTCCACGACAACGGAGATATTATCTTGAAACATGCCAGGTATTTTTACTCATGAAAATATGCTCTGTTCTTTGAATCTGTAGATAATTTGCAATGTTTAAAGTGAAAAAATTCCTTTGAATAATTCATCTTGTCTTCACTAATGTGTTTGTTTTAAAAACACATTATTGTATTTATTGGTATAGATATAACCCCCTACCCCTTTTTACTCTCTGAAAAGAAATACATGTCCCTGTGTGTGGCAATAATTTTGGGCAGACACCAGTCAAAACTCAGGGGAAAACAGGGTTTGTTTATTACAGATAGGGTAGTGATCCTAGAAATGTCTGTTTCCATGAGAGCAATTAAATCAAGTAGCTGATTCAGAGGCTCCACTGCAGAGTCAAACCATTATCTTTAATTTTACTGGAATGTTTCAGTAAGTGCATAAGAATGTAAAAGGCTGCTCTGAACAAAAAAAGTTCTCCAAAAACATTTTCGACAAGGGTTCTGAAATATTTTCCCCATGTTACATCTTTTTTCAGTCCTTCTTACTGCTGTTCATAACCCAATTAACAGCTGGCCTGACAGAAAAAAATGAAGTCATCTTCTTCCTAGCAATGCTGATGTTCTTGCATGCAAAAAAAGAGAGAGAACAAAATTCATGTAACACCTTTTATTAGTACCAACCAAACTGATGCAAAACATTGTGCAAACTTTGAAACTCTTTATCAAGGTAGAAGTTACAAAATCTAAAATGACAGAAGAATAGAAGGCAGATTCTTCAGGCTGTGGTGTTCAGCTCTGAGCCTGGAGGCATCCTCTAGAGCCAGCATGGTGTACTGGTTAGGACTCTAATCTGGAAAGCTGAGTTCAATTCCCCACTTCTCCACGTGAACCTTGCTGGGTGATCTTGGGCCAGTTTCAGTTCTCTCAGAACTCTCTCAGCCCCCAACTACCTCACAAAGTGCTGGTCATGGGGAGAGGAAATGAAGGTGATTGGAAGCCACTTTGAGACTCTGTTGGAGTGGTGTCACCTTACAGCAGATTTTCTGAGAAGCTGTATTCAATGCATTCTGTCCTCTCTTTGTTGTTTCACTTAAATACAGAAAGTACCCCAAGTCCATCCTCATACTGCTTTCTAATACACCCAGAGAAATGTCAATCAGCACTTTGGGGTGACTGGGTGTGTGGGGGGAGGTAGTTGTGAATTTCCTGCATTGTGCAGGGGGCTGGACTAGATGATCCTGGAGGTACCTTGCAACTCTACAATTCCATGATCCTATTGATCCCTGCATACCATTAGATTTCAGTCTTGGATTATGTTGCTGGAATGAGCATAAGAAGTTGGTTGATTGGGGGTATGTGTTGAAGCTCAGCGACTTGGGGTGACAAACAGAACTATCACAGTGTATTTCTGCATGAGTGCCAGATTTGGGCCGGTTGGGTTTGCAGGTAGTTTGATTGTGTGTTGGAGGATGCATTTTCTTTGTAATATCCATCATAGTAAAAAAAAAAAAAATGCAGAGAAGTATATTATAGTATGCTTTTCACACTTTTCTTTCTTTTTGCAGAGCTGTTCCCTGATTTGATACATCCCTAGTTAAACATAAGCTACTTTAAGTCATCTAACATGCACAGCTGTCATTCTGAACATGCATAAATTGCTATTATAGTCTGGGGATTTAAGGATGAAGTATGGAGAATATAGTTGAGGCTGCAAAAATTGCCATCCCCCATGAAAACCCATGGATGGTAGAGATGGGGAAATTTACAGTGACATTTTGAAGGGCATTTTGAAGGACGCCAATGGTCTGCCTCGTTGTTTAGGGAAATTAGCTATGCAGCAGGGAAGACCAGAGGGGTACAGGGACTGCACACCAATTATATACCAAGGTCTGGCACAGTAGGAAGACTCCAGATTTGAAGAGTAAGTTAAATAGGTTTTATTGAAGAATTTCCCTAATTACAAGCACACTAAGCATTCAAAAAGAGCAGGCAATACAGAACTAAGAAAGTAGAGGTGATTGATAGTGAATAGAGGGTTCAGTTAGAGGGTAATACAACCGGTCCAGATGTGCAGAATCCATGGAGAAGGGATTATGGCCCAAACATAGATTTGGGGGTGGGCTGCCAGTTGGCATCAGGGCAGAGGCACAATCTTAATGTGTGGTAGGATAAGCCTGAATGGGAGACCATTCACTAGACATGGAGAGTTAATGTTTACCTCGATAGGTCTGGCGTAGGTGTAAAAATGCAGATATTTTAGACAAAGATATGAAGACAAGAATAAAAGGATTATTCCAAAGGCATTTCCTGACATACAAGTGAACCAGAAATTGGAGCTGGAAACATGCAAAATACTTCATTTATGACAATAGCACAGACCAGAGGCTCTTTGTTCCTGCCTGCCTGTACATTTGACAGACAAAAGACTAGCCATTTGATCAGTAGAAGATGCCTGAGGTGAGAGCAGACACTTGCCCATTCTAGTCCTTTTGGATTAAGGTGACAGGAGAGAAGTGTGTGTGTGTGTGGGGGGGGGGGGGGTACTTGTATGGAGGATGTTTGGCAGTGCAGCCAGCCTGGAGAATCTTCACTTGGCCTGAGTTTTCCCAACCAAGATGTGGTTCTCCTAGCCTCCCAGCAAAAGCCACTGTTTAAGCCAAGCCTGGCTTTATGAGGGCACTGTTTGTGGAGGTTCAGAGGTTGTTTTAGAGTCTCTCTCTCTCTCTCTCTCTCTCTGTGGAAAGACCACCCCAGGTTCAGGGCCCAGGAGGCTGGTTACAATGGTGCTTCCCATTTTCAGTGGGGTTCAGCTGACCCTGGCTGATGTAGTTAAGAAGCTAGGGATTATACTGGATCCAGCATTATTGCTGTAGAAGCAACTTAATGCAGCTGGGGGGATACTTTTTTTCCAACTTCATTTAACCCAAAAGATTATCCCTGTACCTTGACTTGGCTGATCTGGCTACCTGAATCCATGCTACAGTAACATCAAGAGTATTGTAATGCACTCTTCATAGGTGAGTCCTTGAAATCATCCCAGAGATTCCAGTTGGTGTAGGATGCCACAGCTCAGCCTTTACTGGGAGCTAGCCAGAGCATGCATATTACACACATTCTGCAGTCACTCCAGAGGCTGCCCATCAGTTACTGAATTCAATTCAAGGTACTTCATGTTCTTAGACCCATATATTTTTGGGCTCGTCTCTTCTGTTATGCTCCACCATGACCACTTTGCTCATCTGAGAAGGGCCTTCTGCAGGTGCCAGTCTGTAAATGAGCAAGTTCAACAATGGGGTTCCCGCGCCTCGGCATAGCCATTGGCGCGGGGGCCGAGTTGCTGCCCAGGAGGAGGGCGGGGCAGGCAGCTCCATTGCGACGCTGGCATCGCAACAGCGGGGGCGGGTGCCACCCTTAATAGGGTGGCCCCGCCCCCACCTCCGCAGTTCGCGCCGGAGATCGGAGGTTGCAGGGAAGCTGTTAGGCGAACAGCCTCTGCTGGCGCGGCCTGGGGGCGGGATTCGACGCGGTCCTCGGCGGTGTGGCGGGAAGCTTTCGAGGCTCCTGCTTGACGGCTAGCGGCCCGGTGGCCTCGGGGCTTCAATTGCTTTTGCTCCGGAGCCGCTAGCGGCTGGGCAGTCGTTTGGGCGCGGATTCTGAGGGCAAGCCCCCCCCTCTCGCTAGCGCGGGTTTGGCCAGAGGGCTCCCCCCTCCCCCTGCCTTTGGGCCCAGTTTCTGCGGCTTCTTGGTGCCGGGCGGCGGGGCGGTTCGTGGCGGGCAGCCCCCCTTCTGTCCTCGTTGTCGAGCTCCTTTTGCAGCATCCCACTTTGGGCGACTAGCGGTGCGGGGGCTTTTAGGACGGGAGGTTCCCTACTCTGCCTCTCATTGCTGTGAGCGGCCTTTACAGGAGGCGTCAGATCCGGCGTTGCGGGGGTGGGAAGCCCTTTAGCTTGGTCTTTGGGCCCCGCTCTCGCGGCTCACGGCCCGGTGGTCTTGGGGCTTGAAGCCTCGTTTTGTTTTTCTTGCCGCCTGGGCCGCTAGCACAGGATTGGCTGAAGCCCCCCCCCTCTTTTTCCTCATGGTTTGGGCTCAGCTGGTGGCACTCCCTCCTTGGTTGAAGGCCGCTAGCGGCGCAGTGGTTTCGGGACGGGAGGCTCCCTCCCCTGCCTTTTTTCCCATCGTTGTAGCTTTGGGGCGGGACGCTTGGTGGCTTTGGCGGCCGCCCCCGCCCCTCCTCAGCAGGTGTTGCAGCTTGTGGGCGGCTAGTTTGCCCCTTTGGTGGGGCTGTTGTTGCCCCCCCCTCACTGGTCGTTCCAAACCCCCCCCCCCCCTTTTCTTTTGGGTGTTGTGTTTTGGGGGGAAAGTTTTGGGCTTTGGTGTGGTTCTCTAGGACAACTTTTGAGGGCTGAAGCAGGTTTGTCCTGGTTGCTGTTGAGACGGCCGCCAGTGTTCCTTCTAAGCTGAGTTAGTGTGTGTGTGGGTGGTAGTTTCTTGGTGGCAGTTTGGTGGAGTGGGGAGGGGATTGTAATAACCCCCCCCCCATTTTCTTTATTTATCCAGTTGGTTTCACTGAGGTTACTTTTACTTTCGTTTCTGGATTTTAGCTCTTCAGGAGTTGGTTTCTCTTTCCTCCCCCCCCCCCTTGTGGTGGGAGGGCTTTGAGGGTTTGGCCTTTAACTGTATTGGATTGAGCCATGGCACCAAAAAAGGGCCAGGGCTCTGGTAAGGGAAAAGGCCCTGCGCCTAAATGGCCAGTGCCACGGCCCCCTCCGGTGTTGCCTGTTGATCCTGTTTCTTCTGATGAAGAGAGTGACCCTGTTAATGCGGCAATTTTGGCTAGGCTGGCTGCGCTTGAGCAGCAGAGGAAGCAGACTCTGGAGGTTCTCCCCAGGCCCCCTCCTGCTAAAAAAGGAAAGTCTAACTCAGTTTCTTCTTTCCAGGCGAAGGTTCTAGCTCGCCTGGCTATGCTGGAGGAAGGTGCCAGTGACGGGGCATCTACATCTGGTGCGGTGGGTGATCTTCCGAATGAGGGCACTACGGGTCAGCAGCTGGAGCAGTTTACGGGCTCGATGCCCGGGACAGGTAGGTCTACCCAGCGCTCAGGGCAGGGGCATGGGTGGCCATGGGGCTTAGGCCAGGAAGGGGCTTCTGGTAGGACACCACTGGGTTCACCTCCGGCTGGGGGTTTGGGGCCCTGTCAACATACTTTAGGGTTTGGGTGTGGGGCTCCTTCTATGGCATGTCAGTGGTCTCATTCTGGGTGGCCAGGTTGGTCAGCACCAGTGCCCAGGGGCCAGTCATGTGAGCAGGTCCCTGCTAGGGCCTTGCCCAGCGGCAACTTGGTTTTGCCCCTGGGTGACCACCTGTCTTCAGCCACTAGAGAGAGGATTTTGAGGGGCGATTATGTGGACGTTTTTACTCTCTTGTTTCGGGAATTAGAAAAGAAGGATAAAGAGGACCTCGACGAGCGGGAAAAAGAGCGCATTAAGAAGTGCAGGGCCGATAGGTGTTGGCAGAACTGGTATCCAGGTTTTTTGATTTATACTGGTATTATTGTTCGTTCCCAGCCTTGGAGGGCCTCTTCCCTGCTACAGTACATGGATATAATTTTTAAGGCCTATACAGGGTTTATCGGGAATGGTTGGCTGGAGTACGATGAGGGCTTCCGCATGCGGGCTGCAATGAACCCATCCCTGCGGTGGGATCAGGTGCATCCGCCCCTGTGGCTTCAGTATGTGGCTCCCGCGCGTCCTGCGCTGGGAGATCATTCTGACAGTGGTCACTTAGTCCACCGGTTACCTGGAGGGACTACAGCAAAGGGAGCGACAGGCCAGGTTTTTCAGAAGCGCCCCTTGTGTTGGAAGTTTACCTCGCAAGGTGCGTGAAGCCGGAAGATTTGTTCCTTTCGGCATGAATGCCCCTTGTGTTCAGGTCCCCACCCCCTTTCGAGTTGCCCCAGGCCCAAGGCCAGATCAGCCTCTCGGGGTGTTAAGCGCTCGCCTGCCGGAGGTGGTCAGCAAGGTGGTGCTGAAAAAGGGGCCTAGTCCCATTAAAGTTCCGGTGCTTGCTCACATGCTTAAGGACTACCCTAAGGAGGAGGATTGGCATTATTTGTTGGACAGCTTTTGTTTTGGTTTCCGGATTCCATATCAAGGGGACAGGAGGCCCTTTTTGGCCCCCAACTTGAAGTCTGTTGTAGGGTTGGAGCACGTGGTGCGGTTAAAAATTCAGGAGTGTATAGAGGGCAGAGTTTTGGGCCCCTTTCCTGTTCCACCGGTTCCTGATCTGCGGGTTTCCCCATTAGGCGTTGTTCCCAAGAAGGCCAAGGGTGAATTTTGCCTCATTCACCATTTGTCCTACCCACATGGGGCTTCGGTGAATGATGCTATACCTCATGAACTTTGTTCAGTCCGGTATACATCTTTTGATCAGGCTTTGCAAGTGGTGCGCAGTTGCGGCCGTGGTGCTGAGCTTGCGAAGTGCGACATTAAGTCTGCCTTCCGCTTGCTTCCTGTTCACCCGGACGATTTTTCACTGTTGGGTTTTGCGTTCGAGGGGGCCTTCTATATGGACCGGGTGCTCCCAATGGGGTGTTCGGTGTCCTGTTCCGCCTTTGAGAAATTTAGTACCTTTCTGGAATGGTTATTGCGTTCTCACACTGGTCGGAGTAGCACAGCACATTATTTAGATGATTTTTTGTTTGCCGGGCGGGTAGGTACTGGAGATTGCCGATTTCTTTTAGAGTCTTTTATGCAGTTGACCCAGGAGTTGGGAGTTCCATTGGCACATGAGAAAACGGAAGGTCCTAGTTGTGTCTTGGTGTTTTTGGGAATTGAGTTGGACACGGAGCAGCAGTTATGCAGGCTGCCGGTGGAAAAACTGCGGGAACTTCGGAGGCTGGTCGCATCTGTGATTCACTTTAAAAAGATTACCTTGGTTGAGTTGCAGCGCCTGGTGGGTCATCTCACCTTCGCCTGCAAAGTAGTGCCCCCGGGCAGGCCGTTTGTTCGCCGCCTTTGTGACGCTATGGCAGGCCTGCATCAGCTGCATCATAGAACCAGAGTGACTTTCGGGATCAGGCAGGATCTTTTCGTGTGGTTACAGTTTTTGGAATCTTATAATGGGGTTTCTTTTTGGCGGGAGGATCTTCTGGTTGAGGCAGAGCTGCAGGTTATGTCTGATGCAGCTGGGTCCTCTGGTTTTGGTGTTTATTTCAGGGGACATTGGTGTGCGGAGGACTAGCCAGTGGATTGGGTTCAGGCGGGTTGGGTCAAAGACCTGACCTTCTTGGAATTTTTCCCAATTGTAGTTGCTGTTCGGCTTTGGACGTCGGCTTTTGCGGGACGCACTGTCCATTTTTGGTGCGACAATCTCGCCACAGTTCAGGTTATTAACTCGTTGACTTCTAAATCAGCGCGGGTTATGGCGCTGGTTAGGGTCTTTACATTGATTTGTTTGCAGCATAACATATTGTTTAAGGCGCGCCATGTTCCGGGTGTTAGTAACGGGGTTGTGGATGCTCTCTCCCGTAAACAGATAGAGTGGTTCAGCCAGTTGGCCCCGGAAGCGGACCTTTACCCGGTAAGGATGCCAGTGGGTTTTTGGGAGATTGGCGGGCTGAAGCGGACAGGGCGCTTGGTTTAGCTCTGGCACCATCGACCCGTATTGCTTATCAGAGGGCTGGTCGGGAATTTGTTTCATTCCGGCGTGCCATGGGCTTGGCGCAAGTTTGGCCCATTCCAGTTTCACATATTATTCAGTTCTGTGTTTTGCAAAGGAACAAGGGTCTTGCTGTGAGTTCTATCCGGGGCAAGTTGGCATCTTTAGCCTTTGCCAGCAAGGCAGCTGGTTACGTTGAGTATACGGGGGATTTTCGAATTAGGAAGATTTTAGAAGGTTGGTCACGGGAGTCGCCCCCAGTACGTGATAATAGGGAGCCGCTGACTCCGGCGGTTTTGAAAGGTTTGCGGGCTTTATGGCCTCGCCTTTGTTCAGATACCTATGAAGCTGCCCTTTTTCATGCAGCAGCTTTGGTCGCCCTTTTTGGGGCCCTTCGTGTTAGCGAGCTCGTGGCGGCCTCTAGGCGTGACACTTCAGGTCGTGCCCTTTAGTTGCGGGATATTTCTTTTTGGGGGCAGACGGTCAAAGTTCTGATTCGCCATTCAAAGACGGATCAGAGAGGTAAAGGTCTTGAGGTGGTTTTGGGGGAGTGTGAAGATAAGGAGCTGTGCCCCGTGCTGGCGCTGCATCACTATTTGGCGGGTCGGGGGTGTCGCGAAGGGGCTTTGTTTTGTCACCGTGATGGCTCCTCGCTTACAAAATATCAATTTTGGTCTGTGACCCAGAAGGCACTCAATGAGCTAGGTCTCGGTGCCTTTCGTTTTGGGACCCATTCTTTTCGGATTGGGGCTGCATCATCTGCAGCTGCTTTGGGTTTTTCTCCGGCCTCTATTCAGGTCATTGGCTGTTGGCGTTCTAAGTGTTACAGAACCTATGTTCGGCGCTGTAAGTTTTGATTGTCTTATTTACATAGTTCTCGTTTCAGGTGCGGGTGGCCGGCATGCAAGAAAGAAAGTCCTGATCTGCGGCCACAGTATGATTTTTTGGGCAGCTCATCAGGCCAAGAGAATGCCTGTCGGTTCTCAGCTGGGGCTCAGTGAATGGGCTGAAGTGGAGTGGCTGGGTAGGAGAGGCATGAGATGGCCTGGTCTCCTCACGCTGCTTTTTGGGGTTCGGCATGGTCCTCCCCCGGATGTTTTGTTGCTTCACCTGGGAGGCAATGATCTCAGTCTGTTAAAAGGCATCGCTTTGGTGCTTCAAGTGAAGGCTGACCTGGCCCAGATTCAAGCGCGATGGCCCGATACCCTGTTGATTTGGTCGGCAATTTTGCCGCACCGCGTCTGGCGTGGCTTGGGAGAGCCGCGGGGTTTGGATCGGGCTCGGCGGAAAGTTAATCGCCAGTTGAAGAAGGCCCTGGAAGCTGGTTTGGGGAGTTACCTGCCTCACCCCGGGATTAGGGTCGAGTTTTCAGACCTTTACCGGGATGATGGAATACATATGTCAAACATGGACAATGATTTATTTTTAGCAGATTTACGGCAAGGGATTAGGGCAGCCTTGGGCTGTTGAATGGCCGCTTTGGTCAAAGCAGAGGCTTGACCTTGCTGGTGGCAGAGTATAGGGTAAGGAGAGCAGAACCGGTAAGCACTTCAGCCAATCCCTGATTGGGATAGGGGGTCATCAGGAACGGCCCTCAGGCTTTAGGGTCCAGGGCTGGGAATGTGATCTCCTCTGGGATCCTCTCGGGTAAGTGCCCCTCGTGGTTTTAGGGCCCGGGGGTAGGCACCCCCGGGGGGGGGACCGGTCAGCTGGGCTGCCAGTCTGGGGGCCAGTGTGATGGCCTTAAGCTGGAGCCAGTGACTTGCCCATACCAAGGCCAGGAGGTTTGCTGATTGACACCTGCCTGGCCTGTTCTGCTCCCGTTAGCTCCCTTGCCATTGTGGTTGTGTGAATAGTTAAATAGTTAATAAAGTGGCCCATGTTTGATACCAATACAGTTGTCTGTCTCGTCATTCCGGATTGGGGGGCAATGGCCCATATACATGCACTCTCTGTTGTAGCCTTCACCTTGTGGAATGGTCTGCCTGAGGTGGTCAGGAAGGCTCCCACACTTCTGTCATTCTGAAAACTATACAATATAGCATTTCTTCAGAAGGACATTTTTATAAAGGTAATAGGCCTATATTATAACAAAATGATGGTTTTATAAAAGGAAAGAGACCATGCGCTAAACCACTGGGTATAGATCAAGATGGGTAGTTGTGTTAGTCTGTCTGTAGCAGTAGAAAAGAATGAGAGTTCAGTAGCACCTTAAAGACTAACAAAATTTGTGCCAGGCTATGAAGTTTTGTGAGCTGCTGCTCACTTCTTCAGATACAAAGAAGTGAGCAGTGACTCATGAAAGCTCACCCCTGCCACTAATTTTGTTAGTATCAAAGGCTGAGGACAGACCGGTAATCTGCCATGGAATAGCAGTGGGGCAAAAAGTTCACACTGGCCAGACTCCTGCGGGAGTGTTCCGGGGAGGAGGCGCAATGACATGTACACACTGCTGCAGAGCAGCCCCTAGTGGGCCAGCCTCTACAGCTCATGGCGGGGCCATTTCGGCAACAGGCGCATGGGTGCCTATGTGCATAGGTGCATGAGTGGCAGCAATTCGGCTACAATCCAGTGGCACACAGAGCGCATATGCACATATACCACTGCCTCCATTTAAATCCCGCTTCTTCCCATCCACACAGCCAGTAAGGAAGTCCCCTGGACACCACTTTCTGCCTGTGTCTGTCTGAGGCGCCATGAAAGTACTTCAGAAACGAGTGAGTACGGAAGGGAGATGGAAGACAGCTGCGGCTGTCTGAACTGCCTCCCTTCCTCCGCTTCTAAAGCGGACCTATCCTGGGCCACATTGTCAGTCTGTCCTCAGCCTAAGGTGCTAGGGGACTCTTGCACTTTTCCAATGGTATAGTATATATTATCTGTTTTCTTGCTTGTATTACCCTACTGTCACAGCTTTGTTTCTGCATCATTTAACATGGAATGTTCAACACCTATGCTTTGTTTCAGATTTCTGCAATCCCAGTCCTATTATATTGCTTTTTAGATGTCTTCTGTTGATTGTATTGACATACACTGTGCAATCCACCTTGAGTCTGAACGAGAAAGGCAGACTGAACACACAGCAAGTAACTAAATAAGTCTGCATCCAGAGGTCATGCTGTTGTTTCTCTACAGCAATTGTTCCCGAGTGAATTTTCCCTTGAAGACCACACAATCCAGTTGCAAATGAATGCTCTAATGCAGTGATTGTGTGAGAACCAACAATACGTAAATGCAGCCTACATTATACTAGATCTTATGGGAGAGAAGTAGATATAGCAATGGTGTTTTCAGAAGTAGCCCTGTCTACCAAATCCAGTTCTTTCTAATAATGAGTTAAAAACAGTGGTTACGGGGGGGAAATATCTTTTTCTGAAATTTACTTTTTAAATATACTAATTGATTCCTCATCTTTTTTCTCTGTTCAAAGAATGATTTCTCTTTCTTTTCTCATACAATCTTCTTTGGAAAAAAAAGAGAAATTCTGAAATTTTGTTGAATCTTCCTTTTCTCCCACGTCTCTTTTTTTCTTTTTATAAAAAATGGATTCAAAACAGGCTACAAATTCCAGAAAGAAAGAAAGAAAGAAAGAAAGAAAGAAAGAAAGAAAGAAAGAAAGGAAGGAAGGAAGGAAGGAAGGAAGGAAGGAAGGAAGGAAGGAAGGAAGGAAGGAAACAGACTGTTGAATTTCAAGAAGCAACCAAGTTAAAAGGAATTAAGTGTATACCTCTTACCAATGCTTGTTAGAAATGGGCAGTGGGGATTATTTCAGAATCCATCCCTGGGTTTATTCATCAAGGGAAATATGCCATCATGGGTTGATCATCACTTCCAGTCTCAGAGGACAATGTTTTTAGATTTTCTTTTCAGAATCCCTACTCAATTATTGCCTTGTTCTGATGACATATCCAGATGAACAAATGTGTGTTTCTGAATGGGAAAATCAGTGTGTGGTCAGTTGAATATTTTCAGGGATCTTACAACTGTATGTGCATAAAAATCTCTCCTCATAATTAGGAATGTTACTTTTTCAGGGTTCCCAGTCATGTGAGGAGATAATCCACAAGTAGATATCATGTACATCTGTCTCTTCTTCTACATCCATTGATCCTGAAAATCTGGAAATATGTTATCTTTATGAGATTGAGGGGCAAACTATATTTTGCAATGTCCACAGGTCTGACTCATGAACACCAATGCCATTAGAGAAGAATCCAGCCATTTAAAATGCTGTGAAGGCTCAGTCTTGATCAGGCCTGTGGCACAAGAGGACTAGGTGACGTCGTTTTCTTCCACATGCCTTTTCATAGGCCAACAGCAGTTTCAGCACTTGAAAAGACACATGGGGGGAAACAGCATCACCTAGTCCTGCCATGCTGTCTCATGACCATTTTAAATGGCCAGATTCTTCTCTAAAATGATATTGGCATCCACAGGTCATACCTATGGGTGCCATAGTGTCATAGTTTGCGCCTCACAAAGTCAGATGTATTATTTGTGGCAGCACCCTGACCATCCTGAAAAGAGCATCATGGCTTATGAATGCTCCTTGTAACAAGATAGCAGTAATTGCTCTGTTGTCCGTTCTAGAATGAGTTGACCTTCTGGAAAAATAAACACTAGGAAAAAGTAAGGTCTTTGTAAAATAGCTCCCTGAAGGGCATTATTGAAGTAAAAAGGAACAATAAATGTGGCATGCTTTTAGAGAAACTAAGCTAATATATATCACACTTTGGAGGCTCATAAAGAATCACATAAACCACTGGGAAATTTCCTCCTGACATAATCTCCCCCTTTAGGATTCTATCGGCTCTTAGGAACATGAGCAGACCAATATCTTCATTGTCCCTATTTTCCCTTTAACTGATTGTCAACTGCTCAGAGTATTCTAGGGACAACAGGCATGTTTGGTGCTCATCAGCATTTGTGTTCATGCATGGGTGTGTGTGTGTGTGTGTGTGTGTGTGTGTTTCAGCTCTCTTAATTTACAAAATAATATTTTTCTACATAGCATCTGTGTGTGCCTTTATGACAGACAATCATAAAGTTCCAAGGTGGGGGGCATGGCTCAGTGGGGGGGGGGGGGGAAGTCACTTTGCATGCAGAAGGTCCCTAGCTTCATCCCCAGCATCTCCAGTTAAAAGGACCTGGTGGTAGGTAATGTGCCAGACTTTGACCTGAGACCCTGCAGAGCAGCTGCCAGTCAGACTAGACAAGACTGACCTTGGTAGACCAATGGTCTGATTCAGTAAGGCGGCTTCTTGGGTTCCTATGTTCAATCACCAAGTTTCATATTACAGGAAATAAGCTGGGGACCCATGAAAAACGACAAGTGAAATAGATTACAGTGATTAACACGTGGAATTCACTGTGGTGGTGGTGGCTACAAGCATGGACGGCTTCAAGAGGGAATTAGATAAGCATATGGAGCAGAGGTCCATCAGTGGCTATTGGTCACAAAGTATAGATAGGAACTCTCAGTCTGGGGCAAGTGATGCTCTTTATTCTTTGTGTTTGATGAGGGGGCAACAGTGGGAGGGCTTCTAGTGTCCTGCCCCCACTGCTGGACCTTCTGAGGGCACCTGGTGTTTTTGGCCACTGTGTGACAGAGCGTTGGACTGGATGGGCCACTGGCCTAATGCAATATTGGCTTCTCTTATGTTCTTATTAGCAAATCCCCCCTCCATGTAAATCAAACCCAAAACTATATACCTTTCAGGGACTTGAGCAAACCAAGGTCTACATCTTCTGTTTGTTCTCCTTTCAAACACCCACTGCTTTCAGCGTTCCATACCTCCATTTTGGAGTGCTTTTGATTTTGACTTTTGGTTAACTTACAAAGTCATGTTTTCCTGCATCCCCAGGAAGGCCTCTGATCATGTAAAAACTTGTATGAGGGTGACATGGTTTTGCTGATTTTGTGGTTGACATAAAATACCCATTTCACTATTAGGCAGAATAAAGATGAAACAATGTCATATATATTTAAAGGGACAAAAGATTTAAAACTGTGTAACTTTTGAAAAAATAGCGGGGTGGGGGGAGGAAGAGACCTTTAGGAGCATACTCTGTGCAGCAGGTTGCTCTCAGTGAGCTGAAGGATGGAACCAGATTTTCTTTGCTAGCTTCTATGGTTTGCAATACCTCAAAAGCCTTTGCAGAATGAGTTTCTAGTCACATCTGCTCTTGAAATTCCTATCCCCTCTTGGGTAAAAAAGTTCCATCTGGGTTTCAAGTGGGCCCAATAGAAACCCAGATCATGTTTAATCTTTAACCAATAGTCTGTCTTGCCTTCTGGGAACGTGAACCAGATGTGCAAACTGCAGAGGCAGCAAGAACAGCTGCTGAGAACTTTTGCTGGGTTTGGATCCTAGCAGCCAAGCAGCTTTTTGCTCCTTGGGATATAGTCACTCTGCAATAATGGAACATTACTCTTACAATTGTACTGGTTAGTAATACTTTTGTATGCTGAGGATGAGTGGGACCACCTGAAGAAATCTGGCCTCCTGAAATTATTCATTTGCATTTTACTGTACTGATTCTGGTAAGTTTTTCAACACAGTGCAAATAGTTGGAAGCAGAGGGGTATTAAAATTACCCAGGGAGGAAAAACAATTAATCCCCTCAGTGATATAGTAGTGATCTGGTTCTTCCCCCCATCTCTCTCTCTCCCTCCCTCTCCCCCTTCCCTCCTTCTCAAACACACAGTTATTTGGAATGTATTATCCTTGCAGTTTTGACTCCAAAAGAGTCAAAAGAGAGCCACTTTGGTGAAGTGGTTAAGAACACGGACTCTAATTTTGGAGAACTAGGTTTGATTCACATGCAGCTGCTGAAGTGACCTTGAGTCAGTCATAAGTTTTTTCTGAGTGGTTCTCTCAAGGGCGGTTCCTGAGAGAGCTCTCTCAGCCCCACTTATCTCACAGGGTGTCTGTTGTGGGGAGGGGAAGAGATAGCCACCCTGAGACGCCTTTGAGTAGTGAGGGGAGTGGTATAAATCCAATCTCCTCCTCCTCTTAAAAAAAAAATCCCCATTTCAATCTTACTTCTACTTTGTGAAGTGAAACCATAATTGTTTATTTTCCCACTATTTTCTTGCACTGGTTTTTAATGTAAGAACATAAGAGAAGCCAATGTTGGATCAGGCGAGTGGCCCATCCAGTCCAACACTCTGTCACACAGTGGCCAAAAATACCAGGTGCCCTCAGAAGGTCCACCAGTGGGGGCAGGAAGCCCTCCCACTGTTGCCCCCCAAAAAACACAAAGAATACAGAACATCACCTGCCCCAGACTGAGAGTTCCTATCTATACTTTGTGGTTAATAGCCAATGATGCACTTCTGCTCCATATGCTTATCTAATTCCCTCTTGAAGCCATCCATGCTTGTAGTCGCCACCACCTCCTGTGGCAGTGAATTCCACGTGTTAATCACTCTTTGGGTGAAGAAGTACTTCCTTTTATCTGTTCTAACCCGACTGCTCAGCAATTTCATGGAGTGCCCACGAGTTCTTGTATTGTGAGAAAGGGAGAAAAGGACTTCTTTCTCTACCTGCTCTATCCCATGCATAATCATATAAACCTTGATCATGTCACCCGGCAGCTGTCGTTTCTTCAAGCTAAAGAGCCCCAAGCGCTTCAACCATTCTTCATAGGGAAAGTGTTCCAACTCTTTTATCATTCTAGTTGCCCTTTTCTGCACTTTTTCCAGTGCTATAATATCTTTTTTGAGGTGCAGCGACCAGAACGGTACACAGTACTCCAAATGAAGTTGCACCATCGATTTATACGGGGGCATTATGATACTGGCTGATTTGTTTTCAATTCCCTTCCTAATAACCCCCAGCATAGTGTTGGCCTTTTCCATTGCAGTCAGACACTATCTCGACATTTTCATTGAGTTATCTACTATGACTCCAAGATCTCTCTCTTGGTCAATCTCCACCAGTTCGGACCCCATCAACATGTATTTATAGTTAGGATTTTTGGCTCCAATGTGCATCACTTTGCACTTGGCCACATTAAACCCCATTTGCCACAGTGATGCCCACTCGCCCATCCTCAACAGATCCCTTTGGAGTGCCTCACAATCCTCTCTGGTCCTCACCACCCTGAACAACTTTGTGTCATCTGCAAATTTAGCTACTTCATTGCTTACTCCCAACTCCAAATAATTAATAAACAAGATAAAAAGCATCGGACCGAGTACTGATCCCTGTGGGACCCCACTGCTTACCTCCCTCCACTGAGAAAATTGCCCGTTTATACTCACTATCTGTTTCCTTTTAATTAGCCAGTTTTTGATCCACAAAAGGACTTGTCCTTTTATCCCATGACTATTGAGCTTACTTAGGAGCCTTTGATGAGGAACTTTATCAAAAGCTTTCTGGAAGTCAAGGTAAATAACATCTATTGGGTCCCCCTTGTCCACATATTTGTTCACTCCCTCAAGGAACACTAACAGGTTAGTGAGACAAGATCTTCCCTTACAGAACCCATGCTGAGTCTTCCTCAATAGATTTTGTTCATCAATGTGCCTACTATTTTTTTCCTTAATAACAGTCTCCACCGACTTAGCCGGTATTGATGTCAGACTGACTGGCCTGTAATTTCCCGGGTCTCCTCTGGAACCCTTTTTAAAGATAGGAGTGACATTCGCTACCTTCCAGTCCTCAGGATGGAGGCAAATTTTAAGGAACGATTACATATTTTTGTCAGGAAATCCACAAGTTCACATTTGAGTTCTTTCAGAACTCTCGGATGTATGCCATCCAGGCCCAGTGATTTAATTGTTTTTAAGTTGTCTATCCATCGTAGGACCTCCTCTCTTGTCACCTCAATCTGACTTAGGTCTTTCAACACCCCTCCCGAAATCAGTGGTTCTGGAGTGGGCAGGCACTTCTCATCTTCCACAGTGAAGACAGAGGCAAAAAATGCATTGAGCTTCTCAGCCATTTCCCTATCATCCTTCACTACATCTTTTACCCCTTGGTCATCCAAGGGCCCCACTGCTTCCCTGGCTGGTTTCCTACTTCTAATGTATTTGAAGAAAGTAAAACTACCTCATTTTTGGTGCATAAATTTATTTATTTTACATAGGAGTTAGAATGCTATAACATCTGCTGAGGTCATGGATACTCAGGGACCCAACTGCCAAACAGATCTGCTCCCACCAGGGACAGGTGATCAAACCAGAGATACTTCTGGGGAAATTTCTGGGGAATCTTCCCATTTCATGCTAGGTGAGGGACCTGAAGGGACTGTGACTCTTTCATGCTCCTTTCAGTCATGAAGGCTATGCAAAAAAGAGTCACTTTCATGTTGAAACCCACCCTTATCATGTATACAACTGAAATCTTTGACAACCAGCTAGATCTGTGGTTAACTGGTCAATTGTTCCTGATTTCATTTGAATTAGGCCTGATATGCAATCCAATTTCAATGACAACATTTATATATATGGCATCCCACAAACATGTGCAAATCACCTCTTTTTTGGGCACCATCCACACAGCACAAAACCCACAGGTTTGCTTGGGGACAACACAAGGGCTCTCCATGTCTCATGTGCCAAGTGAGTTTTGTGCCTCCCAGATGCATACTGGCTCTTTTCTATTTGCAACCACAGTACACAGAGAGAAGTGGCTTTAGACCCGCCCACCCACCCACTGCTTATGCATCCACAAACTGCCCCACTGAGCTGTCATGGGCTACATTGTGAAACTTACATGTGGCCCTATAAATAACATGATTTTTACAATGTAACCAATAGCAGCACTATGGAGCAATTTGTAGTCATGAAAATAGCATGGGGGGCACTTCTTCCTGTATCCTGCAGTTGCAAACAGAGAAGAGCTAATGTGTATCTGAGAAGCATAAAACTCCCAATATATGTGTGCTGAAAAGTCCTTCTGTTGTTCTCCAACAAACACAAGGACTTTTTCAATATGTAGATAAAGCTTTAACATAGCAGCCATCCAGCATCCAGACTTAGGGGGAGAAGTGCGTTCTGGTCAAAGGGTAAGTCAGAGCCCCGGCAGCCCTGTCCCTCTGGGTGACCAAAAACAAAGGCTTCTCTTCATGCCCTAAGGAGACTGTCATCTTAGAAATCCTGCCCATGTCAAAGCATTCTGAGTGATAAAAATAAAGATCTGGTTATAACCAGATCTCGACACACAATTCCCTCTCTTTCTTTCCTATTTATTGTGGAACAAGTCACAACTAAGCCCACAGAAGTTAATGGCGCTTGACCAAGCTAAATCTTCTGTTAATGAGAAGTGAATTGGGCCATTTATCTTTGTGATTGAAGAAGCACGGTGTGAACTTTGATGTGCTCACACATTGCACTGACTTTGGTTTCCTCCATTTATTTCTGCCTTCGAAGTCCACATTATGGAACCAGTCCCCCCCCCCCCCCTTTGTCCTTTGGGAGGACGGCAACTTCTTTTCCCAACTCCGCCGCCCTACTTCCTTGCCTTACAATGATCATAAAGAGCAATATTTTAAGGATGTGTTGATAATTAAAGCGAACAGGTGGCACCAACTAGCATGAGCTAGAGAGCAAACAAACCCACTGAGAGACGGGACTGGTTGTAGCAGATGGTGTATCCTTTGTACCTTTTTTAATGAAGATGGTGCCTGATCTCTCAGTTAAGCTTAGGACACATTCCTCATCGTTTGTGCAAGCACATTTCCACTAACTTCAAAGGAAAAGCCCTGTTTTCCTTTTTTCTAGATTACACAATAATAGATGCATCCATTCTCAGGACTGCTTTTGACAACATTTGTTGCAGCGATAAGGGTATATGATGCATGCATTTTAACACAGATCAGCAAGGAGATCTGGCTGATGGTTGTGTGGTCTATTAACTATATCTGTCCCCAAGGAGAAGACATGTTACATGGTTGTGATGTTTGTATTGTGTGTTGGTTAGTGTCTTAACTTTCTTTAAGCCTCCAGAAATCTTTATTAATACCCTCTTTTTGCAATGGAAAAAAGCCAAGATAAATGACTTTAAGATGCGGCATTCGATCTTCAGAGTGGTCACCCTTGATTCCACCAAGGACGTGCAAAGTCCACAGAAGGAATTTAGTAGCCAATTCCACTAAACACAGTCCCAAACAATAAGAAAATCCATCGAATGAAAGTAAATTCATCCCATTCAGAGGATTCTTCTCAGTTGCAGGGCCCTAGATACAGCTGGACATGCATTTCCAGTTGCAGCATTGCTCTTGCTTCCCATCGCTTCAGCTGCCCTCAGGGGTGTCATCTCAAAGCTGCATTTGAGTCATTACATAGCACTGTGATGTTGTCCAAAC
The DNA here is from genome assembly GCA_029233225.1 of Lepidodactylus listeri. Classification (NCBI taxonomy): domain Eukaryota; kingdom Metazoa; phylum Chordata; class Lepidosauria; order Squamata; family Gekkonidae; genus Lepidodactylus; species Lepidodactylus listeri. The sequence goes on from JARCFY010000013.1 coordinate 45,757,933, forward strand.
CACTGCATGGTGGGTGAGATCATCCATCCAGGAAGCATTATTCTCAGTTGATCCTGCAAGCAAATCTAATTGGCTGCTACATATACTCTTTACTACATATACATCTTTACTCGCTACAGGTCCCTTTATTGGGTAAGATCACTCATGTGACTAAGCCAGGGAGAAGAAGTGGTTAAAAGTGTCATTAAGTTGCAACTGACTCATGGCAACCCCATAGAGGGTTTTGCCATTGCCTGCCTCTGCGTAGCAACCCCGGACTTCCTTGGTGGTTTTCCATCCAAGTATTAACCCCAGGTTGACCCTGCTTAACTTTTGAGATCTGATGGGATTGGGCTAGCCTGGGCCACCCGGGTAGGGGTGGGAGAAGGAGGAGCTGTAATAAAAATGGTAACAAGGTGGAGTGTGCCAAGGGAAACAATGAACTGTAGGGAAGTTTATTTATGCAGCCTAAGTATATTTCAGGAACATTTCTGTTATGTATTGACCATGTGGTCGCCATGTGCTCCCATAATGGCGACCGCCATGTGGCCAGAGCACATGGCCAGGAAACTACCTGAGCTTCAGCCAGGTAAAACAAAGGCCAGGTGGATCCAAACCGGCCACCAATCCTGTACCTAGGTTTCTCCCAGGGAACCTATGAAAAGTAAATAGACTTCTAATAGACTATCAGGCCAGTTGGGTGAGGTCAGGGGATTGTCCCTGACCAGCATAAAAGGAGGGCTCGGAGCCCTGGGTTGTATGTTTCATCGGAACCAGCAATAAAGATCTAGCTGTTTCACTATTCCATGGACTCCCGACTCCAATACTTATCAATTTCTTTCAAACCAAAGTCACTATTTGGGATCTAAAAACTAATACAGCTCTGGGAAAACATTTTGAATATAGTCATAGATTATAGTATAGAATAGAACACACTTAAGCAATTTGATTTCAGTAAGCATCAGCCCATTTAACTTTGTGTGGCTTTTGAGAACAGGGGAAGTTGCTGCAGCACTTCTCAGCTGAATGAGAAGTAAAAAAAAAACAACCCTAATTTTAATTGGTTTGCAATAGTGAAACTTTCTAACAATGTGAGCCTTCTGCTATTGACAAGACCTGGTGGCAACCCAGTTCATCCCAGCTAACATGGGCCTGATTAATTTAAGAGAAGAAGAGAGGGAAGAGATTGGATTTATACCCCGCCCTTCATTACCAGAAGGAGTCTCAGAGTGGTTTACAATCCCTTTCCCTCCCCACAACAGACACTCTGTGAAGTAGGTGGGGCTGAGAGAGCTCTTTCAAGAACTGCCCTTGGGAGAAAAGCTCTGAGACAACTTATGACCGACCCAAGGTCACTCCAGTAGCTGCGTGTGGAAGGAGTAGGGAATCAAATCCGGTTCTCCCAGAGTCCACACTCTTTACCACTACACCATACTGGCTCTGAGAATTCTCCAAGGGGTCATAGAAAGGATCCTTCCCAAGTGATTGATTCCCCCCCTCCAGTTTCTCTGGAGGCACAACCAGAAACAGGACACTAAGTGGTATAGAATTATGTTCTTTAAATAAGAAGCCACTATTGCCACCATAGTGACTATAGTACTACTAGTTCATAGTTCAGGAAACATTGTTTTTATGCTCCCTTAGACGAGCGTGTAAAATAGTGGTATTTTAGAGGGCTTTACCCATTCTTTGATTTTTGGATTTAACATCAGCCTCATGGATCAATGTATGTATGAATGTATGTATGTATGTATTTTATTCAGCTTCTATCTCATCCTATCCTGCCAGTGGGCTCAGGGCGGCTCACAACAAGATAACAATAAAAAATAGCATTCATAAAAGCATTAACTATTCCATCTAGATAAAATTAATTAGAGTAGTCCTTAATGGCAGCTTAATCGTGTCTAATTTCAGTGCCTGATGCGACCATGATAGGCAGGGCAGATTCTTCTTGACAGTTAACGCCAAGTTGATATAGGCAAGGCCCTAAGGCAGATGAGGCAGATCGGATGAATGTATCTGATTTGATCAGAGTGAGCAGGGAAGGCTGATGTAATTTGGACGTCCGCCGCCTCAAATCTATTTGATTATTTGCGTTTTGCATGGAGAAATGACCTTCACTCTCGAGGGAAATATGATTGTAATAAATAAATAACTTTTATGAGCTACAGTGGCTACATTATGCTCTTGGGCTAAATTCAAAGGGCTGCCTCTTTCCTTTGAAGCCCTTTATGATCTCGGTCCAGGGTACCTGAGCAGGTGTCATCTCCCATATATCCCTTTCTGCTCATTAAAGTCTGCCATTGATAACCTCCCGTCTAACATTAGGCGGATGGCCACACCAAATAGGTCTTTCTCAGTGGCAGCTCCCCCTCTATGGGGCTTTCTTCCTGCTCTGGTTTGGACTTTGATGCTTTCATGTGTGTCAGATGATCTGTTTGCTGTGTAGTTTAGTCTTTTCTTCTTGTTTAGTTGTTTTAATAAATAGTATGTGGGGGGGGGGGAGGTTCTTACTGCAATTTAAAAATGTACACCATTTTGAGAACATAGTTTTATTGCAAAGTGAATGGGGGAGATTTTCTAAAGAAACACAGTAAGTACACACCTAAGATTTTAATTGAGGCAAGTCTTCCTTACCTTCAGCATTTGCACCCTGGCGCCTGGCTTGCTCTTGCCATTTATTTTTGTCGCCACAAATCATCTGGGAGCCTCAAAACAATTAGCTGGAGAGGCACGTAACTGAGGGTGAAGAATTTCGGTGTTGCTGTTATGTAAGATAACTATAGATCACAAAATCTGTCATGAAATAATGCCGGCAAGAACAAAGTAAATGGAAGCTTTGTTGCCAAAGGATAAGGCAGCCTTCAGAATGCTGAGCAAGTTCTCCTTGTTTCTTTTGCAGTCTACCTAAATGAGGCCCCCTGCTTGCATATTTTCAAAGTCATTGGTTAATTATGCTCTAGTGTCACCACATTTTGTCTGTTATGGCTTGAAAGTGGGTAGATGTAAACCCTTTCCTTTGCATATGCAAAGCAGAAGAGCTCCAATAAATCCAGGCATTACAACTATCTGGCACCAGAAATGTTCACCTAAGCCATGATAGATAGGACTACTTACCACATTTACACCACTTTTATTTTGCAAAATGCAGCATTTGTTTTTGCTCACTTAAGAACCCGGTGAGGTTGACCATTGCTATTCCCATGGTATGGAACTGAAGTGGAGAATTTAGCATAGGCATAGACTATTGGGGGGGGGGGGCTCGAGCCACCCCTGAAATTTCCCACCCCCGGCAAAATGGAGCACCTGCCGCCGTGCCTCCCCAGGCCCTTCTGAGGTTTGCCAGCCGATGCTGCTGGTTCCTCTCTCCACCCCCCCTGGCCTGGCCACTCCTCCGTCCTTCCCTCTCCCCCTCCCTCCCACATTTCTGGGTGAAATGCCCAGCATGGTGGCGTCACCCGGAAGTGACGCCATCACACTGGGCACATTGCTAGGCGACGCTCTAGCAATCACCCTGAAACTCTATGCACCATAGAGTTTCAGGGCTGTTGCCAGAGTGTCGCCCTGGCAATGTGCCCAATGTGATGGTATCAATTCCGGGTGATGTCACCACACTGGGCATTTCACCAGGAAAAGAGGGAGGGAGAGGGAAGGAGTGGCCAGGGTGGGGGGGGAAGAGAGGCACCAGCAGCAGTGGCTGGTGGGGCTTGGAAGGGCCCGGGGAGGTACAGCGGTTTCCCGGGGGGGAGAACATCACCCCAGTGAGCACGCATGCTTTGCGTGCATGCTAAAGAGCCCCCCCTGGAATTTACAAAACTCTACGCCCCTGGAGCTTAACATCTCCTGACTAGACAGCCCCCCCCCCCCCCCCAGTATGTCTGGAGAGACAGTGCAAACTCTATTCAACCTCCAAGATACCCAGTATCTGTATTGGGGTAGGTAATCTTTTTTGGTCCACATGCTGGGGGAAATTGCAATATCTGCCTATAGAGATGCTGGTGAGCTGGCAAACAGTATGGGAAGGGGGGGGGGAGGGTTGACAACAGGGATTTTACCTGGCCAGACATGCTTGGAGGAAGCCAAGCCCCAGTGGCAATGCCAGGGTTTCAGGGATTCTCCTTGGACCCAGCTGGTTGTTGTGCAGGACTGGGAGTCAACAACATGCATAAGGCATATTTATTGTCTTCTCCCACACAACTGGCCCTGACATTGCTTGCAGAGCTTCAGAGCTGGGTGTCAAGTTGTGAGTTGCCCAACCCAGATCTATATATTCAGGTATGGGAAATTCAACTGCTATTTAATTAGAATGGGTTTGCAATTTTTTGGGTGGGAGTAATGTAGTACAATTTAAGAATTGGTGGGGAACCTTTTTTCATATGTGGTAGACTTGTAAAAAACAAAACAAAAGATAGTGGTAAGAAATACAATGAAAAATGCAGACCATATTAAAGTTAAAATTCCCAGTGGAAGCCAACAGCACGCTATTAGATGTTCTGCCTAACAAATTACAAAAAAATAAATAAATAGAAGAGATATTCAAATACATGGTAACAGCAGCTAGAACTATTTACACTGCAAAATAGCAACTAGATGTCTGCCCAAGTTTAGAAGAATGGGAAAATAAACTTGTCAAATATGCAGTAATGGCAAAATGAACCTATTTGAGAAACAGGTCTATTATGAAATTTGAGGAAAGATAGTGTATTACATGTACTATGCTAGCAGGAAATATATTTAGAATGAGAAGCAGTTTAAATTATTATATACAAATGTGTGGTAATGAGACAGAAGTAGAATTAAAATCTGTTTTAAATGTAACATCTCAAGTACAAATGGGTTCTTAATACGAGATATATAATAGACCTTTCTTTGCACCTTGATATATTATTTGTTAAAGATTCTAATGAAGATGTAGAAATGGTGAAAATATGTAATAGTGTATATGAAGTAATGATGAAACTAAAGATGTAGTTAAAATAGATTGGTTTCGAAGTTTGAAACTTAAACTTAAAATGTTGAATACAATCATATCCCAGCAGAAGTAAGAACTATTTCATTTTAAAGATAATACCTTAAAATTATAATGAAGGAGATGTAAGAGAAAGTATTTTCTGCCTTATACATTTTGTACTATATGATTGTCCTCAGCAAACACAATTATGTTGTAACCAGTGTTCCCTCTAAGCTGAGTTAGTGTGAGCTAGCTCACAATTTTTTAGCCGCTGGCTCACACTTTTTTGTCTTCACTCAGGAAGGATGGCTCCAGAGCAAACTAATTTATGCAGCAGCCAAATCTCTCACTCACAAATTTAAGGCCAGTAGCTTACAAAGTAGAATTCTTGCTCACAAGACTCCACAGCTTAGAGGGAGCATTGGTTGTAACCCCCCCTTTTTTTCTTTCCCTTCTCTGTATCCCCGCCTTCCTAAATAAAAACAATAAAAAAGAATTGATGGGGAGGGGCCATGGCTCAGTGGCAGAGCATTTGCTCAGCATGCAGCAGAAGATTCCTGGAATCTCCAGCTAAAAGGAATATAAATCAGTATAAGGCAGTTTGGTGCATGTGTTCATGTATGTAGTGGTATGCAGTCTGTGATAGACAGGGTTCTTTGAAGGACTGTATATTACTGTCAATAGATTCTGAGAACTGAGTTCCTTCAGAATTTACCCCCCCCCCCATACAGATATATTTACCCATGTCTCTGTTGCTGTCCCATTAAGCTCAGTATCCACAAAAGAGAATCTAGGAAACTGAAGCAGTTCTTTCTACTGAGCAAATGTAGATGCCAATATATGCAGCAGCTTCATACTCATATGGTAGCATATTCAGAAGCTGATATGGAGCAGGATTGAGGGTGTGGGACTAGGACCTAGATGACCTAACTTCAAACCCCTATTTACCCATGAAGCTTACCAGGGTGAGTTTGAGCCAGTCTTGCCTTAGGGAGCTCAGAACAGAGGGGCATGATTTTCCATTCCTGATTTATCCTCACAAAACCTCTGTGAGGTAGGTTAAGCTGAGAAAGAGTGACTGTCACAAGATCACTCCATGAGCTTCATGGCAGAGTGGGGATTTGAACACCGAAGGTCTCCCAGATCCTAGTCCAGCCCCATAAACACTATATCACACTGGCTACCTATCCACTGATATCCTTGCTTTCAAATAACTTTCTACCCTGGAGGAGGTGGATCGAAGGATTTTATGTACCAGTCATGGTCACACATTTATCTCTCTCTGTATGTTTCATCTTCAGATGTATATGCCTCTGTATTTAATGATGTAAAAAAAAATCATCTCCACCCTCTTTGGAGGTTTGAAATGAGCAAAACCTTGACTCTGAGTTGTTGTTGTTGTGTTTTTTTTTTGTTTTTTTTAAATATCTCTCTCTGGGCAGAGAACAGACAGGAAGGGGGGAAGTCTGCTTTCCAGACTTAGCTCACAAATGTTAATAGGTCTAGACAATGGGATGATCAAGCTCCCCCCCCCCCACTCTTCAAGCAGGGGACATAGACTTGAAGGTGTTAAATACTAGAGGTACTCCAGGAAAAGCTTCTCTAACCTGGCCTGACCTGGTCAGTGGGTAGGGAAGAGAGAGGTGATGAAACTTGTAACAAGGAGGAAGGTCTCTTTGGTGCTGAGTCCATCGGACCAGACAGGACCCTTAACTGAGGTCTGGAGGCGGCAACCATTAGCCTTGTATTGGACTGGACAGTTGAAGAAAGCTTCAAGGTAATGGTAACTCATTAGAGATCTGGAACTTTCTAAGCAGATGAGCCTGTCCTATATTTTAATGTCTGATAGGGCATGTACAGAGAAAGGTACAGAAGAATTGCATTTTACCCATTTCTTTTTAATCCCTTGTTCAATCTGGTGCTGTGCTAAAAGTATGCTTGTGAACACTTTCTTTTTAATAAATACTTTATAACTTTTGATGCTGGTAGTGTTTCTCTGTACCACATAGACCTCCACTATCTTGGACACACTATTTTAAAAGGAGCGCTGGGGGGAAGGCAGTCAGTTAGCAAGAGGCTATTCTTCCAGGCATGTACAAGGCAGTGAACAGTTCCTGTGGTGACCAGGCTCTGGGCAGCAGGAAACACAGAGGCAAGGCCTCAGAACTTGGGAGGGAAGCCGGGAGTCCTGACCCTCCCAGCAGACAATTCCTACAAAGGTCAGGTGGTGGTGGCAGGTTACTGGACAGAGAGAAAAGCTTCTCTAGGTGTTGGAGAAACCTTAGAGGTCAGGATGGAACAGAGCCTGCAGGCCAGAGCAGGCCCATTCAATCACAAATGATATAATGATTTTAGTGAAAATACCAACATGGAAATAGTGGTGAGGAACTTAGTAATGTTTGTTAATGTAATAGAACTAAGGGGGAGGTGACTCATTCCCTCTGAGTTTGTTTCTAAGGCATTTAAATTTTGTTTCTATTGTGTGGAAAATTGTTGCCAATGTACAGAGAACCCAGCTGGATTAGAATGATACGATTCATTTTCTTAACTAACACTGTGTGAGGGCAGAAGGGGATGACATCGAGGCTGTTGTTTTATATTCTCTGCTCAAATTTCAGTAGTTAAGAACCAGATGAACAGATATCAGATAAGGTTCATTACCATTACAATCCACCCAGAAAAAGGCAAAGCGGACTGGGAGGGGGGAAGACTGGTACATTAATTTTTACAATTGCTCCCTAGTAAATAATGTTCTTGTTAGGGCTTTGACTTTCCAGATCTTAAGCTCATGGAATTTATATGCACATTTGAAAGCAACAGTTTTGAGCTATGGATGTAAAGAATGAAAGATCTTCTGAAAGGGAGTAGCCTGCCTTCCCGAAGAATCAAAAGGCCTAGCTCTTGTTTGGGGGGTTTACACTTTGGCATCCTGCTGATGTCTTCAAGAATGAGGAAACAAGTGAGCCAAGTGAGGAATCAAATTTGTGAGAAGGCATCAGGCTTCCATTTTCGCTTCACAGATGAAAGACACTAGGTTCTGAAGGAGTATGCCTCATTTAACAACCTGTAATTCAGAATTTGATGCTGACGGTGTTATTTGAACAGAAAGCAAGAGCACAGCCTGAATCATACTGCAGTAGGGAGCTTGGGGAACCTATCCTGAACTGTATGATCAGAAGAGTCCTGTTGGTCACCTCTTCTGGGATCACACAACTTGAGATCACCTGGAGAGGGTTACATAAGTCAGTGTGAAACAGGATAGTTGGGGGTGAATTAATTTTGCCCACAGTATAGGTTGATTTTATAGCTAGAAATCAACTAGCCAGATTTGAAGAAGACCAGTGCATGCCCTACTTTTCACATACAGAGAGTTCTACAGTCCAGCTTCTTATGGTCATACAGTTTTTGAATAACCACAAAAGGGTTTAGTTCATCAAAGAGATTCATTTCCACAAAAGGCACGGATATTATTAGCACTCAAATCCAAGTACACAAAAACAGGCAGTTACAAAAATAAGAGAGTGACACAGCATATGATTACAGAAATGCTGAGGTTTTAATTCTTCATACCGAAATAAACCAAAATTATTACAACCAGGCCCTATGAAGTATTCTAAAGTCTTCAGTCAAGCATAGATACAGCTACTGGGAGCAGTTGCTTGAAATATACCATTTAGTTCAGCTGTAGATCAACCTACTGGACTTACCAAAGAGGAATTCAAGGAATCAAAGATTTAGGAAATCAATATGCATGTTTGAATCAAAGGTACCAGGTCTTTTAAGGGATGCTTAAAGTTTAGATAAAAGATAAAGAGAAAATGGCTGGGATATAGATTAAATAGGCAACCTATTCTCCCTTCCTGCTGCAGACCCCCCCCCCCCCACACCAATAATTCCTCAGGATCCCAACGAGCAGCATCTCTTAGAGTGGCTCCAGTGGAAGGATGGTGGCAGGAAAGTTCCATTCTGTCACTGGGGAATTTAATTTGGATCCAACCCAACACATTTCTAAGAGAGTTTATGGAATAATCCTAAACAGGTATATGTAAGTCCAGTTTTACTTAGGATTGCAGCCCTAATTATCCTCCTGCTCCTGAGATGCTGGGAAATGGACAAGGGGCCCGGTGCTTGGGGGGGGGGCAACAGTGGGAGGGCTTCTAGTGTCCCGGCCCCACTGCTGAACCTCCTGATGGCACCTGGTATTTTTGACCACTGGGTGACAGAGAGTTGGACTGGATGGACCATTGGCCTGATCCAACATTGGCTTCCCTTATGTTCTTATGACTCTGAATCTACACATGGTTTTGATGCAGGTTGTTGGAAGTAACCCTTGGTGAATGTACTCCATGGCATTTCCTTGTCTCATGGACCATACTCCAGAACCTTCCATTGGGCCTCTTTGCCCCTCCTGTTGCTTCCACCTGTGGTCTCAAGAAAAGAGAGAAGGGGGTTCTGGACCACCTGTTTTCTTCTCCTCTTCCCTGTCTTCTCTCCTCTGCAGCTAGAGCAGGAGTTGGCATGTCCTTCTCAGCTCACCCTCTTCCATTTTGAAGGCAGCACTACTGATACATGCCCTATTAGAACATCCTGACTCTTGCAAGGGGGACGGTTCCCCATAAGAGGCAGAAAACTGACTTGTTAGTTGACACAAATGGGTCCCACCTCTGACCTTCAGCCAACTGCAGCTGTTCAACTGGGAAGTGAACAGCAGCTCTTTAAAGGGTCTGTTGCTGCCAATTAGCTGGAAGTTGGGTGGCAGCAGTAGACCCTTTAGAGAGCTGCTGCCCACCTCCCAATTGCACAACTACAGTTGGCTGTGGGTTAGTGGGTCCACTCACCACAGCAGCCACTAAACTATCTCTCTTCCACATGAGGGTCTGTGGTCACCCCAACACACTGGTCAGCAGCTCCCTTGGCAGAACTGGTCAAAGTGATTCCAGTGATTGACATGCTTGTAATTTCCATCTGAAATTGGGCTTTCCCCCCTTGAAGCTACCATGCATCCACATGTTTAAATGTTCTCCCAGACGTTGAGTTCCCAGACTATATGGCTGGGGTACTGCTTTGTGCCAGTCCTAACTTTAAACAGGGCTCAAGAGCACTGTTGGCTCTTGGTTAGCCATTTGCTACCAAATGTGAATTGGTCAGTTGAAAGGTGGACAAGGAAGCTATTGGAGCTCTACCCTGCTCCTCGCAGCAGATTTTTTTTCCCCTGTGAATTGTTCTCTGGTGGATAATAGCTCTTCTGAAGAACCAAGCAGAAATTTTCTGCCCTCCTTCAAATTGTCTGGGTGGTATTCTGTAATTAGGCCTGATCTTCTGACTGGTTAGGCCATTAACTAATTTTGGCAGTAATAGTGCAAGTTGCTATGGTACAGGTTGGGCTAATTGGCAAGCACTCATAGCCATCTAAATATGGCAGGGTGACCCTAAGTTAGTCCATCATTAGATCAAGTGGTAGGGTGGACTGTGGAGGGAATGTTCTTGGTGATCAAGCAACACCAACCAAGTCCTTAGCTGTTTAATCAGTACATGCAGGGATGGAGGTGAGACTTAACACCTCTTGCCACTGATTTATATGCTGGTAAGGATGAATAAAACCAATCAGTCATGCTGCCTAATTCTGGAGCCAGGGTGGGTTTGCACAAAATGTGCAGTGGGTTACTTGTTAGTAGCAACTTGCACTAATTGATATAGATTAATGAATTAGTTAAGCCACATACTGGTATCTCGTGATCTTATCTGGTGGTACTGGTACAAAAGAAGAATCCAACAAACAGATACAATAGCATGAAAAGGAGCAGACCAGTCTATTCTCATTAGAATCTATGTAAAGTTCATGCAACTTCCCACCCCCACACTTGATTTCTAACTTGATAGTGCCTGACAAGATTCTGCTGGTCATGTAGTTTGGCTGCAGTGCAGAGCCGTAGACAAATATACCATCATCACTGGAAGATGATCATGCATTTGACATGTCTGTATAGTGAGAAGATTCTGAAGTCAAGTCTGGAAATGCTGCCCTTGGGCTTGAATAATCTTCCCATTAATTCTAGTTTGGGAGTGGCTGATTGTGCTTATAGAGAGGGGGACTGTAAGGCATGCCACATGTGGTCCAATGGTATGACTGGGAAGCAAATAATATACCCCATTTTGCAAAGAGCAGCAAGGCTGGGCAAGGTCAGTGCTTGGTCAGGAGACCTCCTACGAACCCTGTGTAGACCTCCTTAAGCTCCACAATGGAAGAAAGGGCTGAATACACTCTATAATCAATGATCATTTAAGATAGCTTCAGATGTTCAAGACCTGAGACCTGACACAGCAAACTAAACCCAGAGTTAAACCCTGGCTTGAATCACAGAATGTTATGGAGTGATCTTTGCTCATTATCCGTTCAGGGCTGTTTTTCATTTAGCAAAGACATTAACTTAGCGGAAATCTGAATGAAGGCTCTTTCAAAGTCTTTTTTATGTCCCAAGAGTTTTGCAGTGCTGCCTAACTATATTAGTATCAAAACTAATCTGAGTCATTACAATTTAGGCTCCGATTGGCTCGAGATAAGATAGCTCTGGCTTATAATAACCTATAAAGATTTATGAAGATTTAAGCACCTTCCCTAGGTAACACGCTGCTCATCTCCAACACAGCCTCAGCTCCTTCTCTGATAAAAGGTCACTGAAGAAAGAGCTCTCAAATGGCAGAAAATAAAACCACTAATCGGCACATTTCTAATAAAACTATCATGACTGCCAGACCAAGAGGGACATCAAGTACTAACAATTTCACATCCCATGTGGTCCCTCCCTTTCAAGAAAGAACAAGATGGGTTTTTTCATGCAATACTCCAATAAATCCCAGCCCATTAATCAAGCCTCCCTTTAAAAAGAAAATAATAAAACATGGTGGAAGAACACACAGAGGAAAAGGAATTTCCAACAAAAACTTGGACACAAGTGAAATGTTGATTTGGGTTTTGTTCTATTCATCCATAGGAGACTGTTTAAAGCTATATTACATACATCGTTCCCGGGGCTCTGGATAAAAAGAAAATAAATATTTCTGTGGTCTGCCTCTATATCTGTCTCTCTGTATATATACACAGAGAAACAGATATTTATATAAGCACGCAAGTATACATTTCTATAAGTGGATTAGCATGCAGAAATATTTGATGTGGCTATGTTGAATTATAGCAATAATCTGGCTACATCAAAGCGCTGTCTATAAATCAGTGGGAGGCATTCAGTTGTATTGCAGCATTCATTCAGGCTGACCTGAAACACATTTAGTCCTGTCCCCCAGTACTCCTGAAATTCTCCTTTGCAAAGTCTGATGGCAAAAATGATTGAAACTGACTCATGGAGTGTGGGTATTACTATTTGGGAGATATTTTTGTGTTTAGCACAAGTGTTTGACATGTCACAGTCTTTCCCCCAAAGTAGCCAGTCTGAGGTCTTTTCAGTGTTATTCATGGCAGAATGATTTGTGCTAGCACTACTGACTCTGAGAACCTTTGAGAACAGTTTTTCAGCCCTGTGGTTTGCAGTGTTATTCACACAGGGATGCTTCCAAAATCATCCCTGATGGGAATTCTAACCAGGATACATTTTGATTGGAAATGTTTAAGCTGCAAAATGAAATTACCTAGGCATTCTTTTTGCTCCTCTCTCATTGGTGTGCCTCAGGTAAACTGTTCAGGGGAGGAGGAGGAGAGTTGGTTTTTATACCCCACATTTCTCTACCCAAAGGAGTCTCAGAGCAGCTTACAATCACCTTCCCTTCCTCTCCCCACAACAGACACCCTGTGAGGTAGATGGGGCTGAGAGAGCGCTGAGAGAACTGTGACTGACCCAAAGTCACCCAGCTGGCTTCATGTGGAGGAGGAGTGGGGAATCAAACCTAGTTCTCCAGATTAGAGTCTGCCACTCTTAACCACTACACCACACTGGCTCTCAAAAGCAGGTGTTGTTGGGTGGTGGTTGGTTTGTAGGACAAGAAAAGCTGGATTCCAATCCCCACTGAACCATGACATTATAGATGACCTTCAGCCAACATCACCCAATTGGCACGATTGTTGGAATAACAAAATTAAACATAAGAGAACCATGTACCTTGGAAGAGCAGGGTCAAAATGGACAAATGGCTCTTCCATTTTTATTGCTGGTGATGATTCAATTGTGATTTTAATGCCATATATAAACTATCTGTATCTGCAATGCACATACTTATATGCATAAGCTACATATCTAATAGTGATGTGTGACCCCCACCAGTGGATATTTAAATCTGCAGGTCTAGGCCGCACCAACACTAAACAGAATCCCCTGCAAACTTGGATGACCCTCTAGGTTTGCAGAAAAATCCCCCTCCCCCAAAGTGTTCTCTGCATATGTGCAGACAACACACTTAGTGTGATTCTGGAGTGCTCATTGAGACCTACTCTGGACTTAGCTAAGGAGGCTGCTCTAGGATGCTGGGAGCTGTTTCAGGCCCAGCTGTGGCAGTGGCAGATGCCTGGAGCTGCTCTGGGTCCAGCTGCAGTGGTGGACATTAGGAGCCACTTCAGGCTTGGAGTGGCTCCCAAACCCTGCTGTGGCTAGCCTCTGAGGTAGGTGGTGGGGCCTGGAGCTGTGCCAAACTCAGCAATGGGGATGATGGGATTTCTCCCCCTGAGTCTCATGGGCCCTCTATGCCTATACTTGTATATAAGGACATAAGAACATAAGATAAGCCAATGTTGGATCAGGCCAATGGCCCATCCAGTCCAACACTCTGTCACACAGTGGCCAAAAATACCAGGTGCCAGCAGGAGGTCCGTCAGTGGGGCCAGATATGGATATACGTATAATCAGGGGTCTGTTGGAGCAGGAGCACACAGGAGCACAGCTCTGGGAGTGAGGAGCCCAGGGGGTGGGCACATGACCAAGCCCCACCCCCTCCTCGGCTTCCCCGAGCAGTGCAGAGGCGCAGCGCCCCAGGGAAAGCCCTGCTAGGGTCTTTATTGTTTTTAATGTTTTGTTTTAATATTGATAATTTTATCATTGTTCCTTTTATGACTGTGTGCTGCTTTTCCAGAGACTTGCTCAAGGTGGCATATAAATTTTCTAAGTATACCATTTTTTTATCTGGGTACATGGCACATAAGTATTGGAGAAATTTCACCAACCCTTCAGCAGCTTCCACCTTATCAGTTTGGTGTAGTGGTCAGGAGTTGGACTCTAATCTGGGAGAACCGAGTTTGATTCCCCACTCCTCCACATGCAGCTGCTGATGTGACCTTGGGCCAGTCACAAGTTCTCTCAGAGCTGTTCTCTCATGAGCAGTTCTCAAAATACCTCTGTCAGCCCCACCTACCTCACAGGGTGTCTTGTTGTGGGGAGGGTAAGGGAAAGGGATGGGCGGTGCACATGTCCTGGGTATCTCAAGTCTATTTGAAACCTGTTGGTTTCAAGGGAGCAGGACGAGAATGAGGGTGTGTTCTTTATGCTTATTTTTATTGCATGAAGTATTGGATGGGGAAGGGAATGAAGGAAGAGCAGGTCAGTTTCACTCACCTGTGGAGTGGAGCCTGAGGGGTGGGTTTTGCCTTCTGACACACCTCCGGTATGTTAGGGGGTGTGGTATATGCAAATGAGTTATGCAAATGAGTTATGCTAATGAGCTCCTGCACCTCTTTTTCTACGAAATGACCCCTGCATATAATCTATATCAGGGGTGGCCAAACTGTGGCTCGGGAGTCACATGCAGCTCTTTCACACATGTTGTGTGACTCCCGGCAGGGTGGCTAGGGAAGTGAAGTGGAGGCAGTCTTCCCTTTCCCAGCCTGTGTTCCCCTCCCTGGGTAGGCTTAAGGTGAGCAGGGAGCAGAGAAAGAAAGCAACTTTATCTTTAAATGTGTCCTCAAAGCAGCTTCCCCCCCCAGTTTGGAGACTTCATTTCTCTCTTAAATATCATTATCAATATCTGTTTTTAACCCTTTTGTTTTTATTTCTGGCAGTCTTATTTAATGTTACTGTTAATAAAAAGCAAATTTGCATATTATCCCATTAAAATGTGTGTAATTTTTGTTCTTTTTTTGCAGCTCTCAGACATTTGATGTTACTGCTATGTGGCTCTTACATTAAGCAAGTTTGGCCACCCCTGATCTATATTATACCTTGTATAGGTATAATGCTTATTTACTGATATACACATCATGTTGCAGATTTAATGAGGAAAATTCATTGTGGGAAAACAAAACAGAATGAAAATTAGCTCAGAGGTCTGAGTTGTGCAAAATCAAAATAGGGATTAGTCCTAATCCAGCCGGCAAGAGTGTGAAATTTGATAGCTCTCCCTCCCAGACTACCAAGCAGGTACCTTCCTGCCTTCTTTGAACTTTTTCCTTTATATGATTTCAAGATCTTCACCAATAGCAACATACTGATAAGGTATTTAATGTTAATTTTATGAGAATTAAGCCAGAGTAAAAAAAAAAAAAACAGCTGATGAGTTGGTTTCCTTTGCATAGGGTATGTTCTCTGCTAATCGTCCACTGAATCCATCGCTTCAAAAATTTTATACAAGCTGTGAAATAATTTGGATTTTCTGTGCTTTAATATTTAATGAATAAAACCAATTAGGGGGGAAAGTGTGCAAGTGACTTTGTATAAACAATCTTTCCAGCTAATTAGTTTTATTCATGAAATATTAAACATGGGGCAACCAAATTATTTTCCCATTGGTAAAGAACTACTCTGTGGCAGCTCATGTGGCAGTCCTCATGTTATCCTATTCTATGTATCTCTTACATGCTATGTCCTGACAGGGGTACAGAGTACCATACATGACCTTCCTCCCAATATCCCTCAACAATTCTTTGAGGAAAGCTTGGTTGAAAGGGAGTGATTGGCTGAAAATCATTTAGTGGGCTTCATCCCTAGAGGTTTAAAGCCAGGTCTCCTTGTGTCTAGTCTGATCCTCTAACCACTGGCTCGACAGGTAGCTTGATGGACAACCAGCAGTGATTCCATCCCTTGTTCTTGCATTGGCACTGCTCTTTATGCACTCAGAAACTGTATGCCTTGGACCCTCTCCAGCTGACAAGTCTTCTTTACTTTAGCTTCACCTCAAGGACATCAGAGGGCGGGCAGGGAATCCCCCCCCCCACATCTCTCCATCAGCATCCAGTTCCAATTTGGTGGATGAAAAATGGAATTCCATAAATAGGGTGTCACTACATAAAAAGCTGTGCCTCTGTTGGCCACACACCCAAACTTTGAAGGCTGAGAGATGCAAAACAACAGTGCTTCTGTTGAAGATGAGTGGGTATACCCTTCCAATGTTTACCAAACTTCTCATCCTTATCCTATAGTTCTCCCAATCACATCTGATGCAAGGGTTTGTCACAAGGATCACTGCCTCCCCTAATTTTATCTGGCAACCTGAGCACAGACTTGACTCTGAGGCCTGTGATGAGATTTCCTTTTCCTTCTTTACATGTTTATTGGATTTTTAATTCTCCCTCTGGCCTCAGTTGTAACAGCTGGAAGAATGGAAGCTGCCAACTGGAACTGGATGCTGATGGGATGGAGGAAGAAAGAGGAGAAGGAGATTTGATTTATACCCCCCTTAACTCGGAGACTCAGAGCAGCTTATCTCCTTCTCTTCCTCTCCTCACAACAGACACCCTGTGAAGTAGGTGGAGCTGAGAGAGCTCTTTCAAGGACTGCTCTTGAGAGAACCGCTCTGAGAGAACTGTGACTGACAAGGCAGTTGGGTTAGAACGGATAAAAGGAAGTACTTCTTCACTCAAAGAGTGATTAACACATGGAATTCACTGTGACCGGAGGTGGTGGAGGCTACAAGCATGGACAGCTCCAAGAGAGAATTGGATAAACATATGGAACAGAGGTCCATCAGTGGCTATTAGCCACAAAGTATAGATAGGAACTCTCAGTGTGGGGCAAGTGATGCTCTGTATTCTTGGTGTTTTTTTTGGGGGGGGTGGGGGTGCAACAGTGGGAGGGTTTCTAGTGTCCTGGCCCCACTGGTGGACCTTCTGATGGCACCTGATTTTTTTGGCCACTATGTGACAGAGTGTTGGACTGGATGGGCCATTGACCTGATCCAACATTGGTTTCTCTTGTGTTCTTATGACCCAAGGTCAGCCAGCCAGCTGCATGTGGAGGAGTGGGAAATCAAACCTGGTTCTCCCAGATTAGAGTCTGCTGGCTCTCAGGGATGCTTGTTTCTTTCCCACCCACCCTCTGATAGCCTTGTTGATGGCACTTGAAGTGAAACTGAAGGAGACTGTCAGCTGGAGAGGGGCCAAGGCCCTGCCGTCTTAGCTTGGCTTCAGCTCTGGAACTGAATCTCATTTAGTAATCCAAGTCTGCGAATGTACTCTGAAAACTTTGAAGGATTTCTCGCTGCCCCTTCATAGATGGCAGGGCACACTGTAATGCTGCTGATTCATTTTATGTTTCCAGAGTGTTTGGCCTATGAGTGAATTAATCAAAATCCATGACGTCTGTTTGCACAGGGTATCTTTCCAAGGTGTTTCAGATGATGTGGCCTTTCCAATCAAAAAAAGAACAAAGTAATCAGCTGAAATCTATTTAAAAAAACCCAGGATGTCAGTGATGCAAGCCAGAAATACGGTCGTAATGTCCTGAAGGATAATCACAATTGACTGTCATTTACTAGCTCATATTGGAAACGTTTATCATAAACTTTTGTCTTAAATTGAAACTTTGCAACCCAATAGAAATTTCTGTCAAACCGAGGAGGAACGTTTGTTTCAGGCTGGTCTTGTTCATCAGAAGTGACTCCCCCCCCCCCCACTGTCATCTTGCCTCGCAGAACGGATGGATGTCTCTTGATTAAAACATCATTATAAATTAGATAATAGTCCATCATGTGGAAAATTGAGATTCTCTAGTTTGGGTGAACAACCGCCTACAGGTTTAAACCAAATGAAATGACAGATCTTCCTGTTTTTGTGATTTGTAATTTTTAAAAATAAAATTATGTGAGCTGATTTGAGCACATTAAATAGACTTACTTCCCCCTTCTGCTGCAAGATGCAAGGCAGTGATCAGGAATGCTCAGAATGATCTTCCCAGTTCTTGGATATAAGCATAGAGCAGGCATGTAGGTCCCTGAGGCTGCAATTCTAAAAATAATAATAACAATTCATTGGGCCTAAGTGCCATTAAGCTTATACATATACTTATAATTGCACTCTAGAAGTCATCTTGATTGCCTGTTGAATTATGTTGATGTTGCTGACGTTCAAAAATAATGGGCATTATGTTGTCGAAGGCTTTCACAGCCGGAGTTTATTAGTCGTTGCAGATTTTCTAGGCTATATGGCCGTGGCCTTGGCATCGTAGTACCTGATGTTTCACCACCAGTTGTGTCACAGCTGCTGGTGAAACATCAGGTACTACAATGCCAAGACCATGGCCGTACAGCCCAGAAAATCTACAACAACTAACAATGGACATTATCAATTAAAACATAAAAACAAGCATTTAGACCCTGTCCTTTTGGGGTTTTTTGCTCTGGGGCAAGGAACAGGGTCCATGGTCTTCCTCTTCATCCTCCTTCCTTCTCCTTCTCTGTATGCTCAAAGGGACAGAAAGCTTTCATGCCAGTGCCACTGGACTCCTTTTTCTGATCCTCCCCTTAAACACTAGAGGGGTCTCCCTTTTTGGACCCACCCCCAGAAGAGCTCTGACACAGAGTGCTCCAGAATGTTGTAACTCACTTTTGTTGTAAGTTCCCAAGTGCTCCTGGGTCAACAGTAGAACACTGAGTAGCACCAATTAGTTTAACATGTGAAATATTGTTTGTCAACAAGTTGGTGGGCAAATCCAGCAGTAGCTGTTTTACGGCTATAAAAGGAAAGCTGGCACAATCCCAGTGAAGATCATTTAAGAAGCAGTCTCTCTTTTCTCCTAGTCCTTGCATAAACTTTGACATTAGCATAATAGATAACAGCGGGTAGATTGCAGATATCCAAGGCGGTGTCTTCTTTTCTGGTCTTAACTCAGCATTTCGTTATTAGACCTTGAAGGGATATCCATCAATGGCTGACCTCAATCTTTCCACTGTGTATTCTATTATATTTGCCAATCAGTGAAGGAAGTTTGCCAACTTTGAGCCTTTCACCTCTATCAATTGAAGAATAAGTCATTTATGATCAAAGACATCCTGAGGTCAGGGCCTCTAATCTCACTTTCTTATCTTGAAGGGAAGAAAGGATAACATTTTACTCCCTAATGAGCAAATCTACACCCAGCTTCCCAGACTCTGTTAAACTGATGCGATGTCTGAAATATCTGTTCTGTTCTTACTGGACTGTAATGACACCAAGGTGCCCCAAGACAAACAGGAACCCCATAGACTTGAACTGAAACATTTTTTTAAAAAATGGCTACATATAGCCCTTTGCATGTTGTGTGGTTGTTTCCTATTCTGACTCCAGACCTTCCATTGCACAACTCCTTCTTCAAGACCCATTCTTGCAGCCGAACATTTCCTATCCCCTTCTCTCTAATTCTTTCATTTCCATCAGATAATCTTGTTGCTAATCCCTGACCTCTCTCTGCATCACCGAGATCCTACCAAATTGTAAACTCAGGAGAGCTGAGCAGCAGCATACTAATATTCTGTGGAATAACTAGCAGACTTTTGAAGATCAGTAAATGTTAAATGGCAGAAGTAGTGAAGCTCTCCACTTCTCTTCCTTCCCAAACCATACACCCTCCATGGCCTTGGTTTCTGAGCTAAACTAACCTTTCGCTTATCCTACAAAAGCCTGTTTGCTCGCATTCTAATGATGACACCTTCCCATGAGTCCTCAGAACATTCTCACATGTTCTATGCCACCACAATATTTAGCTGACACTTAAAAGTAGGCTCACAGAAAGGCAGTTGATGGGCGTTTTATGTATCACTTAACATAGCAGTGAATAACTCCCTTGAGGATAGCCTATTTCAAAGACTTGGTCCCAGCACAACTCTGATGGGCTCTGCAAACACGAGGGCATCCCTGGGTTTGTGAAAAAGCCTGACGATAAATGAGATTGATTTGAGGGTGCCCACTATTAGTACTAATGCCTGCACAGGCACATACATCTAAAATGAAAGCATCTACAGTCCAGTGGCCATTGGAGGCTACCACGGCATCCACAATGAATGCTGAGCAGGCTCCTGAGATAGAAAAGGGAGGATGCTGTAAGAAAGCGGAAGAGAAAGCAGACAGTGGAAGGGGATGAAGATGCAACAAGAGGGACAATCTCCAAGGTTCTTTGCAGATCTGCTAATGAACGAGTAAAGGAGGAAGAGAAGGGGAAAGGAAAAGAAGTTGAATAAAGGGGATGTGTACAACCTTGTATATTAGGCTTATTTAGGTTCTGTGCATCCACCCAGCTTAATATTGGGCTTGAAGGATGGGTCTGTAAATCCCATGTGTGCATTTCTATATCTGTATTTCTCCCTGACGCATCCACAAAAGGCAGTGGGCTCCCACACAATGGCAAAATCTATAATGAAAGTCCTGGCAGATATTCTACAAGTGCAGGCCCCCCAAGTCACAAATAATTCACTTCTACCTGATAATCATGGCTAAGAAATGCATTTGAAATGATGTATTATATCAGTATATAATCTGAATGATTATAAAGAGTTATATTTATCCATCTATATAAAATATATTCATATATATATATATAAGTTTAAATGAATATATATGCAAACTAAACGTTGTTCTCAGGTACAAAGAAATGCCTGCCTTGGGTTTTTTTTGTTTTTTTTTGGGTAAAAAGATGAATTTGCTTAATGTCTTGATTTCTTTGTGAATGAGCCCCAAGAATGAGAGGTGAAATTCTGGGGTGCTACTTAATAATGACAAGCCAAACAATAGGGACTCCAAGAGTACGAAATGTATAAAGATGAAAAACGCAAGTGTAGACCATCAAAGCATTCACAAATTTCACAAGTTACCATTAGACAATAGTCTATGCCAACATAATCACAGTAAAACAATAAATAAAGGAGAATTAGTGGTCCATTTGAGACATGAGCTGTTCCTAGATTATTGTGGAAATCAGGTTCCATTTTTCAGCCGTACAACTGAGGAAGAATGCTTTGAAACATCTGGCATACTTAGGAAGGATGTTTTTGGCTGCAGATATATCTTTGGGACATCCTCTGCCTTTTTTGTGGACTTTGAAGTCTTTGGGGCACTATTATACTGAAAGGATGTAGAGGAGTTGCCTGTCAGATTTTTTCTTCATTATTGAATTGTTATACCAAATTTTGTCTTCTATTCTTTGAATTGCCGCTAATATTTTGGAATTGTGACCACTAATTCTACTTTATTAATTGTTTTACTGTGATTATGTTGCAATAGACTATTGTCTAATGGTAACTTGTGAAATTTGTGAATGCTTTGATGGTCTACCCTTGCGTTTTTCATCTTTGCTTAATAATGACAAGCAGTGAGTGACTAAACCTGATCACAATCAAAATGGCAGACACATTTAACAAGCTTCAGTGAAGGGTAACTCATCCAATGCATCCCTAGTTATGCTTGAAGATTCTCTCCTTGGGCAGACAGCAGTGACTGAGAACTATAATTAAAGCTGCCTTAATAGGTTGTCAGAGTTGCTAAGCTACCATCAGGTATCTGAGGAAATCTTGGATAGCCACAAATACCTAAGCACAAGCTTTAAATATTTTTTTCCACTTGCATGTGTCAGTAATTGTAACTCTGTTCAGACAAAATGTCACCATCTGACAGTCAGGACTCGGAGTGTTTGGATTTGGGATTCACTCTCTTCCCACATCAGAGAATAAGCTTTTATTGTCTTTCTGAATACTAAATAGCAAGCCAAATTACAGGGACTTTTTTGTTGTTGCTGTTGAGAACATGCCTCATAGCAAAACAGGCAGCTGAGAAGACCCCATGGTAGTCTGATTATATTGAGTACTAAAAAAGGCAATAGTATTCACAGTTTGGATCTCTAGTTTTTCTGGCTCTTCTTCACAATGAAGAGTTTTGCTTTCCAATCACCCTGAAGGAGAGACAGATGAGGCAGAACATTTCAGCAACAGAATGGAAGCCAACAGGTTCAAGTGTGGTTTCTGTTTCTACAGGAGGTTGATCAACATGCTAAATTTGGAGGTGGCAAAAAAAAAACAAATACTCCAGAACTAAAGCATTGCCCCAACAGCCCAGAATGAAGATACTAGACACAAATAACTGGGTTTAACCAAGGTTGATTGGTTGTAGGCTAAAATGTTCTCTTAATACACTTCCAAACCAACTTTAGTGCAAGCTCCTTAAAAGGCTACAGCTGCCCAATGGTGTTGGCAGCATTTTCCAGAAATCCCACCATGGATCCAGTTCAGAATGGCAAACAGTAGTGCCTAACTTTTCCCTGTTTGTACAAGGAATGCTGACTATGATCTCCACCCCCCACCAGGGTGTGTAAAAGGTTCAAGGGATGATGCACATCACTAAGGGAGTTCCCTCTCCAGACCCCTAAGTACATTTAGCTGAGAGTGGGTGCACCTCTCCCACATCCTCAGATGCCTCCAGGTGTTCACCAGTTTGCCTTAAACTGTGACTACTAGGCCACACTAATTTGGTCTAGGGTTGCCAATCCCCAGATGAGGCCTGGAGATCTCCCACTTTTACAACTGATTTCTAGCTGACAGCTCCCTTGGAGAAAATGGCTACTTTAAAGGGTGGACTCTATGGCATTGTACGATGCTGAGGTCCCTCCCCTCCCCAAACCCCACCCTCTCCTGGATCCACCCCCAAAGTCTCCAGATATTTTCCAACCCTAATTTGGTCACAAGACAGTACTGCTACTCTAACACCTCTTTCCCCACTTGCCAACTATAAAGTCATGCAGATCAAGTAGAACAGTGTCATTTTCTTCAAGAGACAAACTGCATGAACTTCATCATGAACTCCATCAACCCTAAAAATAGTTCAGGAGTGAAAACTTTGTCCCACAATGGGGACTAGGAACTCATTTCAGCCTTCCATAACTGCCCAAACCAAGTCCCAGTTAACCTTTCTGTTGGCATTATTTACTTTATTTGTCTTCAAAGCTCCTTTTCAAACCTATCAGTACAGCAAGCCTGACTGTAATTGGCCAGCCTTGGGACCACACCCTAACCAGCTCCAGGTTTTTACAGGCCTAGTGACAGAGTGATAGTCCAGCAATTTGATCCAGACTATTTTCACAAGGTGAATTACTAGGACTTGAGGGTGTGGCCAGTCTCCAGCCAAAGGTCAACCTCAGTAGATGGGTTCACTTCATTCTTCACCTTCCCAGCCATTCAGTGTTGGTTAATATGCTGAGGCTCAGCTGTGATCCTGTGCACAAGCATCTCATCCTTCTTTTAGCCCAATACAATATGATGCGTGTGTGTTAAGTGCTGGCAAGTCCCTTCTGAATTATGGAGACCCTATGGAGATACCTCAAGAATATCCTATTGTTAACAACCTCACTTAGGTCTTGCAAACAAGGCTGTGGCTTCCTTTATTGAGTCAGTCTATCTCATGTTGGGTCTTCCTTTTTTCCTGCTGCCTTAAACTTTTTGTTACATTATTGTCTTTTCCAGGGACTCTTGTCTTCTTGTAATGTAACCAAAGTATGATAGTCTCAGTCTAGTGATTTTAGCTTCTAGGGAGAAAGTTAAGGCTTGATTTGGTCTAGAACCCACTTATTTGTCTTTTTGGTGGTCCATAGTATCATTAAATGATTTCTAATGAATCAACTTTCTTCCTGTCAGCTTTCTTCATCATCCAACTTTCATCATCCAACTTCATCATCCAACAATAGGCTGCAGTCACACAGACGGCACCTCTGTTTGCGGTGGTTTAAATCATCCTAGGGAGGGGTGACCAGACAGCACATCCTGAAGCAGCCTCACTGGGTGCTTGCCCTGTGGCTGACCATTCAGATTATTGCTGCAGGGCAAATTTGTCTTTTGCATATGCGCATAACTGCTTACTTGAAGCACCTCTCCATTTTGACAGCTGGTAGAGGCTGTCTCCTCCTTTGGAAAAAAAAACCCTCATCTTTTCAATTAACTCCTTCCCCACCCTGTGTACTGCAGAAGAACCAGCATGAAAAAAGACAAAGGAGGCTTCTCAGCCCGGCCTGCCCTTCCCCCCCCCTTCTTGTCTCAGAGGACAGCTGAAAGCTTGCTGGTGTGCACAAACAAGCAGTTATGTGCACATATAACTGACTTTTTTAAAAAACCAAGGAACAAAAATGGAACAGAGCAATCAGACTTCCCAAATGGATTGAGCTCACACCAGGAAAGTTCAGACATCTGAGAAGGCAAGGTGAAAGTGCTGATATCAGTAAACACTGGACTTTCCCCGGTGCCTGATTACTCTGCTTCCAAAGTAGGGCAGAACAGGGTGGTGATGACTGGGGCATGGAAGGCAGATCTTGCTATCTGGTCATGCTCTTTATATCTGCCAAGGTACAGCAACAATATCAGTGCAAACTGCTCATGTGACTGCAGCCATAGGAAAAGGATATAGAAATGGCTGCCCTCCCCAGTCTCAATCTCCTTCTGATCTCTTGGTTGCAGTCTCCCTTTTGGTTGATGATGGAGCCAAGGAATAGAAGATCTTGAACTATTTTAATTTCTTCATCACCAGCCTTGAAGTTGTATAATGACCACAAATAAGCATGCTAATTGGGGCTCCTTCACTGCTGTACCTAAAACAAAGACGGACAGTGCTGAAGTGTTTGGCTACACATAGTTATAGTCTTGCATAGTTTTTGAAAGTGTTGGACCTCCATCAGCCTACACTTTGAATTTTGGGTTGAAAACCCCAGGCTTGCTGCTGCATTAGATGGGCCCTTGGTCTCATCTAACAAGTCATGTTTTAGGCTCTTGTATCTCACCACAAGTAAAAGGACTAGGGAATTACTTTGAAAAAAGAAAGCAGAGACAATAGTTAAGAGGTTACAAGTATAACTCCAACAGACTCCTCATCCAAAACTTAAGCCCAGCCTCTTTGTCATCTTTTTAGCAACACTGAGTCACACAATAACAACTGAAATCTGCTTTAAGACTTTGCCTCCCCCCCCCCCCAACTCTGCAAATACCACCATCATGACAGACACTTAGTACACGGTTATTCTTTAGGTACAGTCTCTTAATTTTATACCAATCTTTTTTTTTAAAACCTTAACAATCAAGATCAAAGACTAATTCAATTAATACTAATCTCTAAAGCTATTAGATCTAGGGTCTTTTTTTCCAAAAAAAAAAAAATCAACATTTTGTTAGGCTTTTAATCTTTTAGACAAGGGTTTAGGCAGTCATATCATATCTCAAAAGATAATAAGAACATAGTAAATGCCGATAAAATGTTATCAGGCATGGATCATATATAAAGACTGGTTCACATCTTGGTAGGGATTAAGCAGAGGATTGTGAATATGATGTTGGTATAAGCTGCGAAGAGATAATTGCAATATTCATAACATGTTGGCTTGAGTCAACTTATTATGGAAGAGAAACAGGTAATCTTTCACTAAAATCTGCCTCCATTCCCGAGGACTGGAAAGTAGCGAATGTCACTCCCATCTTTAAAAAGGGTTCTAGAGGAGATCCAGGAAATTACAGGCCAGTCAGTCTGACATCAATACCGGATAAGCTGGTGAAAACTGTTATTAAGGAAAGAATTAGTAGGCACATTGATGAACAAAAGCTATTGAGGCAGACTCAGCATGGGTTCTGTAAGGGAAGATCTTGTCTCACTAACCCATTAGTGTTCTTTGAGGGAGTGAACAAACATGTGGACAAGGAGACACAGTAAATATTGTTTACCTTGACTTCCAGAAAGCTTTTGATAAAGTTCCTCATCAAAGGCTCCTAAGTAAGCTCAATAGTCATGGGATAAAAGGACAAGTCCTCTTATGGATCAAAAACTGGCTAATTAATAGGAAACAAAGAGTGAGTATAAATAGGCAATTTTCTCAGTGGAGGGTGGTAAGCAGTGTGGTACCACAGGACTCAGTACTGGGTCTGATGTTTTTTAACTTGTTCATTAATGATTTGGAGTTGGGAGTAAGCAGTGAAGTGGCTAAATTTGCATATGACATGAAATTGTCCAGGATGGTGAAAACCAGGGAGGATTGTGAGGCACTCTAAAGGGAAGGGATCTGTCAAGGATGGGCAAGTGGGCATCAACATGGCAAATGGGGTTCAATGTGGCCAAGTGCAAAGTGATGCACATTGAGGCCAAAAATCGTAATTATAAATACATGTTGATGGGGTCTGAACTGGCAGAGACTGACCAAGAGAGAGATCTTGGTGTCATAGTACATAACTCACTGAAAATGTTGAGACAGTGTGCGACTGCAATAAAAAAAGGCCAACACTATGCTGGGGATTATTAGGAAGGGAACTGAAAACAAACCAGCCAGTATCATAATGCCCCTGTATAAATCAATGGTGCAAGCTCATTTGGAATACTGTGTACAGTTCTGATCACGACACCTCAGAAAGGATATTATAGCATTGGAAAAAAGTGCAGAAAAGAGCAACTAGAATGATAAAAGAGTTGGAACACTTTCCCTGTGAAGAAAGGTTAAAGCACTTGGGGCACTTTAGCTTGGAGAAACAACAACTGAGGGGTGACATGATCGAGGTTTACAAGATTATGCATGGGATAGAGCAGTTAGAGAAAGAAGTACTTTCTCACAATACAAGAACTCATGGGCACTTAATGAAATTGCTGAGCAGTCGGGTTAGAACAGATAAAAGTAAGTACTTCTTCACCCAAAGAGTGATTAACACATGAAATTCACTGCCACAGGAGGTGGTGGCAGCTACAAGCATGAGCAGCTTCAAGAGGGAATTAGATAAACATATGGAGCAGAGGTCCATCAGTGGCTATTAGCCACAAGGTATAGATAGGATCTCTCAGCCTGGGGCAAGTGATGCACTGTATTCTTGGCATTTGGGAGGGACAACAGTGGGACAGTTTCTAGTGTTCTGGCCCCAGTGGTGGGCCTCCTGATGGCACCTGGTATTTTTGGCCACTGTGTGACAGAGTATTGGACTGGATGGGCCATTGGCCTGATCCAACATTAGCTTCTCTTACGTTCTTAGGTATCTTGCCAGGAGCCCAGTCCTTTGTTCTGCTTTATGGAGAACGTGCCCAGAACTAAAATAAAGTATGGTGTCTCCTTCTATTGCTTGGGTGACAGCATGCATCCAGCATGAAGGCAGTATTTTCTTTTTTTCATTTTATCTCATCTTTCTTTAATCAGGGAGCTTAGGGACACATAAATGGGGTCTCCAGGAATATCAGGAGCCAGCATTTTCAGGCTCCAAGGACTATAGTTTTCTTTAATTCTACTGTATGTTTGTGTCTTGTCAGGGTTTCTTTTCAGCTACCCTTGTTGGTTTGGCCTTGATTCTGTCCTTTGAAACTGGTTTTGCTGGTCTTGCGACATGGTGTTCTTTGTGCAGTTTGGTTTGTGGTGTGCATTGGATTTTCTGGTTTGACTTTGGTTTGGATTCTTGGGTTGTATATTGTGTTAGAGTCTCTGATCTTACATTTATTGGGCTTGCAACAACTTCCCTTGTTGCTTGGAGGATTCTCTGGTTTGACTGTTGTGTTAGGCTTGCACATTGCCCTGTACTTCTGCTTGGATTTCCCAGTTCTTTGTGCTTGAGGGTTTTGTCGGCTTTAGGAAACTTTGGCCAGTGGTTGCTTTGCTTGTTTTTGTGTTTTTTGCCATTTTTGCCCTAGACAAAGCATGGCATTTTCCCACAATAGAAAACAATGGGGGATGACTGGGGGAATCTTGTTCAGGGGCCCACTGAATGGACCTCCTGTTCCAATTCACTTGAACCTTGGACAGGTGGACAGGTACTAGCAGCTCCAGGACACTTACAAAAATATTGCTTTTCCACAACTATAAAAACTATCCCTACCACTACAGAACTATCCCTATATAAAACAAAGAGTATAAATCGTTTTAAACATACAAATGAATTAAATTCCCCATGTAACAGGAAACAATATGCCAAAGTATGATAATAAATTTCAGATAATACTGGCTATGCATAAGTAGGTTCAAGCATGTGACAAAATAAATTTCTTAAACTTTCAAGTTGTACAAAGCTATTTCCCCCTCCTCCCTCTTCCTTTTTGGTTTAATAGAATCCCTTTGGACTGTCAGTTGTTTAGGGGCAGCTGCCCCCTTTGCCGAATTAGAGTCCTCTGAAGAGCCACTCGATGAACTCTCAGAACTTTCCAAGTCACATATGATGCCTTCTTCTCCTTCCTCTGCTGTCTTCTTTTCTTTTATTAGTCTTTGATGCAAGTGCAGAAAAGTCTCTGCATTTTTAAGAGAGGTGATCTTTTCTTTTTTCTCCTTATAACTGAATACCAAGCCCGCAAGAAAGCTCCATTCATAAGAGGTGGAGTTCTTTTGCAGGAATTTTGTCAGATTTTTATATTGCTTCCTTCTTTTTCTTATCTCAAATGGAATGTCTTTCAAGACCCTGATTTCCATGTCTTTGGTTTTTAGGGTTGTCCCATTAGTGGCCTTGAGCACCACAACCCTTGTTGTTCTCTTAGAGAATTTCACCACTACTCCTGGTAGGTTTTTCTTCTTCACAAAATCAGGATATGTCCCGTAGACAATATCCATTTCACTTTGCAAATAATCCGCTTGTGAACCTGTTTTTGGAGCCAAAGCTTCACTTAGGATTTCTTTCAAATTCTTGGTCTTTTGTTCTGGGACACCCTGAAATTGTAGAACATAAGATGCTTTTTTCCATTTGCAGTCTCAAAAGCTGATCTCTGTCAGTTGCTCTTTCTTTCTCCACCACTTGTAGTCTTTAGTTCAATAATTTTGTTTTGGTTTCAGCTGATTTTGCTGATTTGGCCACCTTTTCTACTTTGGCATTAGATTCTTTAATCTCTTTCTGTAGTGCATCAATACTTTGGTTCAGTGAAGTCATCTGATCCAGCAGAGGGTGCAATGCTACAGACAACATGTTTGGAAAGTCTATGGTAGCTTTCAGCTTAGAGACTGGAAGAGAAGAGGATGTAGCTTTTAGAGAGGGTTTTCCTCTGGGTGCCATTTTTTCCCCTCTGCCAGCCATTATGTACTTTTTGGAGGAGTTAAAAAGTCCACAGAAAGTTTTTTAAAGAAACCGCTTTAAAACAGATTATACTTTACTTGAGTCCCTCATGCAGCACCAGTGGCCCAAGTCTTTTAAAAATAAAGGATGGGGGGGAATTTTTCTCCCCCTTCATCATTTTATTTTGAGGCTTCAGGACACCTTTTAGTCTGATTGAGTGGACCTGCTGACTCACATTTCGTTCAAGGATGCACCACAGGTAGGGGTTCTTTCATTTCTTCGCTGCACTCTTTATTCCCCAGTCCAGTGTGCCACTTTGGGTGCCTGAGGTTCTGCAGCAATGGGACCTTACGGGGCAAAGAGGTGCCTCAATCCTTTGGTCATTGCCTCAGGAGAGGCACCTCTCATGCCCCAGGCTGGGAGTCCAGAAAATGATAAGGATCTACTTTAGAGGGCAGAAGCAAAGGTGCACATGGAAAACCTAGGTGTAAAATTGTATACATCTCCCATTGTGCCACTGATCTGGAAAAAAAACCCCTAATGGTTTCCATGAATGATCATTTTTCCTCTTCAGTTGTTCCATAGAAGGATCTTAATCTTCCAGAAAAAAAATAATCCCATTTAGAAAGCATTTGCCCGTGCAAAGAACTAAAGAGGCCTGAAGTACAACAGATGCATGCACAAGAATTTCAAGGTCAAACAAAATAACTTTATGATATGACTAGGAATAAGGCCCATTGTGGAAATAAATACAACGGGCTTGAGAAAGAGGCTCTGGAAGAGTGCCAAGGCCTTGGGCACTCAGTGTCAATTTGCTGTGGCAACCTCAGCAGAGTATAATGACACAGAGTCCACCAGTTTCTCCAGGGGAAGTTCTCTGCCATCGGAAGTGCAGTTGTAGTTCAGCGTGATCTCCATCCCTCCCCTGGAGATTGGCAACAATGGTTCCCCATGAGGGATTGGTTGGCTTGGAGGGTGGAGTCTATAGCATTGTACCTGCCTGAGGTCCCATCCCTCCTCCAACGTCACCGTTTCCAGGCTCCATCCCTCAAATCTCCAGGAATTTTCCACCTGGAGTTGGCAACCCTATCTACTTCCCAGCCAATCATCAACTTCACTCTTCAACTTTCCATCCCCCACCCCCTGCAGCCTCCACCATGCTCTGAAGCCCTGGAACACTTGGAATTCTGAGTGATCTCCAGCCCTCACCTGGAGATGGGCAACTCTTCTCCACCCACTGCCAGGTGGGTCTAACTGTCCCTTCAGTGGCTTGCTTCTGTCAGTAAAAAGACCATGGACTTTCAGCATAATCCCCTCCCCCGCCCACTGCCAGCTTGGCAACCAAGCTTGCTCTGATTAGGGAAATACCTGGAGATTGGGGGGGTGGATCCTGTGGAGGGCAGCACTTGGGGGGGATGGAAGGACTCAGCAGGGTATAATGCCATAAGGTCTACCCTCCAAAGCAGCCATTTTCTCCAGGGGAACTGATCTCTGTTATCTGGAGATCAAATGTAACAGCAAGAGATCTACAGGTCCCACCTGGAGATTGGCAACTCTAGGGGGGAAGTCAGCAACATAGCAGGGGGTTGAAGAGAATGGTTTGATGGTCACTGGCCCACCTCATTAGCCAGCCAGCCATGGTGGAGCTAAGCTGGTCTGCGGTCAGACGTGCATTTTAATCCACTGTTGCCCTGCCTCTAATTGATCCAGAGTATTTTATTACAGAGAATACTGATCAGACTCACCCTTTTTAGCACTCTTCAAAGCGCTTTTGTACCATTCTTAAGCAATCAGATGCATATCAGACCCTGAAGCCAAGAAATGTTGCTGCCAGCCATTTTTTAAAAAAATATTTTTTTCCCTCGAGCATGCCCAGAAGCACTACTATGCCTTCTGGGATATGTAGTTCATGGGGCCATCGGCCATTTTAATAAAGTTTACTCTCTAGGTACCCCTTCCCCAAATCACAGGAAAAAGCTGAAGTACAGAGGTGTTTTTATTTGAAAGTTTCTATGCAGAAAACAGTGTTTAGAGCAGCCCCTTTGGGTGTGGGGGAGAGAAAGAGTGGTGCGAATAAGCAGTCATGTGCACTTCGCTAACTACTGAAAAAAATGGTGGCAGAAAAAAAAGAGCCCTGTTAGAGCTGCCTGATTGACTGGGCGATCAGACAACAGGAAATCTGTTTTGAAACCAGCTCAGGCCAAAAAGACTGGACTTTAACAGGTATCAAATAAACACGCAGTAAAGGGGGGAAGGGAACGGGACACAGACAACTGGGACATGACAGACAGATATTGCTGTTTGATCGTGCACTTTAAATCCATCAGGGAACACCAATGACAATGGATCAAACTGGACTTCTGATCACAGCCCGGGTGAAAGAGCTGTTTCTTAGGATTGCCATCCTCCAGGTGGGGTTTGGGGATATCCCGCTTTTACAACTGATCTCCAGCTGACAGAGATCAGCTCCCCTGGAGAAAATGGCTGCTTTGAAGGGTGGACTCTGTGGCATTGTACTATGCTGAGGCCCCTCCCCAAACCCCACCTTCTCCTGGCTCCACCCCCAAAGTCTTCAGGTATTTTCCAACCCAGACCTGGCAGCCCTACCATTTCTACAGTTTATTCTGACTGGAAAGTCAGTGGGTGGGGGAGGGGGTTATGCTGAAAGTTCATTGTCTTTTCACTGACAGAAGCAGGCCACTGAGGGGACAATTAGACCCACCTAGCAGTGGGCGGAGGAAAAGAGTGGACCCAGCACCTAGTCGGTCCTTCCCCTTCGCTGGCTTCCTCAAGACTGAGGCCGAGACACTGGCCGGTGGCTCTGTGGGCAGGACTGAGGCAAAGCAGAGAGAGAATGAAGCCAGTGGCCAGGGACCCCCTTTTGAGTGGCAGTCCTTCCAGCCAACTGATTTTGGCGCCCCATGGAATCTTGCCACTTGAAAACGGCTTTATTATATAGGAAAGATGGGGAGGGGGTCACAGTACTTTTATTGTCATAAACTAGAATTAGTGAGGTTTCATCCTAATATAGACAAATGAGAATTTACTCATTGGTATCATTCTACTGGACTGTCTCCATGCATAATATGTAAGATCACAATGTTGTATTCCATGTTCCATAATCTGGACTAAAATTGCACACCCACATTTTTCACACGATAACTAGTAAAAATTAGATACCTCACTTGGTACCTCACTTAAATTCACATTGAAAATATGGAGCAAATTCACCACTTTCATGTCTACTCAACTGAAGGACTAACGGCAAAAATTCACATGACATTAAACGTCATGAGTACCAGACATACAACTGGCCCTACAAAATCTTATGATTGAGTTAATATAGATGGTGGCTTCAGTGACAGGCTAGCCCCTTTAGGGCATAAAGACACAAATGAATAGAAATCTTTTGAGTAATTCAGTAATTTATTTTAATTATCCTGATTCAAAAAGGAGAAATCAGTGGACTTGAGCATGCCTAACTCTGCTGGATCATGGCAATGGATTATTGTCATGGCTGCTACATGGAAACCATTTCAAAGTGTTCAGTAGGGGAGTTGACACCAAGCAATGAGTTGTCTGAGCAAGCAGATTCCATGCCAGGCATGTTTTTCTCTTGATCTTACAAAGAGCCCCAAATATGTAAATGACTTAGAAGAGTCAGCCTTAAGGCTAGAGAAAAATGCCAAGATGTGACAGTAAATAAGATACAATTTTTCAGTAGGAAATCAAAGCATTAAATTGCCATTTGTTAATTTAGTTTACCCAAAGTAGTCCAGCATGCAAGGATTTTGGACCCCAGAAGATATCCTTGTTATTTTATCTTTTCTTCCCCTTTCTCCAGTGATCAATATCTAGTGGACAGTTTTCTCTTGTTTTGCTGTGAACAAAGGGTCTTTTTTTTGTGCGTGTTGCCTGCAGAGAAAGAGATGCTTCCTTGAGGACAGATAAATATAAAAAGAAACCCCAGGCACTGATATTTCATTTGTTCACAAGTGAAAACACTGAAAGCCTGGGGCCACGATGTGCACTTGTGTTACCTGCATCAAAATCTATGAACCATAAACCTTACAAAAATATTTGGACCTCGGAGAAGGCACGGCTTGTAATGCCCTCTTATTCATCCTGCACACCCCAGTAGGAAAACCAAAGCACCATTCTTCAGTAACGGCAGTCTCCAAAGGCTCACTGATTTCATACAGATTTATTGCTAAAGAATCCTAGAGTTGGAAGCTGCCTCTTAGGCCATCTAGTTCAATTCCCCCTGCTTACTGCAGGGAAGCCAAACCAGAACATTCCCAACAGATGGCTACCCGACCTCTTATGGAAGACTTTCAGTGAGAGAGAGCCTACCAATCTCCAGCTAACTGGTTCCATGAATTGATTTCTCTGACCACTACAAAGTTTCTTTAAATGTTCAACCAAAGCCTATCTTCTTGTAACTTAAGCCCATTAGATGGATGATGATGATGATGATGATGATGATCGGGGCCCGGAGCGAAGCACAGGGCGAGCCAGCCAGCCAGCCAGCCAGTTCCTCCTGCGGCATTCGGGGGTGGCAGCATGCGTGGGCAACCAAAGAGGGGGAACAGGAGAAGGAAAAGAATGGACTCGGCTACAGCACAGGTGGCAGCTGAGAGCAAACAAGCCAGTAAAACCAAAGAACTTTGATCCAGGCAGAGGCAACAAGACACAGGCAAGCAGTGGCAGAAGTTTGCTCGCTTCTTAATGCAGAGAAGCTTAAGCATATTTCAACTCACAGGGGGCTCTTATTGGAACACAGAACGCTTGGAGAGTCACCGGGATTTACTCGGGAGCAAACTGGCAGTGAGCTTTATGGCCAGGGATGGGATGTGTGATCATCCCAACCCAAAAGAAAACATCCTGGATTAAAGTCCAGTGGGACTTTATCCGGGATTAGGGTGCTGTGTGACCATGGCCCATGTCCCCCCTCCACCTCCTCTTCTCCAGACTGCACATTCCCAAGTCCATCAGCCTTTCCTCCTAGGGCTTGGTCTCCAGGCCCCTGATCATCCTCGTCGCTCTCCTCTGCTCCATTCTGTCCACATCCTGTTTGAAATGAGGCCTCCAGAACTGCACACAATACTCCAGGTATTTATATGTATGTGTCTTTTACTTTATGAGCTGCTTTGAGACCATGATGAAGGAGAAAACCAGGTAAATACTTTACAATAAATAAATATCAATCAAATAATCTGATCACTCAGTGTCAATAAGATTGACTGTTGTGCATTTGTTAGAGTGTTAGATTAGGTTCTGGGAGGCCCAGGTTTGGATCTGCACTTTCTGCCATAAAAGCTGGCTGGGGGACCATGGGGCAGTCACACAGCTCACCTCCCAGGGCTGTTGTGAAGATAAAATGGAGACAAGGAGAACAGTATAGGCCACGTTGGGTCCCCATGTGAGAGAAAGGCAGGTTATAAATTAGATGAATAAGTCAATAAATAAATTTAGTCAACCTTATATTTGCTTTAGTGGTTCATCCAACCAACTCAAACCAGTGAATATTTTTGAACTGCAATGTAAAATTTAGACTCCAAAGCAAGCAATTGAAATGTTAAGGTCAGATTTTAGCACTAGGTTGTGATAACTCTAGCACTACCTGGGAAACTTTCGCTTCTGTATCCTCCTCTTGATATCAGCATTGGCAAGAAATGACAGCATTCAACCATTATTAATACGTATGTTTTAGATTTCTGTTTCCCTGCCTCAAATCAATAGACATATATGGAAAGTGGAAAGTTGCATTTGCCCATTGTGTCGGGATTGGGGGGGGGGGAGAGATCACACTCAAAAGCCTGCTAGTGGAAGTGAACAGGGTAAAGCTTCATTGATTAGCTGTCTTAGAGACTGGTAAATAAGTCTGCATTCTTGATCAATAAAGTACTACCCTGTGCAGTGTGATCCTTGCAGTAGTACACAATCACTTCTCATTTCAGGCTCAAAGATTGAGAGCATTGTGTTTTGTTTCCCAAATAATAAGTATCTGCATAGAGGCTCTTAATAGAAATACAACACCTGCTCCCCCATTGGGTGATAAATGAAGGAATCTAAGATGCTACTGTATTGTATGTGTGAATAGGATTGCCACCTCAGCCATACTGAGAATGGCCCACTTTCTTAGCCTCTCTAGAGAGCAATAGATTTCATTCTTGGAATACCAAAAGTCATATTCAGAGCAGCTGAAGGCTCTGCTCATGGTTTTATATCCCTTCCCATGTATCTGATCATACAATATACACTGTTTAGGAGACCTAGCCCAAATATTGTTAGGTGATTTTATTTATTTAAAACATTTATTTGCTTGCCTTTTCCTTAACTGGGACCCAAGCTGGGTAACACAAAAGTTAAAACCAGTTAAAAGAGTAATTCACAATAACAAAACATGAGAGCAATTTTCAATGGCAGGCTAGCAAATACACAATTGATAACATTGATCCAAAGGCCCAAGATGTCCAGGTAGCCTGTAAGACCTCAAAACATCTCCAATGTCAGGGAAGACCAAAGCCCCTCTTAAAGGTAAAGGTTTCCCTTGCTTGAAAGTCAGTCAAATCCTACTCTAGGGGGTGGTGCTCATCTCCGTTTCCAAGCCAAAGAGCCAGCGTTGTCCAAAGACTTTTCTGCGGTCATGTGGCTGGCATGACTAAATGCCAAGGAGCACGGAATGCTGTTACCTTCCCACTGAAGTGGTACCTATTTACCTACTTGCAATGTCTTGCTTTTGAACTGCTAGGTTGGCAGGAGCTGGGGCCAGAAACAGGAGCTCACTCCGTCATGTGGCACTCCAGTTTCGAGCTGCCGACCTACCAACCTTCTGGTCTGCAGCTCAGCATCTTAACCTCTAAATCACCAC
Source organism: Lepidodactylus listeri (assembly GCA_029233225.1). Classification (NCBI taxonomy): domain Eukaryota; kingdom Metazoa; phylum Chordata; class Lepidosauria; order Squamata; family Gekkonidae; genus Lepidodactylus; species Lepidodactylus listeri. The sequence goes on from JARCFY010000013.1 coordinate 45,793,878, forward strand.
AGCCCCTTTTAAGCCCCTCTTAAAAACTAGTAAAAGCATAGTCAAAAGCAATGATTCTATTGACTTTTCCTGCTTTGTATATAACAAATTTAACACTTGCATTCTTTATTAAAATATTTATGTGCCACCTTTTCTCATGCTTCAAGGTAGTTTACAATAACAGTAAAAAAATGCACTTAAAATCAGAATAAAGTGAAAAAACCCAAATCTCTCCCTCCCCCCTTAAAAAGATGTCTGCCATTAAAACCCTCTCAAAAGCTCTGGCAAACAAGCATGACTTGCAGAACCTCCTGAAGACCTGCAATGAGGAGGCTCCCATCACCACTTCAGGAAGCCTATTCCATAGAGCAGGAACAATGATAGAAAAGATTGAGGCTCTGGCCAATGCCAGATAGGCCACCCTAACTGGTGGGAGAGCCAACAAATGGCTGCCTGAAGACCACAGTCAGCAGACATAACTCCATCAAAGTCAAGGCTCTCTTCAGTTCTTCCAGAATTCAAAACTAGAAGGACAGGACAGCCAATCAGAAAGCCCATGAATGGGAAGCACTATAGTGCGATCTCCATATGAGCTGAAATAACCAACAAGTGTTTCTGTGTTGAGCAAATCTTCCACTGTGTTCATATTAGAGTTTCCCCCCAATTTCAGGGCCCCCAAATCCATCACTGGCCAGCTGGCCAGTGGAGGGAGCCCACCCAAATCCCACCTGATGTGCCTGGAACAATGATGTCACCCAGGGTGACATCATTGCACCAGGCTCGCTGCATGGGAGATAGTCTAGGACATAAGGACATAAGAGAAGCCAATGTTGGATCAGGCCAATGGCCCATCCAGTCCAACACACTGTCACACAGTGGCCAAAAATACCAGGTGCCATCAGGAGATCCACCAGTGGGGCCAGGACACTAGAAGCCCTCCCACTGATTGCCCTCCCACACCAAGCACCAAGAATACTGAGCATTACTTGCCCCACACCGAGAGTTCCTATCTATACTTTGTGACTAATAGCCACTGATGGACCTCTGCTCTATATGTTTATCTAATTCCCGCTTGAAGCCGTCCATGCTTGTAGCCGCCACCACCTCCTGTGGCAGTGAGTTCCATGTGTTAATCACCCTTTGGGTGAAGAAGTACTTCCTTTTATCCTTTCTAACCTGACTGCTCAGCAATTTCATGGTGTGCCCATGAGTTCATGTATTGTGAGAAAGGGAGAAAAGTACTTCTTCCTCTACCTGCTCTATCCCATGCATAATCTTGTAAACCTTGACCATGTCACCCCTCAGTCATTGTTTCTCCAAGCTAAAGAGCCCCATATAGTGGCCATGGAGTTTTTTGGCCAAATGCTAGAGCGTCCCACCCAACGTGCCCGGTGCGATGATGTCACCTCAGTGCCAGAAGACCCCCAGCAGCAAGGTAAGACCTGGCAACCCTAGTTCATACTGAGGGAGCTGGTCCTTCAGCTATGGGGGATTCAGACCCTGAGGAGCTCTGCAAGTGAAAGCCAAAGGCAGCAAGTGAGTCGGCATGAGCCATGGCTTTTATGGCCTAATAATTATCCAGAGGGATAATAAATTATGCAATGTAAGTAGAATGTGGCAGACAGAAAGGACAGAATTTGAAGGTCTGTCTGTCTGTCTTTCTGTCATACTTCTCCTTCTAAGGAAGCCTGTTTAGCCTTTCCAAAAATGCTCAACATATGCAGCTTAAATGTTTCCTTTCTATGTTTGTCCTCTCGGAAAAGCAGACACAAATGCCCCAGTCGTGACATATGCTCATCTGCTTAACGAAGGCCATGTGTGTAGCTTTTTCTCAGCCTAATTACCAGATGTCCTTAAATAAAACATTTGCAAAAAATGTATATAAAAAAAACAACTCTTTTAGCAAGAACATTAGATTCCTGCAAATAGGCAACTGTTTGTGCAGCCACCTGTTACTACCTGGTGTTTCCAAATAAATTTCCTCAGGTGAATCTCTTTATATCCCATCTAGTAACTCCTAAATCAATGATAATAAAACGCAAATGCCAATAATCCTTAATTAGCGAGGCAGCCTTCTAAATGAGACGCTCAAAAGTAGCTCTGTTGATTAATATTGTGAAGGTCGCTCAGGACTGAACCTAATTGCAGCGCTGTCCCCAAGTCGTTTCCATTAACACATTGACAGATTCTTGAGCCACAATCCTCCCACAGAGTTATTTTGGTTTAACAACCATGTGACATGCTCAAACTTTAGTTCAACTTGAACTTTGGCCAAAGTCATACATTTTTTAGGTCATTCCTGTCCCTTGACACTCTAGTTTTGTGCATACATAGTGAATATGTTTGTGCATTCATGGTGAATATTTTAGAGAACAGTTTGGTGTAGTAGTTAAAGTGCAGACTCTAATCTGGGAGAACAGGGTTTGATTCCCCACACCTCCACTTGCAGCTGCTGAATGACCTTGGGCAAGCCATAGTTCTGTCAGAGCTGTTCTGTCAAGGACAGTTCTCAAAAGAGCCCTCTCAGCCCCACCTACCTCACAGGGTGTCTGTTGTGGGGAGGGGAAGGGGAAGGAGTTTGTAAACCGCTCTGAGACTCCAAGTGAAGGGTGGGGTATAAATCCAATATCCTCCTCCACCTCCTCCTCCTCTTCCTCTTCTTCTTCTTGTTTTGTGCATACATAGTGAATATGTTTGTACATACATGGTGAATATTTTAGGGAACATAAGAGCATAAGAAGAGCCCTGCGGTCCATTTAGTGGTCCATTTAGGCCAGCATCTTATTTAATGTAATGGGCAACCAGTTGCCCTAGTGTTCCAACAAACAGAACAGAGATGTTGCCTCATATAGCACTGGTATTTACAGACTGACTGACTCTGGATATGGAAGCTCCCTTGTGTCATCAGGTCTAGTAGCCCCTGATGGACCTGTCTAAACCACTTTTAAAGCCACCTATGTCAGTGGCCATCAGTACCTCCCCTAGGTCAGATTCAAAAAGCTTTTGTTCTGGTGAAAAGGGAAGGAGGAGTGGGTACAGAGCAGAGTACAATAAATTTAGAGTCCAATGGCATCTTTAAGACCAACAAAGGTTTATTCAAGGTATGAGCTTTCATGTGTATGCACACGTTATCAAATTTGGTAAAGTATTTGCTAAAGTGTGCCTTCTACATGAAAGTTCATACCTTGAATAAACCTTTGTTGGTCTTAGAGGTGCCACTGGACTCAAAATTTGTTCTAGTGTTTCAAACTAACATGGCTGACCAACTGGATTTATCGGGGGCCTGGGGACCAAGCCCTATGAGGAGAGGCTGAGGGACTTGGCTTGTACAGTCTGGAGAAGAGGAGGCTGCAGTGAGGCTTCTTCATGCCACCAGTCACTGTTGCGCTTTTCCGAGCAGCCTAGGTGGCCAGCAGTTTGCAAGGCACCTTTCCACTGGTGGACTTATGAGTGGTCTGCTTGATGCAAGCCATGGTGTAACAACACAGGAACAAAATGCACATAGTTTGTTAATCAGTTTGGTCTAGTGCTTAAGAGCATGGACCCTAATCTGGGAGAACCTGGTTTGATTCCTCACCCCCCCCCCCCCCCCACATACAGCTGCTGATGTGACCTTGGGTCAGTCATAAAGTTCTCTCAGAGCTATTCTCTCATGGGCAGTTCTCAGGAGAGGTCTCTCAGGCCCACCTGCCTCACAGGGTGTCTGTTGCAGGGAGGGGAAAGGAAAGGAGATTGTAAGCCACTCTGAGACTCCTTCAGGTAGTGAAGGGCAGGGTATAAATCCAATCTCTTCTCTTCTACATAGTTCTTGTCCCTGGTATGCCATTGTCCCTATTTTGCTAGACTTTAGAGTAATGTTGGTTTCCTTCCATCATCCCTGTTCTCACAACTGCTTCTAGGAAATGCTTCTGTATAGGTGTGAGATTGCAGCTGCTGTGAACAGCACAGCAACAGGCATTTCTGTACTTACACAATAAAATATTTATTAATCAAAGCAACTTTCTGCAAGACCCAGTCAAAACGTACATCATGTAATGGGGGGGGGGGGGACTTAGGCCTCACCTACTCCTGAGAAATCGCAGCAAACTGGCAGAAAGCAGCAACAGCAAGCTCAAAGCATTGCAAACAAACAAACTTTGATTGTTGAAAATATAGGAAGAACCAACAGACAATATTCTGTAGGTACATCCCAATCCCTTGTAAAATTACTCTTTATATTAGGAACTCCTAACTTTAAAAAAAAATGTTGAGGACCAGACAACAGAGGCTATGTTAAATAAAACATATTATTTTATTTATTTATTGGATTTCTAGACCGCTCTTCCCACTGTTGCAGGCCCAGAGTGGCTTACAAGACTTGGACGTACCAAGATTCAAATACTATAAATACAGTAAAATTTTAGCAGAATAAAACATTATAAAACATCATTGACAATATTCAATAACACTTAGACAAGTTAAATCAAGTTCAATGGCAACTGTCTATCCCAGCCTACCGGGTCCCAATGACAGAATCAGGAGCCAGATGGTATTCACTGAGGCCCTTTATAGTTGGTAAAAAACATGGGGGGAGGGGGAAGAGGGGCGGCGGCCCCTATTCGAAAGCCTGGCAGAAGAGCTCCATCTTACAGGCCCTGCGGAACTGCATCAGGTCCCACAGAGCCCTGATCTCTTCCGGGAGCTTATTCCACCAGGAGGGGGCCACCACCGAAAAAGCTCTTCCCCTGGTGGCAGCGAGCCTGGCTTCTCTGGGGCCTGGTACTACAAGACGATGTTGGGCCCCAGACCTAAGTGCTCTCTGGGGTACATACGGGGAAAGGCGGTCCTGCAGATAGGTCGGACCCAGGCCATTTAGGGCTTTAAAGGCAAGTACCAGCACCTTGAAGCGAATTCGGTACACTATAGGCAGCCAGTGCAGTTCCGCCAGCACTGGTCGGGTGTGCTTCCGTCTAGGGAAAGCCATCAGCAACCGCGCTGCGGCATTCTGCACCAGCTGCAGCCTCTGAATTTGTGACAAGGGCAGCCCCATGTAGAGAGTGTTACAATAGTCTAACCTCGAGGTGACTGTTGCATGGATCACTGTAGCCAGGTCAGCATGGCTCAGGAAGGGAACCAACTGCCATGCCAGCCTCAGATGGTAAAAGGCCGACTTGGCAGTGGCTGCTACCTGGGCCTCCATGGTCAAAGAAGGATCCAGGAGCTCTCCCAAACTCCTAACCACCGGTGCAGGCACCAATGGTGCCCCATTAAAGGCTGGGAGCGGGAGCCCCGACCATAGCCCACCCCGACCCAAGCACAGGACCTCCGTCTTCGCCGGGTTCAGCTTAAGCCTACTCAACCTCAGCCAGCCAGCCATGGTGTGCAATGCCCGGTCAAGATTGTCCAGTCCAGAGCCAGATCGGCCACCCAACATCAGATAGAACTGGGTGTCATCAGCATACTGATGGCAACCCAGCCCCACCCTCCAGACAATCTGGGCAAGGGGGCGCATATAGATGTTAAAAAGCATCAGGGATAAGACAGCCCCCTGAGGCACTCCACATTCAAGCGGGTGCCTCTGGGACCGCTGCTCCCCTAGTGCCACCCTTTGTCCCCGACCTTGAAGAAAGGAGACAAGCTACTGCAAGGCAAGCCCCTGTATCCCCATGTCAGCGAGGCAACGGGTCAGCAGCCGATGATTGACCATGTCGAACGCTGCCAACAGGTCAAGCAGCAGCAATACCACCACGCCACCCCGATGTCTCCGGAGGTCATTATGATCTTCAGTTTAATTAAACTTCTGTTCTAGAAATCAGCACAAAACAGGCACCTGTGGGATATCACAGTGATTCTGGGGACAACTTCCAACAATGTATAATAAGGGGAGAAGCACTGAGGCATAAGACACCCGGTATGAGAAATCTGTTTACAGTACAGGAGTATCCCCATTTTTATTAGTGAAATGTTGGACCCCTTCCCCCTTTCCCTCAAACTGAGAATCAAAGCCTCTTCCTTTCCCACTTTCCCTTGCAAGAACAATAACAGATGTTCTGTTTACATTTTCCCCTTAAGCTGCTTTCTTCCACAAACAAGCCAAGAGCCAGCCAAATGGAGATAAGGCCACAAAGCCATCAATTAAAGCTAGAGTGCTCTTTGCTAGTATCAGCTCTGGCTGAATTCAGCCCTTCAGTTCCTATATATATATATATATATATATATATATATATATATATATATATATATATATATATATAAAATGGATAACAATTAATGTAAATAAAGAAATGTTTTAAGATACTTTGATTGTTCCCTATTAGTGCTGAGATCATTTGATGAAAGGCAACATTATAAGTGATGCTCACATTTACCAAACAAGCCCTCAAGAAGGTTTTATCTGTCATTTCTGCCCTAGTTTGCTTGAGGTCTAGCAAAGGTCCTCCTTTTATATCACCCTCCCACTCTGAGTTCCAGGTGGTTCACATCACCATGTGCAAAACACAGGGCCCAAAGCACTGCAGTAGTACTACTAACAAGTATCGAGGGATAATTGGCATGATTCTCATGAGCACTTATATTCCACTGCAGGTTTCTGACCCTGCTCTTGTGCTATCATGTATGATCAGGGGGACACATATACATGGGAAGTATGACGGTGTGAATGTGGACTGCTTCACAGTAGAAGTAAAATCCATATTCAAGTAGCCTGAGAAAGAAAATCTTCCCGCCATTGTCTCTCACTTATGGTTATCAACCTCCAGGTAATCCCCAAGTTCTCCCAGAATTATAACTGATCTCCAGACTACAGATCTGTCCCCCTGGAGAAGAATGACAGCTTTGGAGGGTGGACTCTATGGAATCACATCAGCTGAGTTCCAGCCTCCCCAGGTACTGCCTCCAAATGAATAGCTAGGGTTGCCAGCCCCCAAGTGGGGCCTGGAAATCTCCTGCTTTTACAACTGATCTCCAGCTGACAGAGATCCGTTCCCCTGGAGAAACTGGCTGCTTTGAAGGGTGGACTCTATGGCATTGTACCATGCTGAGGCCCCTCCCCTCCCAAACCCCACCCTCTCCTGGATCCACCCCCAAAGTCTCCAGGTATTTCCCAGCCCAGACCTGGCAACCCTATATATAGCAGTTTCCCAAGCTGGAGTTGGCAACCTTATCCTCTACATATTTGGAAGGAATACTGAATAGCTGGATAGTATGAAGGAGCTGAAAAAACAATACAGGCAATTGGCCTGGCAAGCCATCAGCAATAATACCGAGTACTAAGAACACAAGATTAACTCTGTTATGTACCGGTGGAGCTTCAGTCTCAGCAAGTCTCCAAAAGCCTACAAGACTATTGGTGTTTTTACCAGCAACAGCCAATCAGAACTATGAAATATAACCCAATAGCTGCAAGGGCATAAAGTTACTTTGTATACAGTTCATGCAAATGAAGGATTCTGGCTGCCTACTTGTTACTGGTTGTTGTTTGAGGTGGGTTTGGTTTTGCAATAGTAAAAATTGGCTCCTATTGTGCCTGGTTCTTTGGTTCACAGTTCAATAAAGCAGCATGTTGTTTTGAAAAGAGCTGCCTCATCTCAATATTTAATAAACTCTGCTGAATCAGACCAGTGATCTGTCTAGCCCAGCATCATATTTCAAAGAGTGACCAACCAATTACCCTGCAGGGCAAACTGAGCATAGAGGACAAGCAGAATATAAAGGCCAAGGCCTTCCCCTGATGTTGCCTCCTAGCACTGGGGTTCAGAGGTTGACTCCCTCTGGATATGGATACTAAAATGCCCCTGTTAAACCTCAGATCTACCAAGCACTCACAGACCCTACACATCTGTAGCTTTGTTAGAATACCAGATGGAGACTGAGGATATCTGGGTTCAAATCTCCACTCATTCATGAAGTGGATCAGTGTCTGTCACTGATCATTTGCTTGCTTGACGACATTTTTGTGCCATAAATATGTGTGACATATATGGGCTTAACTAATGTTAATAAACACATCCGGGGGTGGGGGGATTAATTTCAGTTGACACAAACACACCCTAACTTGTTCACATCAAGTTCACCAAAGGCTGCCAGAACAATGGCAACCCTGCCATGGATCAAAACTGAGCACGGCTAATGCCACTGTGCTTTGCTTTTCATTGCCTCCACACACACACACACACAAATCTGTACAGAAAGAGGAGGGTTCTCCCTGTTGCCTGATGCAGTACAGGATCATGTAGCCTAGTGCCAAGGTTGCCCCCTCCTCACACACCCTGGCTGTACAGCTGATAGTTCTCTGGCTTAGATAAACTCCCTTTATCCTTAGAGGCCTTCGGGCGCTCATCATTTTTCCATACCTTACTTATATTAACCTGCACACTCTGGCCAACCTGTGTAGGGCCACACTAGTCCAAACCAGGGCTATTTAGATCAAGAACCCACACCAGATCAGCAATATGAATCTGGCAAAAAAGGACATTCATTACAATCCCTCTGCTGGGACCCTACTTGGCTCTAAGCAACCAGCTAGTCACACACTGGACGGGAACAAGACATGCAACAAGTGAAGGTTTAGGCAGGAAGATACAAGGTTCTTTAAATTAATGCAGTCTTGCCCCATCCTTGTTGGCCATGGTGAACAAAGTGCCTAATAGCCAGATCCCACCTCATGTCTCAGTTCTTTCATTCCTTTGAAAAAGGGAACAACCAAACACCCCTCGTCAGCCCATGTAGGGCAGGAGATGGGATTATATGTAACTGATGTAAAAATAACATTAAACATGCATTAGTTTTAATGGGGAAATTGTTGGTGTGAGGGAAGAGAATCGGGTGAAAATAAAGACCCACAAGTTCATTTGTCACCTAGAAGAAACAAAATCGAACTGGGGGTATTAAAGCAGAATCAGGGCAGCTTTGAAAACATGCTGTTATCTTGAATTTCATATTGAAAAACTCCACATATATCCCAAACTGTCTCCAACCTGTGGTACCATTCTGGGGTCTGCCTGTTTTCTAAGTCATGCTTCATGGTTTGAAGGAGTTGTCATCAAAATGAGCAAAAATGGCCTATTCTGCTGGATCTCTTAATTTGTTCTTAAATTCTATTTTGTCAGTGTAGAGATGGGCTACTAGTGCCCCTGGAGGCTCACTTGATTTAGCCACAGCCTGCAGACTCCAGAAGGGTCATCACATGCATATTCCACAGGATTGTGAATCAACTAGGAAGTCAAAATGCAGGCCATAAGAAAGTGAAGGCTATTCATCCCTTAGTGGGAAAAGTGACAAGGGAGTGCCAGAAAGGAAGAGACTCTCAAGAGAGTTGGGGTCATATATAGGGTTGCCAACCTCCAGGTGGTACCTGTTGATTTCCCATTATTACAATTGATCTCCAGACAACCAAGATCAGTTCCCTTGTAGAAAAAAAATGGATGCTTTGGAGGTAGGCTATATTGGATTATACCCAGGGCTCATTTCATAGCATAGTGACTTGACTTGACATAGCAGGAGCTCCTCTGCATATTAGGCCACACACCTCTGATGTAGCCAATCCTCCAAGAGCTTACAGTAGCCCCTGTAAGAAGAGCTCTGTAAGCTCTTGGAGGATTGGCTACATTAGGGGGGGGTGGCCTAATATGCAAAGGAGCTCCTGCTACGAAATGAGCCCTGATTATACCCTAATGTGGTCCCTTCCCTCTCTAAACCCTGCCCTCCCTGTCTCTACCCTGTACATCTCCAGATATTTCTCAATCCATAGCTGGCAACTCTAAAGGCTGACTCCTCAGTCCTTGAGGGATGACAAATATGCCCAGAGTCTCAAATGAGGAATCCAACTCTCTTGACCAGGAGAAAGAAAAGAGGGTTGCTCTGGTGACTTCACTGCCCGGTAAGTTAGAAATGCTGGCCACTTAGGTTTGATGTACAAAAGCCCTAGAAGATTTAAAGTATGAGGGGGCACAGCTTCAAATCTCCCTAAACAAAATTGGTCATTTCCTCTCATGCGGGGTTAAACACCAATGTCTCTTTTGTGGTCCTCAAGAAATAGGTGTCCAGAATGTCCCTGTTCTCAGGGACTTCAAGGTGGCTTCAATGCGGGAGAATATTCTTGAGAGTCCAGAAGAGCTTATCTGTTGAATTGTCCTTTTCAATTGGATGTCCACATTCAAAAGTTGTTCCTGAAAGCTCTCACCACCTACAGTCTGGATCTTAAGCCAGAAATGGAAAGATCAGAAGGAATAAGCTGGCAGGATTTGAGCTTCAAACCATAACAACCCCAAGTTAAATGAGAATCATATTAGCTGCTTGAAAATCATTTTGCAAAAGAGGAGGGAAAGAATGCCTTTGTGTCACTTTCAATTTCCTTTGCAAAATTTTGGCCCTTAGACACTGTCATTACGTTTTAAGCAGATCTCTGCAAGCGTGAGTATTACAGACCTTAAAAAAAGAGTAAAGCCTCACATCATCCATGAGCCACACAGTGGACACACCCATTTTTACACAAAACGGTTCATGTGCAGGTGATGGGAAACACAACTACTAATTTTTTAAAAAAATCCCCAATACTTCTCATTTTTATGTAGCCTAGGGCAGGTGGCAATGAAGTCAGCTGGCTTTAAAAAAAAGAAGAAAGGAAGAAAAGACAAATTTCGAAAACACATTAAGCACTTCTTTCAAGTCAATGGCCTCCAAGTGTTTCAATCCATGCCCTGGTAGACAGATGCTTATATTACAAAACCAACACACACACTGCAGAAGAATGCACTGTCTCCAGGGAGGAACTATCACAGGTGTGGCGGAATGATACTGCGTAGCTAAGGGCAAAAAAAAAAAATCTAATTAACATCACAGACTGCAGCTTTTGCTGAGGAAATGGGAGAGATGCTTCTAGCCTCTGTTAGACAGATGACTGAAAGAGCTAGGGGGCTTTCAACACAACCTGGGGCTTTCTAATAGAAGTGCCATGATGTGATTTCAACAGTCAAGTTGCAAGCTAACCATCATTTAACCCCCTACAATGCTCATCCCGCTTGGGTCTGTAAGTAATTTGTTCGCAATGAGTGTGTACTTTAGAACTCGAACTTCAAGGGTGGGGAGACGGTCTGGTGGGATCTTTTTGTTTGAGCAACATGTATTATAAGCAGCAACGTGCATGGAAATATTTCTTCTGGTTCAGCTCATTACATTCATTCAAGGGTTGGGAGCATGGTTAGGGCATGCACTCGCCACCAGTATATTTGGATGATGTTTAATCAGCTGCAATGGGGAACTCATATTTACCTGTCACTTTTTCATTTCTCAACCAATCAGGATGGAATTTTCAGGGATTGTAGACCTCACACAAGAGATCCTCTTTCACAGTGTCAGGCAGATAGAAGAAAGCATCCCTACTGTAGAGTCACTTAAATTTTTCACTTGCAGTGCATGGGGTGTGTGTGTGTGTGTTGGGGGGGGGTACTTCAAGGAGCCAAGTGCTTTGTTCTGTGATGCAAGATGGGAGCAGGGTTTGTCTCCCCTCACAGAGACATGCATGATTGGAACTGCGTGGTGGCTCTTCTTGCTTTGGAGTTGGTGCCTGGTTTCTACCCATTCAGGACTTAGTTTGTTCAATCATTTGATGTCATGCTCTAGTTCTCGGATAGGATCAGTTACCTGTTTAAATCCATCACAGCTATGCTATTTCTACTGAGTATTACAGTTGCCACTGAAATATCACTGACAGCAAAATTCACAGTGGAATTGGAGGTTATTCCTTAGGTAAGACATCCCAGAAATTTCAGCTGTCTGAAAAGACAAGTAGAATTTCTCACCAGGGAGTATGTACATCCCTACACAAAGTTTGCTATTAATGGTGCCTACGCTCAGGGCACTTTCACCTCCTTCTCTGTCCTCATTTCAAACCCCATTTCAGCTTGCACAGATGTTTAGCCATGCTGGTTCCAGGACTCCAGAAAGGAACTATGGAATAGGAAAAGGAATGAGAGAAAAGTTAGCATTCTATTGCCATCAGACAGAATACATACCATTGTGTTTTGATGTGTACACACATACACATAAGAAATCAATTTTTATATATATATATATATATATATATATATATATATATATATATATATAAAGTCAAAGATGAAAAGTTTGATGTCAACACAACAACTGGCTCACTCCTTTGTGTATGAGCAATGACAAACAACTGTAGCCTTTCACTTCAGTCTCCTGGAAGCAGCTATATTGATACCGACAATGCCTCCCAACAATACCCAGACTATCCATAAACTGGATATTGTTTCTTAATAAACTGATAACTACTTCTTATTAAACTGATTATCAAGAAATCCCCCATTCCTTTCTATGTACATGCTTTCCCCACAACACACAATGTGTTATGAGTGAAGATAGGAACAAACTTTGTTGAGAGACCAATATTTGCATACTGGAGATGTCAGAGATTGAATCTGGTATCATACATATGCAACATGTAGCCCAGAGGCACTGCCTTACTCATGGGTTGCCCAAATAGCAGGGCACCCCACTTCGGACCTGAACCAGAGACCCACAAAACCAGGTCAAGGAAGGCACTCTTGGCCTGAAACACAGAGCTAGCCAAAAGCTCTGGAAAAAGGTCTCCATTTTCAGGTTGCACAAGGCAGACCTCAAAGCAATCCCCCTCCACAAGCAAAGCATGCATATGAAACAATGCAGAGTTCCAACAGTTAAAGAATCTACATTTCTAAAGGCTGTTCAGAAGTCACCTGGTGAATAGCTCTTTCTGTCTTCAACCCTGCAAGTCCCTTTTGTGTGACTCCTATATCTATGTGAAAATTCTTGGGTCTAAAACAACTGCCCCTCAGGATGCCAAGACAAACAAGTCAAACATTCAAATTGCTGGCACTAATCCTTGCTGACACTAATCAGGGACCCATTTCCCACCTTTTGTGTAAACCTGGGAACCTATTCAGCCTGCCTTGGCAGGACCATCAGTGATCATCGAACCCATTCAGCCAACTCCAGTAGAGCCATGCAGCACCTGGCTAATCTCATCAATGCTATTGTGAATCCAGACTCTGCCCCTCTGGGACCTCACTGGTCACACCTAGCTTTTGCTCCTCCTGGTGTCATACCCCCTGGGACCCCTTATTGGTCCAAGTAACCTTTTGTCTTCACCTGAGACAAGCCCCTCAAGGCCTCCCATTGGTCCACATTGTATTCCAATGTCTATATCCATCCAAATACATGGCTATCAAGGTGGGCACTCTGATAGTGTCCAGGGCTCATTTCGTAGCAGGAGCTCCTCTGCATATTAGGCCACACACCCCTGATGTAGCCAATCCTCCAAGAGCTTACAGTAGCCCCTGTAAGAAGAGCTCTGTAAGCTCTTGGAGTATTGGTTACATTAGGGGTGTGTGGCCTAATATGCAAAGGAGCTCCTGCTACGAAATGAGCCCTGATGGTGCCTATACTTTTGAGTACACCCCCCAAAGTCTCTCCTTTGGGCCTCCTCCTCCTTAGCACATAACACTGGCCATTGGCACTATTCTCTTCAAGGACCTTTGCATATCTAGACATGTAGTATCACCCTGTAATTGACCTTTCTATTCACTATCATCACCTCTGTTTTCTTAGTTCTGAATTGCTTGTTCTTGCTCGAATGCTTAGTGTGCTTATAATTTGGGGAAATCTTCAATAAAAACTACTTAATTCACTCTTCAAATCTAGAGTCCTCCTACTGAACTGGACCTTGGTATAAACAGGTGTGCAATTGCTGACACCCCTCTGGCCTCCCCTGCTGCATAGCTAATTTCCCAATGAGAACAATGAGATAGGCCATTGGCAGTAATGATGTGTTCTACCACTGAGCCAAGGCACAACTCTGAATCTCTACTTGTTGAACTGAGACATATTCAGAGTCTTGAAATGCACAAAAGCTGCTTGGTGAATTGTCCCCCCAGACAGAAGAAAGAGTCAGACAACCACAGGTTGGGAAACTAAGGGCCATATTATTTAATTTACATTATAACAACAAGGGCAAACAGTAAACACCAGCATGGTCAGGACCTGGGGTCCCATAGCCCTATCTTTGCCATAGAATGGGCAAGCCACCCTGCCCCTGGGTGAAGCCAACTGTAAGTGGCTTGCACCCGGCCGGCACAGCAACTGGATATGCTGTGAAGATCCCTCCAACACAACCACACAGCCTGCATGGAGGATCTGTCCTGGCAATCCCAAAAGCAGTATGCCATCCTCAACCCTGGCCACACAGCCACAGGGATGATCCTGTCAGACCCCTGTACCCCCTCAGGGTTTCTGATTGGTGCTTACCAAGCTGCATAAACTCCCTCCAAAGACATACCATTGCCCTAACCATAAAGTGACAAACTAAACATATGGTGCCACCCATGCCAATTCTGTGATCCACTAACCACAGTGCAGGGTAGGCGAAAAACACCTCAGCTGCCAATCAGAAAAGAGGCAAAAAATTCCTACCCGGCCCCCCATCAAAGGGATGACCAGCCTAAAGCCTGTACCTCCAACAGGGTGGGTGGGCAGGCTGAGTATGAGGCAAGGAATGAAGAGGCGGGGCACGGCTGGCCATTAAGGAAGCACCAGCTCCACCCCCCAGCAAGGAACCAGCTGCATGTTGCAGCCAGGCCTCCTTCCTCTTCACAAGGAGGCAAAGACAGCCCTCCTGCAGCATGTTGTTGACAGCTACAGGTAGGGCTGGATTGTGTCTATTCATATGCCACTGATTGCTGCACCCCAGTGAAGAGGAAGCAAACTTTGTTAGAGACAGGTGTGACATGCCGCCTTAGGAAGCCACAATGGACAATCACTCCTTAGTCTTCCTCACAGCAAGTTATCTCAATTTACAGTCGTAATCTTCCATCTTTAAGTCACAAAAAAATGAGCAGGGAGGATAAATTAATGCTCAACATGAAGGGAAAATGCATCCGGAAATATTTTTACTCCTGTATTCTCCAAGCATGAGCATGATATCAAACCTGGGTTGGCTGCTGAATGGGCACTCGCCAGGGAGTGACAGACAAAAAAATTGCTGTTTGAGTACTTCAAATGAGTCTGTCACAAAGGGTTTATCCTAAAGTGACAGACCTGATGGGAATCAAAGCCATGACAAAAAGAATGTTAATGTTTCTCAAAAAGGTGCTCATTGTTAGGGGGATGGAATTTGATGGCTCTGTTCAAGTACCCATCAGAGGCTGGAGAAGATGACCTTCCCTGCTAAGGAGAGGAGAAGTGTGTATGTTAGGGATGAGCAAATATTTTGTGTTTCATTTCTTTCTATATTTATCCTTTCTCGGCACTGGTTCCGTCTCTCCACATTTAGCTGCTGGTTTTGTAGAATTGCTTGTATAGCATAGTTCCTTGCATTTTTTTTAAAATGCTATTTATAGTATATGTATACATATATAAAATACTGATATGCTGGTGCACAAATAATGTTGAGCAAGGTGTACATTTCAAGGGAAAATTTAGTGCAGGGAAACAGAAAATGGTGTGAAAGTGAAGGATCAATTCACACAAGGAAGAAACAAAATGGAAACAGAGATTTCCCAGGTAGAAACAGCAGGGATGAGAAATTCAAAATCATTCTCTGTGTGTATATGTGCTTGTGTGTGTGTGTGTGTGTGTGTGTGTGTGTGTGTGTGTGTGTGTGGAAAAGTTATTTGAGTTTGGGAAAAGATAGAAAGAGAAGATAGCTTTGAGATGAATGAAAGAGAAGCCCACTGGAGTGTTGTCTCTCTCTCTTTCAAAATCTGATGGGATGGAGCAGCTATGCTTTGCAGGGTTCACTCTGTGCCTCTACCTATGTAAGCTTAGCTAGAAGTGACATGGGGAATCTATAAACTGGAGCTCCTACAATGTTTATGAGAAAATTGAAACTGTTCTATTGGGTTACTTTCCACATATGCAAGTAATGTGGTACAGTGCAACCAGCAGCATGTCATGTGTGCACATTCTCATGTAGCTTGATGGGAGTCACAGAACCATAGAGTCGTAGAGTTGGAAGGGATCTCTAGGGTCATCTAGTCCAGTCTCATGCACAATGCAGGAAATTCACAAATACCCCCCCCCCCTCCGCAGTGACTGCTGTTCCATGCCCAGAAAATGACAAAAAAAACCCTCCAGGATCTCCAGCCAGACTGGCCCAGAGAAAAATTGCTTCCTGACCTCAAAGTGGTGATAAGCATTTCCCTGGGCGTGTAAGAAAGGGACACAAGAACTAAGCACTGATGCAACCCTTCCTGCCCTCCCTCTCACAATCTGCCCAAGTTCACAGAATCAGCATTGCAGTCAGATGGCCATCTAGCCTCTATTTGAAAACCTCCAAAGGAGAGCCCATTACCTCCCGTGGAAGCCTGTTCCACTGAGGAACAGCTCTGTCAGGAAGTTCTTCCTAATGTTTAGCTGAAACATCTTCTGATTTAATTTCAACCCATTGGTTCTGGTCCAACTTTCTGGGGCAACAGAAAACAACTCCGTACCATATGACAGCCCTTCAAATACTTGAAGATGGTTATCATATCTCTTCTCAGTCATCTCCTCTCCAATCCTAGTTCCTTCCAGCACAGACCTGTCACCCCTGCATGCCACTCTGCAGCCCATAAAACCAGTCATCTTGTTATTTAAAAAGGCAAGGAAGTCAAGGGCTCCACTCATAACTGATCACAGCTATCAGAAACAGTATTTTTTGCCGTCCAGACATGTCTGTCACACAGTTCTCAGCATCCCTAGCTGAGAGGGGTGCTTGCTTAAGGGCACCTATGAGCACATGGCAGAGTAAGATTTGAATTGAGGAGCTCCTGGATCATAGCTTAGGCACTTTGTGCTACTCCATACCCGTTTGATCCTCAGAGGCTGTAATTAAGAGGTGATAGCACACTAATAGGCCAGACACTTTGTATGCTGAAGGTTCCATCGTGGGCATGACTGCTTAAAACTTTCAGATAGAAGGTATCAGGAAACACACTTTCTGCCTGATGGCTTGGGGAGACACTGTCAGTTGGAGTAGACAATACTGAGGAAGGTGGACTAGTAGTTTGACTCTGTTTAAAACAGCTTGATATGCTCATTTGTTTCCTCACATCTGACACATGGGGAGAGGTATCACAGACATAAAGGGCAACAGCGAAGTTCACATTGAGCTGGTCAGAGTGGGAATAGCCTGGGCATCTCTAGGGATCATTCATCACTTTGGCTTCATGAGAAGAGCAGCAGGTATGTGCAGCTGTACATACACGTCGTTTGTAAATCAGCCCTTCCATGAAAACAAAACACCCAAAGGAATGCACCATGTCACTGTCATTTTACCGAAGAATGTCTTCATAATAATACACTTCTGAGCAGAGCTGCTGAGTTGTTTGGGCTGCATTTCCAAAGACAACACAACAACGTTATAATTATACCTTTCCTTCACTTTCAGCAGTCATTACAAAGTTGTTTTTCGCCTCCCCAAAATTAATTTTCTTTTTGGATGAGTGGCTTCCGAGTGATTATCTGGCAGGGAGAGGAGAAAAGGAGAGGGTGAAGGAAGGAGGACTGAAGAAGTAGCAGAATAAGTGATGAGCCCCATCATCGGACTCCCGAGCTGTCTCCAGCTTTCTACAGAACACCCCTTGTCAGTAGCCCAAAGGCTTGGAAAACTCCTGCTGTGATGATGCCAACAGTCTTTCAATGTGCAAGAAGAGGGAGGTTTCTCTTGTTACACGTTTGACTTCAACATGAAGTTCCTCTCTGCCCTTGAAAAGCATCCTCTTGTCAAGCTGTAATGCTCCCAACAGAAGGAAAAGAACATTTTCTTTTTTAACCCCCCCTCCCCCCCCCCACAGGTTCACAGTTTACCATGATTCATGGATCTCAAGCAAAGCCACTTCTCACACTGAAAGACACACATTTTGGTTATGACAGAGGTTCATAACACTTTTCAAAATAAATGAGGTCATCCTGGGTTGATTACTTTTGCAAAGTGCTCGAAGCCTGTAGCACTGTCAGATTTTATCAGGCCAGGATGGGAAGGTGAGTTGATCAGGCAAAAGACATCAAACACTTCCATATGGGAGCAAATTCTCTTGCTTCTGCTGCGAGCACCAGCTTCTGATTTCAAACATGCTGGTGCCGGGCTGGGCAGAAGGGGCAAATTCACACAGATATGTCTGGGAGCACCGTTTGTAATATCTCAGCAAGAAAGGAATAGAGAAAGCAACCTGTTGCTTCCTGCTGAGAAAGGTATCTTGTTGGGGTTGTGCTTGCATTCTACTGAGACCATGTGCTGGGTAGAGATGGGCATGAACTGGCTTATGAACCTAACTTTGTGGTGAATTTTGGGCCATTCATGATTTGTGAAACAATGTTCGTGAACTCAAGAGCTGCCATGAATTTTAAGGAGGTTTATGGTGGTTTGTTGCCAGTTAAACCCCTGCTTTTCTGCTCCCAGTCGCACAGCTGCTTTTTGTAAGGAAACCCCTGCTTTCTGCTCCCTGCAAAAAGTGGTAGGGAGTGGGAGTGTTTATTTGTACCTCCCCAAGCTGAAAATATACACCAAAATATCTTATCAGTATTTTCCAGGTATACTTTGGCATCCCAAAGGTATCCATTTTTTTTTTTGAAAACCAAAAAAAAAATCCTGGATATATTTGGGGTGATCGCCAAAGCCCCCCCAAAAAACTGGGATGCAGAAGCAGATTGCTCCCACCACTCAGCTGTTTTTCGGTGCATTTAAAGGGACAGCAGAAGACAGCCTGAAAAACAGCTGATCTGGTGGGGAGACTGCACCCCATGGGCTCAGCTGTTCCGGGCTCTCTTGTGCAGCCCCCCTTAAATGGGACTGCACAAGACAGCCCAAAGCTGGGCCCGTAGGAAGCAGTCTCCCGGCGGGCTCAGCTCTTCTAGGCTCTCTTGTGCAACTCCTTTAAATGGGACTGTACAAGAGAGTCTGAAACTGGGCTGATTGGGAGACTGCTCTCCTGCTTCAGGTTCTCTTGTGCCGTCCTATTTGAAGGGGCTGCACAAGAGAGCCCAGGACAGCTGAACCCACAGAGAAACTGCTCCCCACCGGCTCAGCTTTGGACTCTCTTGTGCAATCCTGTTTAAAGAGGGTGCATAAGAGAGCCCAAAAAAGCTGACCAGTGGAGACACTGCTCCCTACTGGCTCAGCTGTTTTTTAAACTGTTTTTTTTGCAGACCCTTTAAATGTGCCCTGTTTAAAGGGACTGGAGAGGAAAGCCTGAAAAACAGCTGAGAGGTGAAAGCAATCTGTTCTCACTCACCTCTCAGCTTTTTGCGGATTTGCTGCTATTTTTTCCCCCTTCTCTCTCTCTTGTGTTTATTGGACACCCCCCCTTCAATGAGATTCTTTTTTTAAAAAAATCCTGGAAACAAATACTTCACTGGTATTGTGATCCAGGATTTTTCAGGAATCCCATTTTTTTGGAGGGTCCAATAGACACAAATGGAAAAATATCAAGGAAATAAAAAGGTGCACATCCCTAGTAGGGAGCATAAAGCAGGAGTTTAAATGGCTCAAAGCTATTTAAGCCCCTGCTTTCTATTCCCCACCAATTTTCATGGGGAGAAGCCCAGCTTTCTGCTCCCTGCAAGCCATGTCACATGAGATTTGGGTCCCTCTTTGCCAGAGGAAGGGAGGATAAAGGCATTTTAAAACAAAATCAGTCCATCAACTACATCCTCAGTTTGTGTTTTTTCTTGCTGACTATTGTTGAGAAACATATGCCTACAACAAATGGAATCAGGCAATGGTGATCCCAATTGGTCAGTTTTACTAAAGCTGTAATTCCCACTAGATAAGCGTATATTTATAGCTAATGAAAGAAAAATTCTACTGTTACTCTAGTATTCTAATCCTATATAAAATTAAGATTCCAGTGTGATTGTTGAACTTCCCTATCTACAGATAATATGCCAGTGACAAGGTTATAAGGTGGGCGAAAGGGGGAAACCAAGCCCCGGAGAAAGCTACAGAGATCTTGTTAGTGTGTCTTTATGATATGCTGTTACAATGGCAATTCATTTTCATTGCTGGCTTAATGAAACCCAGTTACCAACATCAAAAGGAAAGGAAACCATTTGCAATCAAATTATATTACCATTTGGAAAGGAGGCCTAGGAGAAGCACCATGAAGACTGGCTTCATTGCAAGGATGTTACCAAATTTTTCAACTCCACTCTTTCAGCTTGCAAAAATCCCTGTTTCATTTTTGATTCTTCTGTATGCAAAACAGAGTTTTGAACCCAGGTCTCCTTGATCATAGACTGTCTCTCTAGCCCACACTGGACCTCAGTTCTGATGTTCTCAGCTGCAGGCTGCATGGAGAAGCTCCAGCTAAGTTCTTGTGCTGTCATCTACAATGTATAGCGAGCCATGCTTTCTCCCATCCTGGAACTGACTTTAGGCATCCTCTGAGTTCAACTGAAATTACAAAGGAATAGAATGGAAAACAATATAAAGTTGGTTTATGTGTAACACTATATACAGAAATGGTGTCCAGGGTATGTGGGAATGGGTCCCAGTTAGCTTCTGGGCCCAATTTAAGTTGCCGTTATTGAGATGTAAAGCCCTATACAGCTTGGGGCTAACATACCTTAAGGACCACCTACTCTTTTATGAACCTACTGGAAAACTCTGGTTATCTTTAGAGGCCCTGCAGGTGTCCCCATCATCTGAGGCTAGATGGGTAGTAACCTGAGAAAGAGCCTTCTCAGTCACAGCACCAAAACTCTGGTGCTCCCTCCCCAGGAAATTTCATCTGTTTCCCTCTATTGTTGTCTTCTGCCAGTTGGTGAAGACTTTTTGTTTGGTTTGGGTTTTTTTCATTAACTAATTGGCCCTTCTTCCTATTTGTGTGCCTCTGAATCTATGCATTAATATGATTCATAAACAAGTTTTAAATTCTTTGAATTTTAAATTCTGTTTGAGTGTTTTGATTGTTCACTGCCTTGGGGATCCTAAGTTGGGTGGAAAAGCAGCATGATTTTCCTCCGAGTCACAGCTGAGTTATGGTAATTTTGTAGGGTTTTCAAGGCGAGAGATGTTCAGAGATGGTTTGCCATGGCCTGGCTTCATCATGCCCCTGGCATTCCTTGATGACCTCTCTTCCAAATACTGACCGGGGCTGACCCTGCTTAGCTTCTGGGATCAAATGGTTTGAAATAAATAATAAATGCCATATAAATTGTACATTAGGATGGTGCTATGTGTATACAAGCAGGAAGTCAAAAACATTGACCCAATTTAAAAAAAAGAAAAAAAGAAATGGAGAACAATCGCTCATAACTAGCAATTGAAAACAACTTCTTCATGAAAATCACATCTCTTTCCAGCCAGATTCTGAATCCAATCAGATTTTTGATCTGCCCTAATTAAGACCAGTCAGCAGGAATAAAGAAGAGATCAAGACTGAGTGGACCAGATTTTGCTGCGTGCACAAAAGAGTCACATGGCAGGCAGCAAACACATTAAGAGGCCCTTGTAATGCTATATTGATGTGCCGTGGTTTTGTGTACAATCTTGTCAGTACCCAACAAGATGGCTTGAAAAATAACTTGTTGCCAAGACTGTTGCCAAGATGAACTGCAATTGTATAGTACTGATGATTAACCTTGGAGGAGAGCTGCCAGAATCCCTGAAAAGGATGCATTCACTCTCTGTCCTGAGGTTTACTTCCAAAATCCCGCCCTGGCGGAACTTTGCTCTCTTCAGACAAATGGACTACACAGGACTGGATCAAAAGCAACAATAACCTTTGTGTGCTGCCTCTGAAGCATGGCAAGCTTAATTCTCCCAGGCATTTCTTTTTGTGTGGTGTAAAGTTCTGCTTTTCTTCGGTTGCCGATCTGCGGTCAATAATGCCTTTGTAGCACACCTAATATTTTTGCTCTGCTCAGCACCACTGAACAAGAGTCGACGCCAAGATTGACCTTTTTGACAATCCCAAGCAGAGTTCTTCCATTGATTTTGATGGATTTAGACTGGAACAACTCAGCCTAGGATGGTAACTGCAAGTCCCTTGAAAATATGACAGACATTTCCCTGTGTTACAGATTGCATAAGAACATACAAACATAAGAGAAGACAATGCTAGATCTGGCCTGTGGCCCATCCAGTCCAACACTCTGTCACACAGTGGCCAAAAATACCAGGTGCCATCAAGAAGTCCACCAGTGGGGCCAGGACACTAGAAGCCCTCCCACGCCCCCCCCCCCCCAAGCACCAAGAATACCGAGTATCACTTGCCCCAGACTGAGAGTTCATTTCTATACCTTGTGGCTAATAGCTACTGATGGACCTCTGTTCCATATGTTTATCTAATTCCCTCTTGAAGCCATCCATGCTTGTAACAGGAAAAGAGGAGGTCCATACTTGTAGCTGCCACTACCTCCTGTGGCAGTGAATTCCATGTGTTAATCACTCTTTGGACAAAGAAGTACTTCATTTTATCCATTCTAAACCGACTGCTCAGCAATTTCATGGAGTGCCCATGAGTTTTTGTATGGTGAGAAAGGGAGAAAAGTACTTCCATAAATAACCTTGTAAAGCTCAATCATATCACCCCTCAGTCATCGTTTCTCCAAGCTAAAGAGCCCCAAGCACTTCATAGGGAAAGTGTCCCAATCCTTTTATCATTCTAGTTGCCCTTTTCTGCACTTTTTCTAATGCTATAATATCCTTTCTGAGGTGTCGTAACCAGAATTGCACACATGAGGATCCACCATTATTCCAAATGAGGTTGCACCATTAATTTATAAAGTGGCATTATGATACTGGCTGATTTGTTTTCAATTTTCTTCCTGAAAACCCCCAGCATAGTCTAAGCCTTTTTCATTGCAGTCGCACACTACCTCAACATTTTCAGTGAGTTATCTACTACAACTCCAAGATCTCTCTCTTGGTCAGTTTCTGCCAGTTCAGATCTCATCAACATGTATTTATAGTTAGGATTTTTGGCTCCAGTGTGCATCACTTTGCACTTTGCCACACAGAACCCCATTTGCCACATTGCCACCCACTTGCCCATCCTCGACAGATCGCTTTGGAGTGCCTCACAATCCTCCCTGGTTTCTACCACCCTGAACAATTTCATGTCATATGCAAATTTAGCCAATTAACTGCTTATTCCCAACTCCAAATCATTAATGAACAAGTTAAAAAGCATCAGACCCAGTACTGATTTCTGTGGTACCCCACTGCTTACCACCCTCCACTGTGAAAATTGTCCATTTATACTCACTCTCTGTTTCCTGTTAATTAGCCATTTTTTTAATCCACAAGAGGTCCACATGACTGGAGCTACCAAGAAATGTCCTCTAGGCCTCAGCCATGGGGACAATCAACCTATTTTTCTGCCAGAAGCCACACTTTTAAATATATTGATAGGGCTGTCAACAAGACGGTAGTTCACCAGATCAACCAGTACAATTGTGCACTGTCAGGTAATCCATATCCCTGTCTAAACAGCCAGGATCAGATCCAGATATGGCCGACCTCTGTTCATAGTCTGCTAGAATCTCACCATAATACATCAGATTTTGTGCATTGTCATTATCATGCAATGTTCCCTCTAAGCTGTGGAGTCTTGTAAGCAAAAATTCTACTCTGTGAGCTACTGGCATTAAAGTTGTGAGTGAGCGATTTGGTTGCTGCATAAATTAGTTTGCTCTGGAGCCATCCTTCCTGAGCTAAGATAAAAATGTGTGAGCTGGAGACAAAAAGCTGTGAGCTAGCCCACACTAGCTCAGCTTAGAGCAGTGGTTCTCAACCTTCCTGCTGCAACCCTTTAATACAGTTCCTCATGTTGTGGTGACCCCCAACCATAAAATTATTTGTTGCACTGTCCAAACGGTTTTGACAAAACCAATAAAAACATTACTTTCTGTCCCATCTATACAAAATCTTACCTGAACCAATATCTTATGTCCAACCATTATTCCCACACTGGATTGGAATCAGTTCCTAAAGGTTAGGTTCCCATGACAATCAGCTTGCCTTCCTGCAGAACTAGCACGCTGAATATGATTTTTTAGAGTTGCCAACCTACTGGGGGGGTCTGGAGATCTCCTGGAATTACAACTGAGCTCCAAACTACAGAGATCAGATCAATGGCTGCTTTGGAAAGTGGAATACATGGCATTATGCCTTGCTTAGGTCCCCCCTTCCCCCGCCCTCCTCAGGCTCCACTCCCAAATCTCCAGGGATTTCCTCAACCTGGAGTTGGCAACCCTACTTCACTGGCAGAAGAACCTTAGGTTTGTGGATGCACTGGGCTCTTTCTCTGCAGATGTCCCCTAAAGTCTCCCAAGCAACAGAAGTGTTCTGCCAAACAACAATGAAGAGAGAGAGAGAGAGAGAGAAAGGTAGGTAGGTAGGTAGGTAGGTAGGTAGGTAGGTAGGTGGGGGGAAGAGAGAGAAAGAAAAAGGAAGGAAGGAAGGTGTGTGTGGGGGGGAGCCTGTTGCAGCCTTTCCTGGGCTCTGGGCTTTGGCGTGGAGCCCAGGAAAGGCGACTGGGAGGGAGAGCCTTCTTTCCTGGGCTCTTCGCTTCAGTGCAGAGCCCAGAAAAGATAGTGGCGGGGGCGGCTGGAGCCTTCTTTCCTGGGCTCCCTGCCAAAGTGCGGAGCCCAGGAAAGACTGGGGGCTGCTGGAGCCTCCTTTCCTGGGTTCCCCGCCAAAGCGCGGAGCCCAGGAAAGACTGGGGGGGCAGCTGGAGCCTCCTTTCCTGGGCTCCCCGCCAAAGCATGGAGCCCAGGAAAGACAGCGGCGGGGGCAGGGGGAAGCAGCCATTGCCTTACCTGCTGGCTTCTTCCTCCTTGTGGCCCCACTGAGGGCTGCAGGAAGCAGGGGGCAGGGCTCTGGCCCCAACCAACCCCTGCTCTTTGCCCTTAAAGGGAAAGCTCCCTTTGAGGGCAAAGAGCCGGGAGGCCAGGCCTCGTGCTCGATCAAGCGTGGGGCCCTTTCCTACCAGCAGGGAGGGGCGGGGCGGGCTCAGATGCCAGCCGGCAACCCCTGTGAAAGGGTCATTTGACCCCAAAAGGGGTTGCAACCCACAGGTTGAGAACTGCTGGCTTAGAGGGAGCACTGCCCATCAGTGGCCTCTTCTTCAAGAGACTTCTTCCTTACAGTACCCTCCCTTAGGTGAGTTCACTCAGTGACAAACTAGGGCATTCTCTGTAGTGGTGCTGGGAATGACTTGCCTAAATAAGTGAGGAGGGCACCTTCACTCCCTGTTTTTCAAAGGTATGCAAGAGGAGTTTTTGTAGGGGTGAAGTAATGGTTGTGGAGGTAGTGCTGGGAAGGCACAGACATGCTTTGCAGTGAAATCCTAAGAGCACTTTCTTGGGAGTAGGTCTCATTGAATAGACCTGAGCAGGAGTCTGTGTGAGTCATTTTAACTCTGCTCTGTTGCTGTTTTTAATGTTTACTGCAAATTCTTGTTTCCTGTGAAATCCTCTTTGCACCTTAGGAGAAGGGTGGGACATCAGTATTTTATATCAGTCCATCCAAAATGTTTTACCTAATTCAGCATTGCCAGCTCCAGGTTGGGAAATACCTGGAAATTTTGGGGAGAGACCCTAAGGAGGGCTGGGTTTGAGGGAGGGGCTTCAATGGGGTATAATGTCATAGAGTCCACCCTCCAAAGCAGCTATTTTCTTCAGATGAACTGTTGTCTGGAGATCAGTTGTAAGCCCAGGAGATCTCCAGCCACCACCGGGAGACTAGCAACCCTACTTAAAGTCTGTCACTGTCAGTGATTCTGGTGAATCTTTTCAGGGTGCATACCCTCTTTTTACATGGTTTTGTCATCATGCATATAAACACATCATTCTTATGCCATTTATATTCTCTTTTGACTCCACATACGTATGCAACTGATTCAAAATTTGAACTGGAAAAATCAGTATGAGGAAATGCAAAAGGAAGGACTCACATGGTTGTTTCTCTGAACAGGAAATTTTGCTCAAACTGGACAGCAATTTCAATTTAGTTTCATCTCGACTCCTGATACACTTTATTCTTTTTTGGCTGTGTCTTTCTTTCTTGGCTTGCTTTCTATTGTAATGTCATGACTGTTGGCTTAACTTCTAACCCACCCTAAGGGTCAATTTTAGGGATAAAAGGGTAATAGAGAAACAATTCCAGTAGGGGAATATATAAATAATTGCCCAGTCACACAATTCAAGCATATTCCGGTAATTACCCAATCATTCAACTTGGAGCTGATTCCCTAACCAATTGCAAATCGATCTTCTATTTCGACGTCCTGAGTTGTTAATGTGGATCCTAGTGTGCATTCTTTTTTACTTAATGGGAAAGTCCCAACGTGCTAGCCTGCACTAAAAGGTGACCTTAGGAAAGCTGCTGTTTCTCAGCCTCCCATCTTCAATAAGGGAATGGTAATATCAATTTACCTTATAGGCTGGTTGCATGGATTACAAGAGTTTTGAGCTTATAAAAATTCTATTCAAAGACTAACTATATTATTGTTATTATTACTGCAGTGTGAGATAGTTCCCCTTTGTTTAAAGGCACTGAGATCATTCAAAGCATTTTTAATAAGACACCATGCACCATTAAGCAACTTTCCCAATACACTAAACAGAATTTTAAAATTTTAAGAGGAAGTATGTGTAATTCCATTTAAAGAATCAACAGCCTAAATGAATGAAATGAATGAAAACTATTTCACACTAGAATCTGCAGTAGAACCTGGTACCTAACTGTGCCAGCCTAAGTTATGTTTACTGTTGAATGCTCCACTCAGAGATCGCACATGAGGGTGCGGTATAAAAATGTAAATAAATAAAATAATGATTTTTAAAGGTCTGCTTAGAATTCTACTCGTCTATTAAATGGGATTTACTCCTAGGAGAACATTCTTTGGACTGATCTGTAAGGCCATGGTCACATGGCCCTTTAAAGTGGGAGTCACGATTGTTTACTCCCAGATTTAAAGGGGCCAATCAGACTGGCCACGGCTACTCCCAAGCCGAAGCGGGCTCAATTGTGGGTTCCTCGCACATTTTCTGACCCCGGAAAAATCAAGTATTTTCCCGGAAGTCGTGCTTGGAACCTGTGATTGAACAGATCTGGACAGCCTTCACTTGCAATGATTGTGAGAAGGGCCGTCTGATCATCCCCCGAGTTTTTTTTCCCTTTCCTCCACTCAAGCACCCAAGTGCAAAAAAGGGGGCAAATGCCCCACGCTCCGCTCTGGGCCACCTCTGAGAAGCTGGAAGTCAAACTCAGCAACTCAATCCAGCAACGGAGGGGTGGGTGGGCAAGGAGACCGGGCTGCTGCCGCTCCTCCTCAGCTGCTGCCACCAAGTGCCACCACTGCCACCGCCACTGGAGAAGAAGCCCAGAAGGAACCACGACTCCCCCCTCCCCACCCCCTGGCTCGCACTCGCATCCAGCACCCCAAGTACTGCTGCTGCTGCTCCTGCTGCCGGCAGCAGGGTGGATGGAGGACGGTGGCCAGAGCATGTGGGAGGGAGATGGGAGGCCAGTCTGCATGCTGCTCTGCAGCTGGAGAGCTCTGCCGAGGAAGACCGGGTGGGAGGCGAGAGAGAGCAAGGGCACTAGTGAGCACGCAAGTTGGGCAGAGGTGGGGAGGGAGGTCCCCCGGTCCCCCTCCCTCCTCTTCAGAGCTGCGGCTCCTGAGGCAGCAGAGGCTCACACATCCCAACCTGAAAGAAAAAAAACCCAGAATAAAGTCCAGCAGGACTTTATCCGGGATTAAGTGCCGTGTGACCACGGCCTAAGAGAGCAATCCTAGGCAAGTCTGCTCAGAATCCTACTCAAGTTTACTCAATGGGTTTTTCACCGAGGAAAGTGTCCTTGGGATTGCACTGTAACATGTTGGAATCTTTCCATTAACTAAAATGATGGAGAACAATGCACATTAGGATCTGTGGTGACATTTTCCCTGAATTAAAACTATTGTTGATGGAATCGCACAAAGTGCTGTATTTGAAAAGGAATGCTTGCCTTGGTGCTTGCCTGAACAACTACTGAACAACTACTGAACTTGGTGCTTGCATGAACAACTATTGAACAAAAAGAGTGTAAAACCCTGGAGACAGTGGCCTTTACAGATCCTGGTAACACAAGCCTGAAAAATGGAGGAAAGCAAATGGATTGGTGCCATTGGGACAAATCCGGGGGTGGGGGTGGGGGTCAGAGGGAGTAAAATATCCCTGTATCAGGCACATAAAGGAGTGGGTCATATAAAATCCAAAGGGTTATTCTATTTCTAGGGGGGGTTAAGGGTAAAGTGGAAGAGTATCCGTGATTACCACTGAACTCCAAACAGAGAGATAAGTGAGTGAGAATGGGTAACAATTCGTTAAAAAAAGCATTTGGGCACTTACGCCTGTCCTTTCAGCCAGCAAGTGAACCATGCGGGCTTGACATCTATAATTGCAATGTCTTGCTTTTCAACTCCAAATGGGTAGGTGCGGCTATTTTATGCTGCCTTATTATATTTCCAACAATAGATGACATTTCTCGTACTTGACATATCCTACCCTTAAGTCAGTGACAGCAGACTTCTTGTAGATAGTGTCTTTTATAGCTTTTTCCTTGCCCGTAATTATTTTTTTTACCTTTGTATTCACCTGGACTTTAACTGAGCCCCCTCCCTTAGAGAAAGATCATTCCAGACAATAAAATCTTTTTTTTTAGCCCACCATCCTGTCTGACTGGATTTTAAACTTCAGGTGTTCATGTAGGTATTTATTTTTTTAAAATGTAGATTTTGCAGTGTTTAAATAACTTTGCAGGCTGTGCTTGGTGTGCATAGATATATGGGCCAGAAATGGTCCCAAGAAGGAATCCCAAAGCAAGTCCACATTCCTGCAGGTTTTCAAGTAACTTAAACAGTCTTTGCAGTATAATGTACCAAGAATCCCAGCAGGCATCCAGGCTTGGCCAGACAATCCTGGCATTAACCAGATGCCAAGAGACAGTTCTGAAATCCTCTGAATCTCTCCCCAGATTTGGGGCTTTTGAATTAACTTGTTTCCAAAGTAGAATTGATACATGAGGAGGTGTTCACTGTTTTTTATTCTGTGTTTCCAACGTTCGCACGCACGATGAGGTCCATGCAAAGCTGTCTGCTTCTTTCACTTCCTTCTGTTTTTTTATGTCCTTCACCCTCTTCAACACTACCCTCTTATGTGTGTGAGGAAATAAAAGGCCATGAAAAAGCAACTAAGATGTGATTGTGTGTTCAGTTTTGTATAGTTCTTTAGCAACGGACAGAATTAAAGTGTGCACCCACACCCTGTCTTCCCAACCTCCACTGGGCTTTAATGTAGTTTGGGAGAAACTATGGGAAGGAAAGGTGACCCCGTCCAGGGGCAGTCTTAGCTGCAGTGGGGAAGCTGCCACAGACTGTGGGCAGGAAAGGTCTTTGTCTGCCCATAAATCTGCCTCCCCACAGAGGGGGGAAAACAGGGATAGATAATCTGGCTCTCACCACCATGCACATTCGCCCCTGTGGGGCTTGGGAGCAGCAGTCTTAGCTGCAAGTGGGGAAGCTGCCACAGACTGTGGGCAGGAAAGGGCTTTGTCTGCCCATGAATCTTCCTCCCCATGGGGGGGGGGACAGGAATAGATGAGCTGGCTTCCACCACCATGCACAGTCGCCCCTGTGGGGCTTGGGAGCAGCAGGTGGTCAAACCTGCCCACCCTGGTCATGATGGTGTTGACAGCACATGCCTGCCCTCTCAGCAGCAGCTTGGCGGCAAGCCATGAGAGTCCAACCCAACCCCAGTGGCCAGAACGGCAGGGTCACATGAACCAGACTTACCACTCCCAGCTAGGGTTGCCAGGTGCCCCCTGGTAACCATCAGAGGGTGCCAGATCCAGGTTGGTGAAGTCTTGGAGATTTGGGGATGGAGCCTGGGGAGGACAGGGACCCCAATGGGCTACAATGCCATAGAGTCCACCCTCCAAAACATCCATTTTTTCCCAGGGGAACGGATCTCTGTAGTCTGAAGATGAGATGTAATTCCAGGAGGTTCCCAGCTTCCACCTGGAGGCTGGCATTCCTAACCTCAATTTATGGCTCAAGGGTAGGATTGTCAACTCTGGATTAGGAAAAACCTGGGGATTTGGAGGGAGAAGCCTGAGGAGGGTAGGGTTTGGGGAGGGAAAGGACTCCATCAGGGTATAATACCATAGAGTGCACCCTCCAGAAAAGCTATTTTCTCCAGGGGAACTGATCTTGGTTCTCTGGAGACCAACTGTAATAGTGGGATATCTCCAGGTTCCACCTGGAAGTTGGTGACCCTACTCAAGGGTTGCCTCTTACTTAGGCCTGGGGTGGCCCAGAAGGGGTCCAGGGGGTCCAGTGATTCTGGGACACATTCCTGGATTTTTGTCCGGAGGCACAGAATCACTGGCTGCTCCCCTACTCCACCAAATTGCTGATCCCAGCAACTTTTTTAAAAAAGAAAATTAGGCTAGGCAATCAATGATTTCTAACATTTCATCTAGTTAAGAGAAGGGTCTTCCTCTGCTCTGCTCCCTGAGATACTTTAACTGGAATGCTGTACCCCTGAGCCCTAACTTCTCCCTCAGTCCACTGCAGCTCTAAGAAAGGTTTTAAAAAACAAAACCCACACAATGTTAAGCAACCACCCACCCAAGATCTAGCTTCAAATGGTGGAAATCAGTCAGCAATGCTTTTCTGTATTTCAAAGAGTCAAATGAAGAATTAAAACATGGTGTATTGAAGACCCTGGCAATGAATCTGCTGCTGGATAGTACATGTTGAATCAATAAAGCAAGTTTCTATTTGCACTGAATCACCTAAGTTTCAATAGAACGGGTTCCTGAAATGGACTTTCCTCCTCTTCCCCCTCCAACCGACATTCCTACTATTAAAATAGGTCCAAATCAATGTTACTTACTTTTACTATATATACACATACAAATAAAAGGTTTATTTCTATCAAACTGGGTTTTGTCTTGGCAACTTCTTGGGGGGGGGGGTGTTTTTTTTTTTTTTTAAAGAACAAGCAAATAAAAGAGGATGTACATGTGTTTACCATCATCAGCCTCCCTAAACAAAGACAGCAACATTCATAAATCTTTCTTTGGCTTGGCTTTGTTTCTGTAAGTATACAGCAGTAGAATTTGGTCTGATACATAAAAATGAGTATCAACGTTCATATAACACATTTAGAGCAATTAAATAGTGCTAAAGGATTAGCAGTACAATCCTAAACAGAGTTATCCCTTTCAAGTCTTTTGAAGTCCATGAGCCTAGAAAGATATAATTCTGTTTAGGATTGTACTTAGTCTTGTTTTCTTTCCCATTTGGAATAAATCAATGTGTTTGTAAGATGGAAGATGGGGGGGGGGGGGGGGGAACCAAACCAGCTGTTGGTTTGCTCAAAGGCTTAGTGAGGACAGCAGGCCAGCCAGAGTGAAGCTTCTCATTGGTCCCTTCGTGCTGGCAGCCTATCACAGTAAAGAACATTCAGCCATTGTATAATACTGGAGTGGGGGGCGGGCAGACATGTGACTGTGGCTGCTGCTGATTGAGCAGCAGTAATCAGAACAGCAGTAACAGTGCTTGTGGAGAAATGCCCCCTACCCAAGAATTTGTGGCAATATTTCAGACTTTTTGACTGCACTGTGTGTCAGATGGATGAGGCTGGGAAGGATGGGTCATCAAAGATGTAGAGTACTTTAGGCCTACATGCATGCTAATGGGTCTGGCTGAAGTAGGATAATGGTTTACCATCTCACACCTTGCCTCAGTGTTGCACCTAAAGAGACAGAGACTGCCTCGAGCCAAATGACTAGATAGTTAACCCTTCCTGTTAAAGCAGGAAGGAGTGCGTGGACTTTTGTGGGGGGATGAACTTTCCCAAAGGAAGATTATAAATTCTCTGGGCTGAGAGTGGAAGCTCTCTAACTGTTCCTTCTTCTTTTCCTCCTGGGATGGGCACAAGCCATGAAGCACTAAACCTTTACCTAGGAACTCCATTTTGTCCACAAGGTGAGGGACAATGGTAAGAAATCCCAAGAATAGAATTAAAGTAATGCTGAACATTAACTACTGCAACTTCAAGTTCTAGTATATCCTGTTTAACCATCATTTCATTTTTAATGTATATATGTGGAAAGGGGGTTGTATGTTTTCACTTTTTCTTTGTACCCTTGCTCAACTTGAATATTTAAACAGGCCACATGCATTAATTAATTAGACTTCTTTATATCTTTAATGCTCTGAGTCTGTTCTCTGGAAACACACCACACCTATTCAGTCTTACTGTCTGAAGTGTGGTAATAGCAGGGGAAGCAGTTTCCCATCCCTGGAGTATGATAGATTGAAATGGTGAAGTTGTGATAGTTTGCCCCTGTGCTTGCTTGTGACTGAACTGGCAACTAGGCAGAGTCTCTAAACAGTAATGTAGATACAGAGTACTAGATGTGCAGCTTCATTAGCAAGTGATAGTGGAGGGGCTGGTATTGTTATGGACCCTGGCCAGTGGCTCCATAGGTTCTCAGAAATTCCCAAAGAAACAATACAGGAGATCTGGGTTTACTTATGTGGAGATCTTTAATAATGCATCAAAGTTATAGAAAATGCAGGCTAAGCTTCTATCAGCTGGTCTTGAGTATGCACACACACAGAAAACTTAGCCGGACCTCAAGATCACAGGCATGACTAAAACTACACATCTTATACTCTAAATGCTGACTACAATTCAAAGAGCAATTAAGCTATCCCAAACAGTTAGATAAGCCACGTTGACTTGCACCTGGCTTCCAGTGGTGGAAGAAGCAACCCAGGCTTTGAAGATAAGCACTACTAACTAGGGTTGTGCACTCGGTTTAAACTGAGCCAAAAATAATACCCGATAAGTACCTTATCAGTATTTATTGGGTATTTTCTCAGCTTATCACTGAGGGGGCTGGTGATTCAACTATCCAAAAATGGCCAACCCCCCCAAAAATATTCAGGATCTTGGGGTGCCACTGGATAGCTGCAGTTACAGGGCATTTAAAGGGCTCACAGTCCATTTAAATGCCTTCAGAGTGAACTCTCAGACATTTAACAAGACTGTGGTCCCTTTAAATGTCTTTGGAGTTCACTTGCCATGGTGTGAAGTCATGCCACAACTTGGAGAAGGCATTTAAAGGGACCATGGAAACAATGGAGGATGGGGCAACTTCATCTGTGGCCCACAGAATTGGGCCTCTTGTTCCAATCTTTTTGAAACTTGGGTGTTTTTTTTTTTTGAGGAAATGCACCAGCAGCTATGCCATAAATTTGGTGCCTCTGCCTCAAAAAACAACCCCCCAAGCCCCAGATACCCTCAAATTGATTCTCCATTATAGCCTATGGGGACCATTGACTATAATGGTGCCGATAGGATATAATGGACCTGAAAAAAATCAGATGTCCCAATTATTTCCCAAATCCCAATACCATATTGACATTGGGATTCCAGTACCATATTGATATTGGGATTCAGAGATATTAGGAAAAACCCATTTTTGGGGGGTTCAGTATAACCAAACGTGAAAAATAATGATTTTTGTGTCTGAGCACTAGGGATGGGCACGAACTGAAAAATGAACTGCAGTTCAACCACAAACCAGGCTGGTTTTTGGTTTATTTTGAACTAGTTCATTTGGTCACATGATTCTCGATCCAAAAACATACATCTTTTTTTCTCTAGATGTTCATTTGGTTCATTAGAATGGTTCTTTCTCCAGACAGCCTGGCATCGATTCAGTCAGCTCCTAGTAGGCAATGCTGGGGGTAGACTTGTGGAGAGCCTTAGAAACACCATATCAGTTGTCCGTAGTTTGATTGATTGACTGATATATATACACCACACCCTGACTCAGCTGCTTTCACTTTGCAGCAGGAAGAGAGAAGAGTTAGTTGTCAAGTGAGACTAAGTTAGGAAGAATTACTTGCTGCATGGCTGATTTAAGAGGAGGCTAGAGCTGAACTTTCCTGGGGGCACCTGCTTTGGGGAGCTGTAACTCAGACAGCCCAAAGCCACTCTTCACCAAACTTGAAGGTCAGGGGGAGGAGAGCCTGCGGAAGACTCCCTGTGGGTTTGGTGTCTCTAACTCACAAGGGGGCTGTTCTACTACCTCCCGAACTCACAAACTGAATGAACCACAAACCGATTCGGGAAACAGGAAAAGTTCATGAAAGTTCATGGTTTGTGCAATCAAGCGAACTATGAATCACCATTTCCCCAGTTCATGCCCAGCCCTAGTGCACAGTCCTGCTGCTAACATGCATGAGAGAGAAGGTGAGTGGTCTTGGCAGCGGACTATCAACATTCACTCATGAGACTCAAGGCAACTATGCACCAGCATGTAATGAAGATGGAGTCACCCAGACCATTAAGGTATCCAGTATGTTTGGGCGGAAGTGAGGGGAAGGAGCAGTGTCACCAAGCAAAGATTTGGGACAGCTGTGGGGTTTTCCAACCTCTCTGGGACCAACCCAAAGAAGCAAGAAGGGCTTGTAAGACTGTTTCTTCATACCAATCAGATGTTTGGTAGGGAATGAAACTGGAGGTGACTCTCAAGCAAATCATAGGTGCAACTACTGTGTTTACAAGTAAACTGTGCATGCAAACCCTGGGCAGGTGGGTCTGGGAGAAACCACACATGCAGCTCTTAGTTGCATCCATGCTTCTTCATCCAACTATAGATTCGAGTGGGAAAGCCTGCTCCTTCACATGTACAGGTAATCGTAAAATGAGATTTTGACACTGAATCAGGGTGTCTACCTCCCCTTGCCCTGGACCTCATAAGATCAAATCATAGTGCCTGGAATTTATGATAAGCAGTTTGATAATTTACATCACCCTTTTTTTAGGGGGGGCAGGGGTGTTGCCCAGCATCCACTTAAACTGTGGTTAATGGGGATTTTTTTAAGTGCCATGAGCACACACTTTCGTGAGCTTGCATTTAAGAATAACAGATCTTTTCTAAGGTATCCTGGTCTCCACCACATGTTGATACTGGAAGCAAAAAAAATTAGGTCCCTGAGTTAAGATTCAGCTAGATTCTCCAATGAAAGGGAGAGAAGTCCTTACTTGGATATAAGTTTAATACCTCATTAGAAGGTCATGACAAAAAAAAACCCTCTAATGTGACAGGGAGGACACTTTCATCTTTACTCCCAAGCTTCTGCTCCTTGAGATTCACAGATTTTGACACCTGATCATTGTAACAAATCTCCAGCCATAAAGGATTGTGTTCAAAATGGGATGGAACTGGGAAGACCTGATTATTTTTACAACCTTGAGCTGGATTGAGGCATTTGTGTAAAGTGCTCGGGAGATATTGTAGGATAATCTCAAACACTTAATTGCATATATCTGAACTGTCTTCCTTTGTAACGAGAACAAGGGGGTGATCTGAAGAGATACCACCAGTGCTTTTAAGGGCTTTGCCCCTAATTGGTTAATCCTTACTGTTCCTGAGGATGACCTAGATGAACAGATGGGCTCAGAATCTAAAAGGAAACTTGATGGGACTAGCAGCTCTTGGATCTCCCTTGCTATACTCTTCTTCATTATTATAAGACACTATTGTGTCCCTCACATAACTCTCAGTGCCTTCATAAATGAGATTTTGGTCCATAGCATTTAATCAAGCTCTTCTAATATTTAAAAGTTCATTCCAGGAATTCCATTTCTTAATACTGAGAAGATGAGAGAGGCAGTTATTCCATTCTTTGTATTAACTGAAATGTTCACTGACTTCTTTTTTTAGGACAGTAGCCATTTCTAGAGAGCCTTTCAACTCTGAAAGCCATAGCCTAACAGGAGTAATTCCCAGACTATATGCTAGGTAGGGATGAGCAGGGTAAAATGACAGCAAAAACAATGATCTAGAGCAGAAGTCCCCAAACTTTTAGGGCTTGCGGACACCTTTGGAATTTTGATGCAGGTTGATGGGTGTCACTACAACAGGTAAGCATACATACACATAAACAAAAACACAGACACAAGAAGCCCAAGTGGGGCATAACATACAAGAACATAAAACACAGAGAAACAAGAAGACCATGGAGTGAAGGGGTGCTCTGGTGCTCCCTAGCCCCAGTTTCCTCACAGTATCTGTGCATCCTGCTTGCAGGATCTTGGATCCTTCCCCGATGAGGGGTGCGAAGGGTCCAATTATTATTTTTTAAAAAAAACACCACCACCACCAAAATTTTATTTATATGAAGGAAGCTAAGTCACTGATTCTGCATAACAATGGTGCAGATTTTTAGAGGTTGTTATAATTTAAATCTAATTCAAATTCCAGTGCTGTAAATTGTCTGATCTGTACATTGTTTTAAATTGTAATGGCTAATGGCTACACAATAAAATTTTACTTACTTATTGTTGTTGCATAACAACGGCCTCACCTACTTTCCTAAAACACACAGCAGGCAGTTGGGGAAGCGCCTGCAGGATTCATGGTTCTTGAGCGGGAACTCTGATCTGAAGGATGGTGGACTCTCCGTTGTTGGAGATCTTCAAGCACAGCTGGCTCAGCAATCTAGTAGGAATGTTCTAACTTTGGATTTCCTGCATTGTGAAAGGGGTTGGATTGGACCTCTTCCAGATCTATGATTCTATGAGTACATTTTCCCTTTTTTCTTCCTCTATTGCTTTAGAATTTTGCTTTAAGCAGTATTTCACTCCTGCATGATTCTGATTTAACCAGGAACATTTCTAAAATTAATTCTGGACTTGCTGCATTGATTGTACCATTTCCCACAACATTTAGTTCTTTAGTTCATCTGAATGTTTGTTTGTTTTTTTGCCTGTACATTTTTAATGCACGTGTACATACCGTATTTTACGGACCATAGGACGCACCTGACCATAAGACGCGGGGGAGGCTCGCACCTTCCGCGCTGGTCAGTGGCGGCCTCGCGCCAGCCGGCAGCAGCCTTGCGCCAGCCGGCGGCAGCGGCAACAAGAGCAGCAGTGGCAGCAACCGGGTGGTGGCGGCGGCCTCACGCGAGCCGGCGGCGGCCTCGCGCGAGCCGGCGGCAACAAGAACAGCAGCGGCGGCGACCTTGCACCAGCCGGCGGCGGCGGCCTCGTGCGAGCCGCCAGCAACAAGAAGGGCAAGAAGAACGGGCAGCAACAAGGCGGCGGCGGCCTCGCGCGAGCCGCCAGCAACAAGAAGGGCAAGAAGAACAGGGGCAGCAACAAGGTGGCGGCGGCCTCGCGCGAGCCGCCAGCAACAAGAAGGGCAACAAGAACAAGGGCAGCAACAAGGCGGCCTCGCAGAAACTACAGGAGCCGGCCTCACGGCCGGCAGCAACAACAGGAGCCGGCCTCGCAGCGGCGGCCTCGTGGCAGCAACAGGTACCCCCCCCCCCCCCCGGAATTTTTAAAGTCACTCCCCTGCCCCAAAGTGCAGTCTTCGCTCCATAAGACACACACACTTTTCTCCCCACTTTTTGGGGGAGAAAAAGTGCGTCTTATGGTCCGAAAAATACGGTATATAAAAACTGTATAAAATGCGATCAGGCATATGATCACACACGGTTATAATGTATTTTTCATGAAGGGTAAATGAATTCTTTGGATGATAAAACACTTCATAAAAAGAAAATTGAAAGAAAAGTGTGTACAATCATATAAAATTGCTTTTTTACAGTATGCCTATTTGCAACATGCAAGAAGGAGAGACACAAATGGATTAAAGGAATGAAAAGCTGTAACAGTATGTGAATATACCACACTCAGCGATGTTACCAAATTTTGTGAGGACTAATATTTTTTACCTGAAAATCCCAATTTCTGACAGATTCTTCATGCCCAAAGTGAAACTGAAGTAATCTTCCCCAAAATTTATTAATTAGATTCAATGGAGTTATTGTTGTTCAAACTGCTGCCTAATTTTGTGATATTAGTGTTTAATTGTACAGTCATACAAAATAGCCTAAAAACTAATATGAAATAAACATATCTGGAACACCAGCAACACAAATGGACAAACTACACAACGGCCCAACTAAAATTAAAAGAAAAAAGGCACATTCTTACATCCCTATTCATAGTAAGAAATTCATAAGTAAAACAAAATGGAACGACGTATTTCAAATCCTGGAGATTATTCCAGACAGTTTTGGCACATCATAGAATCATAGAGCTGGAAGGGTTCACCAGAGTCATCTAATCCAACCCCCTGCACAATGCAGGAAACTCACAAATACCCCTCCCCACACACACACAGTGACCCCTGCTCCATGCCCAGAAGTTGGCAAAAAACCTCCAGGATCCCTGGATGAACTGGCCTGGAGAAAATTGCGTCCTGACCCCAAAGTGGTGATCAGCATTTCTCTGGGTGCGTAGAACTAAACAATATCAACCCTTCCTGCCCTCCCTCTTATGATCTGCCTAAGTTCACAAAATAAGCATTGCTGTCAGATGGCCATCTAGTCTCTGCTTAAAAACCTCACACCATCTCCCAAGGAAGCCTGTTCCACTGAGGAACCACTCTAACTGACAGGAAGTTCTTCCTCACACCATCTCCCAAGGAAGCCTGTTCCATTGAGGAACCACTCTAACTGACAGGAAGTTCTTCCTAATGTTTAACTGAAAACACTTTTGATTTAATTTCTGGTCTGACCTTCTGGGGCAACAGAAAACAACTCCACACCATCCTCTAACTGACAGCCTTTCAAGTACTTGAAGATGTCACATGTCACATGAAGCTGCCTTATACTGAATCAGACCCTTGGTCCATCACTGTCAGTATTGTCTACTCAGACTGGCAAGAGCTCACCAGGGTCTCAGGCAGAGGTCTTTCACATCACTTACTGCCTGGTCCTTTTCACTGGAGATACCAGGGACTGAACCTGTGACCAGGGCCGGTGCCAGGCTTTTTTGTACCCTAGGCAAGACTAACTACTTGCCCCCCCCCCACATGCTAACCAATTTTCAAAAAAACCCAGATGAATTCTAGGGAAAATTAAAAGCACAAAACTTGACATTGCTTTTTTTTTTTTAAGTGAGAATAAGTAAAATGTCAACCTTTGGTTTTCTTTCCCAAACAGAAAACAGTTTTAGCACACAACTCACCAATCATTTTGAATAATCCTGTGAATTGTGATGTCAAAAAATTAAGGCTCTTGAATGTTTCCATTTCAGGTGCATCAAAATCTCATTTTGTGTGCCTTTTCCTTTGCAAATTTTGTCACCAATTCCTTCAGGTCAAGTGCTGATGCTTCAGTGTGTTCAGCTGATATAACTGCCAAACCAAATAGTCTCTTTTGCAGCAGTAGTTCTCCTACAGTTTTCTCAGTTTTGCAATTCTTGATGTCAGATTTGTGTCCATTTACCCTTTGATGTAGGGTTTGTCCTGTTTGTCCTGTGCAGAGAACTGCAATTTACACATCCTACTGTATTATTACTCCAGTCTTGCCGTTTTTATTGCTCAGTTACTTATTCATCTTGACTCTAATCAGCTCTTCCTGACAACTAACTCCCCCTACCTGCATGTAATACTTGAGGAAATCTGTTTCAATGTATGTGAAGAAGTGTGCACATGCTAAGAACATAAGAGAAGCCAATGTTGGATCAGACCAATGGCCCATCCAGTCCAACACTGTCACACAGTGGCCAAAAATACCAGGTTCCATTGGGAGGTCCACCAGTGGGGCCAGGATACTAGAAGCCCTCCCACTGTTGCCCCCCCAGCACCAAGAATACAGAGCATCACTTGCCCCAGACCAAGGCTGGGATCACACGCACTAAATAACCCACTTTCAATGCACTTTCCAACTGGATTTTTACTGTGTGAACTGGCAAAATCCAATTCAAAGGTTCATTGAAAGTGGAGTATTTGGTGTGTGTGATCACAGCCCTAGAGTTCCTTATCTATACCTTGTGGCTAATAGTCACTAATGGGCCATATGTTTATCCAATTCCCTCCTGAAGCCATCCATATTGTAGCCGCTACCACTTCCTGTGGCAGTGAGTTACATGTGTTAATCACTCTTTGGGTGAAGAAATACTTCCTTTTATCCATTCTAACCCGACTGTTCAGCAATTTCATTGATTATCCACACATTCTTGTATTGTGAGAAAGGGAGAAAAGTACTTCTTTCTCTACCTGCTCTATCCCATGCATAATCTTGTAAACCTTGACCATATCACCCCTCAGTCATCGTTTCTCCAAGCTAAAGATCCCCAAGCATTTTAACCTTTCTTCATGCTGGGGGGGAGGCAATGATGCCCTTTAGCCTTGCCCTCAGCTCAGGTGGGTGGGGGGAAGCAAGGCTGCAGGGGCTTGGATCTCTCAGATCCTTGTCCTCAGCTCCCGCAGGCTTGGGTGGGCAGGGGGGAGGCAAGTGCTAGGCCTCGGTATGGCCTTTGTCTTCTAATTGCCCTAATTTAGCTCCAGGGCCAGGAGGGTTGCTCACCTCTCCCTCCCAGGCTGCCGGGGAGTCCCCGCCTCACTTCTTCCCCCAAGCTAAGCAAGCTCAGTGGTCCGTGTCTGGTCTCGCACTTGCTGGGGCTCATGGCTGAGGAGTGCGGGTGAGTGGGAGCTGCTGCTACTGCAGCCTTCACGACTGCCAGGTGGAGGAAAAACATGGGAAAGCCGGGGTTGGTGAGTGAGTGCGAGAGCCTGCATCTGTTTGGAGGAGCGCTGATTGTCCATTCTGTGTCCCCCTCAGGTCTGTGCCCTAGGCTTTCACCTAACTTTTTCCTAATGGTAGCACCGGCCCTGCCTGTGACCTTCTGCATGCCAAGCAGATGTTCTGCCACTGAGCCATGGTCCCTCTCCTGTGTATATTCTTTAATGTCTATTTATTCTACTCTGCAAAGGGCTGGAATTCTGCCCCTAATCACAAAACCTCCTAACAGGGCTGCCCTCCTGGCTTGGATGACTTTAGCCACACATTGTAAATTCTCTTTGCCACCATAACAGCAAGAAACTTCTCTTAAAAAGGAGTCCCAATATCCTCAAAATGCTCAATTTCCAGTGCTAATATCCAGTTCTGCAACTTTTCTGCACTAGAACAAAGCCAAAGACTAGCACAAAGCCAGAGACTAGTACAAAGTCAGAGGTAAGATGGTTATCGTATCACCTCTCAGTCATCTCTCTAGGCTAAACATACCAAGCCCTTCAATTTTTCCTCATAGGACTTGGTCTCCAGACCCCTTACCATCTTCATTGCCCTCCTCTGGACACACTCATAGTTCCCTTCCTGTATTAGGTCTTTAGGTTCTTCCTGCTTGTGCCCTGAGGTTTTTGTTTCTGTACTTACCTTTGAGTTAATGTTTCCTAACATATCTGTTTCCTATCATATGTGCTACTCCCCACAAATCTTTAGTGTTCTTATCTCCAGTTATTAGAATTTGAATTTTTGTCTCGCTGCCCCATAGGATTTCATTTAAAGCCCTCCTTATCAGGTTTGCAAAGCCAAACACATTTTTCCTACCCTCGTGAGGTGCAAACCATCTCCTGATAGAAGAGCTTCATCTCAAAAGCATAAGCCATGGTCCAAAAATCCAAACCTTTGCTGATCTACATAGCCAGTCATTTATTTGCAGCATTCTTCTTTGCCTTCCTTAGCCATGGCCTTCAACAGGTAGAATTTACAAAAACACAACCTGTGCTCCCAGGTCCCTCACTTTTATACCCAGAGTCACATAGTCTCTTTTAATATGTTCTAGGCTATGCCGGGCAGTATCATTTGTTCCCAGATGGATGTGCAAGAAAGGATAATAATCTGTGGGCTTGGATGAGTCTTCCAACTCTTGCTGTCACATTCTGGAAGTGTGCACCTGGTAGACAGCATACCTCTCAAGAAGACAAGTCTGGTTGGCACACTTTAGCCTCTACCCCTCTCAATAGGGAATCCTTGGCTTCTGGAGGAACCTTACATAGCAGTCAGCCCCAGGCAAAACAGACATCCCCAATCAGCTACCACTCAGGCAACAGAGACAAACAAAAACAACACTTAGGCTGCGAGCACATGGCCCTTTAATGCGGGAGGAAGGGCTGCTTCCTCCTGCATTCAAAGGGGCCGACTACACGGGGCCGCAGCAAGTCCTGCGGCGAAGCGGGCTCAAATGCAGGTTGCTTCCACATTTTTCAACCCCGGGAAAATCAACAGTTTTCCCGGGTGTTGCTGGAGGAACCCGCATTTGAGCCATCTGGCCAGCCCTCTCTCGCAATCATTGCGAGAGCAGGGCTGTCCAGATCCCCCCCCCGCCATTTTCCCCCCTTTTACACTTGGGTGCTTGGCCACTCAAGCACCCAAGTGTAAAAGGGGGGGGAACCAAACTTGCCTGGCGGCCGGGGGAGCTTGGGGAAGAGTGCCTCCCCTGGCCACCGCTGCCGCCGCTGCCACAGAAAAAGTCCCACCACTGCAGAAAAAGCTGCCACCGCATGCTTTGAGGCTGGCTGG
Source organism: Lepidodactylus listeri (assembly GCA_029233225.1). NCBI lineage: Eukaryota > Metazoa > Chordata > Lepidosauria > Squamata > Gekkonidae > Lepidodactylus > Lepidodactylus listeri. The sequence continues at coordinate 45,836,276 of JARCFY010000013.1, forward strand.
CCGCCACTTCTTCCACCACTGCTGCTTCTGCTGCCGCCTCCGGCCGCTGCCTCCATCTGCTGCCACTGCTGCCTCCCTCCGCAGCCTCCTCCAGCCGCTGCTGTCACCTGCCGCCGCCTCATTATCCTCCCACCGCTGCCTGCTGCAGCAGGGGTTGAGATGTGTAAACATCCCAACCCGAGGTAAAAAAATGTGGCCCCTTTAATCCAGAAGGGCTCCCGGATTTAAAGGGGCCGTGTGACCGCAGCCTTACTCAAATAAGCACCACTCTCCAGCAGGCAATACACACCTGTGTCTCCCACACTCAAACACTGTGTTTCCCACACAGTAACCTCAGATAATTCTCCCCAGCAGTTAAGGACAGGCCAGGGGGGGAAAGCCCTCACCATTCCAGCAGCTCTCTTTCTGCCTCCTTCTCAGAGCCCAGCTGACTGTGATCCACCTGCTTAGGTGCTATGAAATTCTGATGTTCCTCAGAAGCATACTGGACTGCTCAGGGGTCCTTTCGTAAAAAAAGAGGTGCAGGAGCTCATTAGCATAACTTATTTGCATATGCCACACCCCCTGACATCACCTGAAGTGATGATGTCATCGGCAGTGTGTCAGAAGGCAAGAAGGGAGGGAGGGAGGGGGAAGGAAGGAAAGGAACAGGAAGGTAGGTAGGTAGGTGGGAGAGAGAGAGAGAAGAAAGGAAGGAAGGAAGGAGGGAGGAAGGGGGGAAGGAAGTGATGATGTCATCGGCAGTGTGTCAGAAGGCAAGAAGGGAGGGAGGGAGGGGGAAGGAAGGAAAGGAACAGGAAGGTAGGTAGGTAGGTGGGAGAGAGAGAGAGAAGAAAGGAAGGAAGGAAGGAGGGAGGAAGGGGGAAGGAAGGAAGGAAGGAAGGAAGAAAGGAACAGTAAGGTAGGTGGGGGGAGAGAGAGAGAGAAGGAAGGAAGGAAGGAAGGAAGGAAAGGAAGGAAGGAAGGAAGGAAAGGAGAGGGGAAGGAAGGGGGAAAGGAAGGAACAGGAAGGTAGGTAGGTAGGTGGAGGAAGAGAGAGAGAGAGAAGGAAGGAAGGAACAGGAAGGTAGGTAGGTGGGGGGAGAGAGAAAAGAAAGGAAGGAAGGGAGAGGGGAAGGAAGGGGGAAAGGAAGGAACAGGAAGGTAAGGGCTCTCTGGATGTCTAGAGTTCTGAAGTTGGAGAAGGGACAGATGTTGGCAGTAGGGGGGGTGAGGGACTTCTCCCTGGGGGGGGCGAGGTTCTTCTCCCGGGTTGGCGGCGCTCGCCGCCAGGCTCGGGAAAGAGGATCTGAGCGGGGGGGGGAGGAACTTCTCCCGGGCTGGCGGCGCTCGCTGCCAGGCCCGGGAAAGAAGATCTGGGGGGGGCGAGGGACTTCTCCCGGGCTGGTGGCGCTCGCCGCCAGGCCCAGGAAAGAAGATCTGGGGGGGGGAGGGACTTCTCCCGGGCCGGCGGCGTTTGCCGCCAGGCCTGGGATGGGTCTGCTGGGGGGGGAGCGAGGGAGCATCTTAGCGGGGGGGGCGGGGGTCTTCTCCCGGGCTGGTGGCACTCGCCGCCAGGCCCGAGAAAGAAGATCTGGGGGGGGGCGAGGGACTTTTCCCGGGCTGGCGGCGCTCGCCGCCAGGCCTGGGAAAGAAGATCTGGGGGGGGGGTGAGGGACTTCTCCCGGGCCGGCGGCGCTTGCCGCCAGGCCCAGGATGGGTCTGCTGGGGGGGGGAGCGAGGGAGCATCTGAGCGGGGGGGGCGGGGGACTTCTCCCGGGCTGGCGGCGCTCGCCGCCAGGCCTGGGAAAGAAGATCTGGGGGGGGGCGAGGGACTTCTCCTGGGCTGGCGGCGCTCGCTGCCAGGCCCGGGAAAGAAGATCTGGGGGGGGGGCGAGGGACTTCTCCCGGGCTGGTGGCGCTCGCCGCCAGGCCCGAGAAAGAAGATCGGGGGGGCGAGGGACTTCTCCTGGGCTGGCGGCGCTCGCTGCCAGGCCTGGGAAAGAAGATCTGGGGGGGGGCGGGGGACTTCTCCCGGGCTGGTGGCGCTGGCCGCCTGGCCCGGGAAAGATCTGAGCGGGGGGGAGGGGCTTCTCCCGGGCTGGCGGCGCTTGCCGCCAGGCCCGGGTTGGGTATGCTGGGGGGGGAGCGAGGGACTTCTCCCAGGCTGGCGGCACTTGCCGCGCGCCCGGGAAGGGTCTGCTGGGGGGGAGGGAAGGGTGAGCTGGGGGGGTGGGAAGGAAGGGCCTTCTCACCAGGCCGGCGGCGCTTGCCGCCGGCCCGGCAAGGATGAGCGGGGGAGGAGGCTTTCTTCCGGCTCCGCGCCGAAGCGTGGGCCGGGAAAGCGAGCTGGGGGGCGGGGCTTTATCAGGTGCCCGCCCCCCCGGCTTCCCCTCCCGGAGCGGTGCTCCGGCGCGCCCCGGCCCTAACGGAGCCCTGGGACTTCTAATGAAAAGATCAGCAATGGCAGACAAGTTTCCATAAAAGACTGCCCACCTCTAACTGCTGCAATGAGGAGCCATGGGGGAATATAAGTCTAATAATAACTAACTAAATAAAATATTATATGACTTCTTAGCGGGGCTCGCAGCTCACATATACCCAGTAGTACTGAGCAGTACTCTGGGTGACCTGGCTATGCACTCGCAAACATGCCCCAGAATCCTTGGCAATAACGAAGGATGTCATGGCAGGCATCTAGAGGTTCCTCAGCAGACACACAGACGGGCAAAGATTGCTTTCGAAGCCTTTGGCATGCAACAGAACTAGCACTTTGAAGTCATCAGTTCTAGAGAATATTTAGCATACTGACTCAGGGCTCTTCTAGATGTATTTTCTTTGGCTTGCATTTAACAACCGATTTCCTTATCACAATCATCTCTTACATGGAATGAGGATAGATTCAAGTGGGTAGCTGTGTTGGTCTGAAACAGTAGAATAAAGTTTGAATCCAGTGGCACCTTTAAGGCCATCAAAGTTTTATACGCATGAGCTTTCATGTGCACACACATTTCCTCAGACACATTGAATGAGGAATGAGATTTCTTTTCAGATCTTTTATACACACGCACACACACATATGAAAAAGTGTGTGTGAAAGGGGGAGAGAAAAATAAACATAAGGCACTTTTTTACAAATATTAAAAACAATATAAATGTGAATGAATCAATACGTCTAGGTAAATCATTATAACATTACCAATAACACTGTTTCCATAAAATACATTATTCACTATTCTCAATCTGAAAAGAACTTTGAAGACAATTGTGTAATTTTCAGATCTTTTTAATGGGAGCCCACATTCTCCTCATGTCTTCCCACCATCTCTTAACGTCAGTTCTCTTCTGATCCCTCAGAAGCTCTTTTCGTATGAACTGTCTTCTGTATTCTCCCCAACACTTCTCCCCCCCCATTCTCCACTTCTTCTGATGCGAAAAGCATGCAAATCAAGCTGTTTCCTCCTGTTTTTCTCTCATTTTTCAACCTGATTTGTTTGCTGACAATAATTCCGACCACTCGCTGTTCTGAAAGCTCGCCCCATTGTGAATATGCACATTACTGATCACATGGGTAAGGAAAAAATCATTAAAACATATTTGTAAAGCTCTCTGTGATAGAGCTACTATCAATTGGATATGCTTTATCAAAAGCTTTGCATCACTCCCAAAATAAACTCTGTTCATTAAAAAAAGTATAGAAACCACAATGAATTTCTGTGGGATTCTTTAATGGTGGTATAAATCCCACAATTCCACTGTTAATCTTGGACTGACATTGCTTTGGCTAGGATCAAATGGAGCATTTCCACAGGCAAAAGGATGTCTGGCCATGGAAATGCTCTACTGGAGCCAAGCTCTTGTTCTGTGCAAGGTTATTCCAAATGGCCCATCAGTAGAGCTCAACTAGTCTGGGAAGCCAAAATGCCAAGGTTGCTTGCCTTGGCCATGTACATTTCTTGAGGGAAGACAGAGATGTTTTCTGCTGTTTTGAAGGAGACAGACAGAGGCAACTTAGCTGGATGGCTGACATTTCCTACATTTCAAGGAACGTGATGAACAGCCTTCTGTCTGCACATTTGAAGCTGTCTTCTGTTGGGGCCAGGAGACCAAGCCCTCTGAGGAAAGACTGAGGGACTTGGGAATGTTCAGTCTGGAGAAGAGGAGGCTGGGGTGGAAACATGATTGCTGTCTTGAAGTATTTGAAGGACTGTCATTTAGATGAGGGCAAGGAGCTGTTCATGTTTGCAGCAGAGGATAGGACTCACAATAATGGGTTTAAATTAAGGGCAGGAAGGTACCAGCTGGATCTTAGGAAAAACTTTTTTACAGTAAAAGTTAGTTGTGCAACAGTGGGATCAGGTGCCTAGAGAGCTGGCGAGCTCCCCCTCACTGGCAGTCTTTAAGCATTGGCTGGACAAACACTTGTCAGGGATGCTCTAGGCTGATCTTGCATTTAGCAGGGTGTTGGACTAGGTGGCCTGTATGGCCCCTTCCAACACTGTGATTCTATGATTCTATGAAGTTAGGTTTATGGTCTATTTGAATGAGGGGCTGCAGCTCAGTAGAAGATCTCAGATAGACCCTTCTTTGCCTGAGGCCCTGGAGAGTTTTTAGGAGTCAGAACAGAAAGTAATGGGTCAACTGGGACAATGGTCTGAGTTGGTAAAGAGTAGTTATATATTTATATCCACCATTTAAGGTATAGACAGAAGTAAAGATGCGACAGGCATTAAAATGAAAATGAGAAAACAGTATCTGGTCAATCTCTTTCAGAATACATGGGTGGAAGCTCAAGGGGACAATAAGATGGAAGTACAAAACTATAATTTGCCTACAGTTGGTGGGTGTGTGGGGAAACAAACTTATGCCAGTCCTATGTTGCCTTCATGGTTGCCCATTAGTTTGTGCTTAGCAGCTTGCATATGAGACTCTCCAAACCACCACATATTAAAGTATTATCTGAATGTTTGCCACCAAATTAGAGCAGGCTTCTCGCAGCAGAAAGCCAGTCAAACCTGTGGATTTTGTACCAGGCAGCAATGGTTTTCACTCAGCATGGGACTCGCTTGATCAATTCCTAGCCGTCTAACACCTTCTGCCAAAAGCAACAGTGAACATTGGCTCCAATGAGATTTGCAACAGCTTGTCTGCAAAACCAGTTGTGCCATGGCTAGATCCCCCCCCACCCCGCATCTATCGCCTTAATATATTAATGGAACAAATACTTTCTACATCATGCATACGGTATGCAGCAATATTGGGCCAACCTGCCACCAGCCGACAATTAAAACAGGGCGAACCTGCAAGATCAGCTTACTGTCATCTTCACATTGCGGAGAGATCTATGTTTCACGCAGAGTCAGCGCTTTGCTAATTAATGCCATTCTGACTATTCTGCAAAACTAAATTGATGTTATTGTTTGCAAAGCGTCAGAGGAATCTGTTAGTTGTGTAAACAGGCTGTTTGAAATGGCAATTATTTTATTTTTTTAAAAAGAGGGCCATGGACCCCCCACATCCTTTTCTTGAACACAGAAAGGACAGCTCAGAGAAGTTCCTTCCCCATGAGAACTACAGGCAGGTAATGTTGGCCTTTGATTCTATAACCCCACCTCATCTCCTTTAATGTAATCTCCTTGATCATGACTCACATGGATTTGGAGGAGGCAGCTGGAAGAATCACACACATTTCAAGATACAGGAACACTCTTTCTGAAGAGGAGCAGACCACAACCTCGCAAGTGAAAAGGGACATGCTGTTCGACCCGGGCTGATTCAAAACTATCGCACAAGGCAACAGGTGGGACCAACAAGTATTTCTCAATATCTCTTTCACTCCTCCAACTTTCAGTCACAATATGGTGAAGGCACGTTAATAGATCAAAAATTTGAGAAACCCTGAAAGTGGTGAAAGAAGCCGCATTTACTTACAGGGTCATCAACCTTCCAATGGGATTTGGAGTTCTCCTGAGTCCTCGAATTACAACTGATCTCCAAACTACAATACAGAGATCAAGGTTGCCAAGCCATGCCACCGTGGGACCAGGGCAGGGGGAACAAAGTCTTTTATGCCAAGTCACTTCTGGAAAAAACCCAAAAGTGGCATAGGATAGCTCTAAGAATTGCCTTTTCTGGAAATAATATAGTGGTGCACAGGATGCTGAAGTTTTTTCTCCTGCTGCTGCTTCAAGTGGTATCAGGCAGGGACAGCTGCCAGGGGGAGGCTTCCTGCCATCATGGCCTTCTGCCTAGCAGCCTAATTCACTTATTCCCATCCTTCATGATATTAGCAAGCAGAAGTCACTAGTGCTCCACCAGGCCTGGTCATCCTCTATCTAGCTGTGAATAGCCAGGAGCAGGGCAGGGTGAGATCATCCATACGTTGTGTAGAAATCTTTCATCGAGGGATCCCCTCCTTTGAAATGGCAATACTGTCTTGGACAGGAAGAGGCCAAGATGAGATGTTAGCCCTAATCATCAACATAGTACAGTACAAAAGTTGCTGTCTCTGTTTCTATTAATAAAGGAGCCTGTGTGTCAGAGTCCTGCAGCAATCAGTCCCAACAACGTTCCTTCAGAAGGATCCAGTTTATTGAGTACAGGAAAGGCAGGTCATCTGTGCATACATTCAGTGTTAGAATTAACTAGCAGGGTGGGAGAGGGGAAGATATACAGGTTTTAGAGTGGGGTCCCCTGATGGAGCTGAGTCGATTAGAGGGTGCATTGAAGCACACCTAAACTAACAGGTTCACATTCCCAAGGAAGAAGCGTAGCTAGGTACCAAGGTCAGAAACCTAGGCTATAAGATAGGGCACAGTGGAAGAAACAAAACAACATTCCAGCACATTAAGGAGTTCATCCAGTAGCCTCCTGCCTCCCCCCACCAATGATGGCAGCAGTATAAAAGAGGCTGTCCCTGTTTCTATGAATAAAGGAGCCCGTGTGTATGTGTGTGTGTGTGTGTGTGTGTGTTTATAATGTCAATGACATAATATTGATAATTCCAGAGTCTTTAAGGAAACATAGTGCCTCAAAGGGGGGGGGGGGAATGCTCCAAAATTAAACAAGAGAAGGAGTAGCCTTTCGGGAGGGGAAAACAGTACAAAGCATGTGTATTTTCTATCCTTCCTTGTGTTCTAGTCAAATCCTGGCTACTCTAACAGTAGTCTTTGTAATCTCTTCACTCTCCCACACTATTTTTTCTATAGTGGCTCCCATGTTGGAGCTCAATCATGACTTCAGGAGAAATGACTCATTACATGATCAAGTGCCCAGGACTCCACAGCCCTCCTAACTTTTTACCTGACATCCCAGCAGTTCCAGCTAAAAGCTACAAAAATCTGTATGAATCCAAATCAGAACGGGATCACTTTTAGTCCAAATTCCACTGACAGGCAGAGCATGGAGTGGTCATCAGGGCCTGCTCTCAAATATAAGCCTTAAACTGTGCTCATCAGCAAAGTTATCTGATACTCTCTCAGCCTTCCTTTCTATTTCTCCCCCTGCCCCCACAATACTGCAGTAAGAACACTTCTGTAGTACATTTCATACCATGCATAGAACAGAACAGCTAACATTATCTTTTTGGTCGGGGGTTGTTGTGTCCCTCCTGTAGCCCAGGCTAGCTCCTGGTAACCTGGCCTGGAACTCAGTAGACCATGGCCCTGTGTTACCCTCCCGCCCAGATCAGTCCATCAGACATAGCTTTGTGTCTCATCTTTGGTCTTGGAGGAAGTCCGGCTGGACCCACAGCACCTGTGGCAGTAGGGAAGAGTTACTGCAAGCCAGGGATCCTGACATGATGTCAGGCTACTCCTTCTCCAGTCATGGAGGGGGTTACATTAAAAAAAAAACTTAGTATAAGTGCAGGGGGCAGGAAAAGCCTGCAGTGGGGTCCTACTGGCCCTACGAACTTGTTACCATTAAAAAATATTATTTCTCACCCTGCCACCTGTGACCACATTCCCTTCTTTAAAGAAATAGATGTGAAGTAATACTATATAGCAGCGAAAACAATCTCTCTACAAATATCTTACTACGAAGCAAGGGCAACCTGGTCCAATACAATTAGAATGAGCACATACAAGAGGCAGGACCCATGATACTTGTGTGTGGGGGGGGGGGGAGAGAAGGAGCTCCACACAGTGGAGGAAGCAGGTGAATCTTCTCCCCCTCCCCACCCCACCCCACCCCTTGGCCCACCAATCTTTCTTCCTCCCCCCACGGGCACTGGTGAGGCCAGAGCGGCTCTCAGCCACCAGGGCTGCTGCTTCCCCCCCCCATGGACACCAGCGAGGCATGAGCAGCTCTCAGCCACCAGGCCCACAACTTTCCTCCCCCCCCCACCTCCCAGCACTGGTGGCGAGGCTCAAGCGGCTCTCAGCCACCAGGCTGCTGCCGAGTTCCCAGAGCGTTCCCTGCACATGTGCAGGGAATGCTCTTTAACTTTTGGGGGGATTTAAATATCCCCCAAAGTTTTTTTAAGTTTTAGGATTTTTCTGCACTTGTGGGGAGTCCCCCAAGTGTGCAGAAAATCTCTCTGACCCCCAAGTGCCCCTGATGTGCAGATTTAGATATCCGCAAGGAAGGGGGCGCCTTGGGAATTAGTATATAGATAGCATCCATCCAAGCAGCCTGAACCCTAGGTACAAAGTGCTGTTAATAAAACTAGGATGATAAAGACTTTTCCTTTCATGAGGCCCAGCAAAAAAAGATCCCAGGAAAGAAACAAAAAGACAGGCTATGAATGACAGTGCCATCTCAGACAGCCAAATGCTGTTTGGTAGAGAAAGGTAAACACTGGAATTGCTCTAGATTGCTCTCTACTCATTGCCTAAGGAAATAATAGCATCTGTTTGTTTGTTTCTGTCAACCAGTCAGAGAGCAGAAGAAACACCACATGACCAATGAAATAATACATGACAACTCCAGGTGCAAGGCCAAGCTTGTGTGTGGCATGAATGTCAAAACCCATCTATCAGGCCACAATATAAGTAGCAACCTGGCATATCTGAGGAGCCACCCACAGGGCAGAACCTGTTTGCACTGATGATGTATACAAACACTGTAACCAGTTCAGGCATCCCAAAGATGGCAGTCTGTCTGTCTGTCATTAGACTCCTGACTGATGACATGGGAACTGCCTGAGGGGGGGAAAAGTAATTTGTTAGAAACCGTAACATGGTCACTGTGCTGTGGATAAGAAGAAAATAAACCCACTAAAAATGAGAGTGGAAGTGACATGGCTGGCCACCTAACAGGCCTGGTTCTGGGACTGACACAGCCTTGGGTGTCCTTGTGGATGACTTATGCTGGTAGGTGGTCAGAGGAAGTGTGACTCTATTGATTCTCCTGGACCTCTCAGAGGCTTTCAGTACCATCAGTCCTGGTCTCCTTCTGGACTGACTATCTGGACTGAAACTGGAAGTCACTGTTCTGCATTGGTTCCAGTCCTACCAGGAGAGTAGGTTTCAGGTGGTGGTGCTGGGGGGACTGCAATTCAGCCCCTTGGCCAGTCATCAATGCCAATATTGTAGGTTGTTTTGCTTTCTGAAAAGAGATGCAGCAAGCATCAAGGCAACACGCCTCCCAGGCAAAAGTTGTGCGTTTCGAGAAATTCTTCTTCAGGCATTTTTTTTTCCCCTGGAACCAAAGCTGACAATGCTACAATGCACAAGTCAAACAACTCCGTAGAAGGCTTCTAGACATTGACAACTGCTGCATCTCTCATCAGAAAGTGAGATAGTCTACACAGCACTGAATCCTGTCTGCATATTCATCTCTGTAGCTGTGGACTTTTCTACAAGATATATATTGTTCTTTAGGTTTTTCTTATCAATGTACTGTAAGATACACTAAGGTCTTTATTGTGTATTTAAGTATATGATTTAAACCAGTATATGAAGGCATAGTAGCAGATCAGAATTACGTGTTTGGTTTGAGCATGGTGTTTTCCCACGTTTACTCAACCTTGCCGTGTTTCCCGTGTGTTTGTTGGTTTCCATGAGGGACCTGGGAACCCTACTGGGAGAGGGCCTTCTTAGTCATGGCACCAAAGCTCTGGAAGTCTTTCTCCAGGGAGATTGGTCTGTCCCCTTCTGTTGCCATCTTCCACCAGCAGGTGCAAACTTTTTTTCCTTTGTTTTATTCAGCATTCCCTCGATGATCCTTCCTTCCTAACCAATATTTTATGTTTTGTATGTATTAAACTGTTTTTTAACTGTATTTTAACTCTATTTTTAACTCTTTTTAAAGCTGTGGGTATGTCCAGGAGAATGGTTTATTTTAATGGATATATAGCACATTTTAACATGTATGTTTCAAATTCTTAGCTGCCTCAGTGGCCTTTGCGAAGGCAGAAAAGTGGGATATACATTTTTTAAAATTAATTATAATAAATAACAGGACCTCTGTTCTTTTTACACCATCCGTATGCTGTTGGTGTAAAAAAAAACCCATTAATTTAACAGCAATATTTATACTGAGTTTTGTTAATGAAATCAGGACAGTATGTCCCCAAGAATGGAGATCCCCCCCCCCAAGTCTTAGTTCTCCAAATGAATCCAAACTGTCACAAAAATTAGTAATTTCCCCAGTTCCAACTGTATCTGACAGTCAAGAGAGGGGACTGGGGGTCAAAATTCCATGGAGCCAGGCATGTTATGTGATTTGTTTGGTGTAGTGGTTAAGTGTGTGGACTCTAATCTGGGAGAACTGGGTTTGATTCCCCACACCTCCAGTTGTAACAGCTGGATAACCTTGGGCAAGCCATAGTTCTGGCAGAGCTGTTCTTGAAAGCGCAATTCTTGAAAAAGCTCTCTCAGGCCCACCTACTTCACAGGGTGTCTGTTGTGGGGAGGGGAAGAGAAAGGAGTCCGTAAGCCATTGCCGCCCCATTTGGAAAAAGAGACAGACTCAAAGATTGGGTTAAACAAGGGCCACTTTATTATTTAATTAACTTTGCGGCAAGGGAACTAACCAACCATTGTGCGGAATCAGCGAGCCTGGTCACCACCAGGACCAGTTCCTCACCTTCAAACAGCTGAGCACCTTACCCCCGCCGGGGTATACTTCATGACCACGTCCTGGCCATGCTTAGGCTACCCTGTGTCCCCTTCCAGAAGCCCTAAAACCTGCCAGAGGAACCGTTCATGGTCCTACCAAGGTCCCTCAACCCCAACCCTGGGCCCTGAAACCTGCAGGCTGTTTGTAAGGGACCCTAATTCCCTAAGGAATAACCAACTGGTGCTCACTGGATCCGCATAAAAAACTACTCCAAAACCGCCAAGTGACCAACTCAATCAACAAGCCCACCATGACCCAATTACAAGTCAATCAAAACAGTGCAGGGTAGGCAAAAACACTTCCCCCAAATATGCCAATCAAGGGAGAAGTGAAAAATTCCTACCTGGCCCCAATAGGTGACCAGCTGTACTTGCACTGTCAAATGGGTGGGCCAAACGACGCCTCGAAAGAGGCAGAACCAGAGAAGGTGGAGCGTCTTAAAGGCAACGCTCCACCCCCACGCAGCAGCGGAGTGACATCAAAGTCGCTCCCAGCTCTCTGTTGTCTCCCTCCTTCGGGACAGCAAAGATGGCCCCTCCCACCAAGCGCCGTAGCTCTGGAGGGAGAAGTAACCGCACTCTGAGACTCTGAGTGAAGGGTGGGATATAAATCCAATCTCCTCCTCCTCCTCTTCTTCTTCTGGTGTTTTTGGTTGGGTCTAGGTGGTGTGAGGCAGTGCCTAAGGGAGTCTTCAACTGTCAGCCTGTGGTGGTTCTGGCAGTCCAGCCTGCCTCTGCATCTTTGAACTGCATGCGAGACTGCAGAGCTGGAAATACGAGGGGAACCAGCTTCAGCTGTCTGGGAAAACACTCTTGGCTTTAAAATCAAATTCTCCCCGGCAAGATAATAGGTTTCTAATGACCTAATTAGTTTTACAGCCAGTGTCTTTTCTTTTGCAAATGCAGATAGCAAATGGTTGCCTTTCTAAGTTTGGGAAAGAGTAATTGTCGCAGAACAGACCTCTAAGCCCAAAGTACAGTCAGTCATCGTGACAGCTTACTCAAGTTAGTGTAATAGGTCATGATACGAGATGCAGGCTGGATGTGAATAACACCTTAATAGCTAGCGAGGACAGGAAAGACATTAAAAACCTGAGTCCTGTCTCCCCCCCCCCCCTTTCTTCTTTTTCTCTTGTTTCTTTTCAAGAGATCAGCCCCAAACAGATATAGTAACATGGATTTATTGACCTAGAACATTGCCGCCTAGTGACCAACGGTGAAATATACATGTAGAGACTCCAGTATTAACAATAAGGGTACAAAACCCTGAAAGCATTATCCAGGGACACACAATGAAAATGAGTGAATTCCCTCTTTCATTAAAAAAAAAAAAGGAATTAGTGTTGTTGTACACACAGGTGGTGAGCGAAGGAAAGTGTGGTTTCTGAGATTAGCAGTCAGGGTTTCTAATAATGGGGAGGGGGGAGAGAGCAGAGTCAAAAACTACTCCCCATTTTTGTCATTTCTTTTTGCCCCAAACGTTATTTTATATATTTACAAGGCTATAGCATACTCATACCATCTGTTGCCGTCATTTCCCTGCAGTGATGACATTTCACTGCTGATTTTCATTTTCTGCCCGACCTAGTGAGGGCAAGGACCTGAAGAAGCAGGATTTCAATACTAATTGAATATAAATATCCAATATTAATACATTACGGACCATTTTTGGATCCTACATGAGTCCAAAAATGTTCCATGATTGCAGCAGTTGACTCAAGTTTGTTATGGGCTTATTCTGGGGAAGGGTTTATCAAAAACAGAATTATTGACAGTGAGTGACAATTGTAAGGCCATTATAGGGGATTTTGTTTATTCGGTTGTGTGTATCTTTTTCCAATGACATTCTGGTTTGGTGTGAATTGTATTTTGGAAATATGTTTTGTATTTTGTTGATTATGGTAAAGTCTATGACCATTACAATGTATGCTACTCCTTAGATGCTTGACAGATTGAATGTTCAGATGTGATATACTGTATTATTATATGCGTACAAATTCCAACATTTACTTATGGCATTGATTAAGTTGTATCTTATTTTGGATTTCTATAATATACCTATTTTTCATTTTTGAGACTTGTGGTACTCTTGTTTTTTTTCCCATTTGGTTACACTTGCCCCTCTGAAGTTTTGACTCTTGGCTCTTGCCTAGAGATACTACCTTCCCTTAGAATGTTCTAAGCAAGGCTGCAGCAACCATAGGTCCATCTCCGTCTCTCCACTGATCCTTTGCCCTTCCATTTCTCCAGTACTGCTATGAAGCAAATTAAGAGTTCTGTTGGCCATAGAAGATAGGGAAACAAGGCGGTGGGGGTGGTGAGAGAAATGGAGTACAAGGCAGGTTTATACGTGGAACCTCTGTTTGCAGAGGCAGTGTTCTGAATTCCAGATGAGGAACAAGCAACAGAGGAATTCCATTCCCACTGGGTGGGCAGTTGTTAGAATGCAGGCCTAAATGGAACTTGGTCTGACCGAACAAGGCAAGTCAGATAAAAGTGAGCAGATTTTCTCAGCATTGTTTAAAGTTAACTTGTCGTTGCATGTGGCCCAGATCCAGACAGATGGCACAGAGGACTTATCAGTTCCATCCCTGGATGGTTTTATTTATCTATTCTTGTGCTCTGTACATATGTGCTATCACATCACAACTGACATATGGTGACCCCAGCAAGGGGCTTTCAAGGCAGAGGTGGTTTGCTATTGCCTTCCTCTGCAGAATCTTTCTTGGTGGTTCCTCATTCAAGCACCAGCCCTGCTTAGCTTCCAAGATCTGATGTGTTTGGGCTACACCATGCCACCTCTCCTCACCATTCCCATGGTACACCCATCTTTTACCCATCTCTTTATAGATTTTTTTTTTCTCTTCCAGTCCTAACAGTGACACCATGAAGGTGGCTATTCTAGGCAAAGGAACATGGAGGTAGAAGAATTAAACCCCCTTTCCTCTCTTCACATGGTGCAGATCCCAGCCAATGACATGAACAGCTCCAGCTTAGGGTTGTTGTTTTTTTAAAAAAGGAAAGATCCTATAACAAAACCCATCAATTTAACCTCTACTACTCTTCTTTTAAAGAATAGAAATGGAGAGAGGTAATAGCTTGCTCATGTTAGTCCAGCAAGTCCATGTCTAAACTGCTCTTTGTTCTCAAGCTAAACAGATTTAAAACCAAAACTCTACATCTGTTGGCGCTCTGCCAGGAAGGGAAGGAAAATATGTATTTCTGTTAAATAACAATAAGGTTTCAGAAGCTCTCTGAAGGAGGGGAGGATGGGGATCTTCCACCTGTAGAAAGTTTATCCCAGCTTTTAAGTGCATTTAGGAGAGCTCACCGTTAAGAAGAGAAAGCGAGTGAATTAGTAAGGGAAACAAATATGAAGGATTAGAGCCGATGCCCTGGCTAGTATCATTAAGCACTGATGCTGTGGAGATGCTCTTCAAAGCAACAGTCCGCAGGCTGCGAGAATGCAGCATAAAGATAAACTGCCTATCAATGGTATAGCAGCAAGTGGCAAAAAATAATTGACAAGTAACTTGGAAGAATGGATTATAAATAGCGAGGTGGGGGGGGTTTGCACAGAGTGATTCCTACTACTGGGCAAGACAGATATTAAGAACACAAAAGAAGACAGTCATTGGTATAACAGAATAACCCTGCAAGAGGAAAAACTGTCCTTGGTGACCAACAACAGATACCAAATCCTGTATTATCCTAAACTGGTCCCTACTGACATGCATTACCTCCCCCCCCCTTAAATCCATAAGGGGTTTACACAAACTAGTACTTAAAGTGGCATTTTGTTTTGATCCTTTTCTTTCCCTTCAAGGGCTGAAAACCCAACTGAACATGAAACCCTGAAAGGGAAATAGCAATAGACTTGTGGAGCCGAATCCAGAAGATAATATTTCAAGTGCAGAACAGAAGGGTGAACTTTTCGGCAGGTACAGCTTCACTTTTCACATTGTTTGTGCATTTAGATCTGCAGGTAGCAATTGGTGGTGGAAAGTGATGTCAAGTTGCAGTCAACTTATAGTGACTCCATAGGGTTTTCAAGGCAAGAGGTGATTCGAGGTGATGTTCCGTTGCCTGCCTCTAAGTAGAGACCCTGGATTTTCTCAGTGTTCTCCCATCCAAGTACTAACAAGGGCTGACTCTGCTTAGTTTCACAGATCTGACAAGATCAGGCTAGCCTGGGCTATCCAGGTCAGGTACAGGTATTAATTATATCTCCTCTTTTCCTGAAACAAGCATGGACAATTTCAAGAGGGAATTAGATAAAAATATGGAGCAGAAGTCCATCAGTGGCTATTAGTCACAGGGTATAGATAGGAACTCTCAGTCTGAGGCAAGTGATGCTCTGTATTCTTGGTGCTTGGGAGGGGCAACCGTGGGAGGGCTTCTAGTGTCCTGGCCCCACTGCTGGACCTCCTGAGGGCACCTGGTATTTTGAGCCATTGTGTGACAGAGTGTTGGACTGGATGAGCCATTGGCTTGATCCAACATTGGCTTCTCTTATGTTCTTATGATAATGAATTCCACATAATTGGAAATTTTCAGTGTTGGAGATGGTCTTTACCCCATATCAGTTCTTTTCCTCTTTTCCTGTAATGGCTGAGGAAAGCCTCTGCAAAGGTCCCACAAATAACTCCAAATAAAGAACAGTGTTCTTCCTTTAAACCCTCTCATATCCTACCTTAAGCATCCACTGGTTTGGCTGATTGTCCCTCACTAGTTGTAAACAGAGAGACAGTTTTTCCAAAGGCTGCTCACCTGTTCATGAGCAGCTCAGCCTGCTTATTGGGTTATCCTCTACATATTCCAACAGTATAGTCCAGTGCAGTATAGTCCAGTGTATAGTCCAGTGTATAGTCAGTATAGTCCAGTGTATAGTCAGTACATTTTCACACGGCCAGGTGGGAGTCCAACTGCCCCTCTCCCCACAGACCATTTCTGCTTGCCACTCAGCTCCCAACTGTGTAAATAGAGAGTGAACAAATCAATCTGCCAGCTACTGATTATAAAAGAAAACTACATTTCTTTGAACAAAGGTATTATTCTTTGATGTTTGTTTAAGCCTTTGTTGTTGCCGAGTTTATTTGGTGCATGCATATTTTCACACAGCCTTATGGGAATTGCCTTTTCTGCATCATTTTATTGCATGACCTGACCAGTCGTGACCCTGTTCAAGAACTGATTCTGCCTACTGTGCAGATGCAAATTCAGCTTTCAAAGGAGGAGAAAGTCAAACTGAAACATCCCGCCTACTGTGCAGCTTCAAAGGTTTTCAGCAGCTCTTCAAGCTGGATGATGGTAAGGCAAAGGACCAGTCCATTGTTTGGGGTTGCTCTGGGATCCAGGCCTACTGCAGGATAAGCAGTAGCTGTGGCCAGGAGTGCCTTTTTCCAGCTTTGACTGGTTAGCCAGCTGTGGCCTTTCCTAGATTGATTACTGCAGTGCACTCTACATTGTGTTGCCCTTGAAAAGTGTTCAGGAACTTCAACTGGTGCAGAGTGCTGCAGCCAGGATATTTATTGCCATGAGTTGTAGGGACCATATTACTCCCATATTGGGTCCTCTGTAATGTCTCCCCACCTTTTCCCAAGTATAATTCTAGGTGCTGTGCTGAGCCTTAAAGTAGGGTTGGTAGGCTGCAGCTGGAAAACCCTGGGAGAAATTTGGGGTGGGGGCTGGCATGCCGACATTGAGCTAGTGCACTGACATCACCTCTGATTAAAAAAAGTGATGTCGTTAGTCTCTAAAATTAATCTTCCCCCAAATTCTAAGTTCTTGTGATCAATCCTTGGTGTTCCGCAATGCATCCCAAATGCCCTCCTTAGATTCGAGACTGGGACGATCTCCCTGGAGATCCATATGTGGCTCTTCACAGCCACCTATTGGTTAAAACTTGTCTTCAGTCTGGTGGTCCTAGCTCCATTGGTCCTTGATGACAGCCACCAGTCAGCCTGCAAAGAACAATAGAGGGAAAACTTCCCTCCCAAGTCTTATTATGCCTTGGGCATCAAAAAGCAAAAGAAACAGTTAAACAGTATCCCTGGGGTCAAGCTCTACAACCAGACAGAGCACAGACATGGAAACATCCAGTTATTCTCCAATATCCTAAATGCGTTCGACCAGCAGATTACCTCAGATCCCTCACGATCTCCAAATATTGGAGAATCTTTACTCATTCACTTTTTAATGTTCTACCCTCAGCCCTCCTGGAAGGCAGATACCATTGTGACCCATTCTCTCAATGGCTCTGCCCATGTCATGCAGGGAAGGTAGAGTCTATTGAACATGTTCTGCTGCACTGCCCATTTTGTAATGATAGCCAATGTCAAGATAGAGCTCCCATTCTGTCATTTTTACCAGGAAGATCTGAACAACTATACAACTCCCTCCTTCTTGCAGACTTTTCCCAGGAGACAGCTAATAAAGTTGCAAAAAATTTTTCCTTCAGGCATGTGGGATACACAAACGCCTGAATAAAGCCCCAAAATAGCCTCTCAGTTGAGTACCTCTTCACCACTCCATAATTTGTGCTCAGTGTTTAGTCTCCGTTGCACAGCATGTTCCTCTTGCCCTCTTATCCTTTTATTTTATCCCTTTATTTTATGTCTATTTTTTCTCTTATTATGATTGCTGATTCTTCAGAGCTGATTTTGTATCAAAATAAACGATTGATTGATTGAAAATTCTTGTTTCCCATAGTGTTTTGCTATAGAGTCTTAGTAAATTCTAGAGAGTCCACAGCGTTACTTCCAATTTTTACTGGGACTGATGACAGCACACTGGCATGATAACAATGCATGCACAGTTCCCCTTCCCCATCCCCTGAGGTGCTGACCAACAAAGACATGGGATACCTAGAGATTTCCCACTATAGCAGGAGACCTGGCATCCCTGTCTTAAATCCCTATATGCTTGGAAGTTGGAACCTGCATACCTGAAGGACCTTAATAACCTACCCAACCACTATGGTAATCTTCCTAGGTCCTGCCTTGGGGCTCCCACCTTCTGAGATTAGGTGGGTGGTAACTTCTGAGAGGGCCTTCTGGGTTGTGGCTCAAAACTCTGGAACTCTGCCCCCAGAGATCCTCTCCTGTTTTCTTCTGATGTTATATTCATCCAGTAGGTGGTTACCTCCCATTTTCTCTGGCATTCCCTCAGTGATCCCTCCTTCTCCCCTATGTTTTAACTGCTGTTTTTTAATGTTTTTGCATGCATATTTTAGCTTGCTTTGAATTTTTTAATGATGCATTTCCATTTGGTTTACTTTTTTTGTTTTTTAAAAAGGTCTGTTTACTATGTATGTTTTTAATGTGTTAGCCATTCACCTTGGTGGCCCTGATGAGTGCAGAAGATCATGGTATAAACCTTGTAAATAAATAAACAGAGTTACAGTTCATGAGTGATCACAGCTCGGCATGAATACCTGCCGAATCTCTTCACTGCCAAGTTCACTGGATCCTTAGTCTTGAATCCACAGGAGAATTTCTTTGGTTTTGCTGGTTACCTCGCTAACTTATGAACTGGCTTCCTGAATAGATTGAAGGCTACATAGAAACAATCCACCAACAAGCTTTTTTCTACTTGACAATGTAATTTTTGGTTAACCTCTGAACATTCACAGAGTGCAAAATTATAAGCATTTATACAGATTCCTGGGATGAAGTATCATTTCACCACACTGCCAGCTTTAATACAGACCAACCCTTTCCAGTTCTCAGTCTGCACAGTGCAATGTGCTGTCCATTCCCCTGAGCACTGAGAAGCTCCAGTGGCATAACTAGTGGACTTTAGTTTGGAGATAGTAAGAGAACAATGGAAGCTTCTGATCTCTATGCATCATATACTTCCTAGTGGAAACAATGAGACTCTCCTACAAGACATCAGGTTCATAATCCCACATCAGATCCCCAGTCAGAGAGAGAGATTCTTATACTCTTAGTCAACTCATATCTGTCTCTTGCTGTCTTCTTCTTGTCCAGTGTGGTGTGAATCTTCACATAGATGCTCCCCCTCCTATCTTAAGCTGGGAGGTGTCAACTTCTCCAAACCCTCATTCAGAAACAGATTCCTCAAGAGATGATCTTCTGACCATTAGCTCTCTTTGAAACCTAAGGCCTTTAAAGGAGTCTAACATTCTTTTGTCCAAGACCCTGACTTTTATAAGGTGTGTCTTTAGAACAAACCCTAGTGATGCACCTATTCACAGTAACCAGAGGATTTCAGTATCTTAATTTATACTGTGTTCATGTCATTCTTTTTTGTAGATTTCACCATGAATTCAAGAAGGTGTCTTATCATCTCTCCATTGTGAGGACAGCTTTTGTGAGATGTAGAACATCATGATTAATGCTTCTGCAGCAATCTGTATGCTGCAGCTCTGTTTGTTCAATAATTAGTTTACCATTTGTGGGGGTTGTTTGCAAAGACTGCATTTTGAAAGAAGCATAAATTATAGCCAGTCAAAGACAGATGCCAAACTTTAGACAACAATAAATAGCCTTAAGTTCTTTGTCTTTTAATGAAACATTTAATAGAAAAATACTTGTTTTTTTGTGCTGGCAGAGTACTTAACACAGCAATTGTGCATAACCTGATTAAAGAACAGATAAAAGTTTATTTAGGAATTAACATACTTGATAGGAAAAAGAGAGAGACAGAGGTAGGTTCCTAACTACATCTCTAACTGAGAGACAGTAAGACTGAGTGTGGCACTTCTGAGAAGGGGGAAACTGCTCTAAGAGTAGCAATCTGCAGACAGACAAGGAGTGACACTTAGCAGGAAAGAAGGTGTTCTCACTATCCCATCTAATAGTCTTCTTGCTGCCCCCCCTACAGGATCTTCTTCTCTTCTTCTTTGTACTCCAGACACTGCCTTTTCCAACACCCCTTCTCAAGGGGTGTGCAAAGTCCTTGAGATTCATCTTCTTATGTAAACTTTCAAACTTGTCCCAAGAAAATGGCTTGGTGAGTACATCTGCAATCATTTTATCTGTAGGACAGAATTCTAACTCAACAAGCCCCTCTTCTTGCAAGTTTCTTACTAAGTGATGCTTCACACCCATGCATTTAGTTCACAGTTTGTGCAAGTTTTATGGCCTCTTGGTTGTACTGGCTTGGATTCCTCTTCCAATGTCTTGCATTAGTTGCAGTATCTATTTCAGTTGTCTGCATGCTTCTGTTGTGGATACATACTAAGCTCCAACTGAGGACTCAGCTAGTTTCTTGCTTCCTTTATTTCTCCATGTAGAAAAGCAGTCTTTATGTCCAGATGCTCCAAATAAGAGTATTCTTATTGAAGTATGTCTTAGCACTGGTGCAAAGTTTTCATCATAGTCTTCGCCATTCTTCTGAGAGTATCCTTTTGTAACCAATCTGGCTTTTTATCTTTGTACTTCCCCTTCTGCATCATGCTTGATTTTGAAGATCCACTTGCATCCTGCTGCTCTTTTCCCTGGAGGCAGTTCTGCAAGTGTCCATGTTTGGTTCTTGATCAGGGATTCATTCTCTTCTTTTGCAGCTTTTCTCCATTTTTCTGCTTCTTTGCAGGCATTCTTGCTACATCTTTCCATGTGGAAGGCTCAGGTGTAGCTTTTGCCTTGGCTAGTTAAGAAAGTCTTCTTGGTGGTACTTCTTTGTTTGATCTGGTTGACCATCTCACACTTGACTCTGTAGCCCCTTCTGGTTCTTTAGTTTCTGGAGGTATGTCATGTGTGTTGTCCATAGTGCTTAGATGCACTGTTTATGTTTGCTGTGCTTCGTTTTTCTCTGTTGGGGTAGGATTACTGAAGTCTTACTTTTTCCATATTTCTTGATTTTTCCCTTTCATCAATGTAGACCACACTGCAGATCTTGACTGTTTCTGTTTCTGGGTTGATGATTCTGTATCCTTTGCATCCCAGTGCATAGCCAACAAAAATGCCTTCTTCTACTCTAAGATCTATCCTGGTCTCCTTTTCTTTAGGAATGCAAGTGTAGGCCTTTGATCCAAATACCTCTAGATAATTCAAGGTGGATTTGTGCCCATACCACAGTGCAAATGGTGCACTACTGGCACCTTTAGTGGATAATCTATTTTGCAGGTAGGTAGCAGTGTTGATTGATTCTCCCCAGAACTGTTCAGGTAGCTCTGCCTCAAGGAGCATATATCTGCATATTTCAGTGAGAGAGAGATTTATCCTTTCTGCTACACCATTCTGATCAGGAATGTATGGAACTGATGCTCTATTCCTTGTTCAGCTAAATTATTCTTCATTTCATGTCCCACATATTCTCCTCCACTATCAGTGCAAATTGCTAGTGGCTTTCTTTGAAATCTGTCACTGACCATTGCTACATATCCTTTAAATTTTTCTAGCACTTGTCTTTAATTAGGTAGGTTACAGTATATCTTGAAAAATCATCAGTAAAAGTCAGCACGTATTTATTTCCATTAGGGGTTTGAGTTTTCATTGGTCCACAAACATCACTATGTATCAGCTCTAGGGGTCACTGCATCTGACTTGTCTCATGCCTTTTGCTAAAGCTAGGTCTCATGCCTTTCGCTTGAATGCAATGCATACATTTTCCTTCAACAGCACATTTGCCCATCAACATGCTTTTAGTAAAATTCTGGTTTTCAAATTGGCTAATTACATAATTGTCTCTGTGTCCCAACTGTCTGTGGCATAGCCAGGGGTAATTCTTGATAGCACAATGTTTGGTAAAGTTTGCTATCTTCATGCAAGTCTGAAGAGCATATACATCCTAACACACTTTTCCAGTTGCATTTAACTGCCCCCTCTGTCTGATATAGCATTTTTTCTCCAAAAGTAATCATGCCTTTCCTTGCGAGTATGCTTACATAAATAAGATTATTTGCTAGCTCTGGAACATAAAGGCAGTCTTTAACAAGGATGTCTTGGCTCTCTCCAATAGGGAGTATGCTTGTATGGTTCCTGAGCCAATACCTTCTGCCATTATAGACTGTCCATCTGCAACACTTAATGTCTCTTTTCTTCACCTAATGTTTCAAAGGAATCTTTATGAGCACACATGTGGGTTGTGCAGGCACTGTCCAGATACCAAATATGACTTTTGTGGCTCCTTGTGTTAATATAAAATATTTCTTTAATGGTGGCTGTTTGGAGCTCCCCCCTTTTCTTTCTCTGGGAAAGGCACCTCTTTGTTTAAAGGCAATGCAATTCCTTTTAATGTGGCCTGGCTTCCCACAGAGGTGACAAACAGTCCCTCCATTGTTATTTATATACAAAGCCATCTGATCAGCATTTGGTTTAAATTCTTTGTCAGACTTTTCAAATTGTCTGTGTTTGAATGTTTCCTCCCACTGATTTATGACTTCTGTGAGGGATAGATTATTCTTAGATTCAATTTGAGAGCCTATGTTTTCATATTATTCTGGCAGGCTTATTAATAGTAAGCACAATCAGATCTTAATCAACAATTTCCTTTCCTGCACTCAATTGCTCAGCCAGTCCTAGAATCTCAACCAGATTATGACATAAATTATCCCCTCTTTCATGTTAGTACAAAAAAGTTTCTTTTGTAAATAAAGCTGTCTCTTTAATAAGAAATGTACATGCAGCCTTTCCAGCTCACACCACAGAGCTTTGGCTCTGTATTTCTATTAACACATTTCTGTCAGTTAAACCCTTGATTATGGCCTTTCTTGCCTTTTCACTGTTGAAGTGCCTGGTTCTCTGCTTTTCTGGGTCATCATCTCCTGGTCGAGCATCATGGATAACATACCATAATCCTGTTTCAAGAAGGTGACTCTTAATTTTTCTCCAAATTAGATAATTGTTCTCTGTGACCCTATCTATCAAGTGACTATGCTGTGCACCACAGGAGGTCACCATCTGTTCATGCCTGTTCATGCCAAGAGTCTCTGGCAATCTTTCTACCTTTAATCAGAGATGTGCTTAATCTTGGCCACATAACCCCTGTTGGTAGAGTAACACAGCAACAGTACACAACCTGATTAAAGAGTAGATAAATATTTATTTAGGAATTAACCTACTTGATAGGAAAGAGGAGAGATAGAGGTAGGTTCCTAACTACATCTCTAGTTGAGAGACAGTAAAATTGAGTGTGGCACTTTTGAGAAGGGGGAAATCGCTCTTAAGAGTAGCAATCTGGAGACAGACAAGGAGTGACACTTAGCAGAAGAGAACGTGCAATGTTCCCTCTAAGCTGTGAAGTCTTGTGAGCAAAAGTTCTACTTTGTGAGCAACCAACATCAAAATTGTGAGTGAGTGATTTGGCTACTGCATAAATTAGTTTGCTCAGGAGCCATCCTTCCTGAGCTAAGACAAAAATGTGTGAGCTGGAGGCTAAAAAACTGTGAGCTAGCTCACACTAACTCAGCTTAGAGGGAACACTGGTGCTGACCTCACTATCCTATCTCATTGTCTTCTTGCTGCCCACTGTAGACTCTTCTTCTCTTCTTCTTCATACACCAGACATTGCCTTTTCCAACATTTTGTTCCCCCAGCATGCTGCCAACTTTTTTCTTTTACACACAAAGCAATATACCATACAATTATATAAAAATAATGCATAAGTGCCTTGATCACAGCACTATCAAAATCCATCATGCCTTTCCTCCTTGCTGCGAAAATATTACTGCCCTCTTCTTCTACAAAGGATCCTGCTGAGATTTTCTCTCCCTCCAACCCATCTTAAATAAAGTGCTTGAGATCTCAAGAGTGATTAGAGCCCATGGAAACTAGACGAGCTTTTACGTATGCATTGCATTTTTAATTATGATTTGATGGATTTTTTTTGTCCTGTGGTTATAAAAAATCAGACGATATTTCATAGTGTTCCAGAGAGAACAATACCATGCAATACAAAGAACGGGGGGGGGGGGGGGGGCAAATAATAGAATTAGGCAAATCTGTGAGATATTTTGACTTTATATAATTCCAGATGGGAATTTATGCATTATTCAGAAGTGGATCACAGAAAGTAACAAGTATTAACAAGAGTTCACGTTACCCAAATGTAATCTAAGGATGAGTCTGATATTGTCCTCAGCCACATTTCTCACTGATTTATGGAGTTCCAAATGACCGGGGTTGAATTTACTAGCTGCTTAAATGTGTGTCAGCCTATCTCCCACTGATGGTGAGCACATGTGAAAAGGACAGAGACAGCTATAAATGCACTTAGATCAGGGTGCTGAGTGGATTGATGGCCATGCAAGAAGAGTGATTTACAATCATTTCTCAGCCTTCTGGCATTTTGTAAAGCACATGTGTTTCTGTTCCTCATCTGAATTTCTCCCTGGACTTTGTAATTCTGAAATACCTTTGTCTTGATCCCAAGGTGGAACAGATGAATTAAGAAGTTATCCATTGTTTGGGGGTTTTGTTTTGTTTTAATTTCCAGATGTCAAATAGGTGTAATGTGCACACTTTGCCTCTTGATAGTAATCATACTGTAATACAGTAGTAGTACAGCTGGGGATTCATGCTTAAATTCTCAGAGATGTATAGTGACTATTTTTTTTCCTCTTCCAGAGATTAAATGAGTCTCATGGGGAGTTAAATTCATTTCATTTAGCACCATGACCCAGATCCACATTCCCCCTCCCCACTTCAGTTGGTTTTTGAAGGTTGGATACATGTTTTGGGATCTGAAGATGCATTCTCAACATGATGTATGATTTAGCCTGGTGAGTGTCAAGGGACTGATAATGCCAGATGGTCTACGACCAAAACACAGAGGCCCCTAACCTTGTTGAGCCTGTGGACAGTTTTGGAATTCTGAAAGGGGGTAGTAGGTGCTATCACAAAATGGCTGCTGAAGGAGGTGGGACCAATCATAAACTCCTTTTATCCTCCTTTGATGGGGGCAGCTATTTCCAATTATCCTCCTTTGATGGGGGCAGCTATTTCCTGTCCCTGATGGGGACAGCTCTGATGTCACCTCCTGGATCCTTCTGAAGCACATATGAGATGGGGGAGAACTAAAATTGGCTCTTTGCTTTGAGGAAGAAGGAAGTGGGAGAAGAGGCACCATGCTGGGGATTACTACCACAGTGCATGCCATCTTGCTTGAAACGTTAAACAAGAAAGACTAATATGAACTTCTTATTTATTTATTACTTTCTTATTTATTTATTTATTTCAATGTATATCCCACGTTGTTGGATGAACTGGCTCAATTCTTAAATATTACTACTCCAGCAATTACTACTCCAGGAGGATGAGGCCTGTAAAATTAATTGTATTTGCATGATAGTGTTTAAACAATCAAAAAGTAAACACCAAAGGACTTGCTTTGAATATTAATGAGCATTTAACAACAAAACAAGAGTTGTGCTCACAGAATATGGCAAATGATTGATAGAGATCAGATTGATTAAAAGCATATGTTTTCCTCTGCTTGATGTTAGCATGGGGAGCTATGGTCGCCATAACAATCACATATAACTGTCTTTTTTTTTTGTAATCAGCAATCATCCAATTGTACGAGCTGTTCTGCCCTTTCCACTCAGAGGTCAAACAACAATTGTGTTTGTCCAGTAAATCTTGTTAATAAAAAGCAAAAATGATAGCACTGAAAGGTGAAGTAGTTAATGTCTGTCATAACCAGTTGTGAAGCAGTACTTTGCTTCATTACCATGACAATTTTGTATTAGAAATGTTTTACTTTGTTACTTAAACGTATATTTCTGTATCCCATCCCTGCTGGAACAATTATACCATGATTTTTTTCTCCCCCAGAGAAAACAAGGATTTACTCTTCAATCAGTAGTCTTTGTTAGAGGAACAAAGGTTCAAGGTAGATAGAAAAATCAAAACACTTACATAATGGATGTGATGTTAAGGACAGATACAAATGAAACTCCAGTTTGAATGCCAAACACCAGATTATACACACAGCAGAATCATGGGTGTATTTGCTGGTGGACTGTACCATTGCAGGTACGGGGACCAAATCATGAGCATAATTCTTAGTGGATTGTACTATCACAGACAAGGGATGAAATCATCAGATGCTTATATATTTCTATTCATCACTTCCTCCAAGGAGTTAATGATAGCATACCCAGTTTCCTTCTGTCACTTTATTGTCACAATAATAACATGAGGCTAGATGAAGAGTAAATGAATAGTCTAGGGTTGTCAACATCCAGGTGGGACCTGGAGATCTTCTGGTATTACAGCTGATCTCTAGAGTATGGAGATCGGTTCCCCTGAAGAAAAAGGCTGCTTTGGAGGATGGAATGTATGGCATGATACCCTACTGAGGTCCCACCCTTTCCCAAACCCAACCCTCCTCAGGCTATACCCCCAAATCTCCAGGAATTTCTCAACCTGGAGCTGGCAACCAATGCTCCCTCTAAGCTGTGGAATCTTGTGAACACAAAATTCTGCTCTGTGAGCTACTGGCATTAAAGTTGTAAGCAAGCGATTTGGCTACTGCATAAATTAGTTTGCTCTAGAGCCATCCTTCCTGATCTAAGACAAAAACGTGTGAGCCAGTGGCTGAAAAATTGTGAGCTAGCTCACACTAACTCGGCTTAGTGGGAACAAAATTATAGTCCAGTGGCACCTTTAAGACCAACAAAGTTTTATTCAAAGTATGAGCTTTCCGGTGCACGTATACTTTTTTCAAATATATTGGAAGGAAGGTAAGGTTCAAACTTATAGACAGGGGCTGAACAGCAAGTTAACATGTAACATGATGAACATGCTTTGAGATATGCAAGAGGAAACTAAATAACAAGCTAAGGTTATAAGGTCAACAGTTGTAAAACAATGTCAAAATAAGACTGAGACTCTCCATTCACTCTTCTCAGGCATAGAGCTTAACAGCGTAGAGATAACAGCATTTTTTTTTACTGTCTCAGACCAACACAGGCTGACCACCTGGATCTATCAGCTTAGAGGGTATACTGTCGCCTCCCCATACAGTCTGTTTTTCAGTTCATAGGATATGCAAGAAGAGAACAAATCACTTGTGATTGCAATGGTGTGTCTTAAGACTTAACAACATGGGATTAGTGGGGTGGTGGCTACACAACAATGCAAAATCAAGCGAATATGGGCTTACTACATCCCTTCTCTGAAAACTGGGGATCTCCATTGGGTGAATCGCTGGTCTGTGCAGCTCCCCATCAGCCAGCAACATCCAAAGACCTCTAGGCTTGCCCAGCTATTTAAAACATACTGCTGTCTAACAAACTGCAAGCACCGGCACCTGTCCTTGGGATACTTTCTCACAAGCAGGCTGCTTACTGCCTTCAGCTTCACCTCTAACTATTAGGGTTAGGAAATTCCTGAAGATTTGGGGAGAATCCTGGGAAAAGTGGGGTACAGGGAGGGGAGAGGAGAGGCCTCAGCTGGATATAATGCCATAGATTATGCCCACCCCTCACAGCAGCCATTTCCTCCAGGAAACTGATCTCTGTATTTTGGAGATCAGTCGTAATCCTGGGAGATCTACAAGCCCCACCTGGAGGCTGGCAACCCTATAAAGTAGATGGCTCCATCAGTGAGTGGAAGGAGTCTTTTAGGTGGGCATGAATGTACCAAAAGACTGGTTTGGATTCAACTTGATCGCTCTGCTCCCCCCCCCCCCCCCCTTTATTGCATTGCATGAACAAACTATCAGAAAAAATAGTAACTCTTGCATCTTACCGTTCAGAATATAAACTATTGAGGGTGTATACAAGACAATTATTTTCAGAATATGCAGTAAAAGAGACAAAAAATCAATACCCTCTTTTCTAATAGTAACATCTCATGATGTCAGAGGTCAGGTTTTCATCTTGGTTCATTAGATGTAGATCTCCAGCATGCCATGATGTATTTATCTTTCAAAAGTAATACCCTTTTGATTATGTGTCATGGATAAAATCTTATCTTTGTCTTGGAAGCAGGAGAGTAATGGTGACTGCTTTATGAGCCCCCTGAACTTTGGCAGTAGTTCATCCAATTACCTGATGGTGATTAAGATGAGTCCCTCTTTCAGACTCCTGTACTACATGGTGACTAAGAGCCATAACTTGCACAGAGTCTAATGGAGTCGTTGCCTTTCAGACAAAGCTGTAATTCTGAAGTTGAGCCTTTTCACTGGGATGTTTCAATAGTCTCTGTTCATTTCTCAACAGTTGTAATGGGATTTCCAGAGAGAAATGAACCTCCAGGAAAAGAAGCTGCCATATGTCTAGCAAAGGTATTGCTACAACAGTTGCCAAGTTCTACACTTGCTGAAACAGCACTTTACAGTTTTGCTGTCACTTACTCAGGAGGGGGTAGTTGCTGTTGTTTTGAAAAAAGGACTTTGGTTCTCTGCACGCTTCCTGAGGATTTTCACTGTCAGAGCTCTTTCTATCAAATGAGATTGAGCATTAAGTGCCTATCTTTTGTGGATCAGGATGCTGATGGTACATTATGTCTATCATCATTCTTCTTCAATGACTGGTCATCTTACTTTTGTTTTTCTAGCATCTGAGAAACAGCACCGGTGTAACTGCTGTGCTTGTACAAAGGTTCAAGTTCAGTCTCTGGTGGTGGTGGAAAGTGCAAGCCTGTAGGGTTTTCAAGGCAAGAGGTGAACAGAGGTGGTTTCCCATTGCCTGCCTCTGGGTAGCAACCCTTAACTTCCTTGACGGCCTCTCAGCCAAGTACTGACTTAGCTTCTCAGATCTGATGAGATCAGGCTAGCTAAGTCTCTTGTATCTCCAGTCAAAAAACACTTTCAGCTAGACATTGCCAGGTTTTCCTTGGAAGGGATGCCCTATCATTGCCTGATGGCACCTCTCCCAGACTCCTGCTAGGTTCAACTCTACAAAGTGCATAAAACACAGAGACCACTAAGACAAAAATGTGCATTTTATGGGGGAAGGGGGAATCAGCCTAACAAAACAGGAAATGGTGCAAGGATGAAGAATCATGGGTTTATTTCAGCCAAGGGTGAAGCAAAATTGGAATGAGGGTTTGGTCACTAAAGCAGCAGGGATGAGAAATGTGAAACCGTTCCTAACTGAGATTTTGAAGAGCCACTCTGAGTCAGAGGAGGCCATCCTGTGCTAAATGAACCAATGGTCTGACTCAGTGCTAATGCAGATTCATACATTTATATCCTTGTACCTTGCTGTCTTGATATTACATATAGAGCTGGGTGCAGTTCAAAAAACTGGACTGTGAAGACTCTTCCTCATTCTTTATGATTGGCTTAATTGTAAATTCTCTCCTGTAAGGAGATCAGATCTCCCACTTCAGTGGGAAACCTCCTACCTTCCCTGCTGCTACTTAGCTGGGGGTTGGGGTAAAATGGAGTGGACAATCTGCATCATACATACACCATGATGTCACTTTTGGTGTTACCAAGAAAGTTTGAGGCAAATGCTAGAGCACTGCCCCAGTACTATGACATCACTTCTGGTTTGTGTCAGAAGTGACATCATGGCATCAGCACAATGTTGAAAAGGTAATTCACCCTCCCCCTGTGATCCTCCTCCAGCTGCCACTGTAGCAAGCATTTCAGGGAGTCCTGTGGCACCTGGAGCAAACTTGGGTCACTTCTGAGTTACAGTCCTCCAAGGCATGACCCCAAAGTGTGGAGCACTGCACAATCACACTAGGAAAAAATCTAGCAACTCTTTCTTTCAGAGAGCTGTAAGCACACATTAGAATCCCACAGAGCCTTGGAATATGGCCATGGCTTTCAAGGGAGCCTTCTGATAGCTTTACAGCAGAGAGTACAATGGATGAATCATCATTTGAAAGGAAACAATAAATGTGTTGCAAAAAATATTTTTTGTATGGCCTCCAACCTTTGCACAATACTTTCCTGCAACTAACTGTGTCAGAAGCTGAATGGAAAGCTGAATATAGAAAATTAACTTGCCACTGTATTCTACTGTTTGGATTTCTCTCTAGAACTGGTCAAATAATACTTAGTAAATAATTCATTGCACACATTATTCTTCTCACCGCTCACCCATGTTGCATGGAGCCGAGTATTTTTGTGAAATCATTCCTTAAATAATTAATTCAACATGGTTATACATTTCTGTAAATAAAACATTGGACTGATTTTTATTTCAGTGGCTTATTTTAACTGTTAATTTGTCATACTTCAGGGAACAGGATAGGCCCATCCTTCAGGTCCAGTTCTGGCCCAAAGGCTCCTAGTATAGGTAAGAGCACATGAGCGGTCAGGGAAACCAATTCCTTTCACTCTGGTATTGATGTATTAAAATATGGCTCTATCCCACCCTTGTGCAAATCAGGAAGAACTCCTAGCATGCTGACAACAATTTAAAAACATAAAGAAAGTGCAAAATTTCATGGTGAAAACAAGGAACAATAAAGTGACAGAAAACAACAGAACTGCAGCAATAAATGATCCCAAGCTAACAAAAGCAACATAGATATAATCTGCAGTTCATTGAAATCAGAGATACAGGTGTGTGTAAAGTGCTGTCAAGTTGTACCTGACTTATGGCAACCCCATAGGGTTTTCAATGCAAAAGACAGACAGAGGTGGTTTGCCATTGCCTGCCTTTGTGTAGCAACCCTCGACTTCCTTGGTGGTCTCCTGTTCAAGTACTACCCAGGGCCAACCCTGCTTAGCTTCTGAGATCTAATGAGATCAGGCTACCTGGGCCACCCAGCTCAAGCCCAGAGATAAATACCCAAAGAAAAATCAACTGTCACTAGCAGGGTCCTTTTTAGTTCAACAACTGAAAAGAGTAGGGATGGGAATGAACCAGCTCACGAACTAAAGTTCATCATGAATTGTGGCTGGTTTTTGGTTCGCACAAACTGAAGAGTCGCCATGATCTTCCATGAAATTTGGCACCATTCATGATTGCGGAGGTCCATGAATAGCAGAAAACAGGGGTTTAAATGGCTCTTAGCCATTTAAACCACTGCTTTCTGCTCTTTACCAAAAACAGCTTTTTGCTCTTCATGAAAAACAGGGGTTAAATGGCTCTGAGCCATTTAAACCCCTGCTTTTTACAGGGAGCAGAAAGCAGGGGTTTAAACTTTAAATGGCTCACAAACAGATATGTACCAGTTTGGTTCATGAACCGGCCATTCAGTTTGTGGTTTGGTCACAAACCAGACTCAACAGCAAAAAAGGGGTTCGTGCCCATCCCTAGCAAAGCCCTCTCCAGAACAGAATGGTCTTATATCTGGAAGTCTAACAGTGAGGGGCTAAAAGTGAGATGGAGTTCTGGAGCAGGGAGTTCTGCAGTCTAGAGCAAAGATAGGCAGAAGATCACCTGAGAGGGATCAGAAACTCTCCAAACCTCCCACAGTTCTGCTGTAATCATGTCCTTATCCTTCCCTTTACAGCTACTGCAGTAGCTTTTCTCTTTCTCTTTTGTGTGAAGGAGAAGGAGGCACACAAGTCTTTGAACTGGATGGGAAGATGACAGTAGCAACATCCCCTCCCATCTGTCTTTGTTCTTCCTTCATGCATGCACAGTTGTCACCTTGCTCTGAATGGGAAAGGAGTGTGCCATTGACTCTTTTCCCCTGCATTGAAGTTGTATATTTCCCCCCTGCATAGCAAAATGTATTTTGGGATAGGGGCTTGATTTGGGAAAGAAAGAGAAAAGGTTTCCCCACTGGCAGACCTACTCTGAAATGCTGCTAATTTTGTACAAGCCATTTTGTGACAACCTCCACCCAGTGAGGCACAATTTGAATCCAGATAAGTAGGCCTTTACTGGATTATATGTGCCCCAACTCCTGTCATGCATAAAATCAAGGAACTAACATTCCCAAGCAGTGCAGGGCCAGATTTGGGTTGTGGCACATGCCATTGGAAGCTGTTTACTTTGCTGTGGGGTGCCACATGCTATGAGGTGCCACATCAGTATGCATGAAGCCCTACTAGTAGTGCAAACAGCCCTCCTGGTGGTCATTCAGCTCAGCTAAGTGGCAGAAGTGCCTCGTGAGCCGAAGCTGGCCCTGTGGTGCTTGAGAGAACATTAGTTCCTTGATGTGACAGTCAGTTCCCCAACCCAACTCATATCACTCAAATAGTTTAGTTGAGCCCTTACATAAACTGCTTTGTGGGTGCATTTTTGCCAGTGTTTAAAGAATCTAAGTAGGGTCAGCCCTGGTTAGTAGTTGGATGGGAGAGTACCGAGGAAGCCCAGGGTTGCTATGGAGAGGCTGGCACTGGCAAACCACTTCTGTTCATTTCTTGCCTTGAAAGCCCTACCAGATCACCACAAGTTGGCTGTGACTTGATGGTTTTTTCCACCACCAAAGAAGCTAAGCAGGGTTGGCCATGGTTAGTACTTGGATGAGAGACCACCAAGAAAGCTAGGTTTACTATGTGGAGGAAGGCAATGGCAAGCCACCTCTGCTGGACTCTTGCCCGGAATGCCCCATGGATGTGGTCACCTTGAGTTGATTGCAACTCGACGACACATTCTTCTTCTGAAAGCAGTGTTTGAAGAAATACATACATCTCTGTATTTTTCCCCTTACCAAAGTTAAAGCAGCTGACTGAAGGTGCATTTCAGATCAGGGAAAGTGAATGTTCAGAGACAGTGACAGTGTGACCCTAAGCAGAGGTGTACCTTTCTAAACCCATTGAAGTTGTCCCACTCTGTGCCAGGCTGGTCAGTTTAGGATCACACTGTTATCCTCCTTACCTAGCGCCTGAATCAGATTCTCAGCTTTTTATGGCAGAACTGTACAGCAAGTGTTCCGATTCTCACAGCTCAGAGCTTGTGTCTGCACTCGTCAAATACATGTCTTTGTGTTGATTAAACCATTCGTTAGCCATTGTTCTGCACTAGCTTGGGATCACTGGCAAATGTCTGGTGAAAAATGATTAAAACCAAGGCAACCCTTTTTCCCATCTGAAGAGGGCTCCTTAAAGTCTTCTGTCATTGCACGCAAAGCACTGGGATTCTTTTTGTTTGTTGGTTTGTTTGTTTGTTTCCTTTTCAAACATAACTCTTGGGGAAACAGGAGACCATTATAAATGCAATCTGCCACCTGCTCCAACCATGTAAAATTTAATTGTCTCACAGCCCAAAGATTTAGAAGAAACGAAACGTCCAAATCCACTGTTTTCCTCCCCAAAGGACAAGTCACAGCAGGCAGGAAAAAAGGGAAGGACCAAAATTGACGGCCAACATGTTTTGTAAATAAATAAATAAAGAATAATAAAATAAAAGGAGGGGAGGGGAGAGAGGAAATGCAATGAGTAGTTTTAAGAAACAGTGGATTGATTTTTGTGTTCTTATCATCACTCAGTGTTTTATGAATGAAAAGAAATGCCACATTTCAGAGAGGAGGCGATAAGAATAATGAAGCTACAAGATGAAACACAGATGGAAAGGGTTTGGGAAGTGACGATAGTTTGTGGAAGGAAAAGGATTAAAGAAAAATAGGATGACAAGTGTCCTGGTATCTGAACAGTGGCCAAAACAGAGAGAGAGAGAGAGAGAGAGAGAGAGAATTGGGGACAACTCTAGATGCTAAATGCTATTAATTCATAAACCTCTGGTTGTTTGCCCACCTACCCTTTGAATAAGACACAAGACTAGTTGTTGGTTAAACTGGGACTTTATTTACACATAGGCTGATCTGTGTCTATTAAATCAATTAAGCATGGGCTACATTGCCCCTGAAAGCAGGCTTCCCTAGGGCAAAACCACCCCAACTCTGAGCCAGGTCTGGAATCCTTCCGTACCCCACTCATCACAGCCCGTACTTCCAATGCGTATAGGAGATGCAAGAGCAAAGAACATAATGCAAGTGGAATGTAATGTCTGCCCCAATCCAACTATTCGGATGCATATATGCCACCAATCACTAGTACCAAACATTGAATTTGGTGATGAGAGAAGAGTCTTAAACAACCAGTTGATCAAATGTAGCCCACACTTCCCCCCCTAAACAGTTATTTATTTGTTTCTTCACTCCATTTATACCCTGCCTTTCTTCTCAATGGGGATCCAAAACAACTTATATTACCCTCCTCTCTTCCATTTTATCCTTACACAGCCCTGTGAAGTTAGGCAGAGAGTGTGATTAACTCCAAGTCACTCTGCAAGATTCCATCACAGAGTAGGGATTTGGACCTGGGACTCCCAGACCTAACTACTATACCACACTTGGTCTCAGATGGTTTCCTAGCCTTCTAGTACTGAATCAGGGATGTTCCCTGATTTGTTTCTATTTTCATTTATACTTTTGTTAGGGGTTTCATTTCTCTGTTCTTGCTGTTAATGTTCTAGATTTGTTTGTATTGCTGGCAGATTCATGTTGCTGGCAGAGTAATTGATATGGCAATGGCGCACAACCTGATTTAGGGCTGAGGACAGACTGGCAGTTTGGCCTGATGCAGGTCCGCTTTGCAAGCAGATTAAGAGAGCCCATTCAGACAGCTGCAGCTGCCTGGCGCTGCTGTGCCACACTCGCCCAGTCCTGAAGTGCTTTTATCATGCTTTAAACAGGTACCTGGTGAAACTGGTGTAAAGCTGTTTGGGTGTGCGTTCATCCCGCTTCCTGGCAGTGTGGACGCAAATAAGCCACATATCAAGCAGCATCGGTAATGTGAACCCACTGATTTGGCTGCTGCGCCCATGCGCCTACGCACAGGTCAGCAAAACCGACTAAAGCCATGTGCCACCATAGCGCTGCCGCCAGGGGCCACCCCACAGTGTGAACACTTCATTCCGCCACCTCTCCGGTATGGTCCCGCATCAGTCTACGCAGTGTGAATGGAAAACCCCACAACAACTCGGCCCGGGTCTTTTTTGCCTTGCTTCCGTTGGGCTTCATTTTGCCAGTCTGTCCTCAGCCAAAGAGTAGATAAAGGTTTATTTAGGAACTAACATACATGATAGGAAAGAAGAGAGGCAGAGGTAGATTCATAACTACATCTCTAGCTGAGGGAGAGGGAGACACGGAGTGTGGCACTTCTGAGAAGAAAGAGGAAGTTGCCCTCTTTCTGGAGACAGACGAAAGACATTTAACAGGAGAAAGAAGGTGCTGGCCTCACTATCCTATTTAATTGTCTCTTTGCTGCCCCCTTCAGGGTCTTCTCTTCTGATATGTACACCAGACATTGCCTTTCCCAACAGTTGTATGTTTTTATATATCGTTTTTATATACGATTCCTATAGTATTACAGATAAAACACATGTCATTTATACATATACAATGGCTGATTTGTTGTCGCATAAATAACATTGAAAAAGGCATCAATTTATGGGACCACTTCAGTATGAGTACAGAGAAAATTGTCCTTATAAGAGTACTTCTTACAACTCTTTGTTATATTCCCTCCCTCCCCTCCTCTCTTTTTATTATTATTTACAAAATAAGTACATCACAGGCTAAATTTACACAAGGAATAAATGAAATCAAAATGAGGATTTTCAAGTTGAAAACAGAAGGAATGAGAAATTTGTGATAATTTGCAATGCACTGTCTTACACAATCATATGGCTGGTACAGCAAATGCATTGAGAATTAATTGAATGCATGCTTTCTTGTCCAGCAAGTGGTACACACATGTGGAAGCCATGGACAAATTCTCATTAGCTGGGGGATACATTGGAATGTAGATTTTTGTTTAAAAAATCATGTTGGTGATCCCTGTAAAGAGTGAGTGATCTCAAAATCTTGTGCCATTTCGGTTGGTCTTGATAAAAAGATTTTACATGGATTTGGCTTTTGGCTTTTTCTTCAATATGTCATTCTATTACTAGGGTGGAGGGTGGGTTTTCTTTTTTTTGGCGGCAGGGAGGAGAAGGGTAGCCATGGAACGGGTAACATCTCTCATTATCGTCTGGAAAAGAGGCAATGGCAACATCAGCAACAATGTGCTAATGCCATCACATCATTCTTCTTTCTGCTCACAGGAACATATGGCAAGATGTCACTTCACACTCAACATTTCATGATAATGTCTGCAATCTAGTCCCCTCTCCCAACCCCATCTTGTCTTGATGTCAATTGTGTGTGTGTGTGGGGGGGGGGTTGGTGCAGTGCTTTGAAAATTAAAATATGTACAGTGTCAAGCAGTTCTTGTTTCCTGTCTGATTGTAGCAAGGTTATAAATCACTCTTACCTCTAGATATAGCATGAATTTCAGTACCTGGATAAACACACTCCCCCCCCCCCCCCCGTAATATGCAGAAGAGAGAGCTGGTGTCCAATCTCT
Source organism: Lepidodactylus listeri (assembly GCA_029233225.1). Lineage (NCBI taxonomy): Eukaryota > Metazoa > Chordata > Lepidosauria > Squamata > Gekkonidae > Lepidodactylus > Lepidodactylus listeri. The sequence goes on from JARCFY010000013.1 coordinate 45,872,497, forward strand.
CCCTGTCCTAGTCTTCACTTCTCTGTAGTAATTTCTGCATTATGTAAGCCACATCTTCCATTTCTAAGCACAAAGCAGTATATCAAGACAGACTTAGAAATGAATGGACTTCCATAGTAGCTCTGTTCCAATGCTGTGTGAGATGTTAACTTTGTACTGCATTCCACTTCTTCTTAGTTTTGCTTTACCTAAGAGAGGCCAATATTCATAAGTTTGTATTCATCTCTACCAATACCCTCTCCCTTTGCAGATTCCCACTAGGCTGCTCCCGAGGGTCCACTCTCTCTTTCTCTAGATTAGTGGGGTAGGCTGGCATGTGAGGCTCAGGACTTGAGAGAACCCCTAAAAAAGGTGCCAGTATTCAGTACCAAGGAGTACCATCAGGGGGGAGCCCAAGGAGAATTTCTAAAATTAATTCCAGAACTAGAACCCGTGCAGCTTGCTGGAGCCCATCTGCATCTTTTTCCCCTTCTACATTACCCGCACACGCACAGATAAAGTACCTCAAATGAGCAAGATGAGTAGCCATGTTAGTCTGTCCATAGCAGTAGGAAAGAGCAAGAGTCCAGGGGCAACTTATAATGAAGCTCAAGACAATGCATCCACCTGGACTGAATCAAGACCTAGGTTTCCTGTCTCATTGCCAATGCTGATTTCTCCACACCTATTACCCCTCTGCATATCTCACCTAAATCCAATCATGTCTGATGTTGTCATTCACTTGCTGTTATCATTTGACATCTGAAATCACTCCACTTTCCGATAAATAGGACACATGCACTCTCATTCTAGCTGTATCTGAAAAAGTGAGCAGTGACTCATGAAAGTTCATCCCTACCACATATTTTGTTAGTCTTTAAGGTGCTACTAGACTCTTGCTCTTTTGTACTCAAATGAGCAGTTTAGATATGGTCATACACATGGATGGGCCAAGTTTCTTTTTGTGTGGCATTTCACCAATGCACTTAAAGGAACATAAGATAAGCCATGCTAAATCAAAGTACTGAGCTCCCGGGCGCCTGGCAAAGCCATGGCTCCCGGGCGCTGCTTTGCCGCCTCGCTGGATGCGAGGCAGCAACTGATGCGCTGTTGCGCGTCTTGGAGCAGGCAGGGCGGGGCTTGCTCTATAAGAGCCTGCGCCCCGCTCCCGCCTTGGCCGTTGCTCCACGTGCTTGCCCACCCGCCCGCCCTGGTTGCAGTGTAGGCTTCGGCTGGTCACCATTTGGGGCCGGGTAGGAATTTTTGCACCCTACCTTATTTGGCAAGTTTGGTTGGGGTGTTTTTTGCCTACCTTACACTGTGCTCTGTGGTTTAGGGGCTTAGTCGGTGGTCAGGTTATTAATTAGTCTGGTCACTTGGCAGGTTGTGCAAGGAAGAAAATGGAACTGGTGAGCACCTCACAGCATATCCCTTTTGGGAACAGGTGATCTTCAGGATCTGCCCTAGGGCCTTGCGGTCTGGGGTGGTGAATGGGGATCGCCTCTGGGAACCTCTCAGGCTAGGCTCCTCCCTGTTGGTCTGTGCAGCCACAGGGGTAGGCGTTCCTGAGGGGGGAGTGCCAGCATGCTGAGCTGCCGGTTATGAGCCAGAAGTATCTGGCTTCAGACCGGAACTAGGTGTCCCGCCCTTATCAAGGGCAAGGAGGCCGTGTCAGAGAGTGACGCCTGCCTTACCTGTTCCAGAGCTTGCTTAGTTTTGCCCGTTGCTGCAATGTTCTGTTTAAATAGTTAATAAAGTGGCCCTTGTTTAACTCCAAACTGTTGTCTGTCTCGTTATTCCGGCTGGGGTGGCAAAGAGTCTAGTCCAGCATCCTGTTCCACACACCAGCCTACCAGGTGCCCATGGAAGGCCTATAAGTAGGATGTGGTGACCAAAGCCTACTCCCCATCCATTGTTGCTCCCCAGTACTGGTATTCAGAAGATAATTGCATAATAACATAAGAAAAGCCCTACTGGATCAAACCAATAGCCCATTTAGTCCAGCAGCCTGTCTCACACAGTGTCCAATCAGTTCCTCTGGAGGGCCAACAAAAGGGCATAGAGGTCAAGGCCTTCCCCAGATGTTGCCTCCTTGCTCTGGGATTCAGAGGCTTAGTGTCTCTGAATGTGGAGGTTCCCCTCAGTAGCTATTTCTAGTAGCTATTATAGACCTATCCGCCATGAATCTATCTAATCTCCTTTTAAAGCTGTTTATTCTTGTGGCCATCACTACATCCTCTGGCAGCGAATTCCACATTTTAATCACTCTCTGTGTAAAGCAGTATTTCCTCTGAATACAGAGGTTCCACTTAGCCCTTGCTGATACTAAGCACTGATGGACCTCTCCTTCACAATTTTGTTTAACCCTCTTTTAAAATCAACTAAAATACCAGTCATCAATATATCCCACAGCAGTGAGTTACAGATCCCAGTCACTTGTTCAGCATTTCCTTTTTGACTGCTTGTAAACTCTAGTATCATGGCAAGTTCTTCCTATTAACTTTCTTCACCCCATGCATAATGTTTTTATTTATTTTCTTACTTCATTTACGCCCCTTCATTTTTTCCCCAGTGGAGGCCCAAAATGGCTTATATTGTTCTCCTCTCCTCATTTTTATTGTACTCTTAGTTAGCATTTCTCCTGATACCACTGTAGATACTTCAAGATTTTTTTAAAAAACAAACATTTCCACAGTACGCTCTTACCTCTTTTTACCAGCTGGTTGAATTCCCATCAGAGGCTCCAACTAGTTCTGCAATAGGACTTCTGATCCAGGATTCGACTCATCCCCTAAGCATTTACCGTATTTTTTGCTCCATAAGACTCACTTTTTCTCCCAAAAAAAGTGGGGGGGAAAGTGTGTGCGTTTTAAACCCCCCTCACCTTTCCCAAGCCATGGCACCGAGCAGAGCTAGGTGCGTCTTATGGTCAGGTGCGTCTTATGGAGTGAAAAATACGGCACTTCGAAAGGGGTCCTCCCATCATGGACTTTATCATGAATGGAGCCTTCCTTTTTATTTTTTTGTGCATGCGTAGTTATGTAATAACGTTGCTGTTCATCTCTTTCTACCACATACACAAAAACAAGACCCAGCCAGCTGCTCCCCAAACAAATTCACAAGTATTAACCTCTCCCAAATGTTCTTTGAATAACTGTTTATTTCCAGTCTTATATAAAGGGGGCCGAGCTTGCTGACATTTGAGCTTCCAGTCACATTCTGCCTCAGAAAAGACCCTGGGCCGCAGCTCAGACTGAGAACTGGACTGCAAACTTTTCTCTTAATGCAGCTCCATGTGACAAGCCCAGAAATATCTGATACGCTTGTCCTGAAACCCAGCAGGCTGCTTCCCAAACAAATTCAGTTGAGACACTCACTTCATACTTACAACTGAAAAGGGCTTTTTTGTAGAATAAGAGGAAGAAGCAGAATCACACTCCCCAGAGAAGCCTGCCCCCTTCAGAAGAGGGAAAGGGAAAAAAGCTACTGCAAAGGAAACACCTCTTGCCAAAACTCAGGATCAAACCGGGGGCCTTTAATGTTTCAGCCTAACACTCTCCCAACTGAGCTATTGTAGCTGCTTGCTAGCTATACTCAAAGGCAGCTGATAAATGCCAATTCAGTTCACCTTTTTCTGTTTTTGAAAAGCTCATGTTTTAGAAGTGGCTGTGCCTTGAACAGTATTGCAATAGAGCAAAGTTTGAGTCTAGTGGCACCTTTAAGACCTACAAAGTTTAATTCTGGATATGAGGTCCGTGTGCATGCACACCTTATCAGATAGAGAGGCACCCTCCTCCTCCTCCTCCCCCCATCTGCCCTGTTCCTCTGCTGCTTGCAGACCATGTGAGAGAGTACTGAGGAAGGAAGCCCAGCTGCTGCAGAGGCCATGTTAAACCCACCCACCACAGCCACCCCTTGTGTGTAATGCCAAAATTAATGTATTGTCCATAATCTCAGCTGAGAATCGATTCCACAATCCCCTGTTTAGATAGGCACTTTAAACAACTAAGCCATGGCATCAGATGCTATAGTGAATAGCAGAGCAGCCTTTTCCATCTTGCATGGATTTAAAGGGATCACATTCAAAGGGATCATGGTCTCCATAGGCAAAGCAAAGGACAGGAACTTCATGTACCGTAAAGGTCAAAAATGCATCCCAACACGATCACTTTTTGTGTGTGTGTTTTTGTAGGCAGATGTCTCTGGGACAACCAGAGGAGAAGGGAGAGTGGTAGGCTGGATGAACATATATGCTGATGACCCAAAATGGTGACGGGAAAATAGGTCCAAATTCAAGAATTCATCACTGGAAAATGTGGAGTTAGGATCTGTTAAATACTGGGTTCCATGGATGAGCAGACCTCAAGTCTAGGGATTAGCTCAGCTTTATTTGTGATTCAGCAAGAACAAGAAAAAACCCCAGGGCAACAGCCCTGTTTAAATAGCATGCAAAACCACACCCAACTCCCAACAACAGGCTATTTACATAACATTGATTCCTCATTGGTCACCTCTAGAGAAGAAGAAGAAGAGATTGGATTTATACCCTGCACTTCACTACCCGAAGAATTCTCAGAGCAGTTTACAATCTCCTTTCCCTTCCCCTCCCTACAACAGACACCCTGTGAGGTAGGCAGGGCTGAGGGAACTCTGACAGAAACTGCTCTTTTTCAAGAACAACTCTGACAGAACTATGGCTTGCCTGAGGTCATCCAGCAGGTGGAAGTGGAGGAGTGGGGAATCAAAACAGAAACTGCTCTTTTTCAAGAACAGCTCTGACAGAACTATGGCTTGCCTGAGGTCATCCAGCAGGTGGAAGTGGAGGAGTGGGGAATCAAACCTGGTTCTCCCAGAATAGAGTCCGTACACTTAACCACTACACCAAACTGGCTCTGGTGAGCTATTGTTCTAGAGCTCCAAGCTCAGCCAGCCTCTGGTAGAAACAGTCCTGGAATGTTTCAGCCTGAAAAGTACCAGAGTTGGGAGACCAGTAGAAGTGATTTCATAGCAAGCTCTTTATTAGGTGGTCAGATGAGGCATGCTAACCTGGGCTCGGGCCCTCTTTTATTCTGGTTGGAGCCACACCTCCGACCTCACCCAAATGTCCTGATAGGACCTTATGATTGCAGTTACATGTCATAGGTCCCCTCGAGGAACCTAGGCACTAGATTGGTGGCAAGTTATATTCCAGCCAGCTATTGTCCTACCTGACTCAAGCTCAGGTAGCTGGCCTGGCCATGTGCGTTGGCCACATGGTGGTCGCCATTACTGGAGCACATGATGACTGTCATTACATACATTACACAGACCGAATACATCACAGCAAACCAGGATTCAGGAAATGTGGGGCAAGCTGACAGAATTTCGGATGAACTCCTGGAGAGGCAAAATCCTATGTGAAAACTCTGGCTTGGTTTTGACCTTTTGCAGAAATGGTTTGTGGCAGAAAAGCCCTGCTGACCTGAGGGCACTGCTGTGAGGTGTCTAGGCACTTACAGCCTTCTGAATCTCCCCCCAGTGATACACTGTTTTCCCAGCTTCTCCATCCCTTGGAGGTATTCTCTGTCCTTCTTTTGGTACTGCTGATACCTATTGGCCTTTGTAGGGCTTACTTGCTGACAGGACCAGTGCTCCCATTTCCCCTTCCTTGTGTTGTCATTCTAAAGCTCTGCCTCCTGGCTGTGTCTCCTGCTACCCAGGGACTAGCTACCACAGGAAGAGTGTATTGCACTTGTATACCACTGAAGAATAGCAGTTTGCCAACTGACCACCCCTTTTCTGGAGACCGATTTAAACAGCACACTCAAATGGTGCAGGTCTACATAGTAAAGAGAACAACTACCAGCTGACCCGCCTGCATGCCATCCCCCCAATGCCAACCGAAGACCCATCTGCCGGAGCTCACAACCCCCCCCCCCCGGGGGCCCTCCAGTGCCTACCTGGATGTCAGGCACTGTCAGGAAGGAGTCCGCCAAGGGGCACCCCTCTAGGGAGTTGTCAGTGTGGCCTGAGGCCACCCACCAGGGGTTAGGCTCCAGGACCATGGGGGCCACCTCACCACCACTGTTGCTGCCCAAAGCTGCCTGTGGCGGGTTGGGCCTCCAGGTTGCTGCAGCTGACATGCAGCCAGAAGAGTGACTCACAGCTGGAGGAGGGAGTGCCGCTCGCTGAGGCCCCTTCCGGGATTCAGCATCAGTGGTTAAATAAGGGAGCAGGGCCTGGAAGGGAACCAGAGGTGGGGGTGGGCTCCTAAGAGGCAGGAGGGAGTGGGGTGGGGATAAAAGCAGGAAGCCAGATGGGGCCGGGGAGGATTTGCCAAACAGACGCTGTGAAGGAGCCCAGAGAGAGCAACAGACTGTGAGGAGGAGTGGGGTGAGGGTGGTGACATAACCCCCTTCCCTGTTCCAATATCTGGGGCCCTGGCTACCCCGCGGGGAAGGGATCCAAGGTGGTGGAGCATCCATCCTCTGGATCCAGTGATACTGAGGAGGGGTCGGTGGACTTGTGCGACACCAGCATTTACAGTTTAAAACATTTATTAAAATTAAAATGTCCATGCGTACTTTCAGCAAAGCAAGAGACTGAGCAAGGAATCGAGAAGAAAGGTATAAACGTGCAATTCCTTTGTCCCTCACTCTAACAAATCTTATTCTAAGGCAGGCACTTTAACTTAGAAGTTACAGCATCCTAAAAGCTTCCGATTATCCTTCATGCCTTTGTTCCAGCCCTTTGTCTCCTCCTCACATGGCAATGGCAGCCTTCAGTTAGAGCCTAGGTGAGAGAGCTCCTTCTCCCTAGATGGAATCAGCCAAAGAGAGCTTCCAACGCTGTGCCAAGGCATTTTATTGTGGGTCAAAGGAGCCTTCCCTGAAATCTCCAGAGAGATATTGTCTAGCATCTTTCACCTCCCAAGTCTCTGTCCCTTTCTAGGTGTCAGCTTCTAAATGGAGGTGTGAGATGGCTATTTCACTGTCTCTGGCCAGGGAAGCCATTAACATCTCTAAAGCATTGCTGGGTGAGACTGGAGAGCAATTCTCTCTCCCAACTGCTCTCTCTAAGAGAGAAGGATTTTTTTTTAAAAAAAATAAAAATAAATAAAGGTGGAGGTTTTATACAGCCCAAACCTCCAAATTACAATGTATTTCTTCACACAGTGTTTTGTCAATGCAGAGATACACATCTCTAATGAAAGGATGGAGAGTGGCAAGTGAACGGAAGGAACTTGAAGTGATGATGAACCACTCATGTTCTTCACCTTGTATCAGTCTGAGAAGTTAAAAAAGAAGATTCCTAATGCAATGCTTCCCTCTTAGAAATGAGGTGTAATTCAGTGAGAACTCCAACATCTGGGGTGAAGTTAGGATAAGGAGAAGTATGGAAGCATCCTTAATTTGATAGATCACCACTCCAATGTTGGCTGCAATTCAACTGGACTGTAATAGTTTCATTGTACTTGATTTTTCACTGCCAACTCATTCTCTTTTTCCTCCTAATATTCATTGCAAACCATCCAATCAATCCTTAACTTACTTACTGCCTAATTAAGAGCATATGTCATCTTAGGACCATATCATTCATTATTCTGTTTTGTTTTTTTTTGGTAGGGCATTCCCAGTCAAGATGATGAACTTGAGAAAAGCAGGAAGGCTATATATCACAGGAACCTCAGTGTGCCCTTGCCTCTGTAAGATCTGCTTCAGTGGAGGTCACCTCTACCCTTGAGCCAACTAGTTTTGGGCGAGAGGGACCCCAACATGACTGTTTCCCCAGCGCAGCCATGTGTTCTTTCCAAAATGTGTGAATGGCAGCTATTTAGGATACATTAAAGGTGTAGGGCCAGTCTAAGGCATCCTTTCCTTAACGCCCCCTTTTTTTGTTGTAATAAAGAGGAAACCAAATCTTGGGGTGCCCAGGTAACAGGGTGGCTCAATGCTGTGGTAGCCCAGATAGAAATCTGATAGCTCTGGGCACTGGACTGATTTGTAAACATGTCTCCCCCCCCCCTTCCATTGAACTAAGTACCAACACATGACAATTAAAATAGGATGAGAAACTTCAATTTCCCATCAAATGTTAAGCCAGTTGGGGGATTGGGCCTCTGGTTTCTATTTTCTATAAAGAGCCCCCCCCCCCCAAAAAAAACTATTTGCTCTTTGTTGTGTTCCAAACCATCAGGGGTGGATTATGGAGGGCAGAAACCCAGTCATCCTACTCAAAATAAAGTAGCTTAGATAATATGGAGATAACAGACATACTAGCTACAAGTTATAATTGTGCTTTCATTTTCTCTATTATGCCATTGCTTATTAGATTTGAGAACTGCTGATTCTCAGAGTTACATCTTTACTTATTCCAATCTCCCATGTCCCCTTTTATCCTTCATTCTGCTCTTGTACCTACATAAACCTCTCTCTTTTTGGTATATTTTAGTTGTTAGCAGAACTGGAGAAATAAACCAATCAAACCCATTTAGAGTTTCTGCCATGATCCCTTCTGACCAGTCCAGACTCAGAGTCTTCAGAGGAGGAACCCAAGGAGCCAAGGGCAGTAGCAGAGGAAGAGATCACAGAGGGCCCCATACCACTGAGGTGCCTGCTGACAATGGTCCAGCACACTTCCTGAGCCTTCAAGGGAGGTCTTGCCACCAGCCCCTGAAATAGTCAATAGGTCTCCACTGGGTAGGATGTAAATCTGGTAGGGTTGCCAGGTCAGGGTTGGAAAATACCTGGAGACTTTGGGGGTGGATCTGGGAGAGGGAGGGGTTTGAGGAGGGGAGGGTCCTCAATATGGTACAATGCCATAGAGTCCACCCTTCAAAGCAGCCATTTTCTCCAGGGGAGCTGATCTCTGTCAGCTGGAGATCAGTTGTAAAAATAAGGGATCCCAAGCCCCACCTGGAGGCTGGCAACCCTAAAACCTGGGGTCATAGCCCTCCAGAACCCATTCCAGTACTGCAGGAATGGCAGAAGCTGAAGGCCCAGACTGAGCTGGCACAAAGAAGGCAAAGAACCAGGTTGGCTGAGCATGACTCCTCTGTGGACATAGAACATTGCTTTGACAACAGTACTTCTTTGCAGAGCACAGTACAGCGTCTGAAGCTCCAGCACTTCCAGAAGTGCAGTTGGGGGGACCAGTTACTTCCAAGCCTACTTAAGCTGCCCAGACTATTCAAGCTGGGAAGACTGCCTTGCTAGATCAAGTGGTCCATTAGATGCAAGCCTGTGTTCCAGACCCAGTTCCTTCCTGCCAGATACTGCTGATGCTCTCAAGTCTCACTACCTAGACCTGAGTGCACTGATCCTGAGGACACCTGACTTAGCCAGCCTGCAGAGTGCAGGGCAGTTTCATTTTATAAAGTGATATAAAGTTGATGACAACAACTGGATTACAAGAAGGATTAACTAACAGTAGGCCTTCCAGTAGTTTAGGGACCTTCAGTATATATCTAACTTACAGATAGAACAGAGGAGCACAACAAGAGACCGGGGGGGGGGGGGGGGGGAGAAGAATTCAATAAATTTCGGACAATAGAAAGCATAAATTACAGCTCCTTCTTGATTTAGAAGGAAGGTATACTTATAGCAGTAGTCACATGATTGCTCACATGCTGTAGCCCCTCAAACTTTCCTTTTGTTTTCAGCTCAGAAGCACATCCAGAAGGCCTGTCAGGCAGGCTATTCAGAATGGCAGAGGAAGGGTTAAACCCTTCATCACCAATTCTACTTTTTTATTCCATCCCACCCTTTGGGCACTGAGCAGGTCACTGTTTCAGAAGCACAAGTCAGCAGGGGACAGTACAGGCAGCTGACTCAATTAGCCCTTTCGGTGCCTGGTAGAAGCCAGTAAAGGCCATTTCCCCGTACTTTGGGGTTCCTCCTCAATTCCTTTTACCCTTCACACTGACCTGGTGAAAGGGCTACTCCCTGGGGTTACCATAAAAGGATATATACGAATGCCCTTAAATTGAACATTAACAATCATACTTGAAGCTGACAATTCCAGATTATAGGGTGGAACTGGTTTTGCTCCTTCTATAATGGTCTTGCTAAGTTCGCCGTGTTTATAGAACACAATTTCATAGAAACTACTGAGTGCTGAACTTCCTCCTATATGTTCTGATTGTTGGTCACACTAGGATGTAACAAACGTATGGAAAAATCACGAAGTATCTGAAAGAAAGAAAGAAAGAAAGAAAGAAAGAAAGAAAGAAAGAAAGAAAGAAAGAAAGAAAGAAAGAAAGAAAGAAAGAAAGAAAGCTTGCTTTTATTTTCCTTTCTCTTTCACGTTCAAACATTCTGCCTTGAAGCTGTTTTGCCAAGGTCTCAGCTCAATAAGATCTAAAAACATCCAGATTCATCTAGGTTATCAAATCTTGGCATGTGATGTGACCTAACCTGACATACCAGGAGCGCCTACAGCTAAGCTCTCCTGCCTGTTTCAGGGGTAAAACTAAATTTCTAACATTCCTCAATCTCTCCCCCCCCCCCCCCAAAGTTGGCCCTCAGGGAAGGATCAAAATTCAAAGGCAAGAGAAGCAGGTCACATTTTCCAACATCTCCTAAAGCCTCTTTTCGGTATTCAAAGTTCCCTTACATTTAGCACATTTGGTACTTGGTATTCAGTTTTTTGGGGGGAGGGGGGATTCACTCCTTCCTGTTCCTCTTTTCCTTTTGTGAACATGGTTCCCTGTTTTTCTCTAACATCTTGTGGAGAGTTGTTAAAACATCTTTTTTTCTAAATGCATGCTATTGACAGTGCAATGATAAGCAGACTTATGCCCTTCTAAGCTCATTGACTTCAATATAACTCTGCTTAGAGTGGCATTGATAAAGTATTAGGCATCCCCTCCAATGCATATGCAAGTGCCAGGCAAGTCAGAACTGACTTATGGTAACCCTAGCTGTCAAGACAAGTGGGAAGCTATAGTGGTTTGTCATCAGTTTCTCTGCAGAGTCTTCATTGGTGGTCTCCCAACCAAGCACTGACCCTGCTAAGCTTCGGAGATCTGATGAGACTGGGCTATACCATGTCCCCATCCCTCACTCCCCCCTGCAATATGTGTGTAAAGTGCTGTCAAATTGCAGCTGACATGGTGACTGTAACAAAGGGCTTTCAAGGCACTTGAGAAGCAGAAGTGGTTTGCCATTGCCTTCCCCTGCAGAGTCTTCCTTGGCAGTCTCCCATCTGAGTACTGAGCCTATGAGATGAAGCTATACCAAGTGCCCTTCCCTCCTCCCTCCTGCAATAGGAATCAGCAGTGTGAAGCCTCCAGGCCAACTTCATTCCCTTGATTGATATCATCTGCTCCCTCTGCAAACCATCAAAATACCAAATAGTACCCTGACCTGGTTAGCCCAGGCATGCCTGATCTCATCAGAGGTCAGAAGCTAATCAGGACTGACTCAGGCAAGTACTTGGATGGGAAACCTCCTTGGAATACCAGCAGTCAGGAGGCGAGGGCAAGCTTTATTTGGCCACCTCTCTGAATATCCTCCAGGTTCCCAGTAGGGGTCAGTCACCAGAGATTGCCATGACTTTCAGGCATACGCACACTCAGATGTGTTGCACTGCAAGGTGCTTATATGCTGTTATAGACACAAAGTCTATAAGTGTTAATAATGGACCGTGTTGATAAATGTGTAAGAGAGAATGAGATGTAGTGGGACCAGATTGCAATGCCAGCTGTACACACATGCCAGCCGAAGCGTGAGACAATGTGCCAGTGGTTCCCGAGGTTGCCAGCTCCCAGAGACATCCCACACAAACAACAGCCACTCACCATTGTGGCTTGAACATGTGCTTCCAGATGCCATTAGATAAGTCCTTCTTCATCACGCAGGCAACCTCCTCCCCAACCTTCTCTGCTACGAAGGTACAAAAGACTCTTTCCCACCTTCTGTGAACAATGAACTTGGCCAGCTAAGAAACCAGTTCTGCAACCCTGAGACAATAAGGTCAATCAACAAAACAAAGGGTTTAGCCGATGAGTCACATCGGCCCTCCAGGTGTCTCTGTCACAGTTCAGGTAGAGTTCAACATTGCCCAACTCCTTAAGCCCCCTCCCCATTGTGGACATGACTTTTGGAGCCGACCACCAAGGGGTGGTCTCAAGGGAGGTGTCCAGTTAAGCCCTCCCCCAGAGCCCCCTAATAAAAGAGGACACCCGGCAATGCGTTCTCTCTCTAGCTTTTCTATCCTGAATCTTACCCTGTCCCATAAGACTCTTGGTTGCACAGTCAGAGTTTCCATGTGTCTCTGCTGGCTCAGGACATGATCCCTAATCCCTCTTTGCCATCATTTTTCTACTGAAAAATCTTGCCAGACAGGTAATTATTGCCTTCGATGTAGATACCAATGTTTTACTTGCTAATGCAAACGTCTTTTATCTGTCTGTTTTTCCTAGTTCTGTTTTATTGAATGTGAGACTGTGTATGGTTTGTGTGTGAAGATTTATCCAGTAAAGAAACCATTTCTAATTGAAACTGGCCTCTGCATCCATTTCTGGTACTTCTGGAAGGAGTGGGACTCCTATATACATAGGTGATCACCCCCTAGTGCTGATTGCTATATTTATGATATCTGTATTCCTCAGTATTGATCATAAATCAAAGCAATAAGGCTAACAGATGCACAAACACACACACATGAAAAATACAAAAAATACAAACCTTCCCCCATAGTAACAAAACATGTTGAGAGGAAAAGAGGCAGTAGAATATGCTATACCATTTTCAGCTGCAGGTGAGTAGGTCATAGTGATTCCCCCACATAATAATGCTCCATAAATAAAAAGGTAAGTATATCATGGAAAAAGCTTCTAGCCAAGACCTTGGCATTGTGTGCTAGATTTCAATTTGCAGCGAACTATTAATGTAGGGAACACATGAGCACATGTAGCTGTTTTATACCGAATCAGTATCTGTCCAGTGGTCCATCGAGGTCAGTACTGTCTGACGTCTAGTCAGACTGGCAGCAACTCTCCAGGGTCTTAGGATACCGCAAGGGCTAAATGGAACCTCTACTGTCAGAGGACTAAATCTAAGACTTCATACAGGCTGTACCATGGAATAATCTAATCCCACCACTAAAGTCTGTTCTGTCACCTCAACACTCTGCTACCACCTCATTACCCTTCAGTGTGCTGCATGCCCAGATTGGTCCTAATTTTCCGTCAGGCTGGAATCCATGGCCCCACATAGCCCTCCTATATCTTTTGGTTCAAGACATTCAAGGCTTACACAGAAGAGCTTCTTCATTTCACAGGCACCTTCATTGGAGTCTAAAAAAGCTGTCTATCTTTTGTTGATTGGGGGGGGGGGTGTTGCTTGCTGGCATTGTCCCAACACACAATGTCACTTCTGGCACAAAACTGGAAATGATGTCATCATGTCAGGACAACATTCTAGGATTTGCCCCAAACTATGTGGTTTGACTAGTGAGTTTTCAAGTGAATCCTAGAGTGTCACCCAAACACAATGTAGTCAGATCCAGTTTTGCTCCAGAAAGGATGTCACACTCTGCCACTATGCCAGCAAGACCATCCCCGCCTCTGCCCCCAACATTTCCAGGTGGGTTGCCAGCTGGAGCAATCTGTATATAAACTCTGACTGGATGTGATCACTTGAGGCGGAATGAAACAGTGGAAAAGAATAGCTGCTGAGATAACAGCAAAGGGGGACTAGTAACAAACCTTCAGGAGAAAAGGTTGGATGAAAATGTTTCCCCGGGGGGGGGGGGGGTGCTTCCCTCCCCCAAAGTACTACTTTTGGCATATAGAAGAAATCTTTTTAAAAAATTGCCTCAGCCCTAAATCTCCTTCAGTCTTTCCCAAATGAAAAGCAAATGATGATAGCTTGGGCACATTCCTATCACTATCTCTATGAAAATCCTCTTGTTGGCTGCATTTCATATATTTTATTTTTATGAGGAGACTGAATCACATAAAACCAGGTAGGGTAAAAGAGTGAGGCTAGGTGATCACTTGTCAGTGCTGAAATCCGAGTGATTAACCTGGACTGGGTACATGGCTTAGACCCAAGCGGCCCCTTTGAACCCTTAACAGCAATACGATTCCGTGGACTGGGAAAACTGGAAGACTAGAAAGCTAATTCCAGCTGCCAGTCACTGTTCTCACCTCTGACTCTCAGCCTGTTCCTTGTTGAGCAAAACACATTTATTTGAAGCTGCTCCTTGTTCTGAAAAAGACCTAAGGAATTCTGGATTTCAAGCAACAAGATGACATTTAATAAGTTTCTCCACAACTGGCAGGGTTAGCCTGACAGCAATCAAGTCATTCCCTAAATGCAGGTGTGAAAAGTTTGATTGCCTCTCAGAAGACAACTAGGGGCGTGTGAGGCCCCCTGAGAAATGGTGATGTTCTCAAGGAAACGAGTGGCACTTCCCAGGCAATTCCTCTGACGTTTCACCTGAGCAGGCATCTGTTAAGTAGGCCTCGAAATCCCACATTAGGCAAAATGTAGAGGTAGCTTTGGACTGGGGATTATTTTGAATTTCTTGCCCCTGGTGTTTCAGCTTCTAAATCCATGTTTTAATTTTGCTTCTCCCTAGTGTGATTCCCAACTTCATGAACCAACTATTTCCCTTATAATGTACATATTTTTCAGCATTATTTGAGTTTCAAAAATTCAACATTATGCCTTTTTATGTGTGCATTTAATTAACCTATGGGTTGGTAGTTATAGGCTGTGCATAAAAGCGGTACAACCTGTGTGTGTGTCCAACAAAGACAAATCTAGAAAATCTAGAAAGAAGGCCAGCAAACCACAAACAATTGACAGAAATATTAACAAACAACTAAGGAAATGAAACAAGCTCTTCCATCTTTCTAAATGGTAATTGGTTTGTGTATGTACAGTAGCGATATTCTGTTTTTGTTTTGTTTGTTTGTTTTTTGCAACAATACATTCTTATTCAAACTGAATATCCATACAGACTATCATAAGTAATAAGCACATGGGCAGGACAGGGGGAGATCTGGGTTACTGTCTGAGATGCTTACAGGAAGCCTTCCCCCTCTCCCCTTATTGCTTTCTCTATGCACTGTTCTAACCAGGCCTCTAGACTAGGTAGGACCTCTGCTGGGTCTTCTCCAGAGTCACTCCTTCCTTGAAACCCACTCCTCTGCTGGTACAATCATCCCAACTGACATCACTTTTCATGGCTCATCACTGCCCTCCCAAGGTTGTGCCCAGGCTTTGGCATGAAATTGTAGAATGTTGGCATCTTCCATCTCTGAGCCTGAGAAACTACAGGTTACAACTCCCTTCCAGACCTCTGCTGCCTCTGAGTGTATGGTTTAGCAGGGGATGATGATGCTGGACTCCCCCTCCGAGCACATGGTAGTGTGTGAGGCCTCAGCTGCTGAGCTGGCATGTGACTTCACCACCGCTGTAGTAGTGCAGAGCAGGTAGAGAAAACAGTAGAAAAATTGCCAGGAGACAAAGGTGAGACTTTTTTTAAATGATTGGAGAAGAGTAGAAAAGCTGAGTAACTAAGAAGGATGAAGAAGAAAGGTGAGGCACACTAGGATGCAATTTAAGTGCACTGTGAAAAGAGCTTAGATCTATGCTGTTACAGAACAGCAGGATAGATCTGAAGGCAGTGGACACACCCTCCCAAAGTACTTCCTGTGTCTAGGAATCATGTGAAATGGAACATCTGAGGGTCAGGACATCCTCCTCTTCTCAAGTGAGAAGATGACATTTTATTATTGATTGAGCTCCAGACTTTAAGACCCTTATGTATCAAGATGGTCAGAGGAATGGGACATTTAGGCAGATTCTTTGCCAAACTGAAGGGTTCTTTAACATAGACTGGTTCTGATTCTTTCTTCTCAGATTTTGGAAAATGCCTTGTATCTAGAAAGGGTTCAGTAGTATAATGTCAACAGCCATACATGCAAAGTTCTGGAACATTTTATAACCAAAATGCTTTATACTAGAGGTTAGCATTTGGTGATGGCTATGAAAAGGCTTTAACACGCATATCATATGCTCTCTTTTAAACTAGCTACACTTTTATCTCTTATTACCAGCTTAGAGCCTTTGGTATCAGACAGGCTAAGAATATTACCTAACTAAGCTAATTAGTTTGAGAATCAGTCTTTTAATAACCGCTGAACAATACTTCAATGTACAGCAACTTTGCTGAAATATCCCTTAGATGGGATTCTCCGGCTCAGAACTCTCATTTACAAATGATCCATCTTCCTGTTCAAAATAAATTATCCTCTTCTACCATTGTCTTGCTAAACCATTGTCTCTAGGGAAAGGCTAATTTGTGTTAGTGGAGTGGCTGTCTGGTGGAGTAAAAAATAAGAAAAGATCTTAGCCTGTTCTCCCCGTACCATCCAATCATCCTCCCATTTGTTGGCTGGGGCATCTGTCATGGAGAATATTAGGCTCCCTGAGACAAATGTCTCAGCCATTTGTTCAAGGTAATCACTTGTCCAATCTAATATAATCCTGACTGAAGCAAATCTGAATGAAAACTATTAGCCAGAGATAGGAAAAAGTAATTGTTGCAGTGGGAAAGTGTGTCAAATTTGAGGTAGGAACTGACAACAAGGTGGGCACTGTTGACACCAAGTTGTCTTCTCCTAATTAACTTGAGAAGGACGGATGAGCATTTTGTCCAACAGGTTCAGGAGCAAAGACGGTATCTGAGTTGCTCCACCCTTCAATATTTAAAGAAAACGAACAAAGCCAGTTTTACAAATGCTGGATATGATCCAAATGGGAGTCCACACTTGGAAATTTCCCATTTCTAATCTTTGGAATTCAAAACAGAAAAAAATCACAAGATGATTTCATCCGATCCTTGTGTAGATTATATCCATGAATCTTTTTTACACCATTTTTTTTTTGTTTGTTTCATAAGGAGAGCCCTGTTGGGACAGACCACTGGTACATTATCCCATCACACAGTGGCCAACCAGTTACTATGGGGGATCAACAACAGGGCATAGAGGTGAATGCCTTTCCTTGATGCTGATTTCTGGCACTGGTAACAGAGGTCTACTGCCTCTGAATGTGGAGGTTCGCTTTAGTCACCATAGCTGCTGATAGACCTATCCTAGATGGATCTGTCTAATCCTGTTTTAAAGCCATCTATGCCTGTGGTCATCACTACATCCTCTCACAGCAAATTCCACATTTTAATCACTTGTTGAATAAAAAAAAAAAGTATTTCCTTTTGTCCATCTTGAATCTAGTGCCCATCAACTTCATTACATGTCACTAAGCTCTAGTATTTTGGAAGAAGGAGAAAGAGTTCTCTCTGCCCAATCTCTCTACCCTGTGAATAATTTTAGAAATCTCTTATGTTCTCCCTTAGTTGTGCCCTTTCTAAACTGAAAAGGCTCATACTCTTCAGCCTTTCCTCAAAGGAAAGGTGCTCCAACCCCTTCATCATCTTGGTTGCCCTATCTGTACTTTTTCCAGCTCTGTAATTTCCTAAAGATGCGGTGACCAGACTTATACACGGAGTTCCTAGTGAGGCTACAACATAGATCTAAACATGGGCATTATAATATTGGCTGCTTTATTTTCAATCCCTTTCCTAACCATTTCCATTGACCTGTCACATCTCTGAGGTCTCTTTTCTGATTCCATTAGCATCTACTTAAAGCTGGGATTTTTTGTTCCCATGTGCATCACCTACAGTGAACTAATTTGCCATATTGTTATCCTCTCGCCCAATTTACGGAGATCCTCCTGGAGCTTCTCACAATTGGCCTTGGTTTTCACCACATCCTGAATAATTTTGTGTCATCTGCAAATCTGGCCCCTGCACTGCTCACCCCTAGTTCCAGATAATTTATAAACAAATTAAATAGTCCTGGCCCCGATACTGATCCTTGTGCAAACCTGCTCCTTATCACTCTCCATTGCAAGAACTGTCCATTGATTTCAAACTCTGCTTCCTGTAATTTAGCCAATTATTAATTCATAAGAGAACACATCCTCTTATCCCATGACCCAGAATCTTTGGCAAGGTAACTCAACAAAAGCCTTTTGAAAATCCACCTATATAATGTCAACCAGGTCACCATTATCTACATTTGTTCACTTTTTCAAAGAATTCAAAAAATTTGATGAGGCAGGATTTTTCTTTGCAGAAGCCATGCTGATTTTCTTTCAGCAAGCTTTATTCCTCTATGTGCCTAATGATTATATCTCCATTTTGCCCTTAATGCACACATATTTTTCAAGGTTTATGCCTCAATAAAGCAGCATTATACACAAATTGCATATACAAGTATCATGTAGACTGTGTAATAAAAACATAGAGCAGGCATGCATATGTTATAAAAGTATTTACAAAACCAAAAATGAGAACTAAATAAGATGACACGAATAAAAAATGAACATAAAAGTAACAAAGCAGTGGACATTCTCTTGTCCTTAAGCAGGGGATGTTTTGCTTCAATGGAATCCTAACCATAAATGAACCCAAGCTGGGGCCGAATCACCCATGAGTCCCATTTGCAGTCCTGCGCTGGCTGGGAGAGCCAATGGGGGTGATGATGGCAATGGTGGCCACATCCTGCAAGGAGGGATGGGCCATGTGGGCAGCTGCAAGGGTGCAAAAACCTGCCCTGCCCCCTCCTAGCCTATGATGGGGCCTGGTGTGGGCTATGGAGAGTGCGAAGAGGGATGGGGCCACTGGGAGGAAAGTGCACCATGCCATCTGACCAGCTCACTTGGCTGTGTGGGATGCATGGGTTAGATTCTTGATCAGGTGGATTTCACTTCATTTATCTGTCACAACCTTGGGCACTATCTGCATGGGGCCGGATCCATTTTAGGAAAACTAGCCTGCATGCCCATTTTCCCTGCATGTGGGGATCCCCTTCAGGGATCTTGGAGTGGGGGCTTTCAAGGGACATGCCCAGCTTGGGGGTTGCCAACAGGTTACCCTCACAGTGAGGGCTTTTAAGGGATATGCCCAGCTCAGGGGCTACCTTCACACTCAAGTGGCATCTGACTCAAGTGGCATCAAGTGGCACTTGCAAGTGGCATCTGACATCCTACCATCCCAGCATTCTTCCCAACCCCAGCAAGTAGGCTGGGGTGGGCTGAGGTACATCGACTGGCAGGTGGGTCAGTTGATGTCAGGATCCGGCTGTCCCATGCTGTGCCAAGGCTTCTTACAGTTGTAACCAATAAAGTTGTGGCCATTTTACTCCAAAAGGTTAAGAATGTTTGTGTTATTTGGAGGGGAGGTTGCCACAGGTGGGGTCCTTCACCTTCATGCCCCTCTCCCATCCCCTAGTCACTGGGAGTGCAGCCTGAAACTCATCAAGACAATGACTCACTTCTCTTGAAAAAGAGCAAAACTAACAGTTGAGTCATTGTCGAACCAAGATTCAAGCTGGGGGAAAATAAGTTACAATTCTTATTTAAAATAGGGTTTTGATTTAAAGGGCTTGACCACAGCCAGGCTGTGCAGTGACTTCCCAAATGCCAGTCCCTTCCAGTCCCACAAGCAAAAAAGCCACTGTGTGTGTGTGTAAAACATTTTTGTACAGTGCCTTTGGCAAAATGCAGCTGATTCCCTTGCTTTCATACTTATAAAGAAGGCACTGTTACCTGAAAGTGCATTTATTTGATTTATATCCCTTCCTCCCCCACCATTTGATTCTCAACAACCCTGTCAGGTAGTTTTATCAGAGAGTAATCAGTGCAAGGTTGTGCAGTGAGCTCCATAGCAGATTAAGGTTTGAATCCAGGTCTCCCCAGTCTAGTCTAGTCTTTTAACCCAACTCACAACACATGACTAAACCACACAGTGAAAAATGTTGCCCACTGTGGGAAATGTTGTCCACTGTAGCCTCACAGAGAAAGTAAGTTATTTTGTACAACCAGAACTCTCCCTTCCCCAATAAAGAGAGAGAGATAGATTGAATCTAGACTAAATCTTCCTACAGCCAGACTGAACTTCCCTGTCCTCTCCCCCATAGCAGCCCACTGATCTCCACAAACTGCTGCTGCTGGGGGACAGGAGATGCGAGGAACAACAGGGCAGCTGCAGTGTGAAGGGGGAATTGGAAATTCAGTTTGATTGATCTCAGGCTTGTAAAAAAGCTAAAGTGGAAATGAGGATTGGGAAACTGTGCTCTCCTTTGAATGGCAAGCTGCTCTTGTCAAAATTTTCACATCTATCATAGCGATTATGGTGATACAGTAATTCTGTAATATTGGCATTAAAAATGGTGCTATGTTAGTGGTAGGCTCCTGGAATGCAGGACTGCTCCTGGAATGCAGGGCTTGAATCCTGATCACCACTGGATAAGTGATCTGATCATTCAGTGGTCTGTTCATCTGCATCTGGCAGTTCTGCTCCAGAGGATGAGATGGTGGTTATAAGTGCCTACAGGATCAGAGCCCCATTGATGTACCAAGAAGTTGAAGCTGCCAGGAGCACTTTAAAACCCTTCAGTTGCTACCTGGAAGCTGTTGATGCAACTATCTCCAGTATAGCATACACTGGCTTCTGAGTGCCAATCTGTTTCCTCATGCCCACTTATTACTTTCTCATAGCACCTTCTGACTAAAGCAAACAGCCAATCTGGGCTTTCTTCTACCTCATTAGACCAGGAGATGCTTTAGGGGGCCCTGGAAGGCATCAAATTTAAGCCTGCAGGGTGCATCTATTTGGGAATAACTTATATCACGTGAGATTCCAGGGCAAGTGCCCTCCTCTAACATGCTGTAATTGCACTCTAAGTAGGCAATTTTTAGTGGCCCTGTCTCCCACTGCAGACATTTTGTAGTGACACCCAATACCCCTTATAATAATTCCAAAAGTGCCTACAGGGTCAGCAAGGTTGGAGACACCTTTTCAAATATGGCTAGACAGTCAGTCTTGGTCAGCAATTACATTCTTGTATCCAGTGCAAGACTACCTTTTCCTGGTGGACAGATCCTTTATCTAGGTTCCACCAGCGATGGCAAGAACAGGACTAGGGGTATGCACTGAGATAAAACAAAACAAAACAAAACGTTATAATCTTGGATCTGAGCTCGTGGGTTTTTGTTTTTTTTACCATAACTGCTTATTTTCAGGTAGGACATGGCTTTGGATTCCAATCTATGTGGTTTTTCAGGTTCTGGAGTTCTGGAATATTAGTTTCAATAGTGAATTTATGTGGGGATCTGGGGCAGCTAGGTAGGTAGGCAGGGCCAGCTCATCATAGACAAAATTTAGGCAGTTGCCTATGGCACCAGCTTGACGAGAACACCACTTTGGCCTGCCTGCCACCCTGCCTCACCCTCCCCTCCCTTCCAGGAGAAGCCAAGCAGAGCCACCGCCTCTTCCTCCGTGCCCGTCGAAAAGGGGTGTGCTACAGTCCAGCCTACAGGGCCTGCTGGCGCCAAATCCCCGAGGAGAAGGGTCCCAGGCCACCTGCCTGCCTGCTTTCCTTCCCCGTGGGCTCGGTGGCAGCCTGGGATGTGCCTCCTCACACAAGGCCAGCCCTGCTAGGCTGCACCCCCTCCTCCGGCTGCTCCTCAGGTGCCAGCAGGCTTTTGCTTCTCAGCTCCCTGCAGGCAGGTTTGCGCAGACCCGCCCCACGGCTTCTAGGGGTACAAGAGCTGGTCGTGGTGGTCTTGAGATTCATGGTAATAGCAGGAGATCTCCAGACCCCACCTGGAAGTTGACACCCTTTTATGTTTGAAAACTGGTAGGCGCATGGGGGGGCACCAGAAGGTATCCTCGCCTAGTGTGTAAAAAAAACCTGGGGCCAGCCCAGTAGGTAGGTAGGTAGGTAGGTAGATAGATAGATAGATAATGGGATGGAATTTGCATAGAACACAGTCCTCCTTGTAATCCAAAGATTCCCTAGTTTTCAAGCAGATTGAGCAAATGAGTTCAATTTTATAGACCCCTCCCCTCAAGATACATGACCCTCTGTGTAGCTGCACTTTTCTCTACTCATTCCTAAAATGGAGGTCAAGTGGCAGCCACTGCATTTTTAAAAAAGAAAATCTGCATTCATTTCATTTTCCTACTCTTACAGCGACTGACAACATTTTTTTCTCCCTTCCACTGAAAACTCTGCATTTGCCAGCCAACCTTGCTGTGGTCTCTTCTCTTCATTTCCTTTCAGTAGGTGAAACTGGCTTCTTTTGCACACAGCCCCACTCCTTCCTTTTGGTCTGCCATTATTCCCTGTGGGACTTTTCGGGGGGTGGAGAGGCTATTTTTCAACCAAATGACACAAAAACTGCAGAGGAGTGGGTGCTGTCTGTCCACTAAAGAACCCTCAAGTTTCAAGCAAATTAGACAATGGGGTCAAATTATATGCCCCCCCCCCGAACAAGCTACCCCAAGCTTTCATAATTGCACATATTATTCCCTAAGGGGGGATGGGGAGGGCGCTCTGGTGTGAATGTTTAACAACCAAACAACACCAAAATTTACAAAGAGTGAGCACTGCCTGACCATTATAGAACCTCCAAGTTTCACGTGAATTGGACCAAGTGATTGAATTCTATGGGCCCCTGAACAAGCTATCCCTGCTCTCTAGTTTCCCAGTCATAGTACTTGCAAAGAACAAAAGGCTCCACCCCAAAAAATGGGGAAGGAAAAGAGAACTGTGGCTCTCTATGGCTTGTCTCCAAAGGAAATTTGCAAGGAATCGATTGTCTGGGGGAAAATAGAATCAAAGAAAAACACAAGCACATGCTTTACTTGGCTAAGACCACCTGAAGAAGAAAAACAACAGGGATTGTTTGGGGAGAGGAGTTTCATAATACCTAAGAATCCTGGATTTGTGTAACCAGTCCCCCCCCACCCCAAATCACAGTAATGACCTGAACCAGCTATTTCCATGTGTATCTTTGGCTCAGGAATTTTGAAATGCACACCCCTAAGCAGGACACGCTTGATGAAGAAATCTTTTTTTTTAAGAGACCCCTTTAGTCTTTAGCCCCTGTCCATTTGTCTTCCCTTGTCCCTCCAAACACTTTCCCTCATTTTCTCCTCCCTGCAACCATTTCCTTCTTCTATTCCCACTCCTCCCGCTATGGTGCCTGCCTTTCTGCTTTCCATGCATGGAACACCTTTCCCTATTTGTCTGTCAAGCCACTCTTCTGATGTCAGGTGTAAAAATTTTATATTATGCCTGTAAGAATACTGAGAGTCTTAATAGAAGAGAATGACTTTTCCAGCTATGCCCAGTTTCCACAGCTTTAGTTTAAAGAGATCCACCTTGCTTATAACTTGCTGCAACTTGTTAACTTGGTGACTTCATTGACTTTATTTCTTATTTCCTTACTTTAAATTAATCAAACAGAATCAAAGAACTTGCTACAATGATTTACAAACACACTATTAGACTTCATTAATACCCAAACCGCATTCCAACTGTAACTTCCTTGCATAAAATGGCAGAAAGAAACTAAGAGGAGAGGGTGTGGGGAGAGAGGGAGAGATTCATCTGGAAGTAAGCAGTACTCAATTTACCTAATTATGTGTCTGGACGAAAGAAGCCTTTCAATTAAACTTAAGGGTTTGGAAGTAGATGAGAGAGAATTTTCAAGGGCAAAACATATCAGCTCATTTATCTTTCGAAACGAAACAGATATAAGTGAAAAGAACTTGTCACTGCATTTCCCCCTGTTAGGTGTATTCCAAATTTACCGAGGCCACCGAAGTGTCATGTCTATCACAGATCATTAAGGGTTTTTACAATACTCCTAAATTTTATGAGTAAGGTGGATTTATCACAAGCACAGTAACCTGTTTTTAACTTTGTACTTCAAGAAATAAGGGTATTATCTGCAATCTAGTTTTGATTGGATTTCAAGGTTTTGATTATTTAAAAAAGCCTTACATTGCCAAATCATGTATTATCAGCATTTTCCTGACCCTTTTTACCCCTTTATTCTTGAGAAGGAGATTTGCCAGAAAATTCCCAAGTAATTTTATGACATTTAGCAAATCATCTTACTATTAAAGGACACATTTCTTTGTTTGGTGAGTAGCTGGATGAAAATGACATTGAAAAGGGAAGATTTCTCCAAAATATTTTGGTTAGCTTAAAAAGAAGAAGAACTGAATGTCCTAAACCAATGGGTAGCAACCAGTGGCAAATGTTACAATGAGAAAAGTGAAGGGTTCACCCTATGGCCAAACAATCTGAATAGTTTATTATTTTATTTAAACATTTTTATGCCACCTTTTTTAGCTGATTAGAGTCCCCAAGATGGTGAACATAAAAAAATTAAAATGTATAAACAATTAGAAATGACATTTAAAATTATAAAAAGATCCAATAAAAACACATAAACAACACCAAAATCAGGAAGGAGGGCCAAGACCATTATTTGTGGCATGCCAAATGAAACACTGGTGAGAGGGAGAAAGACCAGTCTCTCTAGCAAGAGAGTTCCACAGTTTTGGTGCCATCACTGAGAAAGTTCTTTCTTTGGTTGTCACCCATCTAGCCCAAGATGGTGGAAGCAAGCAAAGCACGGCCTCTAAAAATGCTTCCTAACCAGGCTTTCAAAGGTGACTGCAGTAAACAGGTAGGTTCATATGCGAAAAGGCAGTTCTTAAGGTATGTCGGCCCTAGGCCATATTGGGTTTTGAAGGTCATTAACAGCACCTTGAATTGAGCCCAGAAGTAAATTGGGAGCCAGTGTAGATGTTCCCAGTAACCCACTCCAGAACAGTGTGTGTCCCAATGACCCACTCCAGTCAATACTCTGCCAGCAACATTCTGTACAAACTGTAGCTTCCGGACAGTATTAAAGACTGTTCTTATATTTATGAATATTTCAGTTGACCATTTAGTCCACTTTTCACTATTGGTTTTCTGGATTCATTTGTACTCTGAACATAAGTTGTGCAGTTATTATATGCAGTGCATATGATGTAGACGGAGGTCCTATGCCTGAGTCGGGGTGGCCCGGGGGTAGGAATCCCACTCCCAACTCTTGGTGGTGTGCTGTTGGCACCGGTGTCAGAGGTTTAGGAACTTGGGAGTACTCTTGGATGCCTCCTTAATGATGGAGGCCCAGGTAGCAGCCACTGCTAAGTCAGCCTTTTATCACCTCCAGCTGATCAAGCAGTTGGTTCCCTTCCTCGAATGCAGCAACTGGGTGACAGTGTTCCATGTGACAGTCACCTCAGGGCTAGACTACTGTAATGCTCTCTAAATGGGGCTGCCCTTGTCCCAAATTTGGAGGCTTCAGCTAGTGCAGAATGCAGCAGCCAGGCTGTTGTTGGGTCTCCCCATGCGGGAGCACATTCAGCCTGTGCTAAAAGCACTGCACTGGCTGCCTATAGTGTACCAGATTCGCTTCAAGGTGCTGGTGCTTACCTTTAAAGCCTTTATGGTCAGGGGCCTAC
This sequence comes from Lepidodactylus listeri, assembly GCA_029233225.1. Classification (NCBI taxonomy): domain Eukaryota; kingdom Metazoa; phylum Chordata; class Lepidosauria; order Squamata; family Gekkonidae; genus Lepidodactylus; species Lepidodactylus listeri. Next base: position 45,897,856 of record JARCFY010000013.1, read on the forward strand.
CTACCTGAGGGACCACCTTTCCCCACATGTTTCCCAGGGAGCACTGTGGTCAGGATCCCAAAACTGTGTGGCCTGCCAATCAGCTGGAGGGCCCTTTAAATCTTGCAAGAGGGAGGAGGGTGCACCCCCCCCTATTCTCCCCCAAAGCATTTAAAGGATCCCTTAAAATGCTTTTGAGAAGAAGTGGGGGACACATGCATGCACCCCCTGTCTCTCCCCAAAAGCATTTAAAGGGAACTTTTAAATGCTTTGGGGAACAAGTGGGGGGTAGCGTGCACCTGCAACCGAAGCCACAAATCCATGGCTTGGAGTGCACACGAGCCCGCCCTCCTCTTCCCAAAAGCATTTAAATGGATCCTTTAAATGCTTTGGGGGAGAAGAGGGGGTCGGTGCACACCTGAAATTCAAGCTGCAGTTCTGTGGCTTGGAGCACAGGTGCCGGTTCCCAGTGTGATGACTTCACTTCTACATGATGCCATCACATTGGGGCTGTCCCCACCCCCCATGTAATGTCCCCCAAAGTCCCCTGCTGGGGACTCAGAAAGACTTGACAACCCTAGGCCACAGACCATTACCAACAAGAAGGAGTAAGTGCTGTGGGGGTGACCCGTCTTGGGCCTAGCTTCTCTGTAAATTACTTTCCCCAACTTTCTACAGCATGTCTTCCTGTCAGCGTTGATGGGGACTGAAGATTTCATGGCCTCCAGAATGGAATCAGAGGGCTGAGACAACTGCAGCATCCCTCAGCCTCAGAAATCCAGAAATTCTGAACAAGCACCAGCAGGGAAGCAGCTATCAGTCAGTCATCTCTGCTACACTAGATGCGGCCAGTTCTACAGACACAAATACACTTTAAATTGGGAAGATATCAGCAATTTGAGTGCACGGGGTACTTGACTGGAGAGAAAACTAGCAGTATAACTAAGGTAAATTCAATTTGTGAGGATCACACAGCATCACCATGTATTACCCTCACAAATTCTTTTTCATACATTCTGTACCGCAAGAATGGTAAACCGGAGTGCCATGCATCTGTGCTTTCTCTCCCCGGCTTCATTTTAACATGTAAAATGGTTCCAATTAAAGCCAGCTGAGATCCTGGCCCTAATCCCATTAGCATAATATTTCTGTTTCAAAGAGTATTTATGACACAATTCTCACCACCTATGATAATCTCTATTCTTTTTATTTCAGATTAATTAACCTAGAGTGTTTGCAAAAAGCATCAACAATGTGTAGAAAATAGAATCATCATGCTAGACTTTAAACACTGTGGAAGAATAAGGGGGCCGGGAAACCAAGGTTTTTATATTTAAATTGTGGGTAGCTTATGCAAAGGTTTACCCTAGGTTTTTATATTTAAATTGTGGGTAGCTTATGCAAAGGTTTACCCTAGCGAAAATATCTTAGGAATACTCTTCTTTTATTTTTTTTATTTATTTTTTTTTGGCAAAGGGATTTGATATCTGTAGAGGTTGCACTTTTAACTTTCTTTGAAAACAACTTAATTAAAAAACCTTGCATTAAAAATAGAGCTGTCAAATAAATCCTTGTTAAAATAGTTTTCCAGAAGATAAATAATTAATGGATTTCTCTCTCTCTCTCTCTCTCTCTCTCTGCTTCCAGAGAACTCATCATTAAGCATGAAATAAACTTCACAGTTTACTATAAAATGATCAAAGAGGGATTAGGTAAGTATTCAATTTACTGGAAAACTGTTACAGTATATCTCTGAGACAGAGAAAGCGAGCAGACAATGGGACCATGGATGTAATGAATCTGAACAGTGATAGAAATTCAGCGGGTGTAGCATCATTAATGTTAATTTAGTGAATGTTAAAATCGCCAAGGGGAACAAATTTGCTGGCAATAAGGCTGATAATGGATAAATAATCGAAAGAATTTTCTACGAAACATGAGCTAGCGTGGGGCGGTTCAGTTCTTTCCTAAGCTTCTTGTTTTCTGTGATCCTGCTCTTAAATGAAACTAGATATAGCAATATGGATTTTTCCCAAAAAATGCCCTTAGAGAAAAAATAGTAATTTCCACAGGCATTTGATTGACTTGATTTCTGGTACTAAATATGGGCTGCTAGATGTAAAGTGAAGAGCATTTCAGATGCTGGCTTTCTTTTCAATCTTGGTTTGTTTCATGCCCCTTGGAAGATTGAAAGAAGGGTGGGAGGAGGCAGTGATCTTTGGTCACGACTGTAGGGTTGCTAGGTGCATGCCTACAGCCCCCAGGAGACTTGGGGGGTGGGGGTTGGAGCATGAGGAGAAAAGACATTGTGTATGTCTTAACATCACTTCCAGCTAAACTCCAAAAGTGACATCACTGACGCTCTAGGATTTTCTCTATGCTACATAGAGATTGGTGATGTCACTTCTGGGTTTTACCAGGAAGTGATTTCAACAGGTACATAATGCCTTTTCCTCCCCAATTTCCCTGCCACTAATTCAAAAAGTGACATAGGCTGGGAGGTGGCAAAAGATTAGCTGCCTTAGTGGTGATTTGGAAAGCCTACTACTCAGCTCACTTTCAAGTGGCCGTGGAGCTCAAGGAATTGTCTTTCCTAAGATCTTAGTGAGCAAGCAGATTCAGTGGATAGCAAGGACATTTTGGATAACCAGTTTTGGAATACATTATAAAAAATGACTTATAGAAATGCTGTTGATTAGAATTGTATCTACTAGTAGTGCTTTTTCCTACATGTAATAATAAAGTAGATGGCTTGTGTCAATTGTGAAAGCAACAAAATCAGAAGTTTTTGTATACTTGGAAATCTCTCCAGCTGTACCAAAAATGGTTAACTGTGTCACTGCAACTGTGGAGGTGTGGCCCAGCCTGCCACCCACTGTGCCACTTCAAGGGTTGCCAAGTCCCCCCTGGCCACCAGGAGTTGCAGGGGGGGGGGAGAGTAGGGTTACCAGATTCAGATTGGGAAACTCTTGGTGATTTGGGGATGGAGCCTGGGGAAGACAGGGACCTCAGTGGGGTACAATGCCATAGGGTTCACCCTCCAAAGTATCCATTTTATCCAGGGGAATTGACCACTGTAGCCTGGATATCAGCTGTAATTCTATAGATCCGCAGGTCCCCTCTGGAGGCTGGCATCACTTCCATTGCAGGTCCTTGCAGATGCCATCCAGGTTGCCAGTGGAGCCATCTTTGCAGAGGGAGCCAATGTCAGAAACACAATTCCTAGGTGATCTAGGGCTTTTGAGGGTGCCAGGGTCACTGGTGGAGTACAAACTAGATGAACCTGAACCAGAGCATAGACATTGGGAAAGCCATCCCTTGAAAGCTTGAAAAAGAAGCAGCAGCAGAAGAGTTGAAAGAAGGATATGGACACTGAGGCAAGTCTCTGGTAGCTGTGAAACAGGTGAGAGTGGACTTCTTGGCCTTGAGAAAGGAGGAAGGAATAGGATAAACTTGGAGGAGGTAGGTCACACACAATGTTGTGAATTGTGTTCCTCACCCAAATATAGTGAAAAGAAGACCTTGGGCAAGCCATAGTTCTGTCACAGCTGTCTTTGAAAGAGCAGTTCTCAAAAGAGCTGTCTCAGTCCCACCTACCTCACAGGGTGTCTGTTGTGGGAAGGGGAAGGAGATTGTAAATCGCTCTGAGACTCCTTTGGGTAGTGAAGGGTGGGGTATAAATCCAATCTCTTCTTCTTCTTCTTCTAAGGAAATTTGGGTCAAAAGCAATGGATTTCTAAATTGTTAATTTCCTCTCCACAGTTTTTCATGGACTCTGTTTTTGATGTTATTAAAGTATCAGATCAAATTATAACGCTCAATTTCCCTATTGCAAGCATGTTGGTACTTGATCCAGTATTGTAATGTCATGTATACATGGAACAGCCTTGTTCAACAATGCCATTTCAACTGCAGTACATTCTCATTCCCTGATGCTTGAAGGTCAGATGGTACAAAAAGTTATACACTGAGATTATTGGTTGCAATTAGAAGTAGAGTTTTACCAGCACTCAAGATCAGTGTAAATTGTCAAGCTGAAGAATAACTTTGTTATGTGTCAAGTAGCCTTACCCTGTAAAATTCAAGGTGAAAGAAGCAATACATTCTGCCTCTTTAATGTCTTACCTGTTTGGTAGAGGAGCTTCTGAAGTTCTGATCTGTCACAGCATAAAGGGCAGGATTCACCACTAAAGCAGTGTGCCTCTCTGGTTACCGTGAAACATATTCACAGTGATTCCTCACTGCTGTTTCAATAGCCAGATAATCAGATGGCCATAAATGAAGGAGAAAAGGAGCCTTACTGGATGGGGCCACAGCCTTGTGCTGGGGAAACCTTTAAAACTGTGAAGATGTTAGCTCAGCTGCTGGGGAGGGTAACGCTATAGAAAATGCAGTGGAAAGGGATAAAGAAAATTATGGGACCTTGTGATAGACCTCACACTAGTTTTGTTTGTATAATATGCACCATATAGACCTTGCACTAGTTTTGTTCGTATTATATGCACCATTTGAACATATATGTTTATATTACTTAAAAAAAAACCTTTAAGAACATCTGGAAATGTATTATTTGGTCCACTAATGTCACAGGCACCACCAATAGGTGTCGGCAATACCTGTATACGTTACCTTAGAATCACTTTTCATCTCCCTTCTTGGAAGAACTGTTGTTTGGACTAAAACAGCCAGAAAACCTGCAAAACTAGTGCAAACACTGCACAGTGGGGAAATGTATGCCTCCAGATCTAGCCAGCCATACAGCAGCCCATGATAGCACCCTGAAATGCATCTGCTTAAATTCAAAGGATAACATACAACAACCCTTGAATGACTTGCAGGATCTTTAGTATTTCTAGCAAAAAAAAAAATTCATTCCACTCAGCTGTTCTGGGCAACTCAGAGGTTTGATGAGGCATATGGCAAACATGAGTCAAACCCCTCTTCTCCCACTGGTGAAAGTAGCTGGCAATGGAATATTTCTAGGCTCTGGCCTGATAAGAACATGATGGGTGCCATACTGGATCACGCCAGTTTCATACAGTGATCAAAGAGTTGTCGTATAGAGGGCCAATAAGCTGGCAAACCCCAGGTGCTTGGAGCATGGGGATTTACTATAGAGTTTGGGGGGATTGGTAGAGCATTGTGATGATGCACTACCTCACTTCTGCTACACAACTGAAGTGACACTGTGGTGTGTCACCAAAATGGTACCCCATCCCATTTTTCCAGCGAGAATGGAGAATGGCAGACTAGGATCTGAGACACACAAGTACTCAAAGCTCTACTGTGCCATAAAGCTCACTCTGATTCTCTCTCTGCTTAACTTATATCACATGGGTCTTGTAAGGATAAAATGAGGAAAGGATGATCAAGTACAGTGTCTTGACTTCCTTGGAGTCAGGGCAGGATATGATCAATAAGCCAGTGTAATAGACCCATCTGTTGCCAGTTGGAGAAAGGTGTAGTTAAGTGGTACAGTACATGTGTTGCATGCAGAAGGCCCCAGATGCAACCCTTGGCATCTTCTGTCAAGGTGTTGGGAAAGATCTTTCTTCACCTGTGACCCTGGGGAAGTGTTGCTAGTTTCAGTCGACCATACAAAGCTAGATGAACTAATGATCTAACTTGATGTCAGTTAGCTTTGTATGTTTCTAGATAAATCAAGCACACTAATGTGATAGTACCCTTTAATATATATGTTCAGTGGCATTTATCCAACTATGCAATTCCAAAAACAATGAAGGGCACTTAGATCTTCAGAAGAGTGGGTGGCAATTTCTTCCCCCGCCCACTACACACTGTGAAGGTAACAGATGGTGGGATACACACTTATGCTTTGCACTGATTTTACATACCAGCACAAATTATGGGAGGGCTTTCATTTGTGCAGTGGACTCCCAAAACCTTTCTTAGATGCAGCAGGGAGACATTTCTCACACTTTGAGATCTATAGGTTAAGTTCAGAACCAATTCTTGCTTTTATTTAAATTATTCAAGTCATTGCTGAAAGCTACTATAAGGCAAAAAAGCAAGAGAAGCTTCTTGATGGATAAATGATCATTATGGTTGGCCCTTTTTGAGCTACAGAAAGCAGATCTATGACCATTATCAACCCTTTGGGGAATCTCCAAACATTACCCTTCAAGCCCAAAGAGTATACTTATGGATGGCATGGTATTTCATGGAAGCAACATGCCCTAATTTACTTTTCCTTAGATGCATCTTTAACTAGAGACAGGAAGGTGCCTACGCTTTGATTTCAGCAGACATATTTATGGCTGATGTGCTTGTACTTGCAAAAGAGGAAAACTCCAGAGAGAGAAGTTACAGACTTTAACCGAAATGTCATAAAAAATATACCAGCTGAGCACAAAATCTGAGCTTTCTCCCCCTCGTGTGGCTTATGTTGATGAGCACATTGATATTCCACCGTTCTGTCTAGTAAATATATTATGTACACATATTTAGCAGAACCTCAGCAGTTCACGAGTCACCCACTGCAATGTGTAGATCAGACAAGGTGATGTTTAGCAGATTGGCTGCATACTGGTATTTATTAACACAAATATAAGACCTGCCTTGCTGGATGAAACCAAAGACCGTTCTAGTCTAGCAACATGCTTCCTGCAGGACTGGCTAGGTACCTTTGGGTATCTGTAAAAGCAGGACATGAAGGCAATGGTCTTTCCTAGTATCTGCTGTGAACAGATATACTGCCTCTGTACATGGAAGTTCCATTTAGCTATCATGAATAATAGTCATTGATAACTCTGGCTTACAGTAGGCTTCCTATGTCCACCCTATGAATTCATAACTGGCTTGAGATCTGATTTGGTGACTTTCAGTTCATAGCTCATTGCCATGACCATTATGGTAGTGATGTCTATGTAAAATGATGTCTGTGAGACCAATATTCTATCACAACATTTTAAAAACTTTATTTAAAATATCATGCTGGTACTAAATATCTATTTGACCCAAATTTTGGACCATGATTCACAAGATAGGCTGAGAAGGCCCACAAGAAGGGACAAAGAGCCATTCCCTGTTGCTTGTTCCTAGAATTGCATAAGCATAAATAGACTGTTGCCAAATATGAATGCCTCACTCCTATCTATCTGTAATGACCAGTTCTCATTGCCTGTTGTTCACTTGCATGGAAAAAAGAAAACAAAGCTTGGAGACAATGTTGAAGGGGATTAAAACTGTGATAGTGCCCTCGGTGGGTCATCTCCTGGTGACCAGAGGCAGGGACCTAAGGTGGGGCAATGTCTTCCTATGAGGAACCTTCAAAGAGAACTCTTCAATGTATATATTCTTCATTTCAAAGAGATCTCTTTGGAGAGTTCTTCAGTGTATGGATGAACCCACTGCACACACTCCAACCATCACAATGATGGCAATTTCCCTAGCTTTAGATAATTGCCACTGATCTAACCTTTTAAAGAAGTCATTTATGTTAATAGGCATCACAACATCCTGTAGCAAGTCATCTCATGAATTAGTCAGGGGTTGCAAAAAGGAATATTTCCATGTGTCCATTCTAAGAAAAATGCCTATCAATTTTCAGTGAAATGACCCACACTGGATTCTTATTCCTATATCACACACCAGACACTAAAGTTCACATTTAATATTGCACCACAAATGACTCAGTGGGATTCAAATGGATTTTGATGTTATTTCTTAGGTAGCCTAAAATGATTTCCATAAAACAGCCTCAGAGTAGAAGATGAAAGTGTTCAGTTAAAAGCTTGGGTAAAAAAGAAATCTTTTGGTCTGGTGCATAAAAGACAGTAAGGCGAGTTTCAATGGTAGGGCTACCAAGTCCAAGTAGGGAAATTCCTAGCAATTTCATGGAAGATCCTGGGGAGGGGAGGGTTTAAGGAGTGGAGGGATATCAACAGTGTATAATGCCGTAGAGTCTACCCTCTAATAAAGCCATTTTCTCCATGAGAACTGATCTCTGAGAGCCCGTGTGATGGGGTGGTTAAGAGTGGTGGACTCTAATCTGGAGAACAGGGTTTGATTCCCCACTCCTCCACATGAAGCTTGCTGGGTGACCTTGGGCCAGCCACAGTTCTCTCAGAACTCTCTCAGCCCCACCTACCTCACAAGCAGTGTTCCCTCTAAGCTGAGTTAGCATGAGCTAGCTCACAGTTGTTTAGCCTCCAGCTCACCTATTTTTGTCTTCATTCAGGAAGGATGGCTCCAGAGCAAACTAATTCATGCAGAAGCCAAATGGCTCTCTCACAACTTTAATGTCAGTAACTCACAAAGTAGAATTTTTGCTCACAAGACTCCACAGCTTAGAGGGAGCATTGCTCGCAAGGTTCCTGTTGTGGGGAGAGGAAGGGAAAGGCAATTGTAAGCTGCTTTGAGACTCCTAAAGGTAGAGAAAACTGCGGTATGAAAACCAATTCTTCTTCTTCATCATTTGGAGACCAGCTGTAATCCTGAGAGATCTCCAGGCCCCACCAGGCAGCTGTCAAACCTAAGGAGAGAGCATTTTAATCCACAGATGAGATGCCAGCACAGAAAAGGCTCTGGCTGCTACCTGCCTCACCTCTGCAGGTGGAGCACAGACAGCAGTCCTTGTAGCTGAGGTTTCAAATGACTCTCAGCACTCAAAGCTCAGAGCTACTTGCCTGATCATGTTGCTTATGTGTTATTTGGAGGTTGGTTTGACTACACAATTGTCAGGGGTCTTGTAAGAAAGTAGGGTACGCCTTAGTGCCTAGTAAATCATGGCATTTCTTGGGCTTCTAGAAAGTAAGGAATGTTCTGGTGGACACAATAGATGCTGGCCTGACCTGCAACCTACAAAAAAGTGCAGCACACAAAAAGGGGGGAGGATTACCTACTATCAATGGTCTGACCTTCAAGCAGAAAGCTGACGAGAATTTATGGCAATTGAACAACACGAGATGCAGCCAGGAAATGATTAGACGAAGAACTGGTGGTAAAGCAAAAAGCAGAAGAAGCAAAGAGAATGCTTGTACAAACAGAAAGAGGAGAGCCCTCCATGTATAACAATCTGCCCACCTGGATCTGTCTATGTCAAGTTCTGAGTGCTCAGAATACTCCATGTGTCGCTCCAAATTTATGGAGATAACTACCCACTTTTTAAGATCAGGAAAAAGGCGGGGGGGAAGCAAGAGCCCCTTCCTCCAACTGTGCTGTCCCTTTTCAGCAAAATCAGCTTCTGTGACTTTTAAAGCAACATTCTTGGAGCAGACATGTGACCATGATCAAAGTGGTGAACCCGGAGACAACTCTTAAACAAACATAATGTAGCTAAGCTTTCACAGTCCTGTGCCCCAGCCCCCTGCCGCCACTTCCTCCTCCTCCAGGAACTCCTTAAATGGTAGTAGTAGTAACAAGAGGCGAGGACCCACAATACTCGTGGGGGGGCTCCACATGGAGGAGGAAGCTGCTGCAGGTAAGTCTTCTCCCTTTCTCCCCCAGCATCGATGGTGAGGCCCATGCAGCTCCAAGCTGCCAGGCCTTCTCTCCCACCTGCCCCCCCCCGATGGCAAGGCTTACATGGCTCTGAGCCAATGGGCCTACCCGGCCTTCTCTCCTGCCTAGCACCGGCAAAGAGGCCCACGTGGCTCGGAGCCACTGGGCCTGCCAATCCTCTCCCCCCGGCACCAACAGAGAGGCCCGAGTGGCTCCCATCTGCCAGCCTGCCAAGCCATCCCCCCAGCAATGGCTGTCAGGCACCATTCCCAGAGCGTTCTTTTTGGGGGGGTTAAATATCCCCTGTATAATTTTTTAAAGTTTTCAGATTGTTCTGCACACCTGGGGAGTTCCCCAAGTGTGCAGGAAAATCTCTCTGCCCCCCACGTGCCCCCGATGTAAGGATTTAGATATCCACATGCACAGAGGGCACTTGGGAATTAGTATATAGATTACTAAACTTATCCCTACAGTAGATACCCAGAGTAAAGACATCTATCTGATAAAATTTGATTAATCACACGCAATCATACATACATGTGCTCTATTTTTTTGCCTTAAAATTATCATAATTTCAAAGATTGCAGGGATGTGGCAGGGAGGGAGGTTTTCTGCAAAGGAAACCTTCTTTACTTTGAGAAAGAAACCAACAAACCACAACAAGAAGGGACAGCAAATGCCAAATTTTCAGTGTAAAAGTATATTTTTATTATTATTATCAGTCACTGTAAGATTACATTTAAAAAATGGATGAAGACAGGATTATTTGGTTGCTTTTTAAAATGCTGGTGGCTGACACTCTGCTTTTAATCTGTTACCATTTCCACCCCCACCCCCCAGGAATCAGTGAAGAGACATGTGCCTGGGCTAAAAGGCACCTGTTTTGTCCATTCTTCTTGAAACGTAAAAAGGTTTCGCTTACTCAAAAGCCAATTGAATCTGCCTCTAGGGGGTGCTGCTCATCTCTGTTTCCAAGCTGAAGAACCAGTGCTGTCTAAAGACTGTGGCTGGCATGACTAAACACCAAGGCAAATGGAACACTGTTACCTTCCCACCAAAGCAGTACCTATTTATCTTCTTGCAAATTCTTGGTTTCAAACTGCTAGGTTGGCAGGAGCTAGGGCCAGAGACAGGAGCTCACTCTGTCATGCAGTACTCAGGTCTCAAATTGCCAAACTACAGATCTTTATTTTTTAATTAATAATTTTAATTAATAAACAGCATACAGGATAACTCAGTGAATATTGGGAAATTGTCAAGAAATCAACACTTATATACATCTCAAACACAACTGTAAAGACTGTGCATTACGGTGAAGGTTACAGACTCTTATATTGATATAGCATTATAATATTTAGAGTTACATGGAAAAAAAATATTTTCAGCTACAGGGAACAGGCTGTGATCTTAGTGACTTTTTATAGCTAAATTCTTGACCAACCAGTACATTAACCTAAAGCTAGAAGCTTAAATTTTGTCTCTGTTATGGATTCCCACTCAAGTTTGTCTACATCTAATTTGTCTAGAATTGGGTACCATTTATCCATTAGTACCCATGTTTCTCTTTCAGCTGGACAGATCTTTAATCTACTATTCTGAGAACTCTAATCTCGAGTACTGTATTTTGTGCAAATTTGGTGTCATTGTATTTAAAACCAGTTGTCCCAGACTCTTAACTTGGTTCCCAATTGAAAAATTGTAGTCTCGGGGGAGGGGGATACACACATTTGAATCCCAAACTCATAATGTCCCATCCAAAACCCCATGATCATGGTAAAGGTTTTCCTGCAAATCCTGCAAATTATAGTGATTTCTTTGGGGAGCATATCCCTACTACAGGGATTAGCTCCTCCGGAGGACGTGGCAGATTCTGATGGCAGATTCTAAGGCATCACATCCGTGCTGACCTCCCTCATTTCCCCAAGCTCTGCTCCTCCAAGTATCACCCCTGAATCTCCAGGAATCTCCCAAGCCAGGGTTGGAAGCCCAAAAATCTACCCTTTGATGACCCTTCTGCCCCCTTTTAAGTACCAGCTATCAAAAACTAATTGTCAGATTTAACCCTGTTTCCCAATATGCTCCTATGGGGTGATTGGTTCAGACCACAACTCTCACTGGTACCTGTGCTTCTAAGGTCATTTTTTCATTGATCTATTTATATACCCAAATCAGCAGACTTAATAGGCTAGGGCTGCAGTCCTTGGGACACTCTCCTGGGAGTAAATCCCATTGTGTAATATGGGACTTACTTCTGAGTAGATTGGTCCCTATACATCTTGTGTCAGGTAGCAAAATGGCAATCCTGTCTTTTAAAACTGCTCTCTTACCCCACCTCTGGCCATCTCGTTTTTGCATGACCCAGTACTTGTTAATTACTTCCTACTATCAGCCTGTTAAATATTCATGCCAGCTATTCTTTGCATTGTGCAGTGTTTCCCAGATTTTTTAAAATAAAAAATCACATTATTAATTCAGTGCTTTGAAGATTGACCCAGGGTTTTTACTTTAACACACAGTGATATTGATTGTGAAAGTACACTAAGAAAATTATGTGGTTTATATTCATGCATTACATCTTCTGAGTCATCCTAAAGCTTATAATTTAAGCCCCGGTGTTTCAGGTAAAAAATGAAATTGCTTTGCTAAGTAAGGCTGCTTTGATTTCAGCTTTAAATTGAGCTTTGTCAAAGAACCAGAAAAGGAAAGAAAAGGAGGCCACTGATGGATGAAAGGTCTCAGTCATATAGAATGTACAGTCATGCATTACCAAAAATTGTATGCCGTCCAAACACATCATGCCACTGGCCAAAGACTAACAAAAGCCCTCTTCTGCATTATGTCAACATTCCAGTATCCTATATCAATGGAAGATGGCTTTAAATGAGCAAATGACTGTAGATTTTTCAGAGAGCTGTTTTTTATGGTTTCTGTTGTTCATTATGCACAGCTCTCTAGAAAACAATAAATGAAGATGATGGACTTGCTTCCAAGAGGGAGAGAAGAGGGGAGGAAGACTAAATAGCACCTGAAAAAGGAGATAAAATGGCTTCATGCCACTAATGTCTTGCCGTACAATGCATCCAACTTTTCTTCATTGTCTGCTTGCATTATTTCCAAGATGAATCAGCCAAGTGGAAGAAAGGTGGCTAATACACTGGGCACTTACACAGAGTATAAATTGAGCAAAAGCTTTCCAAGATTGGATAGAGAAAGGGCGATCTAATGGACAGCGTTGGATTTAGATGAGGGAAATCTGGGTTTCAGACCCTGCTCTGCTATGATGCTTATGGGAAAATGGCTGCCTTTCACCCTGATATAAAGTTATTGTGAGGATACAATGGTGTGTGTGTGGGGAGTTGATATCTGGAGCACTTTGGACAATGAGTTGAATAGAAATGTGTAATCATAACAAAAGAACACCCTTCTGGTTTACTTCAAAGGTTCATCTAATTCAGGGTCCTGCTTCCAGCAGTGGCCAGCTAGACGCTTCCAGAGAGCCTGTAAGCATGAAGGCAACATTCCTCCAGTGCCATTTGGGCCCTCTAACTCAAGTCATGTTGCCTTTGAACATGTAGACTCCATTTAGTTATCAGTCTTTGACAGACCTTTCTACTATGGGTAGACCTTTCCTCCTTGAATTTGACCAGCCCCCATTTAAAGCAGGCAGATCAGTATCTTATCCCCCACCAATTATCAGTTCTGTTATCCAGTATCAATTAAAAGTCTTAGAACATGAGGTGTTTTTTTTGTTTTTTTTTTAAACAGGACTCACCAAGATTCAGTCTCAGAACTTTGCGCCTCGGTAATGTACTAATTCCCTCCTGATTTTTTTTTTTAACAGAGTGAAGTCTATGAATCCTGCAAGTCATACCAGATTAAAAGGACTTGACCATCCCTTCAGACTGTGCCATGCACAGATTACTTCTTCATCCTCTTGCAAAAACTTCCCATTGACTTTCCCTTTTCTGCATGTTAGGAGACTTTACAAGGACCAGTGGGTCAGCACTGGGGCATTGCAGGATAGGTGCTTTACCAGATGCTTCACATGGCAGGTTGATTGGCAGCTACCATAGTAATTTAGCTTTTGATGGTGGCTGTAGCCATTTTTGTTGTTCCTGGGACAAAAGTTGCAACTTGAACATTTCTGGCTGTGTAATTCTCCAGATTTTGTTCATTAGTTTAACGTGCATAACTGGTGAAGATACCCATTCATTCATTGGTTTGCCTTTTGGTAACTTCATCAACTTTTTATTTGGTTTTGTTAAACAGATTACTGTATTCAGTCGTTGAAAATGTGATAAGGTCAGGGCTCGATTTCAACAGGAACACACAGGAACGCCGTTCCAGCTGGCGTCGGAGCCTGCCCCACCCCCTCCCTTCCTGGCCTGAGCTTTTTACACTTAAAGGGAAAGTTCCCGCAGAGAGCTGGCAGGAAAAATCTCCACCGGGTGCTTTCCCTTTAAGAGAAAAGGCCAGCAGGAGAAAGCCCCGCCCAGAGATTAAGCACAGGGGCTAGGCTTTCTGCATTTGGCCTGCGGACATCGTGTGACTTTCCCTGCTCCAGTAAGTGCCTTTCCGTTCTCTTTTCCTTCTCTCTCTCTCTCTCTGCCCCCCCACCTTTCTTTCTGTCTTTCTTTCTGTCTTTCTCTCTCTGGCCCCACCTTTCTTTTATTCCTTTCTCTTTCTCTTTCTCTCTTTCCCTCTCCCTCCCCCTTCCTTTCTCTCTCTCTCTCCTCCACCTACCTACCTTCCTTTCTCTGTCTGTCTACCTTCCTTTCTTCTTCCTTCCTTCCTTTTCCTTCCTTCCTTCCTTTGTCTCTCTCCCCCACCTACCTCTTTCTTTCTTTCTTCCTTCCTTCCTTCCTTCCTTCCTTCCTTCCTTCCTCTGTCTACCTTCCTTCCTTCTTCCTTCCTTCCTTTCTCTCTCTCTCTCTCTCCCCACCTACCTCTTCCTTCCTTCCTTCCTTCCTTCCTTCCTTCCTTCCTCTGTCTGTCTACCTTCCTTCCTTCCTTTTCCTTCCTTCCTTCCTTCTGTTCTTTCTGTTTTTATAAAAAAAATTATTGAAAGGGGGGGATGTAAAAAAGCAGAGAGCCCATGAAATGCTGGTTTTGACAATATCTTTAATTTTTGAGAATCTCTTTAGTTTTCTCATGGCATCTTCTGCTTAAGAAAAGTAACTTTGAAGCCTGAGTTCATTGTTGTGTCTTGTTGGGAATGGCTTGCAAATATATGTGTGTCTAAAATCTGTATTAAAGTGGTTTGGTGCTTACTGCCATGTAAGAGAAAAATCTGAAAAAGTAGCTTCATTGTTGTGTGTGTTGGCAGAACACTTGACTGTTGCATGGGGCACTTTGGGAGACATCTGCAGAGAAACAGAGTTGTAACTAAAAATGAGCATGGTCAGCTGCACTTTGGCGATTGCCTGTTTTGTGAAATGTAAAAAAGTGGGCAGAGTTTCTGAAGAAGATGATTGTCCCTCTTCTCCTGCCACTGGACTGACATCTGCCTTTAATAGGCCAGCAAAGTTGATGTTCTTAAACCTCCTAATAAGAGAGATTTCCGCTTCTGAGGAGTTCCAATGATTGGTGATCTTGTGATGGTAGTAATACTTTTATACTCAACCTTTCTTCATAGGGAAAGTGTTCCAACCCTTTTATCATTCTAATTGCCCTTTTCTGCACTTTCTCCAATGCTATAATATCTTTTTTGAGGTGTGGTGACAAGAACTGTACACAGTACTCCAAATGAGGTCGCACCGTCGATTTATACACATATTGACCCAATCAATGTGTGGGTAGTTAAAATCACCTATTCCAACACAGTTATTTCATCTAACCTCTATCTTTAATTCATTCATCATTTTATAATCCTCCTCTATCTTTTGATTTGGTGGGCGATAACAGACTCCCAATGTTAATCCCTTCTTCTCCCCACAACAGGCACCTTGTGAGGTAGGTGGGGCTGAGAAAGTTCTAAGAAAACTGTGCCTGGCCCAAGGTCACCTAGCAGGCTTCATGTGGAAGAGTGAGGAATCAAACCCAGCTCTCCAGATTCGAGTCTGCTGCTCTTAACCACTACATCATATTGGCTCTCAATTTACCTGCTGTAAGAGATATGTACACAATGTCTGAGATCACTACTAGGGCATAGCACAACTCTCTCTCTCTCTCTCTCTCTCTCTGTGTGTGTGTGTTCACAGACAGCATTGGCTAATTTCACACACACTGGATAATGCACTTTCAATGCACTTTAACAATTGTTTGCAAGTAGATTTTCCTGTTTTCCACAGGAAATTGCAGCCACAAAAGATTGCTAAAGCACACTGAAAGTGCATTATCCAACTCATGCAAAATTAGCCATACTCTGAAAATAACATAAACACATATGAAAACTTCACATATATTTCCTGCAACAAATCAGAACTACTCTAGGAAGCAGCTTTCCATCAGATCATTTGGGTTCTTCCAACTTCTCTTGAAGACATAGCATATGTTCCTGGGCAACAGCTATGTTTCCTGAAGGGCCTATCTAAGAAGGCAGTCAGGAATTTGTAGGTGAAGGCAAATCCCTGACTTCTGTCTCCCAAGCTCCCCACCAGTACATCATCTTTAATCAGAGACTGCTTAATTCCAATTTTCTTTTCACCCCTGAGATGGCAATGGAAGGGCAAGCTGATATCCCTTGGAAAGCTGAGGATGACCCAAAGGCCTTTAGTCACTGACTGCTGGCATATGGTGAAATGCCACTTTCATTATGCTAATTGCTTAGCCATTCCAGTCATCTCAGAGCATGTGATGCACCTTTTCAAAACACTATTTACTATGAGAAATAGTACCTTGAGAACAAACTCCCAGGAATAAATTTTTTAGATATTTTCGCTTCCTGGCATTCCTGAGAACATTAGCTGCAACTCTATGGATGCCAGTGGAATGACACCAGTGTCAAAAAGATGCAAATGAGAAAAGCATCTGGACCCCTTTGTCTCTCAGGCCTGTTGCTGTACCAATAATTAGCATCACATCCATGCTGCAGGGCTCTTTGCCTGGTTGCTGAACAATTACAGAAAATGGCTCTTGAAATCATAAGTACTTTGTGTCTGAGATATCCATATCTTCTATATAAAAAAGGAGGAGAGAGAAAGGGTTCTTGGGCAAATGCAGTTAATATGTAATTATAACCCAATCAGCCTTGATGTTCCCAATATGACGTCCATGGAATCTCTAGCGTTCACACTGTTATTATGACACATAATTTATTTTTGTGATGACACCTCAAGCAATATGGCATCTGGCAGCATTCCAGGCATATTAATAAGAGGAATCTGTTGTCATCTGACACAGAATAGCCAAATACTACAACTGAAAGCATTAATCAATTGATCAGCATGATTAACCAATTAGGAGCATGACAAGAGCCATCCAGATTTAACGCTGTAAGGGAAAGTAGAAAAATTAGCAGTGATCTAAATGGATTTGGATTAATATCATATATTTGGATTATTTGCAAAGACAAGGATGGTATTCCAACAATCTTTTAGATGTTAATTGACCTATGCTGCGGCTGCTTCAAAGTACCAGATTTCTTCTTGTGCACTGTTACCTCTACAAGGTGTTTTTTTTCATGATATGTCATTATAAGGTTGTTGTAAGACTTGCCTACCCATTAATAGTGGTCACTGGTAGGGGTGGAGAAACTCCCACGGCAATGACCCATCATGTGATGAATGTTTGTAGCTGTTACAGCTCTGGGGTAGGACGTTACCCCCTGGAAGCATTTTGGAGTACAGGTAAAGCAGTGTCAAGGCTAGCTCTTATTTGTTAGAAAGAAGATCAGGGTATCCTGGCTTTTATCAGATTGAGCATGCAGTATCAGTAAGACAAACAGACAAACTGTAAGCCAGTGTGGTGTTGTGGCTAGAGTATAAGACTAGGATCTGGGAGACCCAGGTTCTAATCTTCACTCTACCATAGCAGCTTGCTGCATGACCTTGGGCTGGTCACATGTTCTCAGTCTAATTTACCTCAGAGGGCTGTTGTAAGGATGAAATGGAGAGAAGATGAGAAGAGAATGATATAAGTCACTTTGGTTTCCCATTGGGCTGCAAATAAATTAAATAAATAAACTAAGTGAGGAATCAGAGTAGTTTATTTAGGAATAGCCATTACTAGAGGGAAGGAGGGAGGGAGGGAGATCAGTAACTTTCTAACTACATGACAGGAGAGAAGATCCCTGCTTGGAGTGGGGATCTCCCATCCCAGCTCCCATTTCCTACCATTACTCCAGGTGTTCATCAGGCCAATGGTGTGACATCATTTCCAGGACAAAACCAGAAGTGACACCAGTCCTTTTCAGGCATCACCAAAAGCTCTATTATTTTCCCACCCACCCCAGATCTACCTCTAGTTGCCAGGCTGTGTGGCAACCATAGAGGGAAGAGTTCTCTTAAGAAGGAACAGGGAGACAGCCTGAGAATATCATTCTGGGAACACATGAGGAAATTACATTTAGCAGAAGGAAGATGATAGAGACTTACCACACCCCAGTCTAACATGCTTCTCACTGCAGGAGCTCCTTCTCTTCTTGTTCACCAGACATT
Organism: Lepidodactylus listeri; assembly: GCA_029233225.1. Taxonomy (NCBI): domain Eukaryota; kingdom Metazoa; phylum Chordata; class Lepidosauria; order Squamata; family Gekkonidae; genus Lepidodactylus; species Lepidodactylus listeri. The sequence goes on from JARCFY010000013.1 coordinate 45,915,894, forward strand.
ATTGCAACATTGACCATATCATAAGATGGTCCAAGGAACAATGAATGTGCACAAAGGGGAGGTAAATTTTTCATCAGCTTGATGAACCAGATAAATATTTCAGAGGGATTTCACAACAAATAAAATCTAGCATTTATTGTGGCACAAACTTTTTGGGACCAGATCTTGCTTCATCTGTTCTGCCTCGTCCAGGAAAAGTTATGCACAATAAGAGATTCCAGGAGCTTTCCAGGCCCCACCGGGAGGCTGACAAGGCTAGTTGTTTAATCCCTCCCCAAAATGGTTCAGATCTCTCCTCCAAACAGTGTTGTCATCTGGAGAGGGGACCCCTCTGTATTGGTGGGTTTTTCAGTAACTTACCAGGGAGTTGTTAATTTTAAAAGAAATCAGGGAAGCCTACCTGAAAATTCCCCCCTGCAATGTTCATACACATAGGAATTGCTATGGAGACTCTGTAATTAGAGACTACAAGGAGGGACCTGCGATACTTGCGGGGGGGAGCTCCACGCAGAGGAGGAAGCCGCTGCAGGTGAGCCTTCTCCCCTGCCCAGCTCTTCCTGCACACCCCCACCCCCGCCAGCAACAGCGAGGCCCATGTGGCTCCCAGCCACCAGGCCCACCAAGCTTCCTCCCCCAGCGATGGCGAGGCCCGTGTGGCTCCTAGCCTCTAGGCCCACCAAGCTCTCCCCCCCCCCACCCTGTGACAGTGAGGCCCACACAGCTCCAACCGCTGGGCCCGCCAAGCCCTCTCCCTCCCCCTGCAGCGGAGGTGAGGTATGCACAGGGAACACTCTTTTAGTTTTGGGGGGATTTAAATATCCCCCAAATATTTTTTTTAACTTTTAGGATTTTTTCTGCACACCTGGAGAGTCCCCCAAGTGTGCAGGAAAATCTCTCTGCCCCCCAAGTGTCCCCGATGTGTGGATTTAGATATCCGCACACATGGGGGCACTTGGGAATTAGATATATAGATGGCTGTGGTCACATACACTAAATAATCCGCTTTCAGTCCACTTTCAGTGCATTTTCCAACTGGATTTTACTGTGTGAACTGGCAAAATCCAGTTGGAAAGTGCATTGAAACTGGACTGAATGTTGATTATTTAGTGTGTGTGACCGCAACCACCCTTTAGAACTGCAACCACCCTTTTTCCTGAGTTGGGGGAAAGGAAGGGAGGGAAAAGAGAAAGAAAACATCTGAGACAGAACTGCAGTCAAAAGCAGACCTCTGTGAGCTGGAAATGACCTGTGGGGAAGTAGAGGCTGGAGTCCCCCCATAAGACTTGGTTAAATATTCAACCTTGAAACAAAGATATTATTTCCCACCTTTTCTGAGGTCACATGTTTCCCCATTTACTGACCTCTTTAAATCTCTTGTTGCTGTTCACTGCTTGTCACCACAATTACTGGAACCCACCAGGGTTGATATAGACGTGCTAGCCCTGAAGTGCCTTCAGCACTTATCTCAAATCTTATTGGCAGAAGCTCTCACCTGATTTGTATTGACATTACAGAACATTGCCAGCGCTTTAGGTCACAGTCTCACATTCAGCATTGCAATAATGAAGCTGAAGAGTTCTGTCAGGCACTCTCAGGGATTACTACAACATACATTTTTGTGTGTGCATGCACTCTACAACATGCCGTATGAAGAGTATTAGATCCCAGACTCTGCATGCAGATCTCCGGCTCAATCGTACCAGCATCTCAGATAACAACTGTAGGAGACTGATGAGTTAAGGCCTGCCAGAGCTAGGTGGATCAACTTATGATGGTATAAGACAGCTTCATTATCTGTCTCATATATATTCTGCCTTGCTTTCAGGAAGCCTCTCCCCTCTTTCATCTTATCCTGACAATGGCTCTCTAAAGCTGTTTAAACTGAGATACCATAATTGACCAAGGTCATCCAATAAATCTCATAGGGTTTCCAGCCTCCAGGTGGGGCCTGGGGATCTCCTGCTTTTACAACTAATCTCCAGCTGACAGAGATCAGTTCCCCTGGAGAAAATGGCTGTTTTGGAGGGTGGCCCGTATAGCATTGTACCATGCTGTGGCCCCTCCCCTCCTCAAACCCCACCCTCCTGGACCCACCCCCAAAGTCTCCAGGTATTTTCCAATCCAGACCTGGCAGCGTTAAAATTTCATGGCTGAGTGAGGATCTGAACTTGTGTTGTTGTTTTTTTTGCTAGTCCTGACCCAACTCTAGCCCTGGCTCTTACTTCATACGATGGCCACAGAAGACCTGTGACAGATGTGAAGGAGTTCCTTGATAGCCAAGAGGAAGTGGGAAGGATTCTCTGGAAGCAGAAATTATGAAAATGACTTCTCTATACACCTCTCAAGCTTTACAATACATCTCAAAATGAAATTTTCACCAGACTTAATGAACAGGGGACATGGAAAACTAACAAGACAATAAAATCCCTTTAGATACTATTTGGAAAATATATATATTTGGGGGGGGGGATGAGAAAGAACTGAGGTACTTGCTAGAGTTCAAGTAGAGAACTGGCAAAGAGCTGGCAGGCCTAGCTCAGCATGAAAAATTCCCTATGGATCCTGGTTGTGTTTAAAGAAAAGCAATATTTTTACCACCTAACTAAAGAAAGCTCTGCTCTACAGTAGGTTATCCCTTGCCTCTAGCTGTCTCCATTGTCTTTATGTGTAATTGAGAATTATAGTAGAGTGGTGGAATGGGACATTTTCTTTTTTTATTTCAGTGAATTAGGCCCAAGTCAGTTCTATTAGATGAAATATGGTCAAGCTTACCCTATTCAGACCATTACACTGTAAAAATAAGGGGATATACAGCCCAGTCCTGTGAATATTAGCTTGGAATTGAGTCCTTCTGAGTTCAAAGGGCCTTGCTTTCAGATGTGCATGTAATACTGCAGCCACAAATGAAGGATTACAGGGTGGAGAGAACAAATTCCATATGCCAGAATCCAAATAACCGGGGGCTTAAGAGACCCCTTCCCCCCCCCACTTGACTAAGTGCTCCATACCCATGCCACATCCTTTTGAACCTGACAGGAAGTTAAAAACTGCTGGTTTAGGGATGAACAAATTTCTACCATTCCATTCAGTTATTGTGCTGGCATTTCTCTCTCAGATGCAGTCCGGTGAAATCAGAATTTCTCAAATTAATTCCAGAATTGGATTATGCACTGTTCACCCCACCTTTCCATTTTGTTAGTTCATACTAATACATATGTGTGCTTCTGAGCACTGGTGAAACACCATAAAGCAGGAATCTTAATACTGATGGCAGAGTTTAAACATTCAGAAGAACAGAGGGCCAACTGCTTAAAGAAAATAACTTGGTTTATTAAAGAAGAAATAAACTCTGATAGAACAGAGGAGAGGGAGACAGGCTAAGTGAATTGCTGTGAGAGACAGGAACAAAGAGGAAGGGCTCACTTGAAGCAGGAAGTCTCCAAAGAGCCAATCAGGAGACAGGAAGGACATAATCTGAAATTGTGGGAAATCCCTAATTTAGCTATGCAAACTAGCAGTCCTTCAGCTGTCCCCTACAGGCTGTTCTTCTGTAGATATATTTTTTTTTTGCTTTTAGAAGGATATCAAACATTATCTGGTTTCTACTCCTATTCCAGCCAATTAGTTATGGCATAAAATCTGGACAGTTTAATGAGGAAGAACCCATCCCATCAAGACAGCACAAAGCAGGCATAAAACAGGCTCCCAGCACAGCCAGTTTCTTGGATCCCCCCAAAACTCCTGATCAGCTCTGTATAGCAAGCAGCTAATCTAGTGCTTCCCCCAGGAAGTGCAGGTGGGTCAGATGCAGTGGGAAGGCTGAAGGTGAGGGGGAGCAGCAGGGCAAAACAGCCAGCTGTCCTCATCTGATTGGCTGTTCTGTTTTCTCTTCAGCCAATGGAGCTTCATGTTTCATTGGAAGCAAGCTGGGGACTGGCCAAATTAACCCATAACATAATCTGCTGTGAATCTCACTTCTCTAGTCTTGACTGTTCCCATTGGAAGTAAGGTTTCTCCATCTTAAAATGCATTTGCAATACAATTATTCATTTGTTACAAGGTTAGGACAATGCACCTGACCTCTCCCATCATCTTATCTCTGAAGTAGTTCAAGGTGAGAATAGGTGTATAGCTCATAGGAGTTCCAAAGCCGAGGAAGTATTTCACTTAGATCTCCCACTCTAATGTTCAGTGCTTTATTAACTATGCCACACTTGTTCTAACACATTACACAAATGTGTTTGTTATCACCCCTGGACCTCAGTGCTATGAGTTTCTTAGAAAATACTATTACTTCAATATGTTCTTATCTTTACACAGAGAGTGATTAAAATGTGGAATTCACTGCCAGAGGATGTAGCAATGGCCACAGGAATAAACAGCTTTAAAAGGGGATTAGATGGATTCATGGAGGACAAGTCTATCAATTCTTGCATTAAGCCTCAGAATTTCAGAGCCAGGAGGCAAAAATCAGGGGAAGGCCTCGACCTCCATGTCCTGTTGTTGGCCATCCAAAGGAACTGGTTGGGCATTGTGTGAGACAGGATGCTAGACTAGATGGACTATTGGTCTGATCCAGCAGGGCTCTTCTTATGTTCTTATCATGTCACCATTGCCTGAGCACAGAGGATAACATGTCATCCAAGTTACTCAAGAGAAAATAAACATTTTAGGAAGTGTTTATATGCTCCCTGGAGGAGCAAGGCTAGCCATTGATGTAAATTGATACTCCATCTATGGAAGAATATTATAAGTTTACAAGGCCCACAGTGAAATTCCCCACCAAATGCATGCCTATAAATGTGGACAAATCAGTATAAATTTATAGATTAAAATGTCATGTCATGACCACATAGATGAGTAGGCTGCAGGCTCTTTTTAAAGGGAAAATTCTGAGTAATTTCATATGAGCTACTTATCAAAAAAGATTATCATAGCCTGTTTTATAGACATAAGAGAGGAAACACAGGTAGGAACAGTATACAACAGGGGGAAAAGAAGTGCTAGAGGCCAAAGCTCCTTCTAAGGTGTGGAATCTTGTGAGCAAAAATTCTACTTTGTGAGCTGCTGGCATTAAAGTTGTGAGCGAGCGATTTGGTTACTGCATAAATCAGTTTGCTCCGGAGCCAGCCTTCCTGAGCTAAGACAGAAATGTGTGAGCCGGAGGCTAAAAAAATGTGAGCTAGCTTTCACGAACTCAGTTTAGAGGGAACACTGGTAGAGACTATTGTCAAGGTCATCAGCCAGGACATAAAACAAGGAATCTTCTTGTTCACATGAGTGTGCTCCTTATGGTGAATCAGCCAAGGCTGCTGAAAGAAGGTCAAAAGGGGACATTAACCTCTCTATACCAGAGCTTTCCCCAGGCAACCCATTGGTTTTCTCTGACCTGGACTGTCTGTACCTGTGTCCAAATCAGGCCTAGTTCATTACCTGAACAACACTCTAACTTGGACTTTTTATGTCTGGCTTTCTACAATGTTGTATTTGCCTCCTGTTTACCTGTTTGTCATGTCTGTGCCTCCTGACATCTTGGGATCCTTTCCTCATTCAATAAATTAATCACTTTCGGACTGCTGTTTCTGCATGGAACCAATGGCTCCTGAAATGTCCTTGCAGTGGTGGCTTTTGATGCCTCAATTCCTGCAGCAAGGAGCCACTGTGGTCTAGTGGTTAAGGTGTTAGACTATGCTCTGGGCGACCCAGGTTCAAATATCCACTCTGTCATGAACCCCACTGGGTTACTTTGACCTCAATCTATCTCACAATGTGAAGATAAAGGGGGTGGGGGAGAGGAATGTGGTTAAAATGATCTACTGGGAGATATTCTTAGGCTGTATCTGCTTATGCTGCCAACAGCCCAGCACTGTTGCTGGGTAGGGAAACAGCAGATTAAGAAACAGGTTGGGATCCTTTCAGAGGGCCCAGCAAAACAAATATGCAGATTTTCTCTGTTCTGTTATTTTATTAAAGCTTTCCCCCTGTCCCACATTCCATTCTCCCTTAGCTCTATGATAGTTTCTAAAAATAATTCCAGAGTTGGCTCATGAGTGGTGTGCTGCCACACTCAGTTCCCTTGGCATACTTGTGTGTCTCCCCCATATCCCTGATAGATACATCAGCAAAACCAAAAAGAACCTTGATATGACAACCATATACATGCATCAGGATGCTTTTTGCTGCATGGTTTATTACAGATTATTTTTGTTCCATGGTTTATTGGTGGTCAATGACCATGCAAAAAGAATGCTGCTGTGGTTTTACATAAGATCACAGTGAGACTACTTTCTTCAGAGTTTTACCCAGGCACACTACAAATGTCGAGAAGAAAAACAAGTATGAATGAAGTAAAAGCTGCAGCCACATTGAAGAGGCACAGTGCTCTGTACAAAATTTGAAACCACCACCCCCCACCCCAAATGCTGGAGGATTTCTTAATAAAGAAATTTAGAACTTGAAAATCTGAAGAGAAATTCAAATGAAGAGCATTTTGAAAACCTCCTTTACTGGCATGCATGGATGGAAATGCCAGCTTCAGGGAGGTGAAATGAACAACTAAAGCAAAATAAAAGACATAGAGGAGAGAGAGAAACCAGTAACATGGCAGCTGAGAAGAATTATGGTGTGACGCTCCCAGGAATGTGTCAAGATTCATTTTGTTATAAACTCACCTGCCTAATTCCACAAAGAAAAGAAGCACATCCTATAACCTCAGATAATCTATTCCTGAGAACCTAATAGAGAGAACTCTCCTTAATCTTCTTTTTTTGCCAAGTAAAGCTAATTTGAGTTGACAAGGTCTCAGGTCTCCATAAAAACTTCATATTGAAGAATGGGCCAATGTTTTCTCAGTTATCTTCTCAGACAATTATGGAGGCAATAAAGCAGGTTTATCTGATAGGGAATGAGATCCATTTTTATTGTTCACACACAGGTCCATCATCTCCAGGACATCCAGAACTAACCTCAGCAGTGAGAAAATACTAGAGAGGAATTAGAACCATTCTAGACATTAACCATGCGTTGATTTCCTTACATTCCTTCTCCACTGTTATACCTAGAAGCTCACAGAGGAGGAGATTGGATTTATAACCTTGCCCTTCACTCGGACTCTCAGAATGGTTTACAATCTCCTTTCCCTTCCCCTGTGAGGTATGTGGGACTGAGAGAGCTCTGAGAGAATGGCTCTTGAGAGGACAGCTCTGAAAGAACTTGTGACCGACCCAAGGTCACACTAGCAGCTCCATGTGGATGAGCGGGGAGTAAAACATGGTCCTCCCAGATTAGAGTCTGTGCTCCTAACCACTACTCCAAACTGGTTCTTGATGGTCTTGATGGTCCCATTTTTTCACAACAGCCTTGTAAGGTAAGTTAGGTTGAAACTGGTTGACTGGCCCAAGGTTGCCAAATAGGCTTCATGCAGGGATCTGAACCCAAATCTCCTCTTTCAAGTGAAATCACTAACCGCTGCACCATCCTGGCACGAGCCTAGACTGTGGCAGAATTCTGAATAAGACCTCTATCAGATTTTCAGTATGGATTCATAGGTCCCTCTTGGAAAATGTTCCCTCTTGGAAAAAAGTTTCTTGCATGTAATAAAGTTAGTACACCGGGGAAGAAGGTACTTGTTTATTAGATGCAGAGCAGTTTTCACATGTAGAAGGATTTAAAATATATGACTCTATACATACTATCTAAGGTATGTGTGTTCCAGAATTCTACCACTGCATTCTATAAAACTCTGTACCATCTCATGATAAGGACCAAGAGCCAAGCTGCATGTCTCATTCACTGCAGCCCAGTGGAAGCATTTGAAAGCATTTGAAAGTGATATTAAGCAGCCTCTGCCTAACCATCAAACCCCCCACCCCCCCAAAATGGAAGTGTGGGATTAGCTGGTTGCTTCCAGGCTATGGCACATCTGAACTGAGCCCATGGGGAAACCACGGAGATGGTGTCCTGCTGCAAAGCCTTGGGATGATCATATGACAGATGAAACATGCAGTTTGTCTCTTAGGCTGCCTGATCTGATGACTATATTGACCAGACTGGTACACAAGCAAATAAATACATTTCAACAGTGCAGCATCTGATGATGAAAGGCATTAGAGTATCAGAGAAACAGTGTTCAGATAATAACATTAAAAAATAACATTATGATCAGAGATCATATTATGAGCCCATCACTTCCAGCTTCATCAGTATCCTCAATCAATAACCTGGACTGTAGAATTTTCAGGTGGGTAGCCGTGTTGGTCTGAAGCAGCAGAACAACAGCTGTGATCATATGCACAATTAGAACTGACATAGGCATGAATGCTGGGCGGATTTAAAGGGTGTGATCAGACAACAACATCTGGGAAGTACCCCAAAGCCATCAGCAACCCATCCTGCTCCGCCTCAGAAACAGAGTTAAAATACACCAGGGAAAATCCAGTAGGAAACAGGTTGCGATGGGCCACAGATGGACTTTTCCATGTCTGATCACTCCAGTGTGCTCTCATGGCATCAGGATGGTCTGACCAGGCCATCCTGACTCTGTGCCATTTTTCCCCCCTTTGCAGTATGTGCATCATTGCAAACTCCATAGGGAGCCCTCAGTGCAGAGCTGCGATTAACTGATCCCTCGTTTAAGCACATGGAAAATAAAGAGCACCCCCACCCCCAAAAAAAGACTCACCCACAGTTGTGTTTGATCACACACTGATAGACTGCACCTGCAGCTTCAAAGGGAGGTGTGATCCTGCAACTGTAGGTCAAATTCCTCCAGAGGAAATAGCCTTGCTTCCCCGCCCCCCGTTTTTTCTAGCTTGTGTGACCACAACCAAAGTTTGAGTCCGGAGGCATCTTTAAAGCTTTGTTGGTCTTAAAGGTGCCACTGGACTCAAACTTTGTTCTGTAGAATTTTCAGTGACTGATTTTTCTTTATTTATTTTTCAGCAGTTTTTAACCTTTCTCTCTCTGAAATAAGACTGTCTTTCCAGCATGAAACCTAACAAGGTGTAAATAGACTTCCCAAGACTGAGAAATTCTTGATCTCTCCTGTTCACAACATGTGATCAGCATTATCAAACATTAAGCAAACTGACTTTGAACAATTTGCATGTGTTCAGCTGAGTGAAAAAAAAGCAATAGGCAAGCTATCCTGTTCCTTCCCAATGTCCCTCGCTGCCAATGACCAGCTCCCCATCTACTCTTTACCACATTCTTTAAGTTCACACACATTAATGTTTCTCAGTTAGTGACCAGCAAATGGATGGTATCTCCCAGACCGATTTCCCACAAGCGCTGCCCCAGCGTCATTCCTCCATTTGCCCTGATTGCCTGCTTGAATTTCCCCCTATTTGTCGTGGGGCGCATTTTGACCCAGGGCTTCGCGTGATTTCCTCCGATTTCCTCTGTGGCTTCAGTGCTCCTCAAAAAACAGGATCACTGAAGCTCTGGGGAAATCACACGAAGCCCCAGGAAATTCAAGCAGGCAATCAGGGCAATTGGAGGAATGACACCGGGACAGCGCTTGTGGGAAATTGGTCCCAGTGTTTCTTATGGCTGCCTGATGGTGTTCGCTAAAGAAAAAGGCAAGTGAACTGTCAGGATCTAGAACATGATTGTTGTAGTTATGCGGGGGGTGGGGAGGCTGATCATTCCCTAGGTAAGTGTGTAACTCTTATACTGCATCTTGATGAAATGCTACCTATTCACAACAAGAATGATGCATCATGTACTTCCCCATCATACTTCAGAAGCAAAATCAACTCTGTACAGCTACCCGGAAGCATCAGAACCCTTGGTGCAAGGGAAAAGGCAAGTGAAAGAGAGTTGGGGAAGGAGAAGAAAGGACCACAAAAATGGGAACCAGTCAGCTATCATGAATAGCCCTAGTATCAATGACGACAGTGCTGGCCAGCAGTCTCCTGTATGGTATTTTCATCCTATATTTCAAAGACTGTAAGCAATATTTCTTCAAGGGAAGCAAAGCTCTGATTTATAGCAAAAAGCTCTTTCTCCACAAGTCTTGAATAATTCAGCTTGTGCCAGATGGAAATTTCAGGTTGTTGTTTTTTGCCTTCCATTTTTGTAGGATAATATCTTTGACCGTTATATTACCGGCTTCTGGAAGGAGTTATGTTCTCTTATTCTGGCCTGCATCATACTTAAAGAGACAGGACCCCAAGAAATTCTAAGTAGGGATGAGCAGGAAAGAACCATTCAGCGTTCACCCATTACGAAATCCTTCTGTTTGTCATCTTTGGAGGGTGTTTAAAATGGAACAAAAGTGTCATTAGCATGGTTAAGCTTCTATAGCACCCATTCAGGGGGTGATGGTGTGGAAGTAATACCTAGTAAGCAGCAGATGGTAAATAAGGGAACCAGTATAATGTAGGGGATTAAGATGGTCAGACTAGTATCTAAAAGACCCAAAAGATCCAGGTTTGAATCCTCACTCATGGAAACTTGCTGGGTGATTTTGGGCCAGTCACAGTCTTTCAGCCTAACCCACCTCATAGGGATGTTCTGAGGATAAAATGGAGGTGAGGAGAATGATGTAAGCCAGTTTAGGTTCCCACTGGGGGAAAAGGTGGGGTATACATAAGGTTGCCAGGTCTCATCCTTACACCAGCGGGGGGATTGGGGAGGCATTCTGAGTGGGCAGGATGCGTTGTGGTATGTATAGAAGTGACATAGGCATGCTGGTGATGTCAGGGGTGATACTCTGGTTTTTGGACAAAAGTCTATGGTAAAATTGCCTTCAAGCTATAGCATTTTGCCCAAAAAAACCCACAGCATCACACCCCCCCATGTCACCAATGCACCTATATCACTCCCGGGTGACATCAGTGTGTTCTGTGGGATGTTGCTATTTGTGTGGGTGGGGGATTTCCTCCTGCCAGCCAGCTGGCAAGCGGCAGTAGGGTTGCCAGGTCCCCTCCTTGCTCCAGCGGGGGGATTTAGGGGGCATTCTGGGACTGGGCGGGGATGCCTGTCCAGAGATCAGCTCAAGGTGTCTAACAACGAAAATAATAGAACAAAAGCATTAAGCATTAAAATGCAATCATGAAAAACAAAGTCATTAAACAAGCCATTTAAAAAAGCAGCATTATTAAAACAAGCCAGGGCATAACAACAGCATAAAATAACACTGAGCAGCCTAAATTGATGTCAACAAAATGGTTAAGAGAGAAAACCCCTTTATTCAAAGCATGGGTAATAAGGAATATTCTAGCATGGGGCCTAAAAGTAAGGTAGGACACAGTGGCTATGGTCAGACATGCATTTTAATCCACTGTTGCCCCACCTCTGATTGATCCAAGGTATTTTTAACAGAGAATACTGATCAGACTCAGCTTTTTTAGCACTCTTCAAAGCAGTTTTACTCTGTTCTTGATTGATCCGATGCATATCAGACCTGTCAGCCAAGGGGTGTTGCCATTGGCCATTTTTTAAAATAATTTCTCCCTTAAGCAAGCCCACAAGCACTGATATGTCTCCTGGGATATGTAGTTCATGGGGCTGTTGGTCATTTTTTAAAAAAGTTTGTCCTCTGGGCACGCGCACAAGTGCTGATCAGCCTGATGGGACATGTAGTCTCCCTCTCTAAACTTTTCAGTTTACCCCTTCCCCAAAACACAGGAAAAAGCTGAAGTATAGGGTTGTCTTTATTTGAAAGTTTTTATGAAGAAAACAAAATTTAGAGCAGCCCCTGTGGTAGAAGGGGAGACAGAGAGAGGTGCGGATATGCAGTTATGTGCACTTTGCTAACAAGTACAAAAAATGGAGGCTGAAAAACAAGAGACCAATCAAATCTGCCTGATGGCTTGTGTGCACAACAGAGCAACCAGACAGCAGGAAATCCAGTTTGAAACCAGCTCAGCCCTAAAGGACTGGACTTTCACAGGTATCAAATAAACATGAAATGGAGGCAGGGGTGATGGGACACAGACGACTGGGGCATGACAGACAGGTGTTGTTGCCTGATCATGCATTTTAAATCCATAAGGGAACAGCACCGGCAGTGGATCAAACTGCATGTCTGATCACAGCCAGTGCCAGGCAAACCTCAGGGCATTTCAAAGGTGAAGCACGGCCACTCAAAATGTCCTGTCCTTATCTCTACCTCTGAAGGTGGGAAATGGGGCTTTAGAGAGCAGGGCTTTAGAAAAGAATCTTAACTTGGGTTGCCAACATCCAGGAGGGACTTGGAGTTCTGAATTACTACTGCTCTCCAGACAACAGAGATCAGTTTCCCTCAAGAAAATGGCTGCTTTGGAGGATGGACTCTATGGTGTTACACCCTGTTGATGTCCCTCCATTCCCTAAGCCCTACCCTCACCAGCCTACACCCCACTTATCTCCAAGAATTTCCCCACCTGGCACTGGCGACACTAACTGGCAGGCTGTACAATATGAGTGGAGGTGTTCCTTGGCTAATAATTCACTAACAATGCCATGCTAAGCAACATTTCTAGGCCCATTGACATCAAAGGACTCAGAAGGGAGTCAGTGTGTTTCAGATGGCAGCTTTGGCAGGTTGAACCTATGCATCACACCCCAACTGAGCTCTATTTCTGCCCCAAAATCTACCCCCTCCCCATGCTCTAGCCCCAAAGCCCCAGGTGTTTCCCAACCTGGAGCTGGCAAGCCTAGCTGCATGATTTCTGCTTTCTTGTTTTTTGATTCCACAGCACCTTACTAATAATTGAGGGACAGGGTCATATTGTGTCATTGTACTCACTCTACAGCCCTCCCCATTCCAGATCTGAACACTACTTACTTGATCCTGGTACCCCCCACCCCCACCCCTGGCTGTACTTCAAACATATGAAGCACAGTGGTTATAAAGTCAGACTATAATATGAGAGAACCAGGTTCAAATCCCCACTGTGCCATTAAAGCTTGCTGGGAGATCTTAGGTCATTTGCTCTAAGTCTAATCTACCTTGCAGTGTTGTTGTAAAAAGAATAACATGGATGATATGAGAATGAAATTGTAAACTGCTTTGGGGAGAAAAGCAGGATTGAAATATCCAAGTAAATAAATACATTTTCAGATGGCAGTCATCTGACTCTTGCGATTTATTTATTTCGATGACTTTTAGCCATTCTTCCTCTTAAAGGACTCAATGACTTATCAGCAGGAAGGTGATTTGAATGTGTTAAAGATGCATGGTATCAGTGTTTAAATTAAATTATGTTGTTACAAGGCTTGGGTTCCAGCTGTCCTGGAAGAAAGGGGGAGTTTTTAAATATATATTTTACATGAAATAAAACAAGTTGGGCTGCTATTACGTGGTATGTTCCTTGTAATATTTTCCTTGGGGTTCTGAACCAAAACATACCATTATATATATCAAAACAGGAGATATTTCCTGCTGGTTTTAAGAAGAGTTTGCCTTTTTCTTCTCCAGTATAGTAGACCTGTGGGAAACATTTCTCCATATATTTAATTAAAGTTCTTTCCCACTTCATAAATTAAGTCCTATTTTATTGGTTTCACAGAGAGTTATTCGTTATTTCTGCTTTTGCCTCCTTTTGCTCCATAGGTTGCCATTACTAGGTCAAGTCATTTCAGAATGTCTGAAATTCATTTCAGTTAGGCAGCCGAAAGTTTCTCACTGATGCTTTCCCAGCTGGCCTGGAGGAAGCTGCTAAGAGATGCTTACAGAGCCTTGGGAAAAGAGGAAAAAGAGGTGTGGAGTAGGGTTATTCACAGTTATGATGATAGCTGTTTAGCTGGGGTGACCAACTCTTGAACTTGTCCCTGCAAATATACCTTTAAGAGCTGACTGGTTGATGCAAGTTACCTGGAGATTTTGTTTAATTCTACACCTTGAGAAGCATCACCTGATGATTTCTACAGATTTTACCTCAAGTAGCCCTGAAGGCATTCTTGGGGTGAATTCTCTACCTTGGCTGCACTCTTTCGGGACAGAATGCATGGAGAATTGACTCTAGTGGTATGTTTTTTTCCTCCTCATAAAACACTGTCATCTGTACATTAGTTAAAAAAAAAAAAACTTCCTCGGATGTATAGCCACTCGCCGTTTTTTTTTCTGAGGACAGCAACAACAACAAAAAGTATCTGGGATACAAAACAACCCCAAGAAGAGGCCGATTTTGACATTTAGGTTGCGGTCACATGTGTGAGATAAAGCGGGGGGGGGGGGGAAGAGAGGCTGTTTTCTCTGGCGTAAGTTGACCCGCAGTTGTGCAGTCACACAGACTTTTGTAGATGTGGACACAGCCTGCCACTGGTGATCAGATGCAGCCGTGGGTGAGTTGGATTTTGGTTTTTGCCATTTGTTTCTGATGTGCTTACACGAGGAATCAATGAATTGCACCTTCACACTGAAGTCTCCCTATGGAGTGGGGGTGTGTGTGTGCGCTGATGCGCATACTGTGAAGGGGAAAAAAAAACTAATGGCATGGAGTCGGGATAGCCTGATCAGACTATCCCGATGCCATGGGAGCATGCTGGGGCAATCAGACGCAGGAAAGCCCATCTGTGGACCATAGCAACCCATTTGCTACTGGACTTTCTGAGGTGTTTTTTAACTCTGCTTCTGCGGTGGAGCAAAATGGGTTGCCGATGGCTGTGGGGCGCTTCCCAGATGTTGTTGTCTGATCATGTTCCTTTAATCTGCCTGGCATTTGCTCCTATGTTGGGGCAAATTGTGTATGTGATTGCAACCTTGGTGTGCTTTTTACTCTCCAAGTTATATGGGCATTCATATAACTTATTGGGGTATACAAATACCCCAGGGAACTTTAACAGAGAACACTGATCCACAGCAGGGTTTTGACTGCTCTAAAGAGATGCAAGCTCTCCTGATAACCTGATGAACGTTTACCTCATCATAAGGAAATATGCTCTTGGGGTAGAAAAATACCCCAACATACAAAGAGCATTAGAAGTTACTGATTTAAATACTTCCTATTACAATGTATGGGATTTTGCATTAGTTTTCTAATATTGTAGGTTGAAAACACAGGTTTTGTTGTTTCTAATTAAAACAAATTACAGCATTGTAAAGGAACAGCTCTGGTTTGAGCTGTGTAATACGCACAAGTAAAGAGGTGAATCTATTAACCAAAAAAAAAAAATCCCACCTAATGTGAAAATATATTATCAGGCTCAATATAATCCTTTTTTTATAAATGGAATAGGAGTTTCAGGATGAATGTGCTTGGTTTGTAATTTTAAAAAAATTAGACATGCATTTGTTATTTGCATCAGACTTATTGTCTAGTAGTTATTCTGTAAAATGCAGTCCTTACCAATGAATGTCCTTGAGGAACACCCTTTCCTGGCATACATTCCTCAATGTGCCTGTGTATGTGTCCTCAATGTGTGTGCATACAGCTTTTTGGCTGACCTGTCACAATCCAGGTGCCCTCGCTCAGGGGTCATTTCATAGAAAAAGAGGTGCAGGAGCTCATTAGCATAACTCATTAGCATAACTTATTTGCATATGTCACACCCCCTGACATCACTGGAAGTGTGTCAGAAGTCAACAGCTGCCGCTCAGGCTCCACCCCAAAAATCTCCAGGTATTTCCCAACTCAGAGCTGGCGAGCCAGCTTTACACTTTGACTAAAGACACTTTAGGTTTCCTTTGCTCTTGCAGGGAAGCTACCCTACAAGAAGCATGAAAATACAGATCAAGTTAGTATGCTTTTGCTTTTTTCCACAGTGCATCACCATATATGCCCACTCCTGGGCTTGTTACTCCCAGAATGGTGTTCCTTGCCATACTAGACATGTACCAAGCTCAGCTCCTCCATAACACTGCACATATTTTTTCCTGTTTTAAGTGTTATAATTTCTGACCACACAACTACATAATCATCAGGGCATGCCTCTATGTCACTTTCCTGTTACAAGAAGTGCCGGGGGGAAGGGGGGAGTGGGACTGGCTGACTGGGTCCTAAAGGTAGTTAATGCTTCCTTAAGAGAGGGGGTGGTTGCCCCTACCTCGAAACAGGCTGTGGTGTGTGGACTTCAAAAAAAAGCCTACCCTGGACCCAGGAGATCTCAGTAATTATCCACAAGTCTCAAATGTTCAATTCATGAGCAAGGTGACTGAACAGGTGGTGGCTTCCCTGGCTAAACTGGCCTGGAGAAAAAAAATGTTTCCTGACCCCAGCGTGGCAATCACCATTTCCCTGGGTGTAAGTTAGGGTAACAAGAACTAAGCACTGAGGCAACCCTTCCTGCCCTCCTTCTCATGATCTGCCTAAGTTCACACAATCAGCATTGCTGTTAGAGGGCCATCTAGCCTCGGTTTGAAAACCTCCAAAGAAGGGGAGCCCACCACCTCCCAAGGAAGCCTGTTCAACTGAGGAATCACTCTAACTGTCAGGAAGTTCTTTCTAATGTTTAGCCAAAAACTCTTCTGATATAATTTCAACCCGTTGGTTCTGGTCCGACCTTCTGGGGCAACAGAAAACACCATCCTCTATATGAGAGCCCTTCAAATACATAAAGATGGTTATCATATCACCTCACAGTCATCTCCTCTCCAGGCTAAACATACCCAGCTCCTTCAACTTTTCCTCATAGGACTTGGTCTCCAGACCACTCACCAACTTTGTTGCCCTCTTCTGGACATGTTCCAGCTTGTCTGTATCCCTCTTGAATTTTGGTATGCTTCAGGTATGTTTCAGTTTGTTATCTGCCTTGGTTTGCCCTTGTGGGGCAGAAAGGCAGGATATAAACTTTATAAATAAATAGTAAACAAAACAAGTATGGGACAGCAGCTGAAAGCCTGAGGGGTAGGTCACAAACTCTCCGCTGACATTCTGCCTCAGGCATGAGCTCACCAGGTGGCCTTCGGTAAATTATTCTTTCTCCATCTTGACTTCCAGTCTGTCACATGGTGATAACAATCCTGGCCTGAATCCTACCATTCCATTCAGCTAATCTGAAGCTTTCCTCCAACCTACAAAGTGGCTCTGGAACAATTGAAAGTATTGAACTGGTACTGTAAAACCCTAACTAAGACTGCTCCCTGGCACATGGTGTCTGGAAGAAAGTGCTCATGATGGTGGAGGCAATAGTTGTATGGCATTTTCAAAGAGCCTAAATTAGGTAATACAAAATCTGGCTGGTCTTGTTACATCTTGTTACATCTGCTTTGCAACATACTTTTCCTTACCCTCTAATTCAGGAGTGTCAACTGTCAAACCTACGGCCTGCAGGCTGGAACTGGCCCACCCAGGGCTTTAATCCAGCCCCCGCTTCTCTTTTCCACCCCCCATTCCCTCCCTGCTCCCTGGGAGTAGCAGCTGCGTTCTAGGAATGGGATTCCATTCAGGGGGCTGTCATTCCAGTCCCAGAGTAGTCTATCTGGGCCCAGAAACCTTAATAGAAAATCCATTCCACATTTTCTTTGCAACTTTTTTGAGCTGCAATACATTTCAATGGAATGGAGCTCAAATGGTTTCAGTGTCCAATGTTTGTATGCCAACTGAAGTGTCTCCTTGCAAATAAAGGGCTGATGTTTTGAGCCAGCTTGTCTCTGCTGAATGGACCTGAGAATGGGTTCCTGAGTGAGTATGCTTAACAGTGCAATTCTAAACAGAATGACACCTTTGGAAGCCCATTGATTTAAGTGTTCTGAAGAAGGCTGTAACTATAATCATATCCTAGCTAAATAATATAGCCTAACGTGTAAATCTTAATAAACTTAATACATCATTTGACCTGGGTTAAAGATTGTTCTCCAACTGATTAGTAGTTAGTGGTTTTTAAACACATGATAGACAGTCAATGCTTTTCAGAAAGACAGTTAAAAGGGGGAAATGGTCAAATTTAAACACAGCCCAAACTGTATGAATGAGGATCATCTACTTTGGCCCTGTAGTCAATTGAATGGCTCTCACTCAGGAGACTGAGAAATGTTGGCTAGAGTTGGCATTTTTACATGGTACAAAGAACAGGCTGTCTCCACCAGACCCTGGGCTATATCTTGATAAAATCAAGGGCAACAGTGTGAGCTTCCTTTCTAGAAGTGTCTTTAGAGAGGTTGCTGCAAAGAAGGGCAGTTTCAGGTGGGCAGCCGTGTTGGTCCGAAGCAGCAGAACAAAGTTCGAATCCAGGAGCACCTTGCAGACCAACAAAGGAAGCCATGTAACTGCAAGGCCTCGGCTTACCTAGCTGGAAATGAAATGCAGACTTTTTAACATATAAAAAGGGTGCCAGATGTTTAAGACCAGAAGGGGGCAGGGAGTGTTGAGGTTTCCTCCTCATCCAGAAAGTTGCACTTTTGACAGAAGTACCACCCCCAAAAAAATGGTTCAGCCTACCAATTGTTCCCCCTCTTTTTCCTTCGCACATCATCCTTTCCAGTTTTGTGGGTGAAGGGAGGGAGGGAGGAAGGAAGGGGAGAGAGAGAGCAGTGGAAAGAAAGCAGTTGCGGAGAAAGGTGGGAAGGAAGGAGAGAAGGAAGGAAATGAAGCAAGGAAAGGAAGAAGGGAGGGAGGGAGGGCAGGTGGCTGGTCTTCTCAGTTCCTGGGCAACCTTGTGAGAGTTCTGCTCAAAGTAGTCAAGGATCAGATCTTGGTTGGTAAACCACAGTTCTTTATTTCCAATCTCTACATTAGTACAGCTTCTCGGATTATTGTCAGAGATGAGACAGATAATACAGGCAGGTCTATTATACCTTTCCAAGGAGTTTGAATTACCCATAGGTAGCCAATCACTATAGGGGAAAAACGGCGGGCAAAAGGGGGCTCTGACCGTTTGTTTCCCACAGGAAAGAAAGTGAGGTGTTAAGCTGTAAATTCCCTTCCCAACCAGACCCTTCAGATGTTACCAGTTCACATAACAATCAATGGCCCCAAGGCTTTTGCATGTGATAAGAGATGAGACGCATCCTCCCTTGAAGTCCCAGCCGGGGCCGATGGAATGCGGAGGCAGTGGTGTGAGAGGCCCATTGTTCCCATGCATTGCAGGTGTCACCCTCCCGCTCTAACAGTTACAAAACCCAGGCCTGGTTAGGCACTAAAACATGGCATCTCCAAGCATATATCTGTAAGGCATACATGGCAACAGAACATACATAGATGGCAACAGAATATAACAAGAGAGAATTAAGAAGTAGACAGAGTGCACAACTGTAAGAACTAGAAATACTTTGTCTGAATCAGTAGATTCTGACAAACCTCTGCAAATCAGCCCCTGCTTCATCTCCACACAGCCTGCCTGCATCCTGGAATCTCAACAGGCTGTTTTACTTCTCTGCACAGCCTAAGCCAGGCCACCCACATCCCCTAAGGAGCTGGCAAGCGCCAAAGGCTGCCCGGAGCTTCCTGGTCTTTTTTTCCATGGTGATAGTGGCGGAAGGGAGCTTTTCACTTTCCCACTGCCCTGCAGATGGGTGGCTTTTACATCAAGCAGCAGACTCACATTGGCATCAAATTAAAGTGGAGCCTGCAGCTGGCGAGGAGGAGGCCGCTCACACACTCCAAAGGTGAAGCTGACCTTTCCCAGTGGCCACTTGTGAATGTTCCTCCAACAGCTTTGCTTCCTTTCCATCCTTCACAGCTTATGTTCATGCACTAAGTCGCCTCTGACCCCAGAGGGCAGGCAGTGGCGAGGGCTCGGATCCCTGGCAGCCATCTTGCAGCAGCAGCAGCAGGGCTGCTTGAAGGGCTCAAGTCTGCTCGAATCCCTGGCCTAGTCCAGCCTGGCCCAAGGAGACCATAAAAGCTGCCTCCTGCTGCTAAGCTGTGGGGTGCACCACTTTGGGAGCCGTGAATGCTGCAGCTTTCTTTGGGGGTGCAGCAAGCAAAGGCCCGGAAGGATTAATGGGAGGCCTGGGAGCCTGTACTAGAGTCGCACAACGTCAGGCACTCCAGCTCCTCTGGGCAGACCCAAGGTGAGTCTTTCCCAGACCGGGAGTATTAGCCGACCATGTGACCTGGGCAGTGGCAGTGAGTCCCTGGCATTGGAGGTGAGAAGCAGACCAGTGGGGCCTGAGAGGAGAGCACTTTGCATAGACGGGGTTGACAGAAGTGTGCTCCTCCGCCCAGCCACCACAGAAGCATGTGTGGGTGTGCGCCTGTGCAAGACCCCAGGCAGCGGGCAAGGCAGTGCTGGTGTCACCCCCAAAGCACTTCCCTTGGCTGGGAGCAAGGGACATGTGCCCGCCCCCTGGACTGTTAACTACCGTAGCATCGCTCCTGTGCGCTCCGACAGGAAATGAGCCCTGCCTCCACTACTGTTCAGATTCAGGGTTTTTCATTTGACATTTCTCTAATCTAGAATGATGCCTTAGAGGTGGATTACCACTTTACTTGCCTTTAGAAGAGGCTGCAAAATCTACTGTTCAAGAGGGAATTTAGCATATTTTGAATCATCTTGGCTTATTGTTTTAAGGGCATTTTAGAACTGATCAGGCTGTTACCAGCCTTGGGTTTTAGGTGTCCTGGAAGAAAGTGGAGTTTTTAAAATATATTTTAAATGAAAAAATAAACATGACTTTTTTATAATCTTGCATCAGAAAAGGTTAAGTAAATTGTTTTGTGGTTGTTGTTTTTTTTTTTTTTTGGTCTGTCTGTATTTTAAGACTAGTGCCATTTAGAGTTCCATCCCCAAATATCTATGCTTTATGCCTGGTCTGACAAATGAGTCTGTTTAATTTCCTATAGAGGATTTGATTATGAAAGGGATGTACTTTTTCTGTAACTGAAAGCAAGTATTTAAAATAAGTGCTTCAGTCGTTCCATACCAATTCACTGAGCCACAAATAATGATGTAAAGCAATGTGGTGTGAAGGGATTAGGTGTGCAACCATACACATCTTTCTGAGTTGACCATCCAAAGCTGAGGGGTCTTTAGAGCCAATTCAGGTAGCCAGGGGACAGTCATGCACAATGTTAAATTAGATATCTTTCCCTGGCTTCCTCAATTAGTTTAGATTTGTGTTACATGCTTCTCATAGATGCATTCACATTATGGAGAACAGAAAAACAATACACCTCCATGGCTGTCTGATTTTCCGCTCCATTAAAATCACTGTATTACTTTCTTAACTTTCTCAACTCTTTATCAATCTTTATACCTATTATTTAAGTTCTAGTGCTACCTGGTTTACTCATATAAAAAGCCCCTTAGGACCAAATTGAGTTGGTTTCCAGTCTGGGAGTGAGTTCCATTATGCTTAATGTCTTCAGCTATATTTCCATTGCTGTTATAAATATTTCACATATTTGAGGTATATAAGCTACTTAGGCCCAAAACAGCCATAATTTCCATAAGAGGGCATTTTTACCCCCACCTTGACTTTACCTTTAATTTTTGTTTATTCATTTGTTTTGATTTATTTAAACACTTTAAAACTTTTTTTCCCTCACTCAAAAGGACCCAGACTGGTTTACCACATGGTTTTAAAAACAAGGCAAAGATGTTATAAAATATGGTCTAGAGCAGAATCACATCTGTCACCTCGAAGTGCCTTCCAAGTCTCTTCAGCCCAGCCTTGTAATGTCTCCTGAAGGACAGAAGGAAAGAGACCTTCCTTTCCTTCTCACAGAGACAGAGCTATTGCCATAAAGTCACAGGACCATGTAATGGCAGTTCAGTTAGGGTTGCCAAATCCCTCCTGGCAAATGGTGGGGGATGCTGGGGATTTATAAGGACCGGGAGGGAGGCCCAGACTACATTACTGGCAACATGGCAATGCCGCTTCCAGTCTGTACTGGAAGTGACATCATCAAGCCTGGACATCCTGGAAATTCTATGATAAAGATGACTTTTCACATAGTGTTTTTGTTCAAATTTCAGAGCATCACCTGGACATTGCTGATGTGATGATGTCACCTCCAGTACATACTGGAAGTGACATCACCATATTGCCAGCAACATAGCCTGGGCCTCCCTCCTTCTCCTGGTAAATTCCCCCGCCAGCCAGATGATGGTGGGGGTGGGGTGGAGCACTGACAACCCTAGTTCCAATAGATCTTCAAGGGGAAATGGCAGAGAAGATTACAGATACATACAGGGTGACAGGGTCCTTTCACTATGTGGGTCCCAAGCAATGTTCCCTCTAAGCTGTGGAGTCTTGTGAGCAAAAATTCTACTTTGTGAGCTACTGGCATTAAAGTTATGAGCAGGTGATTTGGCTACTGCATTAATTAGTTTGTTCTGGAGCCATCCTCCCTGAGCTAAGACAAAAATGTGTGAGCCGGAGGCTTAAAAACTGTGAGCTAGCTCACACTAACTCAGTTTAGAGGGAACACTGGTCCCAAGTCAAGAAGGGTATGACAGCCCCTCACACGTCTCTCCCTCAGAGGTAGATTCTCCCTCCAAACTTGTGTTCCCTTCTGTGACTGAGCTGCCCCAAGTAACGTGCTTTTCTTCTTTGTCTTTTAAAGACTCTCTGCCCCACCCTGTCACAGAGATATAATTTGGCTTTTAGCCCAGCCCTGGACCTGAGGGAAGAATAAGGAGCCCTCTTGGGTTGAACCACTTCAAATGGTACTTGAGACAATGTAAAAGTTGAACATATGAACTGTGCATGTACTGATTTATCTCAACATTTTTATTGAGTTACCTCATAAATTTTACCCCTGATTTCACCTGACCTTTTCCCCTCTACACTGAATAAAATATTTTGTTATATTGAGCATTCAGTGTAGGCTTTTTCAGTAAAAACCTAATCACTGTTTTGTTCAGAACTTTAGAGGAAGTTCCCTCAACCAACAAGGAGTTAATGATCCTCCATAATACTATTACACACACACACACACACACCAATTCAATACTCTTTGTGAGATTCACAAGCTATGATGGGCAGGGAGAGGTCCTCATAGAACCCTAAATGTTGTCAACATTCCTCTGAAATATCCAAAAAGGGACCACACAGGCAACAGACAACAGAAACCCCCACCACAGAACCAATGAATAAGTCAGCATTGTGGTAGGATTGGACTGTTGTTGTTTTTAATTGACATAGAATTCATGCAAAAACATCACAGCCAAATTTCTATCTGTATGTGGTTCTGTGTTAGCAACCATGAAAGTCTGCATCAACTTCAATAGGCTGGATGCCAACAGAGTGGTATTAGAGAGACATACTTTTTTTTTTTTGCTGCTACTGTGCTTTGTCAGATTCAGCATAAATTTGCTGCCACTGTCATTCCAGTTGTCTCCTGTTATATATCATTGATACAGAAAAACAATGCAAGCCATTATGTTAAGATCCATAAATTTAATGACAAAATGTGATGTGCAGATACCACAAAAAGGTGTGAAACTAAAGACTCGTGGATCTGCTTCACACAAAGGAGAAACGGAATCAAAATGGGAATGTTTCAGTCAAAGCAGCAGGGATGAGAAATTCAAAATCATCCCTGAAAAGAATACTCATGCTGATCTGTTCTGAAAGATAGAAACAAAAATCAGGTGCGGATGTTGTATTATTGCATGCTGAAATCCTATCATGGAGTGAAAGGAATTTGGCATCATCTTTAGTTTGCACAAACAAGACACCTATTTTTAATCCATAGCATTTATGGAAGCCACCCGCCGCCCCCCCCCCCCCCCGCGGAATATAGCTTATTTATTCTGCGTACCAGAACAAACAATGTCCTTCAATTCTCAGAACTAGAGGTAGGTTTACATAAAGTCATAGTCAATGTTACTGTTCATAAATAATTTCTAGGCTTGTTTATTTATTTAAATCAACCACATACCTTCCTAGTTCCTGTTAGTGCCAAGGCTGGTCAGTGCCTAAAGTGAAACTGAATATTCAGTGCAGCAAATACACATTCTCATTCATTCGCTGGTTGATATTATTTTTCTGACCTAGTTAACTTGTGTGAAAACACATTGGCAAATATTGCTTAGAACACAGCTGTTTTTTGTCTTTTCTAATCTTCCAGCACCACAAGTGATCATCGGCTTATAAAGTCAGGCACTCAACTAGACTTGGTGCTTTTGTGGTTTGCTTTTGTGGTTTGTATCTAGACATCTGAAAAGATCTGGATGACATGTTACATCTATATCTCTAACAATCTATTAGATAGATAGATAGATAGATGTTGTTCTCTAGGATTTTTCTATACAGTGTGTAACTTTCATCCTTTGATGGTTCCATGTCATGTCCATGCCCAAATTTTGGTGAGATGTTATGCACAAAGAGATTGTTTTGGAGACTCCAAAAACTCTGATTTGATACTGTCCAGAGGTGACCCACTCTCTGAACCTAATGGCAGCCACGACCTTGGATCTGCCAGACTTATTTCACCAGGAGCCACAGTTTCCTCCCCACTGCCAGTTTGGCAGAGAGCCAGTTTGGTGTAGTGGTTAAGTGTGTGTGGACTCTAATCTGGGAGAACCAGGTTTGATTCTCCACTCCTCCACTTGCACCTGCTGGATGACCTCAGGCAAGCCGTAGTTCTGGCACAGCTGTTCTTGAAAAAGAACAGTTTCTGTCAGAGCTCTCTCAGCACCACCTACCCCACAGGGTGTTTGTTATGGGGAGGGGAAGGGAAAGGAGTTTGTAAGCCGCTCTGAGACTCCCTTGGGTAGTGAAGGGTAGGGTATAAATCCAATCTCCTCTCCTCTCCACTGCCGCTTACAGAATGGGCCATCCCAAACCCAGCACTTTCAATGCCCAGAGGGATTGGGCTGGTGCCATGGGACCTAGCACTTCAGCTGCCCAGTTTTCTGGAGACACTGTGGGCCTCAAAACTGGGGAGGACTAAGAGGGTCCACGTGAGGCTCCAGGATGAATGGCCTGGACAAGAGTCAGCTGCAGCTGTAGCCAAAACTTGCAACAATGAAGTGTCAGCAGCAGGCAGCCTGGAGCCCATGAGCAGTCATGAGAAGCTCCACAGATGTGAATGGGCTTTTCCAGAGGGGCTGGCACAGGGGGCAGGAGAAGGGCCTCAGGGAGCAAAGGCCACTCAACTGGGCCAGACCACAGTTTAGGGGGAGAGGCCAAGAGAGTAAGGAAGCAGCAAGGAGAGAAATAAGCTGGCTCCTTCCTGTTTGGGCTCAGGCAGGACCAAGGGGGGCAGGGAGAGGCTATAAAAGGAAAACTCCAAGACCCAACCAGGGAAGAAAAGAAGAGCCACATAACCTGGAGAAGGGCTGAGGACATTAGGTGCAGCAAACCTCATTCTCTTCCCATTTCTGAGGTGGGTGAAGACCTCCATCACCACCCAGGATGGAGGAGGGTAAGGAGCCCATAATGAATGAAGAGGTCACTCACAGATATACAACACATCCTTATTAAGTGGAAGATATTTTAGAGGCAAATAGGTGGTCAACCAAGAAGTGAAGACAGGTAGTTCTTGAACAGCTAAGTTTGTGCCTCTTTGGTCTCCTGATTCCTGCAGACGTGGAATTTGCAATGCCATTCTCTTGCTATCTACCTTAGAGGCACTGCAGTCCAGAGAAATTAGACTTGCAGCTTTCTCATATGGCAGGGGTGGGCAAATTGTGGCCCGCGGGCCACATGTGGCCCGCCACAGAGTTTTTTGCGGCCCGCCAAGACAGTCGGCCACGTGGTTTCAGTCAGGCCTCCGTTGGGCCCGGAGCGCAGAGAAGCCCGGAGCAGAGAGAAGCATTGTTATTATTATAGATGCTCTTTGACAGACATTAACTTGCAGGCTGTGATGAGAATCTCAACAAGCAATCTCACTCCTGATTTCAAAAAAATTGTAGAAAAGTGTGATAGGGTACATTTGTCTCATTAAACTGATTCTAAAATTAAATGTGCTTGCAGCTATAGATGATATGAAATTAGCACAATGAATAAATTGAATAAAACTACCACTATTTTATTTAATTTATACTTATTGCTTTTTATGATACAATTTATACCTTTTCTGAAATGCAAAGTTAACTAATGAATGCAATCATTTTAAAAGGTGCAGCCCTCCACTCCCACAAAGTGGCCCCCGAGCCAAAACAATTGCCCACCCCTGTCATATGGCAAGCTGTCCTAGAGGCAAGGAAAATAAGATACCCAAACTGTGATGACACGCACAATTCACCCCAACATAGGCGCGAACGCTGGGCGGATTAAAGGAGTGCGATCAGATGCCAACATCTGGGAAGTGCCCTGCAGCCATCAACAACCTGTTTTGCTCTGCCACACATGTGGAGTAAGAAAAACACTTCAGAAAGTCCAGTAGCAAACAGGATGCTATGGGCTGCAGATGGACTTTCCTGCATCTGATTATGCCAGAGTGCTCCCATGGCATCGGGATAGTCTGATCAGGCTATCCCAACTCTGTGCTGTCGTTTCCCTTCCATCGCAGTATGTGCATCAGCACACACACACACCCTGCACATTCCATAGGGAGAGGTGTGAATCATCGATTCCTCATGTAAGCGCATCGGGAACAAATGGTTAAAAAAAATCCCAACTCACCGGTGGTTGCATCTGATCATGCAGTGATGGGCTGCACCCGCATTTACAAAAATCTGTGTGATCGCACAATGGCAGGTCAACTTCCGCTGGAGGAAATAGCCTTGCTTCCCCTCCGCTTTATCTTGGGCATATGACCGCAACCCCAGTTTTGTTTGTCTGAAAATCTTTCTACCCTTTTTGACTGTTGGACTCTCAAAGCAACTTGCAAGGACAAAATCTATTTAAAATGCATTATAAATATTCAGCAATACAAAGAATAACTCATCATTAAAACATTTAAAGCCAGCAGAATAAAAACAAATCAAGCCAATAATAAAGCAAGAGCCTAAAATACCATAAAACCTAGCATTATCATGTTACACTGATAGCCCACTATGATGACCTCACCCACTTCCCTCCCTCAGAGGTAAGATTTTCCCTCCATTTCTCCCTTTCTGACTGAGCAACCTTATTTATCTATTTTCTTCTTTTGTGAAGACCAGTGGCTGTCCCACCCTGTCACCATATAATATTTTGCTGTTGGCTCGGCCCAGGAACTTGAGGGAAGGAACAAGGTCTCCCCCTTTACTGAAATGGCATTCAAGAGGCTTTTTAAAGTTCAAAAATAACAAGAATATTTTATTCAACATAGATGTGAAAGGTCAGGTGAAATCAGGGGTAAAAGGTCTGAGATAAATCAGTAAAGAACTCTGAGGTAAATCATTATCGGCACAGTTAATATGTTTTAAGCAACTGAGAGTTTCTTAAGCTTTTCACAATGACTTAAAATCTTTAAGATGAGAGGCTTTTTGTTTCAGTGTTTCCTCAACACTCCAGTGTACTTTCTTGAGCATATTTGACTCTTGGTTTCCAGAAGGCACTGTCCAGTACCCAGATTCCTTTACTAAACACACCAGTAGTCTTCTTAAGTTTAACTGACTCCTTGAGATTTAAAAAAAAAAAAACAGTTTCTAAACACATCAGACCAGGGATCACTCCACTCCTCAGAGCTCCTTCCCGTTTCCAACTGGGTAGAGAAATTCTTCTCTCACTAGAAGATCTATCCCCTTTTCTGGTATGAATGGGAGTCTCACCTAACTACCCACTCCTCCTGCCAACCTTCTTAGTACTCTGTCTGTGTTAAACCGCTCTCAGTGGGGGCTAAACACAAACCCTGTCAGCACTAAACCCTTCTCTGTCAGAGCTAGATTCAGAGTCATCAGTACTAGACTCTTCTCAATCAGGGCTGAATTCAGACTGCCCTCTCCTCAGCATTCAGCTCTTAAGTATTTCTCTGCTCAACTGATGCTAGCCAATCAAATTCCTTGGAGAAGCCTGCCACTCAAGGCTCTCTGGTTCTGTGAGGAATTAACCCTTCACAGTCCATTACCTGTTTACACAGCACTTCTGAGCTTATAAAAGTGCAGTTCATCACATTCACCTAACCAAAACTGTCTTTGTCAATTTACAGAAGGTAAAACAGCTGATAACAGGCAAACTTCCTGTGGGAAGGAAGTCCATGATCTTTTTGCTACCACCAGTTATGTCCAATGAACTTTGCAGGTGTGTGTTTTTTTTGGGGGGGGGAGTGTCACAGTTTTCAAAAACCACTGTCCTGTTTTTGCAGATAGGTGCCCTGAAGATGCAATACACAGAAAGATGGAAAGGTGTACAAGAATAAAGAAACAGGTTCATACTTTCCATCAACCTCTGCCTCTTTAAGAAGGGCAACATTAGTAGTAACCCAATTTTGGAACTACTTTATCAAAAGGAAGGAGGAAAAAAAACAACAAGGCAAATGCCAAGAGGAAAATTATTTAATTAGACTTTCTTTCCTTTTGGACATCTGTATTTAAGTCATAAAATAATAATTTACATATTCTAGAAAAATGTTCAGTTGTGATAATGCAATCAGCAAGGACCCCAAGCAACGACTTAATCCTCGCCATTTTAATTACAGATCTTATAAATCAATTTTTCGTCCTCTTTTAAAAGTTCGGCACAGATTGTGTTTGAGGTGCTAATATTAGATGTAATTTATTGCACCAGGGAAAATTCTATTACTACTCACATATGATTACCTTCTATGATAGTAATTATTCACTTCTTAATTTTTTTTTTGATTTATGCATCTTATTTCACACACAGTCTTAAGAGCTGGGGATATGGTGACTCAGATGGATATAATGCTGCCTGACGATCCTCCTAAGAATCATTATGAGGATCTATGTTATGAGGAACACACAGAGCTGACTCACATTGAGTCAGACCATTGCTGGTCTAGCAGAGGATTGCCCCATAAGATTGATAGTAACTCTGCATGGTCCTAGGCAGAAGTCTTTCCAAGACCCTTGACCATGGATTGTTTAGCTGAAGATGGCAAGGTCTGAATCTGGGGATTTATACATACAAGCAGAGTACTAAAGGGAAGTCCTTGATCCTGTGAGCCTCTGTGTTGATCAACCAATGTTTTTCTAACATTGTTCAGGGAAATCTGGGAATCCTCGGAAATCTACCATGGGTTTGGCAAAGATATCAACAGTAATAGCAAACAAGCAAGGATTCCCATGGGGTATGCAGCTAATCAGAATCTAAGATGAACATACCCTGTCTTTTAACTTTGAAAGGGTAACTAATCCAAATAATATGATCTCTGACTTTTGATTAGAAAATGAACAGTTTATAGATGGACTCGGTGTTGCTTCCCCCCCTTCTCCTGCACTGTCTTTAAGGTTCCACATCCTGGGGTCAGGGCTGTGTAGGGAAGGAGCAGCAAAGAACAGATGTGTCACAAACCCACCCTGAGTTCATATTTGCACACATGTAAGCATGTTTGCATGCATGCAAGTGTATTCTTCTTTAGTGCCACCATCCCAGACTAAGTCCAGCCCCCACATTTACCAATGGCTTGGGGAACACTAGTAAAGGCTTCTTTTGAGCATGTACAAAGGGCAGAGTTTCCCAATTACTTCAGCTGTCTCCATGTGTATGTGTGATTGCATGAACAAGGGGCCAGGCATGCAGGAAAATGAAACACAATCTGGTCTCTTAAACAGGAAACCTCATTTCTACAGGTTATTAAACTAGAGTGCAAGACAAGGGAAAATGACTATTATGCTTATCAGTCATACATATCTAAGGAAGGAAATGGAGAAAATTATATCACTAAGTTGAACTTAAGAATACAAAAGTTACATGTGCATCACCACCTTGGATGCTAGTGGAGCAAATACCAGTCCTGAATCACACCTGCTCCATGTAGGAGAATCTAATTCCATTTGAACAAGGATAACCCTTCATGCCCTGGCTGACTGGAAGTCTCTTACCCAGTCCAGAGATAAGGAGTCCTCTCCAACATGGATGGTGAGGCCTCATCTCCCAGTCATTCAAGGACACATTTGAACAAGGTTAACCCTTCTTGCCCTGGCTGGCTGGAAGTCTCTTACCCAATCCGGAGTTAGAGAGCCTATTCCCACATGGATGGTGAGCCCTCATCTCCCAGTCATTCCAGGACACATGTTCCACACATCTCAGCACCCAGATCATGGGGGGGGGGTTGTTTTTTTTTTTTACAAAAGCTGTCCATCTTGCCCTTCTAGGCAATGCATCCCCCCTTTTGCTGACTTGTTGGTACATTTTATAACCCCCTTCCCTGGGAAAGCAAGTGCTTTCCTAGCCCTAGGAAACTCCTGTTGAGCTTCAAAACATTTTACAGCTCTATTATCAGGACTAGGTGTAGCTCCCTATTTGACCAGAACACTTGGCCCATATCTGCACTGCACAGCAGTTTCTGAGAACAGCATTTTCCCCAATCCATTTGCCAACACACTGGCCTGGGCAGGTTTCTCACTGATTGCCTAAAACATTCCAGTTATAATGATAGCAGAAAATACTTTGCTTGTACCTTCTGGAAGAAGGCTCTCTCTCTCTCTGTGTGTGTGTGTGTGTGAGTGTGTGTGTGTGTGTGTGAGAGAGAGAGAGAGAGAGAGAGAAGGAGACTAAGCCCAATCTCCTAGTACAGTCAGGAGAAAAGACACAGGCTTTGTCTGTGTTGCTGGCAGCTAAAAGCATGTAAGAACCACATCAAAGAGCCCTTTGTCTATCATAAATTAATCACTAACTGAGGGCAACTTCCCTTGGCCAGCCAAAGAGGCAGTTACCAGTCCACTACATAAAGCAAAACACCGCCCCCCCCCAAAAAAAAACCCACACAGAGAAACATCTCTACAGAAAAATGAGGGAGGGAAGGCAGTGTGATACAGCTTGATCTCAGATTCTAAGCAGGGTTGGTATTTGGAAGGGAGACCTTCAAGGATGATGCTGCAGAGGAAGGCAATGGCAAACCACCTCTGCTTCTCACTTGCCTTGAAAGCCCATTGCTGTGGTTGCCATAAGATGGCACTACACACGCACACACACACACACACACACACACACACACACGGAACAATGATGTGGCTAGTCAGTCAGTCTCTATTCTACCCTTTCTGGGCAAAGTGATTGAGAGAACAGTAGCTGATGAAGTTCAGGTTATCTTGGATAAATCATCTGCTTTGGAGCCTTTTCAGTCTGGCTTCATGCTGGACTACGGAACAGAGACAGCCCTGGTGGCTTTAGTTTAAGAGCTCCTTCTGAATGTAGATAAAGGTCAAGCCTCTATTATGCTCCCCTTGGTCCTATCTGCAGATTTGGATACAGTAGCTCATACCATCATGTTGAGGAGCTTGGAGACAGTAGTAAGTATCATGGGATGCAGTCAGAAGTAGTTCAGATAATTCCTCATATATCAGACTCAAAGGGTTGGTAATAGAAACCTGTTTTTGTCAGTGTGGGACATATCCTGTGGAATTCCACAGGATACAGTTCTATCCCCTGTGCTTTTCAATATCTACGTTAAGCCCTTCAGACAAATCATAGGGTTGGTTGTCATCAATATACTGGTGATACAGTAGAGGTCCTGAATAACTGCCTGGCTGCTGTGGCAAATTGGTTAAGAGTGAACAAATTGAAACTAAATCCTAAAATGACAAAACCCTTTTGGCATCTGGGATAGCAAAATATTTGGATGACCTTTCCCACCCATACCTATTTAGGAGATCATCCAAAGATACCAAAGTAAATTCTGCTGGTTAAAAACAAAAAAACAAAAAACTATTTGTCTGTGCATTGAACCATGGACTGATGATCCTAAATGGCCTTGAGGATCTGGGTCCTGAAGGGGGTTTTACATGCATGACACACAGGGGCACAAGTGTAATTGATTATATGTTGGTTTCAGTAGGCCTCCTTCCTCAAATATGTGACTTTAAAATGGGAGATTTCCAGAGAGAGGATCATCTCCCATTACAATTTACTATTATACTCTCTCAAGACTCCCTGTTACTGATGGGATTATCGTGCGGTCTTTGCCAGAGAGGGAAAATTCAGAAACCTGTTACGTGGTCATTAGACCTAATCCCTAAAGCAATCAAAATTATGAGCTCAACTGACTGTATATCTGTTCTTGCAGAATTCTTTAACCAGAGAGACATGTTGGGAATGACTGATAAATTATCTAATATTTTAGATCTCTTCAAACCAGTTTGCCTAAAATCTCTAAATCCCTTTAGATGGGAGTGTAAAAATAATTGGTTCAATAGGGAATGGAGAGATTACATCAGAACGATTAGATTCAAACTTTGCTTATTTAAATGCACCACTCTTCAGATCCAACTATTAGTCTTCATTCCATTAAAAAGTTCATACAAATGGATGATAAAGCATAAAAAATGGCTGGCCCAGCTCAAGGAATGGGAAATCTTAATTTTGGCCGTTAAGAAAAATGACTCACAAACCTTTTGGAATGCTGTTAATAGGGCTCTATCTACATCAGCTAGTTCTCCCTCATATATATTTCCTGCAACATGGGAACATCACTTCAACTCTATTTTTGCAGTGACATCAGAATATAAGGCTGAAATAGACCAACTTGAACCTCCTCAAATCAATTACTGGCCTCTAGTCTCTCCAGAGACAGTGAATCTTCTAATTGCATTGTGGAAAAGCTCTGGGTTTGGATTTAAACCTGATTGAAGTACTGAAAGTAAATTCACTTTGGTGGAGCAATATTTTGGCTCCTCTTTTTACTCAAATCAACAACACTGGAATTATTTCAGTACTGTGGAAGCCCTGTTCTTTTTTTATTGTCTTTACGGTTTTTGCAAACAGAATCATAAACAGCGTACTGTGGAAGCATGCTGTGAGAGTTCCAATATATTAAAAAGTCTCAAAAAATGGTCCTGCACATTATCAGCCAATTAGTTTGCTTCCACACTAGATGAGGTCTATGCTGCTTTTTTTACATTCAAAACTACAGATTTGGTTAGAATCAGAAATGATCTTATATCCTGAGCTAGCAGGATTTAGGAGAGGGTTTTCAGCTTTAGAAAACTGTCTCATTCTTTACCATCTAGCTGGTAAATACTCTTCTGATTCAGGCAATGGTCTTTACATTGCTTTTATGGACCTTAAAGCCACCTTTGATTCTGTTCCCAGATCTTGTCTGTGGACCAAGCTGAGTAAAACTGTAACAGACAAAAATTACTGTGGCTTATTTTTAAACTGCATGAGGACACTACTGCACAAAGACATTATGGCTCAGATGACTAGTTTACTAGACCAATTTGACTTGTGAAAGGAGTTAAACAAGGCTGTTTTAGAACCCACACTTTTAAAATTTCTATATAAATGATATGATACCTTTTAACAAAAAAAAAAAAAGGGGCCTATCGTGCACGTATATTAGTGGGCCAGGAAATTCCCATCCTACTTTATGTGGATGATATAGTTTTAATATCTAGATTTGAAATGGGTCTTCACAAGATAATAAATGCATTCATTGACTATTGCACCCACAAGGGTTTATCGATGACAAACTGATAATACTGGGTCCCCCCTCCAAAAAAAAAAAAGATTGGTTACAGCTTGAAAATATGAGGCATGATCATACGCACACATTTGCCATGGAAGAGGGATGATTCACCACCGGATCAAAGCGGCGTGATCACACCAGCACATCTGGGAAGCGTCCCACAACCGTCGTCAAACCATTGTAAACCATTTTGATCCGATGGAAAAGCATGGTAAAAAGCTGCTAGTGAAACTCCAGTATCAAATGGTTTGCTGTGGTTCACAGCCGGAGTTTCCCCGTGTGATCACTCCAGTGCCCACAGTTGCATCTAATCACTCAGTGGCAAGTTGCCCCGGCAGGTCCACAGCCCTGTGTGATCATGCAACTGCGGGGCAAATTGCTCCAGAGCAAAAAAGCCTCGATTCCTTTCTGGATTATTTTGTTCATGTGACCGTGACCATGGACTACCAAAAGTGAGAAAATAGAACAGATGACTCAATTCAAATAGCTGGGAGTGACTTTTAGTTACAACCTATCTTGGAAATCACATCTTTGTTCAGCCATAGAGATTGCTAGGACAAACTAAAATTCACTTCTTAGGTTTTTCTATACAAAGGACAGGCAATATTTACTGATGGTTATTAGAGCTTTTAATGCTAAAATAGTCCCCAGATTATGTATGGGGCTGCCATCTGGATAGATGAAGTTTCTGAATCTTTGATTAATATAGTTGTCCAGGTTTTTTACTGCCTATTTGGAGTCCCTAAATGTGTTGCTGGAACTGTGCTTAGATTGGAACTAGTGTAATGTTCTTTTGAATTGATGGTTCGGCTGGCTGCTTTCAAATTAAGATTGAAGACTTTCTTCTTGTTACCTAATCCCTTAGGTGGTCTCTTGCATTTACTAAAAGAGGATAACTTTAGAAGTACCTGGGAAAGATGTATAGATAAGGAGTTTGAACTGCTGGGATTACCCTCCATGATGCTAAATAATACAATTTATGATGAAGGTTTGAGATTAATCAGGATGGGGGTATCTAATCTTGACTGTGCTAGTATGTCATCTTGGGCAAGTCATGTATGTTCCACTTTTGCCCTAGGGATTCCTCCCCCTATGGATTTACCTGCACATCTAAGTTCCCTTACAGTCCCTAGCTATGGACATGATTTTATTGTTGCCAGATTAAACACCTTCCCATCTGCAGAGTTAATGGGGCATTTTGTGAATTTTCCATTCTCTGATTGGCTATGTGATTGTGCATCTGGAATGACTGAGACATTGGATCATCTGTTATTATTCTGCCCTCACTGGTTAAGATCTACCTATGGAATCTTGGGTGGTATCACAATTATTGGCTGATTTTGACCCCAAAATAACCTATCCTTCAAAATAATTAGCAATAGTGATTTCCTTAAAACATCCAAGAACTAGCCATAAATAATTATAAAAATAGATGCAAATCTGATATATTTGGCTCTGATTGTAATTAGCTTTGACTCTCAGGTTTTATTGTAGTTTGTAATTATACAGGGTCTATCCCATCTTAATCTGTTTGTAAGTACTTATTGGTTATATTAATCTGCTAACATTTTAACATTTAACATAACATTTTATGATCCAAGGGATGTGGTATCCCTTGTGTACTCTGCTATGTAATTTGATTTATTTTGGTTTTAGCTTTATGTGATACCACTTTGTTGTTTTAAATTGTTCTGCTAAACTTAAGACCTTTGGTCAAATGAGCTAAATAAATAAAGTAAAATGATGGAGGTAATGCTGGTTGGGAAGGTGGAGATCATGATGGATATTAGTTATATATTTATGTGATTTATTTGAATTCTATCCACCTTCCCTTGTGTCACAAGGCTTGGGGTAGGTTATGACAATATAATAAAATATATTGAAATGATTAACATATCAACAATTATTAAAATCAAAATGTGACATCATTTATAGCATCAGTTAATACCACCACTCCTGCATCTATTTCAGGTCTGTACACAGTAGATAGTAACTAATAATACGGGGGGCGGGGGGGTGGCAGATGTGTTAAACAATTTGAGATGGAAACACAGTGGGGGAGGCCAGTACCAATAAGTCATTGATACATCACCACCATCTCAACCATAGGCCTGGCAGAACATTTCCATTTTACAGGCCCTACAAAACTGCTCTTGAGAGAGTTTCACCAGGATGGCACCAGAGCTTAAAAGGTTCTGACTCTGGTTGAGGCTAACCTTCGAGCCAGGGGTCACAAGGAGATGTTGGTCCATATAGCGTAATGCTCTTTAGGGGATGTACTAGGAGAAATTTTCCTGAAGGTAGGTTGGTCCCCGACTGCATAGGGCTTTAAAGGCTAGAACCAAAACCTTGAATTTGATCCAGTACACAACTGGAAGGAAGTGCAGCTGGTGGAGTACTAGTTGTATATGTGCTCTTAATGGTGTTCCTGTAAGGACATATGCTGCTGCATCCTGGTCTAACTGGAGTTTCCAGGTCAATCTCAAAGGTAGTTCTACACAGAGTGCATTGCAGCAGTCCATCCTGGAGATGACCGTTGCATAGATCACTGTGGCTAAGTCATGGGGAGACAAGTAGGGAACCAGTTGCCTGACCTGCCGAAGGTGGAAAAATGCTGATCTGGCAATGCTCGTGATTTGGGCTTCCATTGATAAGGAAGCATCCAAAATCATGCCCACTCTGGAGGAGGAGGAGATTGGATTTATACCCCACCCTTCAGTACCCAAAGGAGTCTTAGGTCCTTTCCACACTAGACCTTAAATCCTGGTTCAACCCTGTCCCCAAACTTACAGTCAACACTACACGAGAGTCTACCCCTGTAATTATCTCAGGGCATTTTTGTTCCCAAATTATATTGAGGTCACCCCGGTTTTGTCCCACCCTTGTCCTGGGATAAACAGATGCTGTTATAACCAGGGACAAATGCAAGGTATTGGGTCATGGTTGAACTCTGATAAAACCAGGAATGAGATCCATGTCCGAAAAGGACCTCAGAGTGGTTTTCAATCCCTTTCCCTTTCCCTCTCCACAGCAGACTCCCTGTGAGGTAGGTGAGGCTGAGAGAGCTCTCTCGAGAACTGCCCAAGGTCACACCAGCAACTGCATGTGGAAGAGTGGGAAATCAAATACGGTTCTCCCAGAGTAGAGGCTGTCGTCTTAACCACTACACCAAACTGTCTTGCACACCAAAGTGTCTCACACCAAACTCTCACACCAAATGAGGGAGGGAGGCTTTCTTCCAACTTAGCCTAGCCCAAAAGATGGCCCCTTACCTTGGCATGACTGATCTGCCCACCTGGATCCACGCCACAGTAACTTTGAGACTAGATTACTATAATGCACTGTACATTGGTTTCCCCTCGAAATCAATTTGAAAACTCCATTTTGTGCAGAATTCTGCAGCTCTGCAATTATTGGGACTTGGGAACTAGGCAAAGCATGCTTATTATGCACATTCTTCAGTCTGTCCATTGGCTGCCCATTAGTTACCAGGTTCAATTCAATGTATTGGTTATCACATATAAAGCCCTTCATGGCCTTGGACCCTCATATCTGGAGGACTGTCTTTCCTTTTATGTTCCACCACGACAGGTGAGGACCACAACAGAGAATGCATGTGTACAGGCAGTTGTTGACCTTGCCCATTTTCAGGGTGGCCCTCCTCAAATAAGTGGACCTGTCATGGTGGAGTATAGGGGGATAGGCAGTCCAGCTGCACACTAGCTGTGCCTGCTAGGTTTGGTTTGCTGGAGAATACAAAGGCAGTCAAACAAAGCTGATGACATAATTGGTTGCCTTGTGGAACCAAGGGCTTTTCTGGAATATTCCATCTTCTTACATGGATTGTGGAACAGATTTTTTCCCCCCTCCAACACAATCAAGGGTTGCAATAAAGGAGACATGAGGGAATAACTGCAATTTTCCATGGTGCTTTGCAAAAACATTGATCCAAACAGATCAGAAGCCATCGTCATTACTATGGAATACAGAAAAGATTGATGTGGTAGGATTTTCTTCAAGTACATATTTGCCAGCAGTTTATATGCTTGATGAAGCGGTATGTAGCAGTGACTCACAGAGGAGCTAGAGAGCTCCACAGGGCTGTGTGACAATTCACATACATAAAACCTGATGCTGCTGTACTATGCTGTGTTGGAAAGGAGTACAACAACTGTTTGACCAACCACAAATGGGTCTGCAACAGTCAAACTGGTCACTGAAAAATTGGCTGCACAATTGTGACTGGTGATCAGGGCATGATCTGAACCAGACAGAGCCTGAACATCCCTAACTGCAGTCTAAATCATAATGTGTTAATAAAGGTTGAAATTTCAGACAGAGGAATTGATCAAGGATAAAGAAATCCTTAGACTGTGGAAATGCTACAAAACAGTACAGCAAATTGCCTCTGAGTTTCTCGCTGTATTTTATAAACAAGGAAACCTTGCGTGATGTTGAAGAATGAAACCTAATCTAAACAGAAGAGAACAAAATCCATTCCCCTGAAAATAGCAATTTTAGGGGTTTTTAAAAAAAAAAATGATTTGATTTTTAAAAAACCCCTCACAAACTGGATTTCTTTAATTGACAATACTAAAATAAATAACCAGTGCTGAAGTTTATTTTTGCTGAATTATTAAAACAAATTGTCAAACAGCTGTTAATTCTGATGAGATGAAACGGACAAGGGGCAGAGCTTAGCTCAGCAGGTGATCTTCTTGCTTGGTGCAGGAATGGAGACAAACACAGACCTCATGTCATTGCAAGAGAAATGAGTTTGGACATTTCAAGCCACTCTCCAGTCGATAACCCCTACTTGCAAATAATAAAGTTGACTGACATCTGGTGGAGATTCTGAGGTCTGTGTTTTCACTCATAATTGGCACTTCTTTCTTTCCTCAATGAAGCTCATTTCAGAAGTCATTTTGAGAGCATTAAATTCTTTCAGAGTTGGTCTTCTTGTGGAATGTGTGTGTGCATCCTTAGTTTGTAGGATCTTTCCTTAAACCTTTGCTTCTTCTCACAAAGACACATGTTCAGCTGCTATGTGTCAAGTACCCAGATATGACTACCTTGCAAAATCCTACACCAAATGGTTTGAGACGGAGTGAGAACCTGGAATAGATTAGGAAACTGGTAAACATGGCAGTCCACAACAGTGCCATTTTCAAGTTATCACAACTGAATTAATACAACAGTACTTGGGATTTTGTAGCAGAATTTGGCTGCCTGGGATCATCTGATGCCTAGGCTCAAGATGAGTCTTGCTCATTGTGGTTACACCCTGGTCTTGTCCCCAGCTCCTTTCTCTGAGCAGCAGCTCTAGTGGAACAGGAAGCTTATCTACTGTTAAATACTGGGTTCTGTGGATGAGCAGACCCCAAGTCTAGTGATCAGCTCAGCTTTATTTGTGATTCAATAAGAACAAGACTGGAACACCAGGGCAACAGCCCTGTTTAAATATCATGCAAAAACCACACCCAGTTCCCAAATATAGGCTATTTACATAACATTAGTTTCTCATTGGCCACTTCCAGAGTCCTGGTGGGCTATTGTTCTAGAGCTCCAAGCTCAGCAAATCTCTGGTAGATAGTCCTGGAATGTTCCAGACCTAATACATAACATCTACACAGCCCTGAGGAGATGCTCTGCAAAAACCCCAGGCAAGAAATGGCTCTCACTTCCTGGGGAAAAACAAAGAAGAGGCACGAACAGATTTACCCTTGAAAAGAGAAGGAAAAGGACTTGTGCTCTTGGCATGAATACTGAGTGATATATGTCCAGTGAATTGTTCATAACAATAATGTGGTAAACTAGCAAGGTGGTCCAAAATAAAGGAAGTCCTGAGGAATAATCACAAAAGCTGTATTGTTTGAAGAGTGCTTATGGTTTGCACACCTCTCCATCAATATTGCCCAGTGGTCACTAGGAAGCATGGGTCACAATAACTCCACAAGGAATGTTAAGCTTAAAAACTTGCTTATATCTGAGCAAGGCTGGTTTTCCTATACCGAATCCCAATGCTATAGCTACTACATCAAGCCCTCCCCCCACAGGCATAAGTCTTAACTAGCTCTAACCACTATAACAAGGTTCTCCAACAACAACTCCAAGATTAACTGACTTTCTACTTTCTTTATGGACTCTTTGCTGAACTGAAGCATTCCATGAACTTTATTTCTCAGAAGGCTGAATCTTTGTGCACATTCTGTGACCCTCTAAACCAATTGTGAGAGTGATGGCATTCAAACAGGCAACTGCCAGCTATATATGATAAGAAAAATAACCAGAGTACAGTGGAGTAGATTTCACTTTCAAAATGCACATCAAAAATGAAGCAAATAACATTTTTTTCCCCTTAAACAAGTGAGTGTCTTAAGGAGAACAGTAAAAAGAGAAGAACA
Organism: Lepidodactylus listeri; assembly: GCA_029233225.1. NCBI lineage: Eukaryota > Metazoa > Chordata > Lepidosauria > Squamata > Gekkonidae > Lepidodactylus > Lepidodactylus listeri. The sequence continues at coordinate 45,955,573 of JARCFY010000013.1, forward strand.
ACAATTTATTTTATCCATTTGAAAGAGGCTAGCAAAAACTGCGAGACTGAGATTTCAACCTTTGATGACTACTGCATTATGGTAAAGAGGTAATTTTTCAGAGCGGCCATAAATCCAGAATCTCATTATAAAAAGAAAGTAGTGCTCTGATTTAAAACGAATAACCTGAGCAGGTCTCTTGAAAATATCCCTAATATATCCATTGTTTTGGCGAATGGCTCCAGCTCTCATAATGCTGGTCTTATGTGTGAGAATCACAGCTGTGCTGCAGCAATATGGTGTCAGGGTTGCATTTATCAATGTGATCAGCACATGTCCAGCAGAGAGGGTATAGTGCAAACCAATGGGTTTTTTTTCATTTTTATTTAAAAATAATTATAGTTTCCATAGTAGTAAAGAAAACCATAGGCTACTCAATTTCAAAAATAAAATTAAAAAACCAGACCACTACACATTAAATACCCGCAAAACCTCATTTGGTGGATACTGTCCCAAATGCTTGATGTGAGAGTCCCAAATGCTTGATGTAAATTCCTTAAGTGAGAGTCCCGGTCAAGAGCATCACGTTACGATCCTATCTGCTCCAATGCTCTTGATCGGGACTCTCACAAGGAATTTACAACAAGCATTTTTGGGACTACGGTGCCCAAAAATGAGGCGGGGAAACAAATTGACAGGGCCAGACTAGTACCCAACATCCTACTCCAGGACAAGCCAAAAAGAACCAACAACAGAACACCACTGGTTGTCACCTATAGTTCCCAGCTCAAACCAGTCCAACGTATGACCAGTGATCTACAGTCCATCCTAGAAAATGATGCCTCTCTCTCACAAGCCCTAAGGGAAGACCTGCCCTTGCGTACAGACATCCCCCAACCTCAACTTCTCACTAACAACCATGCACCATCTAAGGGAGTCACCAACACAGGAACCAGAACTCTGCCCACATATCTACCCAGAAAATATGATTACAGGACCCGATGGCATCAACTACACAATCTCTGGCTCTTACAGGTGCTCATCCTCCAATGTGATATACACTCTCATGTGCCAACAATGCCCCTCTACTTTGTACATAGGACAAACCAGCCAACTTCTATGCAAAAGAATAAATGGACACATCAAAAATGGCAATACCCAGAAACCAGTGGGAGAACACTTCAGTCTACCAGGACATTCCATCAAGGTCACCATAGTTCAACAGAAACATTTCAAAACCAAAATCTAACTGGAAGCTGCTGAATTGGAATTTATATGTAAATTTGACTCAGCCAGACTTGGATTGAATAAAGATTTTGGATGGTTAACTTGTTACCAGAAGTAACTTCCTTTCAGGTATTCTGTTCAGATTCATCAATAGAAGAAAGGGGTCACACCCAGCCTGGATTGTGCATTCTACCTTTTTAATGACTTTTGCAACTGCTTTGCATTTACATGGCACTTTCTGCATCCTCTCCCCGCTCCCCTTACCTCCTATATATCTCTGACCATAAGAACATAGGAACATAAGAGAAGCCAATGTTGGATCAGGCCAATGGCCCATCCAGTCCAACACTCTGTCACATAGTGGCCAAAAACACCAGGTGCCCTCAGAAGGTCCAGCAGTGGGGACAGGAAGCCCTCCCACTGTTGCCCCCCCCCTAAACACCAAGAATACAGAGCATCACTTGCCCCAGACTGAGAGTTCCTATTTATACTTTATGGCTAATAGCCACTGATGGACTTCTGCTCCATATGCTTATCTAATTCCCTCTTGAAACCGTCCATGCTTGTAGCCACCACCACCTCCTGTGGCAGTGAATTCCACGTGTCAATCACTCTTTGGGTGAATAAGTACTTATTTTTATCTGTTCTAACCGGCTGCTCAGCAGTTTCGTGGAGTGCCCACGAGTTCTTCATACCCTCCATGCATCTGATGGAGAGCTGTGTTTCTTGAAAGCTTATGCTACAATAAAGTTTGTTAGGCTTAAAGGTGCTACTGGACTTTTTACTAGGATGGAGTATCAGACACCAGTAGCTGAGCTAACAGGCATTAGCTCAGGCATTACTTTAATACTGTAAAACTTTGGAGGAACTGCAATATCGGTGAAGTCCGTGTTGAATTAAACGTTCTGTAGGTTGGTAGAGTGTTGGACTGAACCAAAGCTATCCATTTTGGTCTGATTTATTTTACTTATCGCCACCTACCATCTAAAACTTTGTAGTGTTTCCCTCTTGACACTTTTGCTGGTTTTTTTTTTTTTTGGATCCCAGACACAAAGCACAGCTTATGGAAAGCTGAACCAGGAGATGCTATAAATTGCTAAAGCTCCATTTTGCATGATAAGCAAACCTGTTTGACAAGTATACCCATTTGGATCAGAACTTACAACAAATCTGGCTTCACCCTGATGAATCAAAACTGTGGTCCTTTCCGCACTAGACCTTAAATTCTGATTCAACCCTGTCCCCAATCTTACATTCTACACTACACACGAGTTCACCCCTGTAATTATATTGGTGTATTTTTTTGTTTCCACATTACATTGAGGTCACCCCAGTTTCGCCCCACACTTGTTCTGGGATAAACAGATGCTGTTATAACCAGGGATAAATGCAAGGTATTGTGTCACAAGTTGAACTCTGATAAAACCAGGGATGAGATCCAAGTGCGGAAAGGACCTATGACTGCTATCCAAGGGAGCAGTGGCAGAACAACAGCAAAAGAGGACTCATGGTGGTGGCAGGCAGTGTTCCCTCTAAGCTGAGTTAGTGTGAGCTAGCTCATAGCTTTTTAGCCTCCAACTCACATATTTTTGTCTTAGCTCAGGAAGGGTGGCTCCAGAGCAAAACTAATTTATGCAGTAGCCAGATCGCTCGCTCACAACTGTAATGCCAGTAGCTCACAAAGTAGATTTTTTTGCACACAAGTCTCCACAGCTTAGAGAGAGCATTGGTGGTGGTGGTCGTGATGATTATTGTTATTATTAACTTCATTTGTAGTATGCCTTCTCACTGAGACTCAAGGCAGATTACAAAATATGAGAGACGATTCAGTCAGATAGCATAAACCGCCAAGAAACCATGTAGGAGGTCTGGGATTACAGAACTAAAACTCAACATAACAGAAAACTGTCTAAGGCAAAAACAAAAATAAAATGCTGTCTGAAGCATGACAGCATAATGAGGAAAGGGGTTACCAAGTTTGAGGACATTGTAGTAGCAAGGGAAGGCCATACATACAATAAACATCGCAGTGACCGCTATACTATCCCTTATAGAAGTCACCTCCTGAGCTGTTACATTCTATCCTTTTAAAAAATTCCCTCCTGAATATTTCTGTTTTGCACATTCTGTGGAATGACTGAAATGTGAGCAGGCCCATAGCTACAGTGAGGCCTCCCAGGGCCCAGCCCCCTTACTCCCAAGGCCCCACAAAGCAGAGAGGGGAGGCCCCCTGCACACCTGCACTCCAAGCCGCAAATCCATAGTTTGGAGTACAGGCATGTACAGCTTCCCCCCACTTCTCCCTCATAGCATTTAAAAGGACTCTTTAAATGCTTTCAGGAGGTAAGCAAGAGCCATGGAGGTCACAAATTTCAGTGCTTCCCCAACTTTTTAAAAGCCCCCCCCCCCCGCCCATTAAAAAAAAAGCTTGGCTACAGGTCTGAATGTGAGGGCTTTTCCTGACCACCTCCAACAGGCTGATCCACAAGGTGGGAACCACCACAGAGAATGCACATGAAGGGGCCATTTCTGATCTTACAAATTTGCATGGTGGCACCCACAAAAGGCTCAGCTGAGAAGAGTGAAGCTGTCATGGTGCAGTGTAGTATGAGAAGCAGTCTTGCAGGTATATAGCTTTGCAGGTGATGATCAGAACCTTCCACTGAACCCAGTAGCAAACAGACTAAGTGAAGTTTGAATAGTGCCTTTTTTTGCAGTAGCATTACCTAGCTTGTCTAGCGATACAGCTGGATGCAGTATAGCCACTAGCTCTTAACCAAGTCGGTGAACGTCGGCTGGACCTCAGTGAAAGTGGGAAGCACAATGTCCTCCAGGACCCCAGCTTTCCCAACCAACATTACCTTTGTCTTGTCAGGATTCAGTTTCAACATGTTCACCCTTAGCCATTTAACCACAGCAGTCTGGCACTAGTCCAGGACTGTTATAGAGTCACCAGGAGGTTTGGATAGAGACAGAGCTGGGTGTTATCAGCATATTGATGACCATTTACTCCAAAACCACAACTGAGTTATTCTAAGGGCTTTACATAGAAATTGGACAGCATGGAGGACAGGACTGAGCCTTGTGGAACTCTCAAAGCAGTTCTTGCACTGATGACAGTTGGTCTCCAACAGCACCCCTTTGAGTCCTGACGAGGGGCGTAGAGTTTAAAAACTCCCGGGGGGGGCTCTTCCGTGCACACGCGCTTTGTGCGCCCGCCCGCCCTGACCATGTCCCTGCTGCCACTGCCGCCTCCCCCCCACCTGACCACTCCTGCTTCCCTCCCTCCGTCCATCCAGGGGCCAGCTGGGCATTTGCTTAGCTGGCCCTGGATGGACAGAGGGAGGGTCAGAGTGGCCAGACAGGGGGTGAGGGGGGAGAGAGACGGCGGTGGCCCTAGGAAGAGCTGAGGGAGGTGCAGTGGAGGGCTCACCATTTTCCCGGGGGGGGGCTCAGTCCCCCTGGGAAATTTCGGGGGTGGCTTGAGCCCCCCCGTAGTTGATGCCTATGGTCCTGACCATGAGGAATTAAAACCAATCCAAATCACATCTTAGCCCCTACTTCTACTTCCAAACATCTTGACAAGATGGCATAGTCCACAGTATCAAAGACACACCCTAGTCTACTTTTAGATGGAGAACATTGACCAAGGCCACCAGTACTCTCTCCATCTTCTAGCCCAGCTTGAGGCCAGACTAATTAATGATGAATCCAGTTGTAACCAGAAGTTTGTGCCTGTTGCTGACATAACTCTGGATTGGTCTGGGTGGTCTGTGTGATTCAGGTGGCCTGCCACAGGTCAGAATTTGAGGAAGGTACTGTTCATTGAAAGGAAAGTTGGGCCAAGTTCAACATTTCTCTATGCTGGTTGAAAGCTGTGACAATAACCCCCCAAGTCACCCTGTTCAAATAGATTCAAATGGGTAACTTTGTTAGTCTGAAACAGCAGAACAAAATTAGATTTAACAATAGGGATTTTTTTAATCACCTGAACTATGGAAAATTTTGGCAAGTTGCCAAAGAATGTGAGGGATTTTCTTGAATGGATTAACTCTGCTGGATTTGATGCATAAGTAGCAGCAGGATGGTCCAAGGACTGAGCCGTCCTTTCTGTTATATTTGTTTTTCCTTTCCTCCAAGGACCTTAGAGCAGCATACTCCCTTCCATTCATTTTATCCTCCCCACAACCCTGTGAGGTAAATCGGGCTCCAAGACGGAGAGAGACAGTAATTGGCTCAAGGTCACACTGAGAGTGTCATGATAAAGAAAGGACATGAACCCTGGCCTCTCCAGTTCTCATTCAACACACTAATCACTGTACCTCATTGGTGACAGCAACAGTGAATGTATCAAGTACATTCAGTGAGGGGGGGGACTACAGAACCTCACTTCAAACAAGGGGAACCAGTAATCTTGTGACACCTAGAAAGATTAACAAAATGGGCTCTGTTCCATGAAAACATATGTCACAATAAATTTGTCACTCTTTATGGTGCTACAGAACACTTAGTTGTTCTCCCGCAACAGAACCACACAGCTGCCCTCTCTGGGATTTGTCACTCCAAACAATTGCAGAATATGGGGGGGGGGGAATAGAACAAAGAGATGGGAAATAGTAATCTCATATTTTAAAAATGCCTGTTTATTCAACAATATGAACAGTAAATGAATAAAGAACGATAGGAAACAGCTAGATTTGTTGAATTCTGATGTAATGAACAAATTCAGTGTACATTCTTTTCCATCTAGTAAACACAGTTTTATTTCCCCCACATAATCATTCTAAATTGTAAAAAAAAAAAAAAACAACCCACCCTTCAATTGGAACCGTCTATTTAAATAGTATTTCAACGATATAATTTTGCTGGGTACTTTTCTTACAATCTTCTTGCTCAAGAAAGAAAACACATACACATCATCTGTTTTCAATTCATTTATTAGCCTAAGTGGTTTGACACCTGGAGGACACAGTTTCCTTTGTGTATGTTGCTATCAGGCTACTCAGCAGGGGAAAACCCATACAAGTCATTAACAAACCAGCACTGCAGAACTGTACACCACAACACAGTGGAGAACCCGCAGAATTGCCACTGTTCAACAAAGACAAAATTTTATTTCACACCTGAGCTCATAATAAGTAAATGCTTCATTTTCTCCCCAAATTACAGTGGTTTATTTCTTCGTCAAACACAATAGCAGTCTGGGGAACTTAAAGGGATACTTCCTTCTCTTCAAGGTCTCTGAATTATTAAATGGGAAAAATTGTTATGACCAGTTGTGGGAGGGTTGCCTACTTGGTGGGATTATTCATTTGCAAAGCAGTACTAGCATAAAATGTTTTGTTTCGAGTAACACCTCTCCCCTGCACACAAAGTTAGGCATTCCCTACTTTCAACAGAGACTTCATCCTGAGTTCATCCACTCGGAGGAACTGATGTTTCTCAACTCACTTCACCACCCGGCAATGACTACTCATTACTTCTAGGGAGGGGCTGTGACTTGGTGGAAGAACCCTTGCTTTGTCATGCAGAAGATCCCAGGTTCAATCTCCAGTGAAAAGGCCCAGGTAGTTGGTGATGTGATAGACCTCTGCTTGAGACCCTGGAAAGCCACTGTCAGTCTGAGTAGACAATACCGACCTTGATGGACCGACGGTCTGGTTCAGTATAAAGCAGCTTCACATGTGTTCAGTTTCTACACTATCTATCTCCTATCTTTCTAGGCTCCCTGAAGGTTTTTAACTGGTATCCTTTCCATAGGCACTTCCATACATCTGTGGATCTAGGGAGGTGTGGAAAACTACTGAACAATTTTGTCAGACTTCGACTTGATGAAACACCTTTGGCTTTACTGAGGGGTGCACAACCCAAAACCACCTGCATTTTTTGTAAGTATCCCTGCTAAACACTTGAAAATGTTCACGGGGCATCTGGAAGCATTTGGCAGAATGCTTGTAAAGTGTATTTGTACACATAGGCCCCGTCCACACTGTCACTTTTGTTGCTCATTTCTCCCTATTGCTTCAGGTTCCCCCAGCCCCCATATGTTTTGTTCTCTCTAGTAGTCCCAGAGGGAGCAAAACACATGAGGAAAAGGGGGAGGAACCCAAAGCAATAGGGAGAAATGAGCGACAAAAGTGACAGTGTGGACGGGGCCATAGTGTCTGCTGCTGCCCTGCAAGCCTTTCCCACCCCAAACCATAAATCTTCCCTTTTCAAAAGGAAGAGATTAACCTGATCCTGAGGATGAATATTTAAACAGATGATAGGCCTTAACCCCGGTCCATCTTCCCAGTCTTCCTTATGATTCCTGCCTATGTTAATGGCAACTGTAGCTTTTAATGTGCTAAACTGAATCAAAAGGCCAAGAATACTACCATTCTCATGAACTCAAGGTGTTCGACATACACATCAAAATTGGGTGACAGCCTATGTATCAATAAATCCTGCTCATGGCATAGGGACAAGTATACTTGAAATGCAAGCAAATCATCAATGTGAGCAAATGGGATGCTCAATTCAAGAGAAAACAGGAATTCTGAAAAGAGGGAGGCTGATTTTCAAATGCGTTATTTGCCAAAATTGCAGCATCACTCGAAATAAGCGTTTTTACCCTGAAAAAAAGATGGCAGAAATTACCAACAAAGCATGCAGTATGCTGGCAAGACCCTGTTGAGCTGTGAGACCTTCCTAAAACTCCTGAGCCTGTGATGTAAATCCTAACAGGACCTCATAACTTATTGGTATCCGAAGTACCCACAAATGGTGTCAAGGAGGCGGCTTTTGACCTATCCAATGACCTAACCAATGGTTACAATTATATCCTGTGTTCCTCTCATAATCGTAACAAGAGTGGTGGTCAAGGTAAATAATCCTGAAAAACATAAGCAAAAATAAGTATCAGTCGAGACTGAACAACACAATTCTTTCCATTAATTTATTTTAAAAAGAACCCTGTACTGTCAAATTAATAACTGGTAAGAAAAAAAAAGTGATAGTTGCAATCACAATTTACAAAGGGAGCCTAGTATTGTTTCTCTGGCTTCCTTTTCAAACAGCAGACAAAAGAGGTTATACCTTCGCGTGCCTAATGGGTAAAAATTACATTAAATTGTCTCTTGTTAGTAAACTGCATTTCAATTCCTCTGACTACATCGCAGTGCCGATTGTAAAAGCAAGAGAGTGGCAGAACGTTGTGCTTTTAATATTTATGAACAAAATGGCATATTTGCTAAAAATATTCCCCAGCAGAAGTAGCACACCAGGTAAGAGTATTCATTCAAAGCAGGAAGATATAAGACAAAGAAGCTGCTCAGGAGAAAGTTCCCAATTCATTCTAAAGGGCTTTAGGTCAGTCTGGAAAGTGAGATCATCTCCAAGAACTTCTCAGAAAGCCGATGAATAGGAATGCTTTCGAAAGTCTTTTCATCCACATTTCTCTTTGGATTCTGGAGATCCAGATTACCCAGCCTTCTTTCCAAAGTACAACCAATCCATTAAGAATCCTCCATTTTTTAAAAAATAAGTTTTTGGATTTGTACTGAGCATAATTTGCTATAGCTGTCAATTGCTTCCCTTCAAATGCATCTCTCTACTACCCTGTATGGTAACAATGTGCTTATGTGCACTGATAAAACTGTGCAAAATGCAGCCTTGATGTTATTATCCATACCATTACACTGGAGTGTATGCACTCATCAGTAAAAATGCTGTGCAAAAAGAATCTTGGTGCAACATACGTATGAAGAAGGAAACAGAGTTGCAGATAGATCGGAGAAATGCAGTTCTGAAATTAATATTTGAAATTATTTCAATTAAACTGGAATTCAGAAAAAAGTAGAATACAGGACAGAAAAAAACCCCTGGAACACTAAAAGAATGGAACAAGGGGACAAAAGGGACAGCCATCTCTAATATTTGGTTGCAGTCACACATGCCGGATACGGGGGGGGGGGGGGGAGTGAGGCTATTCCCTCCAGAAAAATTTGACCCGCAGTTGCAAGATCATGCCTCCTTTTGAAGCTGCAGGCACAGCCCATCAGTGTGTGATTAGACACAACTGTGGATGAGTCGTCTTTTTTTCCCGGTTTGTTTCCCATGTGCTTAAATGAGGAATCGATAAATCGCACCTCTGCACTGAGGGCTCCCTATGGAATTTGTGATGATGCATATACTGAAAAGGGGGAGAAAAACAACAGCATGGAGTCAGGATGGCCTGATCAGACCATCCCAACGGCATGTGAGCATGCTGGAATGATCAGACAGGGGAAAGTCCATCTGTGGCCTGTCGCAACCCATTTACTACCAGATTTTCCCCAGTGTCTTTTAACTCCACTTCTGTGGCGGAACAGAACCAGTTGCTGATGGCTGAGGGACACTTCCCAGATGTTGTTGTCTGATTGCTTCCTTTAAATCCACCCGGCATTCACACCTATGTTGGGTCTAATTGTGCACATGATCACAAGCTTTGTGGAGAAAATAATTCTCTGTTCCCTACTAAGGAAGAACTCTCTTTTCAACAGACTTTCTAATTAAGCCATGCAAGCATGTGTAATGCTTCCTTTTATCTGTGTTTTGCGGGGAGAAAACTAACCTACCTCAAATACACATAAAGTGCAAACTTCAGCACGGAAATTTAGAAGGAAGGTTAACAGAGTTCAATGGGATGAGTGCTTTCTTGGTGTGTGGAACCATGCTTTACCGATACAGCATCTGCTTAATATGCAGAAGGTGCCTTGAGTCCTGAGATCCTTGGGAGAATGGTCGGTATATAAACATTCTAAATAAATATTCTAAATAATTAAAGGTCCCAAAATCAATGTCTGGCCTCTTCAGGTAGAAGGATAGGGTTGCAGAAGGTATGGAAGACCTCTGTCATATAGAGGATGGTGAAGAGTTGTTTTTGTTGCCCCAGAAGGTCAGACCAGAACCAACGGGTTGAAATTAAATCAAAAGAATTTTTGGCTAAACATTAGGAAGAACTTCCTGACAGTTAGAGTGGTTCCTCAGTGGAACACGCTTCCTCAGAAGTTGTTGGGCTCTCCTTCTTTGGAGGTTTTTAAACAGAGTCTAGATGGCCATCTGACAGCAATGCTGATTCTGTGAGTTTAGGCAGAGCATGAGAAGGGAGGGCAGGAAAGGTTGCCTCAGGGCTTGGTTCTTGTGGCCCTTTTGTACACACCCAGGGAAATGCTGATCACCACTTTGGGGTCAGGAAGCAATTTTCCTCTTGGCCAGTTTGGCCAGGGATCCTGGAAGGTTGGGAGTTTTTTTACCCTCTTCTGGGCATGAAGCAGGGTTCACCGGGGTGGGGGAGGTATTTGTCAATTTCCTGCATTGTGCAGGGGGTTGGACTAGATGACTCTGGAGGTCCCTTCCAACTGTATGATCCTGTGATTCTGTTTGAGATCATAGGCAGCTGCTGACAATACTAACCTTGAAAGAGCAATAGTTTGACTCAGTATAAGACAGCTTCCTGTGCCTTATTTCCTTGTAGGTGTGTGAGGATTGCAACCACAGATTCCTGCATGCTCCTTCTGTTACCTCATAACTGATGGGTCTTAGCCATTGCCACTTCCTGCTACTGGGACTAAAAGGAACCAGAGAGAATCAGTGCTGGAGCCTCTGGACTGATTTGGAGTGATGCCAGAAGAAGCTACAGCATGTATACTGAACCTGCATCTCCAATAATGGATTGGCTCTCTTTCCTAGGCTGTGGAGAGTGCCCTCCACATACCTACCCTGATGCTGTCTTTGCACACAAGTTTCATATGGACCCTGCAAATCGTTCTTCTTTCCAGTTCCACCACTTCCAAATAAGTAGAAAGCAGCTTTTATTTTTCAGCTCATGGAGGCGCCTAAGGCCTGCGTAACTTGACTCAGAAGCTGAATGCAGCCCACTGGCCATGTAAGTGGCTTGTAAGGTGCTCAGCTGACCTTCTATTCTTTCAGTGCTATGAAAGCAGCAAAATGAGAAATTTATCGAGATTCTGGTGGGTCCCCATGTATACCTGTTGATCTGTGCTCAACTCTCGGACTCTGACAACCTGATGCCTTTTCCTTTCTCTGTTGCACACATCTCACAAAAGAAGTTGTTGTGTATGAAAGCCACAAGAAACAAGTTGTTCTCCATGCTTCCATCCCTTTTCTCTTTTTTTGCTAGCCTGGCTACTCTTGCAGAATCTAAAATAGAGATGTTACTGAATTTCATGGCAAGTCTGGTTCGATGTGGAAAGTCAGTTTTATTTTATGGTTCTCCCTTGCTCAGGCCACAATAGCAGTCCAATCCTCCCGTCCCCCACCACTATATCAACCAACATCATTAGAATGATTGCTGTTCCTAGGCTGCGATCACACACACAATTCACCCCAATATTGGTGCAAATGCTGGGCAGATTAAAGGAGCGTGACCAGACAACACCAGCTGGAAAGCACCCCACAGCCATGAGCAACCCAGTTTGCTCTGCTGGAGAAGCAGAGTTAAAAGACACCTCAGAAGGTCTGGTAGCAAATGGGTTGCTACGGGCCACGGGCAGACTTTCCCACATCTGATCACTCCAGCGCACTCTCATGGCATTGGGATGGTCTGATGAAGAAGAAGAAGAGATTGGATTTATATCCCGCCCTTCACTCCCCAAGGAAGTCTCAGAGCAGCTTACAAACTCCTGTCCCTTCCCCTCCCCACAACAGTCACCCTGTGAGGTAGGTGGGGCTGAGAGAGCTCTGAGACAACTATCCTTGAGAGAACAGCTGGTACAGAGCTATGGTTTGCCCAAGGTCATCCAGCCAGGTGCAAGTGGAGGAGTGGGGAATCAAACCCGGTTCTCCCAGATTAGAGTCCGCGCACTTAACCACTACACCAAACTGGCTCTCAGGCCATCCCGACTCCATGCCATTGTTTTTTTTCCCCTTCTCAGTATGCACATCATTGTACACTCCATGGGGAGCCCTCAGGGCTGAGGTGTGAATCATTGATCCCTTATTTAAGCACATCAGGAACAAATGGCAAAAAACCCCGACTCACCCGTGGTGTCTGATCACGCAGTCGCAGGCTGTTCCCACAGCTTCAAAAGACTGTGTGATCACGCAACTGTGGGTCAACTTCCACCAGACAAAATAGCCTCTCTTCCCCCCTGCTTTATCTTGTGTGTGTGACCACAAGTCCAGTGCTGGCTATATGCAAGCACAAGCTTTTGCCCACCCCCACATCCTTGAAGGAATCACATGGGAGGGGAGCCTATTGGGAGGCAGTGTGGGAGTGCTGACCTATCAGGGAAGGCTGACCAGCAAGATGTAGTGTTGGCAGCCCTTTCTCCAGCCATTTCAGCTGAAGACAAGCTCCCTATCCACCCGCCCTCCACTGGCAACCATGTGGGAGTAGCCAGTTGCCGGTTCTGGGGCTGAGCAGGAATTTTTTGGGTCTCTCTCATATTGGCTTCGAGGGGGGGGGGGGGTTCTCCTGCTTCACATGGTCCTTGAGGGTTGTGGCATAAATAGGCCTGGTAATCTGGTTAGGCCCTTCTGGGGCGGAAAAAACACGTGTTGAGAGGGTTGTTTGGAAATGGCAAGCACCCTGAGATATCAGCAATGGGAGGGGTGTCCTCAAATGGGTACCTAGTGGCTTGGCAGTCTGGGAGCCTCAGATTGGGGCCCCTCTGGGGGGTGGAGGAGCACATGGCGAGCCTTAAGGCTTTGCAGTCTTGGTGAGAATGTGCTCCTTTGTCCCCTCTACACACTGGGAATGCAGGCCGTGACAGGTAGGCTCCGAACCAGGGTGGGTTTGCCCTGTTAAGAAGCCTGCTTCGCAGGCACAATCCGACCCATGCTTAAGAACATAAGAACATAAGAGAAGCCAATGTTGGATCAGGCCAGTGGCCCATCCAGTCCAACACTCTGTCACACAGTGGCCAAAAACACCAGGTGCCCTCAAGAGGTCCAGTAGTAGGGGCAGGAAGCCCTCCCACTGTTGCCCCCCCCCAAAGCTTAAATTGAATAATGATGCAGATCAGCTTGTATGTAAATAAAGTCCCAGTTTAACCCATAAATTGTGTTGTGTTTCATTCGAGTGGTAGGTGGGCAACCCCAGTTTTACTTCCAAACTGTACTTGCATGCACACACATGCATATCTTGTTTGTGTTTGTTTTGTTTTGTTTTGTTTTTGTGTGTATAATTTATTTATATATTATCTTGTTTTGTATGTTGCATTATTGAACAGCATTTTTTTCTTGGGTGAAGCATAGGTCAAGAAAACGGAATGATAGTGTTGATACATTAGCCCACGGTGCAAGATATAGGCCATAATCTAGAGGTGCACATGCTTAAGGGTAATCATGCACACACACACACACAGAGAGAGAGAGAGAGAGAGAGAGAGGGAGAGAGAGGAAATTTCCCAGGGAAAATAAGCAAGAAGGGTTTGGGGTTTTTTTTTTGGTTTGTTTAAAAAGTATTTCTGTTTCCCTTTTCTCCCACTGGGGGTTCAAAGTGACTTACAAAGAAATACAAAAGTATGAACCAAGACAAAAAGGCAACTCCAACTCCTGGGCTGGTCATGAAATCAGTTGGGACTGCAGGCTAAAACCCAAGTGCTAAGATCCTGCCAGCTGTTGCCCAGAGCCTCATGCCTAGAACCGTGCCCAGGCTGAAATACCTCTAAACAAGCAGGGAAACAAAAGCTCAGCCCAGATCTTCCTCAGCAGGCAGGCATGTTCCCAAGATTCCCCTCCTTTGCTAGAAGAGACAAAAAAAAAATGACATCCCTTCTGGTAAACCTGGGCTTTATGGTTCCAGTTGCATTTGGCAAAAGCTAGTTACCAGGCAGTGTCAATTCTCTACAAGTGCACTTTGGGAGGGTGGCTATTCAAAAACATTTTGCGACTCAAGTGTTCCCTGGCAAGGTGGTTGACAAAGGCATGGAGATGTGGAGTTGGTGGGTGATTTATCAGCTTCACAAGTCTGATACACATTCTAAGGGGGCTCAGCATCTTGCCTTCATTAGTTAGCAATGGTCAAAGATCTAATCGCACTGGAATTTCTCCTCCCCAGTTCTCCCCACGCCTGGCATTTCTCAGTCATCCTATCCATTTTGGAGGGCCGGAGGAACAAGGAGGCTCTTTTTCTCTCTCTCCCCGATAACGAGGCAGAGTAAATGGATGAGGTCACAGACAGCTGGCTACAACCAAACAAAGCTGTTAACAATTTTTGGCAGCAGTCCTTATTAAACAGCATTTATCTTGGGTGAAGCATAGGCCAAGGAAACGGAATGATATTGTTGATAAATTAGCTGATGCCGCAAGACAGAGGCCATAATCCAGAGGTGTACATGCATAAGGGTAATTGTTTTATGCTGAGGCATGGCTCAGCACAGCTCTCTGTATGGGATTCTCAGGGATTTCTCAGGGAAAAAAAGCTCTTCAAGGAGCAGTTTGGTAGGGGTTCACACAATAAGTAAGGAAACACTGTGTATGATGGATATTCACTAGCCCCAGATTAAGTGGCCATTGTGTTCAACAAGTACAGATGCACATTTTGATGTGTGTCTGGATGTGAGGGCACAACAGCTCTCCACACAGATGTCTCCTGCTAAAGATTCCTTTTCTGCAGCTTTTTGCTGAAATATTCAGGCTCAGAGTTGGGAGACGGGGTTGGGGAGGGGTTAGCAGGGAGCTTGTTGGAGATGGGATGCCATACAGGCTACCCTCCAAAGCTGCCATTTCTGCCAGGGGAATTGATCTCTGTATTTGGGAGGTTATAATTCCAGGAGAATTTAGGTTTGCCCAATCAGGTTTGAAATCCCAGGAGATTTGAGGGTGGTGCCTATGGAGTGTGGGGTTTGTGAAGTGACCTCAGTGGGGTAGAAATGACATAGAGTCCACCCTCCAAAGCAGCCATTTTCTCCAAGGGAACTGATCTCTGTAGCCTGGAGATTAGTTATAACTTTAGGAGACCCACAGGCTCCGCTTGGAGGTTGGCACTAATGCTCCCTCTTAGCTGTGGAGTCTTGTAAGCAAAAATTCTACTTTGTGAGCTACTGGCATTAAAGTTGTGAGTGAGCAATTTGGCTAGTGCATAAATTAGTTTGCTCTGGAGCCATCCTGCCTGAGCTAAGACAAAAAATGTGTGAGCTGGAGGCTAAAAAACTGTGAGCTAGCTCACACTAACTCAGCTTAGAGGGAACAGTGGTTGGCACCTCCACAAGAACTCCAGGCCCCACCTGAAAGTTGATAGCCATAGGAAACACTCAGAGCCAGTAGTTTGTCCTTAGGACTGGTGGTACATAAGAACATAAGAGAAGCCAATGTTGGATCAGGCCAATGGCCCATCCAGTCCAACACTCAGTCACAGAGGGGCCAAAAACACCAGGTGCAATCAGGAAGTCCACCAGTGGGGCCAGGACACTAGAAGCCCTCCCACTGTTGCCCCCACAAGCACCAAGAATACAGTGCATCACTTGCCCCAGACTGAGATTTCCTATCTATACTTTGTGGCTAATAGCCACTGATGGACCTCTGCTCCATATGTTTATCTAATTCCCTCTTGAAGTCGTCCATGCTTGTAGGTGACACCATCTTCTGTGGGAGTGAATTCCATGTATTAATCTCTCGTTGGGTGAAGAAGTACTTCCTTTTATCTGTTCTAACCTGACTGCTCAGCAATTTCATTGAGTAGGAGACAGATAGGTACTGAGAAATATATCTGGCAAGGAATGTATCTAATAGTTTTAAAATCTACTATTCCGATGGCCACAATCTCAGGGCAATGATTTCTGCAAGGCAGTTTTCTGAATCTCAAAAAGCGCTATACTTCCTTCTTTTTATTTTGAGCATACTGTTACACAATTCCACTGGATGGCTCTATCTGGTTTTACTGCAATCCTTGGAAATATCATATTTGAAATCTAAACTTACTCTGCTTGTTATACTCCTTTTCTCTTGAGTCAGGCATTACAATGATGATTAGTTTGCAATAAGCATCCCATATGTCCCTACTGATGACTTGCTGCAGTTAAAAAAAAAAAAAGTATTTCAAGTATGTGTGTGTCTATACAATTGGTTGCATTCCTTGTTACACAGGTAGTCAACTAGTAGCCTTTGTTGTTGTATGCTCAGAAGTTATAGGGTTGCAGCAGAGGCTGATGGGAATTGTAGTTTCCATGTCCCTGTGGGAAAAGTCCGGCAACTGTGTTTGCTTTTGTTCACATGCAAACTTCCCATTGGCCACTCACAAATGCCTAATCATTTTTTAGTGTTTGGCACGGTGGCTTGGAAAAATATAAGAGCTTTCAGACTGAGCAAGGAGGTGTTTGCCCATCATTAGTTCTAATGTTTGAGGGGGAAAAGGAGTAATTTATTCCCTCTCTTGATCCTATTCAAAATTAGTGAATATATTATCTCTTTAACTACCTTATTCAGAATGCTTTGGAAAGGCTTGAATCAGAATGTTCATTTACTATACAGAATACCTGAGAATTTAGCCAGTGCCAAAGAAGAACTTTATTATTCATATGGAGATGTAGATTTGGCATCATTTCTCCATTGCACCATTGCTCCAGGTGAGAAAGAAATTAGCTAAGAAGTGGCATTTTTGGTCAATGTTAGAATGTATCACTTGGAAAAGCCCAGTTTAATAATTTGTAACTCACCTGCAGTCTTCCAAAATTCAACACTCCATCACAGAGACAGGCCTGTTAAATACCAACGGGGATGACAACATATGGCTTGCCCGTAGCAAGGAGCACATTGTTAGCAAGAGGAAAATCAAGCTCACCTAAGCACCAGCAGGTTTGCTTTCTCTCCAATTGGTAGTTGGAGCAGAAAAAGGAAAAGAAAGCCCAGCACTACTGCGTGAGCATCCCAGCACTATTTGCCAGAAAGATGAATCAAAAAGCCACACTGCACTAATTTAGAGAGGCACCGATTCTAAGATTGTCTGGCATTGTGCATCTCATAGAATCATCGAATAGGAAGGCATCTCCAAGGTCATCTAGTCCAACCCCCTGCTTGATGCAGGAAATTCACAAATACCTCCCCCCCACACCCCCAGTGACTGCTGTTCCATGCCCAGAAGATGACCAAAAAACCCCCAGGATCTCCAGCCAAACTGGTCTGGATAAAAATTACTTCCTGACCCCAAAGTGGCATTCAGCATTTCCCTGGGCATGTAAGAAAGGGCATGGAACTCTGCTATTAAAATAGCTGTTGATCAGTGTATCCCAAGAACAACTTAGCAACTGGACAATCTCATTGTTCAAAGGGGGAAAAAATCTTTGGTTCAGTTTAACACACAAGCAGTCTGTGTTGCATGCTAACATCATAGTTGGATTTAGACCTTCATGGAAAGAAATGAACTATGGAAGGCTTTTCCATACATCTGATATTTGTCGCTTGTATGCCCATACTGTGTCGGGAGGCTAACCAATGGTCAACAGAAATGGACCCTCTATGCTCTCACTACAGCTAAAATACTCATATTACAACACTGGAAAGATAGAAGCTCACCTCCATTAAATTGTTGGATCAAAAATGTTAGAACTCGTATCAGCATTTGAACACATGTTATATAGACAGCAATTGCATATGGACTTATTTTTAAATATTTGGAAATTGTTTATAGAAACTTATGGGTAAATCTGCCAGCCCTGTTATTATGATTTTGTCTTCTCTTTATGCATCTTTTTATTTTATTTTCTATTCTTTTAAAAATCTAACTTTGTAGCTGGATTTTAATTTGTTTCTCTACCAACAAACAAACAAGAAATAGATATAGAAATAGAAAACATCCCAGAAATAGAAAACATCCTCACACAAAGTGCTGGTTTGACCACTAAAGCCCAAACCACGTTGGGTCTAAATTGGCTGAAGGACTACCTGAACCCATAACTACTGCCTGTACTCTGAGATTGTATAAGGGATCACTGCAATGGAAATCTGCAATGTTTGAGGTATTCTGGTAGGGAGGAACACAGAGGCCCTTTCAGTGGCTGCCATTAGTCAATGGAATTCCACCCACCCAGATTGAGCTCCTTCAATTAAGAGCTCCCAGTGTCATTAGACACTCTTTGGAAGGCATTTTAATCACAAACTTTCCCCTTAGTTTTTGCTCATACGTTTTCAAGACTAACAAGATTTGGGATAGTGTGTTTGTGTGTTACTGTGAGAGGTTCCTTGCTAACCCTAGTTAGGGCCTATTTTTATAAAACCCAACCTCACAGCAACAAGAGTGATACAGGTGATAAAGGTCCTTTACCCAAGTCTACCAGACAGAATAGATGCATTTGGATAATGGTGCTAGAGAAGACTCTTGAGAGTCCCGTGGACTGCAAGGAGATCAAATCAGTCAATCCTAAAGTAAATCAACCCTGGCTGTTCCCTGGAAGGCCAGATACTGAAGCTGAAGTTCAAATACTTTGGCCACCAAATGAGAAGGGAGCACTCACTGGAGGAGACCCTGATGCTGGGAAAGATTGAAGGTCAAAGAAGAAGGGGACAGCAAATGATGAGATGGTTAGACAGTGTTATCAATGCAACAAACATGAAATTAAGCAAACTCCGGAGCACGATGGAAGACAGGCGGGCCTGGTGTGATGTGGTCCATGGGGTCGTGAAGAGTCAGACTCAACGGTGCAACTGAAAAACAACAACCACCAGACAGGCACTCCCAAAAATTCTACTCATCCCCGAAGCTACTGGCTGATCCCACAATGTTGCCTCAGGGGAGAAAAGGTACAGAGCTCTGTAGAAATAGCATGTGAGGTAATGTGGGACAAGTTTAAACTGGCTTTCCAACCAACTCATTGGCTCCACCGCTAGGCAGCCATTATTTCTCCTTCACCTTTGAAGTCTTGATGATAGCCATCTCTACAAGGAATGGGGGGGGGGCACAAAGCTGTCTATGTTGCTGTTGGGGAGGATCAGTCTTAATGACCAGAAAAAGAACAACTGGGCCTTGAGAGAGAAATCTGCACTGAAACTGGAGTGCAGCAACCCCACATTGATATATTGAGGGTTTTTATTTTTAATCTCATGCATCAGCAGCTCACAGTCCATGAATTAAAAGGCACCCACTGTGTCTTCCCTGCTCCCTCGCTGCCAGCCCTTTTGACAGGAGGATTGGTTGTATTAGACTCAGCTTTCTCTCAGTCTCTTTGATGACTTCCTCTATTTTTGATGGAAGCCAGGCCAGCAGGATTTCCTTAGTCTCCCCTTCTAATGTGTACCTGACCTTCCGCAACCTCCTCTATGAAAATATGGATCGGGCTCTGGCTTTTATAACACACCATATAGATTCGCTTAATGGATAAAAATGCATGCATTTGTTTCAAAACACATCTCTGTT
Organism: Lepidodactylus listeri; assembly: GCA_029233225.1. Lineage (NCBI taxonomy): Eukaryota > Metazoa > Chordata > Lepidosauria > Squamata > Gekkonidae > Lepidodactylus > Lepidodactylus listeri. The sequence continues at coordinate 45,975,113 of JARCFY010000013.1, forward strand.
TTCAGCAGCGTTTATTTAAGCATAAAATCAAGTGATTAAGTCAGAGATGTTTGAAGCTGTTATGGGGTGGTTTTCAAAGAGAAAACAAAGGAAAGGGGATTTTCTATATCAGGTTGTAGGGCAGAGCAGTAATAGAATAGGCAAAAGGAAGCTTTAATCTACAAACCTGATAGTAAACCTACTCTTGTTTGGTGCTATCGTTGGGAGAGAAATCCCAGAACAATAATGTTTCTGAAATAATATGAGAAGGAGAGGAGCTCGTGCAATGGATAAAGCAAAGATCGAGACTGCCCACTTCCTCACCCTCCTAGAAATGGAGAACAATGAGAGGAACAGATGACAACTGAGGAGGTGATAGTTAACTTACAAAGCAGAAGAACAATTTGGGCCATAACAGGCTGAGGATATAAACAAACATAACATTATGTCATGTGTATAAGACATACTTCACACTAAGATGAAGAAGAAGAAGAAGAAGAAGAAGAAGAGACAGAGTGTCTGACAAAGTGTGCTTGCACATGAAAGTTATACTTTGAATAAAACTTTGTTGGTCTTAAAAGTGCCACTGGACTAAAACTTATTTATGAAACTGCTAAGTGAGGTCATCTAGAGATTTGGGTTGGTTTGTGATCAACATGTAGAAGACATTCAGCTCTATCTTTTGCTTCTAGCCAATACCCGGGAAGCTGTAGAAGCCCTGAACCAGTCCCTGGAGGCAGTTTTGGAATGGATTGTGGGCTAATAAACTGAAGCTTAATCTGGACAAGAAGAAACTGCTACTGGTAAGAGGAAGGACTGACCCAGGACTTGTCACCCATTCTGGATGGGGTGGCACTCACCTTGAAGAAAAAGGTTTTTAGTTTAGAGATGCTCTTGGACTTGGGCCAACTACTGGATAAGCAGGTGGCAGCTGTGGCCAAGAGTATCTTTTACCTGCTTCAACTGGTTAGCCAGATGTGGCCTTTCCTGGACTGAAAAGATCTGGCCACTGTGGTACATGACCTGGTGACATCTAGGTTAGATTACTGCATTGTATTTTAAATGGGGCTGCCCTTGAAAAGTGTTTGGAAACTTCAATAGGTGCAGAAGGCTACAGCTAGGACACTGATTGAAGGGGTTCATAGGGACTATACAACTCTAATTTGGCTCATGTACAGGGTTCCAAAACTTTTCTGGACACAATCGAAGGTGCTTACATGGGCTTTTATGGCCCTATGGCTTGGGACCACCATTCCTGAAGGACCTCATACTCCCTTACAGACCTACCTAACCATTGTGATCATTTTCCCAGGCCCTGCTTCAGGTGTTCACACCTTCTGAGATGAGGCAGGTAGCAACCCTGGAAAGGGCCTTTTTGCAACACCCCAAACTCTAGAAACCTCTCCTAAAAGAGACTCACTGGTCCCATCCTGTTGCTGTCTTCCACCTGAGGGTAAAGAGTTTTTTTTGTCTCAGCTGACATTCCTCAGTGGTTCCCTCCTTCTTGCCTTATATTTCAGGGTCGTTGTTTTTTTTAATGATTTGTATGTGTATTTTATCTTGATTTCAGTGATTTGTGTTTGTTTGGTTTTAATGTTTTTTTAAGCTATGGTTTTATTATAGATGCTTTCAATTTGTTAGTCACCTTGGTGGCCCTGATAAGGACAGAAAGGTGGGGTATAAATTTTGAAATGAATATATGCATACATGAAGGTTGCCAGGTCTACTTACTCAGCCAGCGGGGGGTGGGAGGGAGCCTTCCGGGAGTGGGGAGGGTGGGCTGACCTCGCTGTGTGCCATACAGTTTTTGCCAAAATGCTAGAGCATCACTACACAATGTGCCCACACCATCATACTGACAATGTCAACATGGGGGGTGTTTGGGGGTGGGGCTTGGAGCCCTCGAAATTGGAGGAACCCCTGCCCCAACCAGGGGTCTGGCAACCCTAGCATACATGCATACATATTATGTTGCTACAAATGCAAGTTGTCTTGGTGGCACAGAAAGAAATACCTGTGCTTGCCCTTGAGCAATTGCAGGTGTTTGCCCACCCCCACCCCATGTCCTCAAATGAGATCACGAAGGTGGGGGAGCCTATCACAGTCCAACATGGGAGTGCTGGCCTATGAGGGATGACTGCCCAAACAGAGCGGAGGGCAGCAGTTATTGCTGGATCATTCCAGCCAAGGACAAGCTCCCCACTCACCCACCCTCTATTATGGATCATGTGGGATTAACCAGTTTCCTGTTCTGGAGGCTGAGCAGGAATTTTTTGGGCCTCACTCAGATTGGCTGGGAGGGGGGGCCTTTTTTCGCCTGCTTCACACCTAGGGTTGCCCAGTCCGGGTTGGAAAATACCTGGGGACTTTGGGGGTGGAGCCGGGAGAGGGTGGGGCTTGGGGAGGGGAGGGGCCTCAGCATGGTACAATGCCATAGAGGCCACCCTTCAAGGCAGCCATTTTTTTCCAGGGGAGCTGATCTCTGTCAGCTGGAGGTCAGCTGTAAAAGTGGGAGATCCCCAGGCCCCACCTGGAGGCTGGCAACCCTATTCACACCTGGTAACCTGGTTAAGCCCTTTCTGAGAAGGCAGGAAAGCATGGGTTGAAGAGGTTTATTAGTGCTGGCAAGCACCCTGAGATAGCAGCAATAGGAGGGGTTCTCAGACTGGGTACTTAGTGGCTTAGCAGTCCAGGAGACCCAGGTGGGGGCCTCTTCAGGGTTGAAGGAGCATACCACGAGTCTTAAGCCTTAACAGTTGTGGACTGGGAATGTGCTCCTACATCTCCTACATGCATTAAAAGTACAGGCCGTGATGAGTGGGGTATGGAAGGCTTCCTGACCCGGCTCGGAGTTAGCGTGGGTTTGCACTAAGGAAGCCTGCTTAATTGATGTAATAGATGCAGATCAGCTTATGTGTAAATAAATTCCCAGTTTAAACTGACTTGTCTTGTGTCTCATTCGAGGGGTGCGGGGATGGGGGAGAGAGAGAGGGAGGAGGGAAAAGAGAGAGAGAGAGAGAGAGAGAGAGAGAGATCATTCTAATGGGAACAAGTCCTCAAAACAATGGCAAATTTGATCAGACTGGCTGTGTTAAGCTGTTCATTTTTTTCCGCAGTGAACTTGGAGTATTTTAGCAGAATAAATGTATGAATAATTGTAAACTGAAGCAATCCATATTTTCATTCCATGCTCAAGTGATGAATGAACATATGTCTTTATGCAATTATGTATGCAATTCATGATATTCTGGCTGGGTAGGGAAAATAACGCACCATGGAATACAGCACACTAACCATTAGAGTGCAAATTAACATTAACCATGTTTATAGATCTGCAGCATCTGTCGCCTACAAGGTACTGCCAGACACTTCTGAGGCTTTGCAGTTCTTCCAGAATGCAAGAACCTTCAGGAAATAAAGATCAGTTCATAAACTGAAAGTTTGAGGTTAGTGCCAAATATTTCATTCCCACATGGGCAACAATGCCATCCTGACATCATCCTTTCCTGCCATGATGGACCACAAAACAATCTTTCCAAAGCTTTTTTGTTCACCAGACCTTTTGGTTCCCAGGAAATTCCAAGGCTAAGAATCGCAGTTAACACCTTGGGTGTAATTTGTGGGTGGTAGAGGGGAAATGCCAGCTTAGCAAAAGCATAACACTTTGTCTGGATAAAGTTTGAGTCCAGTGGCCCCTTTAAGATCAACAATCTTCAATTCTGCAAATATTTCAGATCTGATGGGGATCATCCTGTCCCTACCTAGAGAACACAGAAGCTGGGATTCAGTATTTATTTAAGGGTTTGGCCTCATCATAACAAATTAATAAATATATTTAGTGTCATTATAATACAATACAATATGCACCTTTAAACTCCTCAGTGAAGCGTGAGATAAAGTACCTTCTGTTGGTTTCTTCTCATCATCCTTCCATCTGCCTGCCTCCCACATCTATGCAATAGGTAGTACATTTTTCTTTAAACTTCTGATTAGGAAGACGAAGACTACAACTTACAAGGAGATACATGGGGGGTTGCTGATTATGTGTCTCCTGAAAATGTAGACATGGAAAAACCAGAGGACACGACAGCATCACTATACTGCTCTCCCAACCCATTCAAGTGCCCTCCAATGCAGCGCAATCAAGAACCGTCAGATACTACTGTTATGAGTTACATCAAAGTTTTTACCCCCTCTATTACTGGAGAAATAGTGGTTGGCAATGCCAATTCATTTCCCCACAATGGGCTGTTTGAGTGCAAGGTGCCCTTTTTCAGAACTGTAATTAAACCCACACTTCAGTGCACCTCTGAAAGTGTTTTCAGTGAGCAGCCTACTCTAAACATGGGTGCCACAACTTTGGATCAGGAAGGACTGAATCATCCTGTCAGCTGGAAAGAAACAAGGCCAGATTAGTTGATCACACAACATTGTGGTACAAAGGCCTGCCAGAGTAACCGATTTACCACATTTATCCTGCCCTTCTTTCAGGCAGCAACAGAAGAAGAAGAAAAAGAAGAGGAGGAGGAGGAGATTGGATTTATACCTCGCCCTTCACTTTGAGTCTTAGTGTCTCAGAGTGGCTTACAAACTCCTTTCCCTTTTCCTCTTCACAACAGACACCCTGTGAGATAGGTGGGGCTGAGAGAGCTCTTTCAAGAACAGCTCTGACAGAACTATGGCTTGCCAAATGTCATCCAGCAGCTGCAAGTGGAGGAGTGGAGAATCGAACTTGGTTCTCCCAGATTAGAGTCTGCTCACTTAACCATCCGTCTCTCCTGTCCTCCATGGTTATCCTTACGACAGCCCTGTCAGTCAGGTCAGAGCAGAGAGTGAAGTTTTCTCTCCGGTCACAATCCAGTACTCTATTCACTCTCTACCATACTGGCGTTTCAAGAGGGGCCAATGACAAAAACACCCCTCACTTTTATTCTTTTATTTTCTGTTTTATAGCTCAGCTTTCTCCCTGAGGTTCCACAGATAGCACATTCTATGAACAGTGGCACAGACCACAGTTCCTTTTATTTCCTAAACCTTTCCATTATTCTTCAGCCCTTTTCCCTTTAGAAAATGCCCTCCTGTTTTGTAACATTTGCAGAATGACAGAAGTGGGGGAGGTTTCCTGATCCCGTTAGGCAGGCCATTCCACAAGGTGGGAGCCTCAACAGAGAGCATGTTTGCGGGTAGCTATCCATCTAACCCATTTGTTTTGGGTTTCTTAGACTGATTAACCAGAACTACTTTCCCCAAGAAGCTTTTGGGAACATCTTCACTAAGCAGCTCCCCCAACCATGAAACCAGGTATCTTGAGATACATTTGTATCATACTTCACAGCCAGCTTGCTCAAGCAATTGTTTTAGAGGGGAGGCTTAGCACAGGGTGCATTTTTGACCTCATTTTTAAAAACTTTTTTTTATAACTCGTTATCAACCACATACTTTAGGAAGGATGTAAGAAACCGAGTTAAAGCAGGTCTCTTAATTAATCCTGGCAAAGGAAGTCTACCCAGAGAAGGTCATTTTCCGTACATACTTTTCCAGTAACTGAATGCTATTTCGTGAGTAATGCATTAGCTTTTTAGTGCATTATATAATAGGAAAGCAAACAGAACCTGACTTTTAAGAGGCCGGGGCAGGGAGGGAGGGAAACGAAGCTCGGACTTCACACAACATTTTTGCAGTTACGTGGACTTCTTTTATACTATTTCATTTTTAATGAAGAAAATGAAATTTGGTGGTGACTTTTTAGACTGAGAGAGACATTTCCACATGTAATATGTTGTTGACTCCTCTGGGGGTCTTTTGTATACTGACCTCTGTATCAGTGCTGTTGAGGAGAAATGCTAAAAGCTGTATAAGTATATAAAACCTTGTAATTATTTCAATTGGAATGACTCTTAAAAAAAAAACCCAGCATGACATTTGGAAGAAGGTGTTAATGAAAATTTATCCACAAAGCTACCTTCCTTCTGGAAACCTGACATCAGTTGGGCTTCTGCAAAAGCTTTGGAGACCCAAAAGGCCCAAAGTTCCAAGGTTATGTGTGAATGAAAAGGTCAGAGGCAACCATCTTGGTGTGTACACTGCATATAGTGGTGGCAGCCAAAGCACATGGAAAGGTGTTTTCTGGATGGTTTGCCTTCCTGTAATGTTTGCAAATGTTGCTAAGGAATACTTCCGAAATCCACCTCATCCCAATTTCCCCCAGCATTTTGTAGAACTGATGCACTAGGAATCTTCCACTTTACCTCCTAAATGTTATACCAAGCCCTATATACAAATTACAGTTCCTTTCATTCATTTGCATCTTTTTCCCCATCCTCCGTTGCTCATCTGCAAGTTCCATTGATCTGTGTTTGTATATGTGTTTGTGTGTGTGTTCAGTGCTGACAAGTGGCTTTTGACTTGGGGCAGCCCTATGAATTAATGACCTCTAAAATGTCCTATCTTGCAAACTGAGGGCCATGGCTTCCTTGATTGAGTCAATCCATATCATGTTGAGTCTTCTTCTTTTCCTGCTGTCTTCAACTTTCCCTAGCATTATTGCCTTTTCCAGTGAGCCATGTCTTCTCATAATGTGAGCAAAGTACAATTGTTATTTTAGTTTCTGGGGACAGTTCCCACTGATAAAGCACCGTGAAAGAGCCATCGGTGTGACTATACATACAATTCTATCATGAAGTCCCCACTCTGCTATGGGAATTTGCTGGATGACCTTGGGACCACTCATTCTCTCTCTGCCCAGTCTACCTCACAGGGCCGTTGTTGTGTGGATTAAACAGAGGAGGGAGAACAATGTTGTAATCCACTTTGAGGTCCTGTCATGCAGAAAATCGGGCTATAAATCTATCAATCAAAAAATAATGGCTAGCCCTAGAAAGGTGTCAGATTAAGGAAAAGATGGAAGGACTAAAGTGAAAGCCACCATGGCTTTGGAAGAAATTTAATTTTAGCAGTACCATTCTGGGTTAACTGCAGAGAAAGACTAAGACAAGCTGGCAAAGAGAAAGCATTGGCATACAGAATGAATGTCTGAAAAGCATTTTACAAAGCAATCTTCAACACACTTAGACCCTTCTAAGCCCATTGAAATCAATGGTCTTAGGAGGGTGTAACTCCATTCAGGACTACACTGCAAAAAGCCCCTGCATATTCCTCTTAATTTATAGAATTAAGTCTATCAATAATACACTGAATGATAAGTAAGGCTGGCTATCTGTGCATAACAAGATCAATACTGCGGTTTGAGTCACTGTCCTCAAATCCACAATGGCTTTATACTTTCCAGTAAAGTAACTCTTAATTAAAAAAAATATATTCCACTTGAACTTGGCATTGATTTGAATGGGAAGGCAGGAAATATGGAGAACAACACTGCTCAGGTTCAGCAGTGGGTAGATTATCATTTGAGACAATAGCTCAAACGTTTATTGTGTATGCCCTATGATAAACTGAAAGCATTTTCAACAAATGCAGAAATATGCTTTCCTAGTACATGGGACCCATTAGTTTTTTTTTCAACATTCATGCAAGAAATTTCATTTGGCGGCGCCCTGTATTATTTCAGGGTGCTTCAGTGCCAAAAATATACCTTGACATATTCCCATTTGTTTTGAATGCACCCGAAGAAAACAGCATGACAAAGCTATAACAAAGATGCTTAATTGTGGGCTTCCACCCTGCCTCCAGCTTCATAAATTAAGAAGAGTTTTCATGAGCAGGAAGTTTGCCAAGCAGTCTTTTATTACCAAACTACATTAAAACTCATTTGCAAACCTGTACTTGTTTTGAGGTGGAAGGAAGAGCAATCAACTAACATATATCATATATGCATCCAAGTTCAGGCTGGTGTATGCAAGATATGCCCCACATTTTATCCTCACAACAATCCAGTGAGGATGCAAATTCCAAAGGGCTAACAATTCATCAAACAGGGCTTTGAAGCTGCATCCCTATGGATCAAATCTGATGCTCTGTCCACTATGTCCTGCTTCAATACACATCCGAACAGTGTCTACCCACCTTAGCGCAGTCTGTGTATTAAGTTATCTGTACCAAAGGGTCAAACAAGTCACTCCTTCTCCCTTGCTAGACATATGATTTTCCTGGGCTCTGTCTCTTTTGAGCTGATTGCCAGCTGAAGTGATGCGTGTTCAATTGAGTGGCATATCTGTGATATGAACCGTACTAGGATGAGTCCAAATGCATTTTTGCTTGTTCCCTGCTCCTCAATCAGATCTGATAATAGCTCTCCAGGGATGCAAAGTTAGTATACTCCATGATACTACAAACAAAATGTTATTAATATGCTGTCTTCTTCTCTCCCACCCACTGTCTCAGAATCTGTCAGTTGAGTTGATGGGAAGGAATCCGGAACACCACTCCCTGCTGTTAATAAAATGTGCTGGCTTTGAATCAGTTTCTCCACAGGATTGCAGAGTGAGAAGAGACTGAAGGTTACCAAGTCCACCTTCGTAGGTTTGCAGAGTCCACCTTCGTAGGATTGCAGAGTGAGAAGAGACCGAAGGTTACCAAGTCCACCATTTAGGACTACACACTTACCATGCCAACCTACCCAGTCCAACAGGGGAAGAGGCAGTGAGGGGAGGAACTGTTACCCCCCACCCGGTATCTGTTCCCTAGCTATGACAATCATTGGGAAAGAGTTTTCTGAAACTTAAAACTATGTTCTTCTACACTGACTTCAGTTTCTGAAATGATTGTTTTACCGACTAGGTGTCTCCTTGACTGTTCCATCCCCTCCCTCCGCCACATCAATTTGATTCATTTCTTCGTTTTGTTCTAGCAGAATGTCTGAGCAGTAAGACACCAGCCCACGGGGAGCTGAAGTCTGGAACTTCTTCTCCGAACCGATAGCGACATTTTGTGCTTCATCTTACAGTCACACTAAAGCGCACAGAAGTTTTGCTTCTAGGACTCAAGACCCTGGCTTGACCTCAGCCAAATTTAAATGGCAGTCTTAAGGAGATGAGAGGCTGCTGCATCCAGCAAATAGATCACTGGATGCCTGCAGTCTCCTTTCGAATCCTTCCTGTGAACTACCTTCATTTTAGTGTCTTTCATGTGTCTTAATAAGCAGCGTAGCTCAGCCTAGCCTTGAAATATCACCATCTGAAGGTTCATGTGTAACTCTCCGGGACAAAGGAAGAAAATTCGTCTCTTTTCGCTCTATGAGAACTCCAGATTTCCCCTTACCCGTTAATACTGAAGTTCAGAGTTGCAGCTGAACTCTACCCTAACATGAAAAGTAGGATTGCAAAGCTAAAAAAAGAAAACTCTCCCTGAATTTTTAGATTCTGGTCAAACAGCAAGCACAGCTGAGAATCAAAAAGGAGACCATGCAAAATCACATGGACAGGATTTTTCAATTTAAAAAAAAGGCTTTAGACCTGTGTCTGCATTCCCCTCCCCACCCCAAATCTGAGAAGTGGCATATGGAAAAAAAAATCAGGCACCAGTAACAGTTTATTGAATGTTCATCATGATACATAAGAGATAACTGTGGTTTAAATGTAATAATTATATCTTATTTAACTTTCCCCCCAATAGCCCAATCAACAGGGTTAAAGGATATAGTTAATAATACAAAATAAAAATATATAATCTGGCAGAGGAGGAAACACAGGATCAATGGATATACAGTGTTATACTAAGCAAAGTTACACCCTTTCAAATCCGTTAAAGTCAACGAGCATAGACTGGTGTAACACTGCTTAGGATCGCACTGTTAATAACATAATGCCTGCAGCAAGACTCCTTAGTTTCATGTTCTAATATATACTTTAGAGTTTAGCCAAACTCATAGCTGAATGGTTTTGGTCCGAAATATGTATTTCATGTATATTACAGTTTACCCTTTTTCTGGTGCTTTGGGGTGCCCTTACCATGGACCTGGTGGCCTCAGACTGAGGATAGGGAATTACTCCCCATCTACTTTTTAAAGTTTGATATTATGTAGCTAAACCGCATTGATTATGTTGCGGCATTATGCAGCTGAAACAGAGTGAGGACAGTGTTTCCTGCCCAGGCCCTGTTTTAGCCTCCTGGTGATGGTCTCATCATGGCTATGTAACCAATGAGATTTCATGAGACTTTCTGAAGCCCAAATAGGGCAAAGACAGTGTTGGCTGCTTCTCTCTGGCATTTTTGGTTACAGAACAAAGGTGGAATAAGCAGTGCCTAGGCTAGAAGCAGTAGAAAGTGTTAGAACTCTTGGTTCTATATTGGAGAAAAAAATCAGAGTTACGGATCTTGCTTCTGGAAAGAAGAGACTGGTCCTCTAGTTTAAAATGTTTATTACTAAAGGGTAGGGAAAAACGGGAATCCTATGAAATAAACAAAACATGCTTTCTAAGGAGCAGCATTGCTCCAGTCTACACACTAAGACATCCTACACGAGATTGGGGAGATCACAGTGGAGAATCTCTCCTTCTTCTTGACCCTGCAGAGGAAGTTACTTGTAAACACAAAACCAATCAGCATAGCAAGAGCTTATCTAGATTCGTGGGCTTTTTGGAGATTGGCCAGGCTTCCAAGGCTCTTCCGGGTCAGTCTGAAACAATGACTGAGATACACAAAGTTTAACCCCATAATTGCTGGAAGTTAGGTTTTGATCTAGGCACATATTTCCAACAGAAAGTGTTTTCTCTGCTGCCAGTAAATGGGAAAAAAATATTCTATCCCTTGATGCATCCCCTCCACCCCATCCAAATCACTAAAAGGTTGACCCATTTTTCATGGTGAGACCAGGGAAAGTGCTCGGGCTCACTTTTCATTTCATCATAAGCAGTATGATGTAAATGACCATTTATTTTGGCTGCCGTAGTAAAAACAACAACAACCACCACTTTTTAAAAATGTTACACAAACAACAATAGACTGAAAAGCCTAGTTCTGAGTAAAACCATACCCAAGTAGCAATTGATACCCCACCAACAACTCACTTTGCCAATAGTTTGTATGTATGGACTGAACCAGGATATGACAGAATATGGAACCCCCATGTATGCAGCCAGATATCTGTGGAGATTACAGCCATAGGAAGTCCACCACCACTACCACCAAAACTACACCATTGCAGCAAAACAAAAGTAAAAATCTTTTACTCACCTTGCCAATAGTTTGTATGTATGGACTGAACCAGGATATGACAGAATACGGAACCCCCATGTATGCAGTCAGATATCTGTGGAGATTACAGCCATAGGAAGTCCACCACCACTACCACCAAAACTACACCATTGCAGCAAAACAAAAGTAAAAATCTTTCATTCTGAATATGACCATCAGGCCATCCAGCCAAGTACTCACTGATAGCTGTTCTCCAAGACTTATACCCAAGATCCTTTAACCTGGAGATTCCAACAGGAATTCAACTTGTGACCTTCTCCATGCAAAACATGTCTGCTAGTCATTTGTTATGGGCTCTGCCTTTGACCCCTGTCAAACAGTTTCCAAGGAAAACCTGCGACGGGCAGGACAAATTCTCATTTTGCTCATCTCTGATGGCTTTTGTTGATTTTTAGACTTGGATGCTATTTAGCATTCACTGTTGATATTCATCAGGTTTGATGTAGCCTGTCAGGTGTCAGTCTTACCTCTCCCTCCCCTCCCATTGCTCCAGTGTTCGCTGCCAAATAATGAATGAAAAAGAATTCTGCAGAACTCCTGGAGGATCGCATCTTTTGAAAACACGGCACTTCTTGCTTCAAATCAATAGTTTAGATGGTGTTTTCTCAGAAAGAGAGACGACATTTCAAGCGTAAAAGAGAGAGAGAGAGAGAGAGAGAGAGCAGGTGAATCATAGATGAGCATCTTGGGGAAAAAAAACAACCCTGAAATCTGGCTACTAAAGTATCTAGAAGAAGTCATCTTAGCGATGACATCCACTTCCTGCAAAACAAGCAGCCAATCTTGGGGAACAGAAACCCAGGTCAGTTTCTGTTCGACTAATGTTTTACTCTATTATCTGAAAGCTGACATCTTCTCAGTAATTACACCAGATGATCCCACCTCTGGTGTAATTAAAAAACGATTACTTAGAGAACAAAGTGAGCCAAACTCATCCTTGTTCTACTTTTTAGGCCAAAGCCAATGAAAAAAGTTGTCAAGGAAAATAGATGGGATGTGTGAGGAAGCAAAAAGCGGAGGGTGAGAGAAAGAAGCGAGTGATTTGATAGGCAATGCAGTCTTGGAATGTGTTCAATATGCTCAATATGGCCATGTCCATGTGAAGTAATATTGGACAGATGGGTACGACAGTGCAGTTCCATTGCCTTTGCATTAGCTAGCCAGTGCAACATAGCGAGACTTGGAACGCTATTGGCACTGTGCCCAGGGAGACAGAGAGAGGGGAAGCAACAATACAGTGAATGCTCCAACAAAGCTATAGCCCTTTGCAACCCTTCTAAAGTGAGACCCTTTCAAAATGGCCCTCTGGCCACCAACCAAAAAACTGTCATCTTTGTCACCACACCGCAAGCCAATCAAGGAGCTGAGATTTAATGGCATAGCCATAATGAGCAGCTACTGAAGGAGCGGCTTCACTTTGACAAAGAATGCTAACGAGGGGGAGTTTGATGCATTCCTCATTTTTAGCTGCTCCCTGCAATTAATTAGACGTTTCACTTAAAGCACAAATGGAACGTATGAAAGAAATATTTAGCTGAAGAACAGAATTAATGAATGCTTTCTCTTAGACCCAGCAAGGTAAAAGATCACAATGGGCCTGAAAACATACATTTCCTAATGTACTTGAGTTCAGCATTTAAACTGCAAAGGTTATATTTAGCCAGTAGGAAATAATATGAAAGTAGGCTCTAAACGCAAGGGGGAAACTGATTGGTGATGATGCAGAATTTGTCAGGTTTTGACTCCTGCGGGAAATTAGCCATTTGTCTGCATATTCAAGCAGGTTTGTTCTCAGATCAACCCCCTCCCCCCCCCACTGCCCCATCCTGCTGCAGAGAAAGAAAGTATAAATGGAGTATTATCTGGGCATAACCATCCCTGAGTGAATTCATACTCATGAACATTTACATGGGACATCACTGTAAACTCAGGCTGCCAGGCAGGTATAATGGGAATAACTGTACAAACTACTGAGGTGGCATGATTGGAAAGTCAGCCTGAAAGTATAGGGTTTCCAGGTGGGGCCTAGAGATCTCCCAGAATTACAACTGATCTCCAGACTACAGAGATAAATTTCCCAGAAGAAAATGGATGCTTTGGAGGGTGGATTCTATGGCACTGTACCCTGCTGAGATCCCTCCCGTCTCCAGACCTGGCAACCCTAGGGATGTATAGGTTCAAACCCACACTTAATCATGAAACACACCTGGTGATCTTGGGTGAATCATTCTCTCTCAGGTCAAGCTAGCCTATGGGGTTCCATAAGGTTCTATCTTGTTCTCCATGCTTTTCAACATCTATGAAAAGGCCATCTAGAGAGGTAGGCTGTGTTGTCACCAATATGTGGATGCCACTCTATCTTGTGTTTCCAGCCTATCTCAGAGAGACTGTAGAAACAATGAACAGTTGCCTGGGGACAGTTTGGGAATGGATAAGCGCTAATGAGCTGAAACTTAATCCTGACATGATGCTACTGGTGGAAGGAAGGCTTGGCCCAGGCATGTGGATATCTCCTGTTCTGGATAGGGTTGCAGTCCACCTAAAAGAGCAGGTTTGTAGCTTGGGGGGGGGGGGCTGCTGGACCTGGGTCTTCTGTTGGATAAATTCGTGGCTAGGGGTGCCTTCCACCAGTTTTGGCTGGCAAGCCAGTTGTGGCCCTCCTGGGCTGGGTGAGATTTCCCCATTGTTATGCATGCTCTGGTAACAGCTAGATTAAATGACTACAATGAGCTCTTCATGGGGCTGTCCTTCAATTCTGTAGCCAGAATGTTGACTGAAGGGGGACCATATCACTCCAGTCTTGTTCCATCTACACTGGCTCCCAATTTGTTCCCAGGCCCAGTTCAAAGTGCTGGTATTGACCATTAAAGCCCTATACTGCTTGGACCAGTGTATTTTAAGGACTGCCTTCTCCCATATGAACCTATCCATCCACTCCGGTCACCTTCAAAGGTCTTGCTTTGAGTGACCCCACCATCTGAGAGCTAGACAGGTGACACCTGAGAAAGGGCCTTCTTGGCCCCAATACGAAAACTTTGGAACTCCCTCCCCCAGTGAGATTCCTCTGCCCCCTTCAGTCATTGTCTTCCCCCAGCAGGTGAAGGATTTCCTGTTTCACTTGGCACGCTCCCAGTAAATTCTTATTAGCCCTCCTCTCTGGTTATGTTGAGTTGTTTGTCTATACGTTTTTATTGTATTGTTAAATATTGTACACATACTTTTTTAAAAGATGGTTTTAAAGTCCTAAATGTTTCAGTGCCTTGATGCTTGCCGCTTTGGGGACTCTGTTTTGGTGGAAAGAAGGTATAGAAATGTTTTAGATAAAATTAATAAACTAGCTCTCAGGGCACTGTGCAAAGAAGATGAGGGAGACAAGAACTATGTGTACCACCCACAGATCCTTGAAGAAAGGGTAGGATATTTTTTTTTAAAAAAAGACTGATAGATATACAGTATCCAAGTGTCAATGACTTCCTTTAGAATCCCTGTGTCAAAAGCAACCTACCTTGTCCCTGGTGACCTGATGGCTGGTGACAGAGGTATGACCGTAGAACCTCTCTCTTCATGGCTGGCTTTCAGATTGCCATGGAGGAGGCATACCAGAAGTATCATAGACACCGCGGATAAGACACCAATTTATTCCCTGCAGCCTAAACTGTCTTTGACAGGCTGTTAGTTTCAAAAATGGATTCTTGACTGAAGGATATTATACATGCTATATGGACAAATGAGATTTCCAGAGAGTGCAGATTCATTTCATATTTGCCTTGGGTCTTGCAAATCAGAAAACTTGCAAGCTGGAAGCACCAATAGTCCTTGACTAAGTTTCTTCTCTTCCATCACACTCATTGCACTCACCCAGGGCTGACTTTGTGAACCTGGTGGAGTGGGTTCAGAAATCCATACAGAAGCATGGTGGCTTTGGTCAACCCAGTACTGTCGACCAAAGATATGTATTCATATAGATGAGTAGTGTGTCTAAAGATCACGCTCTGGAGATAACCTTACGTGAGATAACAACTTCTAAAATATGATTGTATAAACCAGAATGGAAAGAATACCGGCACCCAAGGTACTTTACAGTAAGCTCTAACCATTATGATCATTATTCTGCACTGCAAGGGGATGGATCAGAAGAGAAATTCATCTTGATTCTGTTCCCCAGCTCCCACCCCCATGCATGAATCTCTGACACATTGCTTTCTGTATTTGTAACTCCCACCCCTACCACAGCTCTTAATTATTTTAGTGTGGTGTTTTCAAGGAAAAACTGGCTTTGTTACAGTAGCATTCAATGCAGATCAAATATGTAAAAAAATGTGATAAACACCACTGTTATGGGTGAAGTTCAGGGCTTCAGAGCAGTGTTAAAAAACACATTAAAATGATAAAGCATTTGTAAAAACTTAGCCATTATCATATCACTACTTAGATGCATCAAATAGGTAACCCTTCACCTTGTTTTCTTTCCATCCCAAAGTTTCTCTGTGGAACAGAAATGCAAATGGAAGATTTCATCCTAATTAAATATATATTTAAATATCTGGCTTCTGGAGTTTGAGTTTCAGAAAATGTGCATCTTCTTCCCTTTAACCAAACAGTATGTATCAACCTCAGGGTAGACAGCTGTTTTGACATACAGAGCTGGGATCCTTGCCATCGGTTTAGTTAATGAATATGGTCTCTTTTTTGTGTATGATAAGCTTGATGACCATCTGTTAGGATGGCTTCCTGTTCTTTTTTAATAGGGTGATCCAAATATTCAGGTCATTCTGAGCTCCTTGAAATAAGGGAGGGATAAAATTGTGATAGCTAGTTGGTTAGGTCCATTATGACTACCAAGGGACTTGGGGAACAAAATTCTGGTGTCCAGAATAAACCAGGTAAAGTCATGTGTTTTGTTTGCATGCCATATTTGCATTGCATCGGGGGGGGGGGGGCTGTTAAAGGGCTTGTGGTGCTCTAGGTAATACGGGGAAACCATACCTTTATCAAGACCTGCAAAAAAGTTCATAGAAGCCTGCAAAAGATCATAGATGTCAACTTAGAGCCCCTGTTTGGACACACAAAACTATATAGTATAAGCCTTAAATGTCTAGATTTTTGGCAAACTGAAATTAACATTGTAAGTAAAAAAAACAAAACAAAACCAATACCTGGGGATTTAGATACATATTCCGGCAAGGTGAAGAAGTTGAAGATGTTAAAAAAAAATATTGAAAGGCCACAGGATTTTATATTGCCCTATCAGCAGGGTTCCTTGGGATACAAGCTGCTGAGCTTGAGGCAACCAGTTCACAGTGTTTATAAGGTTGCTCTGAGATTCCTCTTTCCATGTTTTGTGGCAGTCTTATTGGTTTATCTTCCATCTTTCCCCAGGTCTCCTTCAAAGAATTCATGCCTGTATCTCCCCTCTTTGGGACAGAGATTATCTTGGAAATGGGACAGACATTTTTCTGCATGAAACATTCAGGGTGACGTGGAATGCTGTAATAGCCCTACAGTCTGCTGCAACATTTATGCAGAAGTCTGTCTAGCTACAGAACAGAACTGCTGCAGTCTAGATGACAACACACAGAGTATGCTGCCTCAAGAATCACATTTTCTTTTCCCCTACTCTTTCCCCTTTCCTTTCCCTGAAATCCCTCAATAGCCTCTTCTTCCATCTCTCCTTCCTATCCAACAGCCAGCAAACTTTTATCTGCCCCCCCCCATCTTCAGCTTCCCTTCCTTCCTTCCTTCCTTCCTTCCTTCCTTCCTTCCTTCTTCTGGCAATCTCTACCCAGGAAAACTATGCCCCACTTGGGTGCTCAGGAACCTGCCCTTTCTTTTGTATCCCCATACTATTTCTTCTTTCCCTCCTCCTGTCAGCTCCTACATCCTTAACTTCCCTCCCTTTCTTCTCTCCTACTCACCAACCAACTTTCTTTTTATCTGAAAAAAGTCCCCACTTGCTACCACTGCCGCTTATGAGATGTGCAGGTCTCCAGAGCTTCTGTTGAGAGCACATATTTCCTGTCATACCTGGACTAAACCTTACCCTTTAGGTATAACAAGCCTTTGACCACTGTAGTTGCAGGGCAGCCAGAAAACATTTCTTTCAGAGCAGGGTGAGATGTCTTCTCACACAGCTGCAAACAGCACTGTCAGGCTAAGTTGTTATGACAATGCCGAAGGTGTCAGAAATCTCACCAACCTAGACAAGTTGCAGAGAAGCCAGGTGGGCAGAAGGACAAAGAGGTGCAATGTAATCATAAGCCACAATGGAAAGGAATGGTGTTATGGAATAACCTGGAGTCAGGCAGCTCAGGTCTGAACTGGGGCTCTAGGAAGTAAAGAGCAACATTTCAGCTCCCTGTACAACTGGGCCTACTCACTTGCAAAAATGTGACAGCTGGTTCCCAAGGAAGGCAAATGAGTCCCCCTCCCCCAAGTCTGATGACAAACACATGAATAATACACGCAATCTCCATCTTTGACCTTGCCACTCTCCTTATTTCCTTCCTGAAAACTGAAAACCCAAGCTTTTCTGAGACACTACTTTGAAGAAATAATGCATATTTGTATTTATATATTTTTGTAAGGCTCACTAATGGTTAACAGCCTCTGGATCCCCTGTCACCTAATGGGCTGGAATATTCCCACTAGAATCAACGAAACTGGTTTTATGCTTGTGAAGTGGAAGACCTATTTGGTCAGTGGTAGAACACATGTTTTGCATGCAGAATACCCCCGGCTCAATTCCTGGCATCTCCACTTAAGGGATCTCTTAAAACCGGCAATAGAAAGACCCTGGAGAGCTACTGCCAGTCAGAGCAGAAAAACTAAACGAGATGTATGGATATGTCCTTTGGCATTTCTTATTGGTATTCACATGTTGTCATTATGAACCTTGTCATTATGCCCATTATTTTTTATGATGATTCCAATTTGTCTGTTTCTTTTATTTGTTTACTAGGAATAAGACCCGTTGTGGAAATAAATACAACGGGCTCTAGAAACAGGCTCTGGGTGAGTGTCCTGGCCTCGGGAACTCAGCATCAATTCGCTCAGCCATGGCCCTCCCACCCGCCCCCAGCCAGGACCCACTGGGCGCAGCCAGCTGCCCACGGCCCACCCAGCCAAGGCCTCGGCAGGCCAGCGAGTCCAGCCACAGCCCTCTCCCCCCAGGCAAGGACCCACCGGGCGTGCCTAGCTGCCCTCCAGTTTTCCGTCGTGCTCCGGAGTTTGCTTAATTTCATGTTTGTTGCATCGATAACACTGTCTAACCATCTCATCCTTTGCCGTCCCCTTCTTCTTTGACCTTCAATCATTCCCAGCATCAGGGTCTTCTCCAGTGAGTGCACCCTTCTCATTTGGTGACCAAAGTATTTGAGCTTCAGTTTCAGTATCTGGCCTTCCAGGGAACAGTCAGGGTTGATTTCTTTTAGGATTGACTGATATGATATCCTTGCAGTCCAAGGGACTCTCAAGAGTCTTCTTCAGCACCATAATTCAAAAGAATCTATTCTTCAGTGTTCGGCCTTCCTTATAGTCCAACTCTTGCAGCCATACATTACTACAGGAAATACCATTGCTTTGACCATACAGGCTTTTGTTGGCAGGACAATGTCTCTACTTTTTTTATTATGCAGTCTAGGTTTGCCATCGCTTTCCTCCCAAGGAGCAGGCATCTTTTAATTTCACCATCTGCAGTGATCTTGGATCCCAGGAACATGAAGTCTGTCACTGTTTCCATGACTTCCCCTTCTATTTGCCAAGGAGTGATGGGGCCGGATGCCATGACCTTAGTTTTTTTTTATCTTGAGTTTCAAGCCAACTTTTTTGCTCTCCTCTTTCATCCTTAGCAGGAGGCTCTTGAGGTCCTCTTCACTTTCTGCCATTAGAGTGGTATCGTCTGCACATCTGAGGTTGTTGATTTTTTCCCAGCAATCTTAATTCTTAATTAAAAGCTTAATTATTTATCTTAACAAATGGGACATGATAGAGATATAAAAAATATGCATGGAGATAAGTGGACATGGAGGATTGTTCTTTGTTCTCCCTCCACCACAGTACTAGAAGTTGGGAACACTCAATGAAGTGGATGGGCAATAGCTTCTAAATAGATAAAAGGAACTTCTTTCCTCAGCAAATAATTAAATTGTGAATTTCACTGCCATTAGACAGCCACGGATATGAATACAGATGGCCCATTGATGGCTTGTAAGTCAAGAGAACATATGTATACAGAAGCAGAAAACCTCTAAATACTGGCGCTAGGAGGCAGCATCAGGGAAAGACCTTGGACTCTTATACCCTGCTGTTGCCATTGCAGGGCAACTGATTTGGCCCTTGTGTGAAACAGGACTAGGTGGATCACTGCTCTGATCCAGCAGGGCTCTTCTTATGTCCTTACAGTCTTTGTTTTGAAAGAAACACGTGTCAATATTCACTGTAGTATCTAGACATCTGACACCTTGCACAACTCATGACAACATGACATTTTCATGCATTTTTGCACATCAACATTAACCATGTCCAAATGTGAAATATATTGCCATTTTGTGCAGAGTTACACCCTTCTAAGCCCATTGATTTCAATGGGTGTAACTGTCTTTAGGACTGCAGAGATGGTGACCAATCTTAAACCTCTCCTGAAATGAAATAAAAGATAGTGACTCAGCTGAGCGGATGATTAAGTAGCTGGGCTATCTTGGGGTGTAGCACATCTGGAAGGTTGTCAGCCTTATAAAAAAAGGCAAGAGATATTTAGGAACTAGATGAAGATATGTTTTACTGTTGTTTCAGCAGCTTTCTATTTGCCTTTGGAACTACTTTTGGATGAAACTGATAATGCATGCTGCTGTGATACTTCCTGGTTGGTATATATAATGTTGGACCTCATTGAACAAGTGCTGGGGCTGACTGTCGCATTCATTCTGAAGTCCACAATTCAAACCAATGTTTTAGGTGAGCTGGAACCACTCTATTGAGGTATCCAAGATGCAGAATCCAGTGGCTTTATCTATCTAGATGGTCCTCAACCTATTAAAAAATAAAAACAGGAACAAAGCATACAGATGTTCACCCAACAAACACATTTCTCAAAAGACAGGCCTTTATCAGTTTTCATTTCATCAGGAAATTTTTCATAGGCAAGCCCCATTCATTTCAATGGAGTCATGCACAGCTTTATTTCTATCTACTTACCTACATATCTACCTATTGGGTATATGCATTGATTAGTAGCAAAGTTGTACAGTTAAGAAAGTGTTGAATCACATGTGAGTAAACACTTCAGACCAGTGTATTGCATTGCTCCTGACAGTCACAGCAATGGCGCTCCCAGCCATTCTTCTAGCTGAGGAAAGGGCATGCAGGTGGCTGTGACTCTGGGTGGCCAGGGGAAGGATACACAGGTATGTGCAGTATACATTGGTTGGGGCAGGAAGGGAAGTATAACTAGGGGCCCTAGTGATTGACAAATGAGGGGGCACTCTCTGCCCTGGGCCCCTCAAAACCTGGAACCAGCCTTAATAACATGCTTCTCCTCAAAGAAAAGGCTGTGTACATGGTTCTCCAAGAGGGAAGGCAGCCTTGATACAGCCCAGTTTCATCAGATGATGATGATGATATTTTTTGGTATTTGTGTGTGTGTGTGTGTGTGTGTGTGTCTGCTCCTGGAAGTCACATTGACCTCTGGTGACTGACCCCTACTGGGGGCTTGGAGGAAATTCAGAGAGGTGGCTGAACAAGCCTGCCTCAGTCCTCCCGACTTGGTATTCCAAGGAAGTCTCCTATCCAAGTACTAACCACGGTTGACCCTGCTTAGCTTCCAAGATCTGATGAGATCGGGCTTGCCTGGGCTATCCAGGTCAGGGCGATGATAATAAATTTTTGAATTGCCCATCCCTGCTACTGCAAGGTTCTGAACAATGTACAACAGTGAACAAAAACATTTAAAAAATCTACAATTAAAATACAGCAGTACCAATAAATAAAGTTAAAACTCCAGATGGCATACTGAAATCACTCCCCATTTCAGACTGCCTGTCTACCTCATGGGCAAGGGAGGAGGAGGAGGAGGAAGAAGAAGAAGAAGAAGAAGAAGAGATTAGATTTATACTCCACCCTTCACTACCCAAGGGAGTCTCAGAGCAGCCTACAAACACCTTTCCCTTCCCCTCCCCACAACAGACACCCTGTGAGGTAGGTGGGGATGAGAAAGCTCTGACAGAAACTGCTCTTTTTCAAGAACAGCTGTGCTAGAACTACAGCTTGCCCAAGATCATCCAGCAGGTGCAAGTGGAGGAGTGGGGAATCAAAACCATTTCTCCCAGATTAGAGTCTGTGCACTTAACCACTACACCAAAGGGACAACTCAACTGGAGAACAGAAGAGAGTGCCAACTAGAGTACAAACCAGTGGCGTCAACTACGGGGGGGCTCGAGGGCTCGAGCCTCCCCCGAAATTTCCCGGGGGGGGCTCAGCCACCCCCGGCAAAATGAACACCCGCGGGTGGCCAGTCAGCCGGCCGTCGCCGCCTCTCCTTCCCCCCCACCCCCGGCCTGCCCTCCTGCCTCCCTGGGGCGGGGTGGGGGGGAGAGAGAGGCGGTGATGGCTGGCTGACTGGCCACCGGCGGGTGTTCATTTTGCTGGGGGTGGCTGAGCCCCCCCCCCCGGGAAATGCGAGGCGGAGCGGGAGCCGGGGGCCCGCAAGGGCGACGCGCCGGGTTCCGCCCGAGGGATTTTCGCTCGGGAACCACTTTCCCGGAGTTCAACCCAGCAGCAGGGGAAAGGCGCGCCTCCCTGGACCTCGAGAGGGCCTCCAGTTAGATGCCTTCGTGGGGCTGGAGCCCTCGGAGCGGCAGAAACAGCGGGTTGGAGCCGGCGCCCCAAGGACTCTAGTCGAGCCTGGCGGGCTGGCGGGCTGCCTCCCGGGGCCCTGCGCGCCGGGGAGGGTTGGGCCGTCAAGGATCCCGGCGGCCCTCAGCAAAGTCCTGAATGGACCGCAGCTCGGGAGGGGTGCTAAGAACGACGCCGAACCGCCGGAGACAACAGAGCTGCAAAAACTTCTAGGATTTGAAGCGGGGGCTGCGCCCGACTCCTAAGCCAGCCGGCCGGTTTTAGTCGCAAGAAAACGGGAGAAGCTGCGCGGACCCCTTGCTTCCGGCTCTCCGCCTCCGCTTCCCTGACCCGCCTGGCTCCCCGCTGGCCCCTCTCCTTCTGCAGGATTTCGAGCTGCAGTTTCAGGACAGGGGCCCCGGCTGCAGGCAGCAGCAGCAGCGATCCTCCCCCGCCGGCGCCCAAGGTGAGCGGGGGGAGGGAGGTGAGCGGGGAGCGCAGCGGGCGGGCACGGCCCGGGGGAGGGAAGCGGCGGCGGCGGCTCCCTGGGGCAGGGGGGAGAGCAGCGGGACATGGTCCCGAGCGTGCGCGCGCACTTTGCGCGCGCGCACGAAAGACAGCCCCCGCCCCCCCCCCCGGAGATTGAGAAAGTCTACGCCCTTGGTACAAACCATTGCTGTCCTCAAGCAAACACCTGACAGAACATCTCTGCCATACAGGCCATGAGGAATTGCATGAGATCCCTCAGGGCCCTAGTGGTATTTGGCAGAGAGTTCCACCAGGTTGGGGCCAGGACTGAAAAAGCCCTGGCTGAGGACAGACGGACATCTTTGGGGCTGGGGACCACCAGCCAATTGCTATCTAAAGAGCGTAACACTCTCCTGGGGACCTACCAGAGGAGATGGTACCTGACCACTCAGAGTTTTAAAGGTCAACACCAAAACCTTGAACTTGACTCAGAATTCTACTGGAAGCCAGTGCAGCTGGCAAAGCTCAGGTAGTATGTGTGCTGTCAGTGGAATTCCCATCAGGACCCACACTGTCACATTCTGGATCAGTTGAAGCTTCTGGGTCAGTCTCAAGGGCAGGCCAGCATAGAAAGAATTGCAGTAATTTAGCCTGGAAGTGACTGTTGCATGGATTACTGTGGATAGCTTAGGGTACAACAAGAGGGCCAGATGCCAAGCTTGGCAGAGATGAAAAAAATGCCAGCTTGGCAATACACACGAATTGGGCCTTCATAGTCAAGGAGGCATCCAAGATCCCGCCCATACTCCTGATGGACTGTACCAGTGTCAATGGTGCCCCATCTAGAGTGGGAAGTCTATGCCCCATCCCCCCTTCTGCAGATAGGGTTGCCAAGTACTTACAGGCTGCCGGCAGGGGGGAGTCCTCTTGGGTCTGGGAGGTTCCTGGCATGTGTGCAAAGCGCGCACACTGCAATGATGTCACCAGAAGTGACATCATCACGTTAGGGACGTTGCCAGGGCAACACTCTGGCAATTGCCCCAAAACTCTAGAGTTTTGGGGCGATTGCCAGAGTGTCGCCCTGGCAACATCCCCAACATGATGATGTCATTTCTGGGTGATGTCATCACACTGGGGAAGTCATCCTGACTGGACAACTTAGGGGGTGGGGTTCCCCCACTGGCCGAATGCTGGCCGGCAGATTGGGGACCCCTGTAGCGGGGGATCCCCTGCCCCCGGGCAGACTTGGCAGCCCTATCTGCAGACCATCATTTGCTGGTTGTCCCTGGCCTGAAGAATGTTTGCTTAGCCTCAACCAGGGTCAGGGCTTTTTCTACCCTGGCCCCAGCCTGGTGGAACATGCTCCCAATTGAGATCAGGGTCCTACGAGACCTACTAAAGTTTTGTAGGGCCTGCAAAATGGACCTGTTCCACCAGGCCTTCAGTTGAGGCAGTGGGTGTCCACTGCTGCAATCTGGTAATATTATACTGCCATTAACAAGATCTTTATGGTTTGGCTGCAGTCCAATCACTCCCAGCTATGCCTACCTTTTAACTGTTACAACTGTTTTTTATTGTTCTGATTTTTATTCTATAACTGTTTCAATGATTGTAGGTTATTGTCGTGACATGCCCTGAGCCCGCTTGCAGAAAGAGCAGGATATAAATTGAAATAAATAAATAAACAATCTCTGTCTTCGCAAATGCTAAGTATGTATTTATTAACAATACTATTTATGAATTGTCACAGCCAAATATTTGACTGATAGTTGGTTTTGCAATTCAAGATCTAGCCAACTTCTTGGTAATTGCAGATGTATCTTTGCAGGATTCTTGCTGTTCCAAGCAACATTCTCTTCTGGAGCTGAGCTGGTGTTGTTCGCTCAATGCTCAGAATGTCCAAGTGTTTCTTGAGACTTCTAGGCACTGCTCCAAGAGCTCCATCCAATGGCAACTGGCACAATGGTAACCTTCTTCTCCCAGAGGCGCTCTAAGTCTATTTGTAAGTCTTAGTATTCTGTGATCTTTTCTACTCTGCTCTCCCCTGGGATTGCAATGCCAGTGCTCTAAACCCTACTCATTTTTTCCCTACAATTGTGATATTAGGGGTGTTATGCTCCAGGTGTTTATCTATTTGCAGTCAGAAGTCCCAAAGAATCTTTGTTTCATCATTCTCCATGACCTTATCTGGCTAGCGGTCCCATGAATTTCTGGCTGGTGGGGGATATTATTAACTTAGTAAGTAACATGTATGTTATTACAAAACATGCTACAGTGCATTTATTTCTGGCTTGAAACCTTCATGTTTTGCCTCAAGGTGAATTTATCTGCCTGACTGACAGTGGAGGCTATAATGGAAACTCTGACAGACAAATACAGTGAAGCACACAGCTCTGGCACCCTTCTATGAATATCTTTTTGTCACTTCACCTTAACATGTTACAGTTGTTTTGAAGGAGAAGCTATTATGCGCCATGACAATTATTTCCTTCAGCTCATTATAAGCTCTTACAGAGCTTTGTGCTGATGGGGGTTTGGACTCGTTTGAGACTAATAGACGGCTGACTATTATGAAGCTTTCCTGGGCTAGCATTTCTGAACTGACTGTTTAAAAGGAAACGGAACACAGAGTTTCCAGGGATTTTTCCTTCTTTTCAGAAATTATTTGAATGCCAAAAGTGAAAGTATTACGGCAGCCAACATTTAAGCATTCTTTGTTTAGCCCACTGCACGGATTCACCGGTTGTCACTTTGGCTCATAATTCCTTAAGTCTTCACATGCTTTTTTGGCCAGCAGCACGTAGGTTCTCTGTGCTTTGTGTAAAGTTTCCCCACAATTTCCCCTTTTCTTCTCTCTCTCAGACTTTTCCCTCATCCATCACCTCTGCCTTTCTTCAGGCAACAGGAGAAAACCAGACACTGGCCTACATATTTAGCACTGGGATGCTAACTGTAGCTTGGGAAATTCCTGGAGATTTGAGGGGCAGTGTGGAAGGAAAGCAGAGTTTGGGGAGGAGGTATCTCAGTGGGGATGTGATGCCATAGAGTCTGCTCTGGGAAGATGCCATTTCCTCCAGGGGATCTGATCTCTGTGGTCTAGGGTTGCCATCCCCCCATGGGGGTGGGGTTTTTCCTGCTTTCAGGGTCCCCAATATGCCTCTGCTCAGTTGGCCAGTAGAGGGAGCTCCACAACCGAGCAGCCACATCTGCGCTGACATGCCAAGCACACTGATGTCACCCAGAGGTGACATCATTATGCAGGGCACATTGTGTGTGTGTGTGGGGGGGATGCTCTAGCATCTGAGAAAAAAAAACCCTCTATAGTAACCAGGATATCCAGGACAGTGGGCTGGAGCCCCCCACCAACAACAGACAGGGACCTGGCAACCCTACTGTGGTCTCTGGACATCAGTTGTAATTCTAGGAGAATTCCAAGCCCCACCTGGAAGTTGTAAACTGTACCTGTAAACTGATTCTTCAGAGACAAAGCCATCTCGGAAGGGAAATGGGAACAGCAGGGAAATGGGAACAGAGGAAGGGATTAGGAAGAAGAAGAGATTGAATTTATACCCCGCCCTTTGCTACCAAAAGGAGCCTCAGAGTGGCTTACAATCCCCCTCCCTTCCCCTCCCCATAACAGACACCCTGTGAGGTAGGTGGGGCTGAGAGGGCTCTTCTGAGAACTGCCCTTGAGAGAACAGCTCTGAAAGAATTTATGGCTGACCCAAGGTCATACTAGTAGCTGGGTTCTCCCAGATTAGAACCTGCTCTCCTAACCACTACACCAAACTGGCTCCCTATTTCATTTTTAAAAATATTGTATTGATTTTCAATCAGTACATTCATAAACAGTGGTGCACATAAAAAAAATCAAAAGTGATCCAAAACATCAACATTTGTGACATCATCATAAGTATAAAATCATGCAAATACAATTAAAAGGAGCAAGCATCGTCCATTAGGCAATAAATGGGATTGAAAGTGAAGACTGTGTGTAGTATGTTGGTAAGCATGGTGCGCAGAGTCTAAATAGGGAACTCATGATCAGGCATTGTATGAATTCAGCTAAGAAAAAAGACGGTTTTGCAGAGTGTATGTTGAGAGTATAGTAGAGTGCGATAAATTGGGTTGTGCAGTTGGCAGTCATTTGTTAGAACATAGTCCACAGATGGGAACTATTTTTCATTGAAGTTTGATGACTTTGAATAGATTTCAGCTCCCTATTTCATGATTGCCCCTCTCCCTATTCCATGAAAACCCTGTGTGGCACATTTGGCCAAATCTTCCCCAAGACGCCCCATGAGCAGAATTTTGAACCCAGGACTCTTCGGGTTGAATCCAGACTAAGTTGTCCACTGGCAGAATGGGACTTCTGTGCTTTCCCTGCCCACTGCAGCTGAAAGATATCCACCAAATGCTGTTCCTGGGGAATATGGGTTCTTGAGGGGTCTTCAGCAGGAAGGGGGGGTGGGGACATCAGCAGGAAGGGGAGGACGGATGGAAATTGCCAGTGTAGTCTGGATCCAACCCCTTGTTTGTGTCTAGTTTCGTATTTCCTAATATTATCTTATTGCCAGCTCCCTAGCAGCTTTCTAGGTTAGGTAGCAAGGACTGCAAACAGGCTGGTATTTCTTTTCCACCTTTGTAGACTTTTGTATTATGGGCACCAAACATATGGTATCCACATATCCATCACGGCTGGTCTCTGTGATACAAATGACAATAAATGACCTAGAAGATAAATTATTATCCAGGCTGTGCGCTGCAGTTTCCTCTTGTGGCTTCCTTTTCCTTGTGAGAGGTTGCAATGTATCTCTCCCTCTGTACAGTCTCCTTGTTTTCTGTATCGGAAAGGCATTTTTCTTTCCTTATTCTGTGGACTCTCAATCTTGTTGGCTTCTATTTTCCTTTCTTTTTCTTGATATCCTTCACGCTGTGACGCTCATGTTATTTTGGCAGGGCATACATGGGGAGCTCTGCAAACTGGGGGGGGGAACTCACTGTAAGGAATTTCAACATACTGACTGGGAAAAGAGCTCTCCCAGCACAGCCAGCAAGGAAGACTTCTTCTTGGCCACAGGGTGCATTTCAAGCCTTAACATTAAATGTTGCCCTAGTCTCAAGCAGGTGGTCTGCGTCCCCACAGAGCAGTCAAGAAGTTTGAGCCATCTGCTGGGGTATTGAATGTGTCACTCGGTGGTCAGCAAAATGATTATGAGGAGGAAATGAGGGCAGGCCATTTAATAGCAATAAATGGGAGGATTTTGTTCAACATTTCTGTTGTCTGAACAGCAACTGAAATTAAAAGTTTGTACAAAACTGAGAACATTAATAAAGTGAATTTTGTTCAGCTTTCAAAGGAAAGAAATGTACAAGGGCCTTGTTCAGATTGAACAGAGGTGTTATTAAGTCACGGCTGATTTATGGTGACCCCATAGGCAAGAGACGTTCAGAGGTGGTTTGCCACTGCATACCCCTGTGAAACAACCCTGGACTTCCTTGTTGGTCTCCCATTCAAGTATGAACCAGTGCCGACCCTGCTTAGCTTCCAAGATGAGATGAGATCAGGATAGCCTGGGTTATCTGGGTAAAGTTTAAGGTGTTATAGTGTCCCTTTATCTTTTTCGATTAAGAGCCAGACATCATCATCCATACCAAAGGTAGTGTTGCCAACTACAGGTTGGGAAATTTCTTTAGATTTGGGGGTGGACTTTGAGGAGGTGAAAGTTTGGGGATGAGAGGCCCTCAGTGGGCTATAATACTATAAGGTCTACCTTCTAAAGCAACCAGCTGGCCCGTGAGGGAAACCCCACCCCCAAACAGCCACATCCCTGACATGATGACATTTCTTTCTTTCTTTCTTTCTTTCTTTCTTTCTTTCTTTCTTTCTTTCTTTCTTTCTTTCTTTCTTTCTTTCTTTTTCTTTCATTCATTCATTCATTCATTCATTCTTTCAAATTTATACCCCTTCCTCCTCACGAGTGGACATCACCCAGAAATGCCATCATCATGTTGGGGACATTGTACATGATGCTCTGGTTTGAGGGCAAAACTCTAAGGTAAATTTAGCCTAAAAACATAGTGTTTTGCCCTTAAACCAGAGTATCACCACAAGACATTGCCGACACAGTGACAACACTTCTGAGTGACATCATTGCATTGGCAATATCCCAGAACACCCCCCTAATCCCCCCACTAGTGTGGTGAGGGGACCTGGCAACCCTATATCCAAGGGAACTAATCTCTGTTGTCTGGAGATATCCAGGTGCCACCTGGATGTTGGCAACCCAAACAGGAAAAAAGCTTGTGTAGGGACACTGAATCATGTGAGGGTCTGTGTGGACATCACCTACTGGGGGTCTGTGTGGACACCACCTACCAATCTGCCAAAGTTCTCCAGATATAGAACAGAGAACACTGCAGAATGAATTTCTGGGTCGATAGATCAGAGCAAGGAATTGCTTAAAAAAAACTTTAAAATGAACTGCAACTAAAACTTCTTGTAGAGCTGTTCTAGAATTAAGGTTATGTCACCTTAAAGCAAGTCCTCAAGGTATCAGTTCCTTCACACTGTTAACTTGAAGAGAATGTCTCTAAATTATAAATTCTGGCACTACAGCAGGAAGGGGCACCATGTGGAAAATTCAGGGGTAGAAGGCAATCAGCACCAGTTCCTTTGAACTGGTGGGAAGACTTCTGACAAGCAATATCATGTTCATGAGTAAAGGGCTGGGTGTAGGGGCCTACTCATCACCAAGGAGAAAAGCAGCAGGAAAGACAAGGAAAAGAGAAATCAAGACATTCCCTGCCTCTTTCCTCCTACCAGATGAGGCCAAAAGAGGAAGGCAAGGTGTGCGCCACCCACTTCATAGCAGTCTGGCCTGATTTAAATGTTAGACTAACCAGGTAAAAAGCTTTTTGTGCAACTTTGCCAAGTTCAGTGTATTGTTTCAGTGGTGCTGCTCCCAGTGCAAAGCAGCTACTCTCAGGAGAAGAAGAAGAAGAAGAAAAAGCACCAAAAGAGAAAACAAATATGGCATCTGACTATCATTTTGGTGTCCCAAGAAGGTTATCCTGGCCCACTGCAAGCAAGGTTAGAAATAATGGGAAGCTCAGGGAAGCAAATAAATCATGGTCCAAGCCTGGGCAATGTAGGACTGAGTGGTGTTCTTCAAGACTATCCTGGAATCAGTTCTTTCTATATGCTTTGCATTTCAGGAAATGGATAGTGTTATTTGAATCCACAAATTCCAAAAAAAGAAAAGAAAAAATGTCAAGGGCCATTGCAGTTAACAAAAATATCTCACTTCATATAGCTATCTGGGTTCACAGACTGAGCCAAAAGTGAAGGGTTCTATATTTTCCCACCTCTGAAATGTCACAACACAAAGAGCTGGGGATGATTTGTATTCTTTCCATATGCCATCTTGTTCTGAATATAAATGTCCATAGCCCCAGGAGACCGGTATTTTTCCCAGCATGGAAAGTCTTGCCGTATATCCAACAAGAAAGCACTTAAAAATGAGAACCCATTTGCTGAAGACTGGCATTTTTGAAGGCTACTTGAAGTCAACTTGAAGCAACAGGATGAAAACAGGCACAAATTACTAGGTTGATCTACTGGGTCACATTTCTCTTGCACGTGCCTTCTGCACGTTTCCCTTCCTTTCACCTGCAAAAGGCATTAGTTACAACAGTGATTAGCATCCCCTGTCTATAGGTACAATGATAAATGCATACAATATACCTTTGAAAATAGGTTTCAAAGATTTCATGTTAACATTTGTTTTGCTCTTTTCAAAGTTCATAGATGTTTCATCTGAGGAGACCTCCAAATTGAATTTCACTGTAGAGAAAATTGCAGTGCCAGTTCTATTGCTTCAACTTTAGCACTGCCCAGGACAAATCATCACATGGATATACCCAAGGTGAACTTGCATATTCAGCTAAAGGGATAATTATCAAGAAATCATTTGATAACGTTCTCTCCCCTAAGGGACACTGAATTGTACAACAGCTGACCTCTCATTTTAGAGGATGTTTCACACTATCATGGTATTCTTAGATAAACATGAGCCAACTGCAGTCATAAAAATAACATCATTGTTATTGGTGACACAGTGCGACAATTCATGCAGGAGACCCCATTCTGTTTGCTGATACCACTGAGGTTGAAGAGCCAAAGTGGTGCTAGTTTACAATATACTTTGAGCACTGGAGTTTTATTTGCTACTAAGGACTCATTAGGGAGACTTATTGACTCTATTAACTCTCTGTTGGAGTCAATGTCCAAATGTCTAATGCCCAAATTTGTAAGATTTACTCTAAGCCTTTCATAAAACTGGGCCTGTGTCTGAACTCACCCCCTTCCCCCGAGGTCACAGAAATGAAGGGCTGAGCTTGCCCTGGGCCTCACAAGGGAAGGAGGAAAGAAGATGGTGCCAAGGAGCAGGCTGCTTGCTTAGGGCAGCCCCAAGAATCACTTGGAGCCAGCCAGCAGCTGATTAAAGCGAGGCACCTGGCCCAAGGCTAGATTCAGGGGCAGGGGCAGCTGGGCTAATGGGGAAGGGTGGCTGATTGGCTTCTCAAGGGTGGAGGAGGCAGGACAAAGTCAGAAGGAAGACTCCACAGGCAGGTGAGGAATGAGGCAGCACAATTCCAGGCAGCAAGGTTGTGTGCTGCTGCAGGGGTGGAAAGGAAGGATCTGTAGCATATATCTGGTGTCCTACTGACCCCTAATTCTGAGGCCCAAGTGGAACTAGCAGGGAGAACATGACAGCAGAGAGGATAGGGGAAAAAAACACTCACAAAGGGGTACTCACATCCTAGTGGTCTCATACAAAAGTTATGGTGAATGAGCAAGACAGCTGATGATATTAGTACATTTGAAGTTGGGTTGTTATAAATGAGCATTGCACAAGAAGACATGTTAAATAAGTAGGGCTGCCAGAGTACCTGCTAGGGAGTCCATACTCCCGTTGCCACTGCTGCCTGATGGAACAGTGGAAGCAAAAAGGGGGGCAGAATGGTACAGCATGGTGTCATGACAATCACTTCCAGTTTGAAACCTGGAAGTGACATCATGGCATCATGTGATGTGCTAGGAATTTTCTAAATCTCTCTATGGTAAAAACACCCAAAGAAATTAAGGAAATTTCTAGAGCATCAACGGCACCATGGCATCACTACTGGGTCTGAAACCAGAACTGACATCAAGGCATTGTGACAAATGATGGTTTTCAAAGTCCCTGCTTCCTCATAAAGGATAAGTGAGGGCTTGAGAGACTATCTTCTTAGTTGCAGGCTGCTTCCAAAATTCCCCTTGTGCAATGTGTTCTCCAAATTTAGGAGTTCCAAATTCCATTAGGAATTCTCCACTGTTCAATTTTTTTAAAAAAAAATCTGAATTGTATACAGAGCATTGTGCACCTCCCATTTACTGCAATTTCCAGTTCACTCTGTCAATTTGCATCTTCCTCCCTCATATTATCAATGCACATATTCACACTGAATGGACTGTGAAAAACAGGAACCTTGGTATTTGCATATGTATATTTTCTCCTTATTATATTGTACCATTAAAGAACATTACATGATGTGTTCATCAGTAAGACAGTACACAAACAGAATCTAGAAATAGTCACAGTTATAATCACAATTTTGCAGGGGTTTCCCCCCTCATTTTTGAATGTATGATCATCAGTTGCATAGAGCTGCACCTCACTATCTGTTCCCTACCCTACTCTTCCTAAAAAAGGAAAAGAACAATTACATTGGTGGGCATTTTGGGAGACCATACTACTAGGCCAATCAGACTGAGAAATAAGCTTCCTCCACCTCTGAAAAGGCACACACAGAATATTTAAAGCTGTCTGTATATTTGGCAAGTTGGAATCAAGTAGTCACTTCAGGGGCCAAGCAGGAATTTTTGGGGTTCCTTCAGATTAGCCAGGAAGGCGGGGGGGCTCTTTTTTGCCTGCTTCACTTTGCCATTCATTAAACAAACAGGAATGAGGATGAGTCACAGGCAAAAAAAAAAAAGGATAACTGCCCAGAGACCAAAAATACCAGTCATCAATGTATGAAACTACAGTCTAACTGAAATAAAGGATCACATGTAAATGAATATGAATATTCTAAAATATTACAAAGATTCCACAAGAAATTACATGCATGTTCAACATAATATGAACTACAAACTCTATAAAATATAAAGCTGACAAAGAAAATGCAGCTGAACAGAATACTATCTAATGCACATGAGTTTTAAAGGAGACACAATGAAGGTGACAAATAAGCCACCACAGGTTGCAATCACATGCACCTTTAGATCTAGCATAGGTTCAAATGCTTGATGGATCTAAAGAGCACGATCAGACAACAACATCTGGGAAAGGTCCCACAGTCATCATCAACCCGTGCTGCTCTGCCACAGAAGTGAAGTTAAAAGACACCAGGGAAAGTCTGGTCCTAATGCTTGCTGATGGGCTATGGACAGATTTCCCCCTGTCTGATTGCTCAAGCATGCTCTCAAGCCATTGGGATGGTCTGATCATTCCATCCTGATTCAGTGCTGTCCCCCCAACCCCGCTTAGCAGTATGTGTATAGTTGCATACTCCATGGGGAACCCTCAGTGCGGAGGTGTGATTCCTCATTTATGCGCATGAGAAACAAATGGCAAAAAAGAACCCTCACATGCGGTGGCATCTGATCACACAGTGACGGGCAGAGCCCTCAGCACAAAGAGATGTGTGATCTCACAACTGTGAGTCAAATTCCTCCAGAAGAAATAAGGGTGCTTCCCCTCTACTCCAAATGGTGTATATGACTACAGCCTCTATCTATTATTCTCTTCTCTAAATTTTAAGAAGGTGCAATGAAGGCATCAGAAATGCCACTGCAGATATGAGCCATTTCGGAACAAAACTTTAGTCAAGAGGTATAGATATCTTCTTCCAAAAATGGTAAAATTCAAAGGTACAATGACCAAGGTGCAATGACCATAATAGGAATAGAGGCAGAGCCCAATAGCTTGAAGAACTCAGAATCACAATGGAACACAATGTAAATGTTGCCCAGACTCCATTCTCCCCAGGCACAGCCCTCAAAATCTCCCAGCATTTGCCAAGGCAGTCCTGGCAAAGCTAGTTGTTAATTAATAAAATCTTTATTGAACCAATGTATGACTCCTTTATGGGGGCGGGGGCAGCAGCAGCAATAAACACATTTTCTCCAGGCAGCCAAATCTCAAAAGATAAGCATCAGCCAATAAATAAAGGAGGGGGAATCCACAGGTCAGGGACCACCACATATGAAGTCCCATCTCTAACTGCCAGCCAGTTTAACTCTGAAGATAGTTGCACACAGAACAGCACTATTGAGCATATTTAGAGTGAAGGCAGTCCTAAAGGATTCAACTGTTGTAGACAAATAAAATCACCAGAGTATTGTTTAAATTCTCTTTTTGATCTTAGTTCCAGCCAGTTAGTTTCCAGCTGCTTAAATCCTTAAGTTTTATATATATAGCAGGATTCCCAAAAGACCAGCTGTCCAGCTTTTCTACATAAAGCATCCTGATAAGTTGGATCTAGATTTATAAAAATGGTCCCTGAACTCTAGTACTAAAATAATGAAACATGATGAGGTAGTTTCACTTTGTAAACAGCACAATATAGCAAAGGAGGGGGAAAAAACAGTTTTGCTTTGTGCCATGCCCTAGTTAAGCGCTAAAATAGATTTTTATTGATTGTGCCCCAGTGTTATCTCCATGGGAGTAGAATCACACTTTCCATTGGCCATTCTATCTCCGAGCCATAGAATGGTGAATCATTCCACAGGATGTCAGAATTAAGGCTCAAAAATAGATACACAGAAGCACACTTTAAAGGTATAGAACCTCTGTCATAGGTTCATCCAACCATCCGTGACTGCACTGCTCCTTTAGTTTCACAATATCAGCTATAATCGTGATATTAATGGAAACTGGACACCGCAGTGTGTATGTATATATATGAGAGAGAGAGAGAGACAGATGCATGTGGTAGAGTTTAATCCAATGCTTTGTGAACAGTTTCATGGAAACTTGAGGTTCTAGGAGAGTTACTTGCTGTTCTTCAGTAAAAAGATCAGCATTAGCAGGGAAGGTATCATGAAAGCCATTTTGCCCACCACTACTGATTAGAGATAAATACATATGACATGACTGTCTTCATTTCTTGTTTGTATTTATGTGTTTTTGTTGTGATCACACATTTTCACAGCTGATGTTCGTGAGTCATTTGTTTCTTTTACTGTCATTTTCTTGTTACAGCATGTGTATCCTATGCACCACCTGTACGCAACCAATGCTAAACCAATATTAAAACTGCAGCAATGTAATACAAAACACCAGCTTATGGAAACAGAACATGGTACACAAGACTCACAGATACAATCTGCACCATTTTCACTAATAACAATATGCATTTGACCAAGGAAGGACAGGAGACAGCTACAAATGAAAGCAGTGTGAACCCATGCTTCCCCAAAACCCCAGTGCAGTTCTGAGCATTTCAAAGCATTTGACAAAGAAAAGCATCAAACAAACAACAACAAAAATCAGGGAACCTGGAGATGAAACAATGGGGCTTCAAGATCAAGTAACATCCCCATTACCAGGCCCGTATGCACGGGGGTGCCTATGAGTGCCCAGCACCCTCCCCAAATATCCCAGCATCCTCCCCAAACAGTCGTGCCTCCCCCTTTCCTCTTCTCTATGAAGTGCCTGCCTGGCTTGCCGGGGGAAGGGAAGCATATCTCAGCTTGTGCTCAGCTTGCTTCCGGTGCAATTGTAACACCTCTGGGCTTGGCCCTGCCTTCGGAAGCCTGAGAGGAGTCGCTGGAGGCGAGCTCGGATTTCCTTTTAAATGCTGAGCAGGAGGAAAGAGGCGCCACTGCAGGTAAGAGCCAAGCAGCTTTGGGAGGTACAAGACAAAGTTCCTGTCATTGTTCTTCTCTCAGATTGCCTGCAAAGGCAGGGGGGCGGGTGTAGGAAGGGGACGTGAAGAGAATAGTTCATTGGCACCAGGGGTTAAGGGGCTGCTCAGGGGGTTATTGTCCTGCTAGCTAGCCAATGGAACCAGGTTGTGTCTGTAAAACCTTGAGGGGCTTTTCCCAGCTCCTTCAGCAATGCTTGCTAGATATCTTGGATCTTCTGGGGGTAGGCTTTGATTCCAGAGCAATCTTCAGCGCTTCAGAGAGAATACAGCTCCCAGACACAAACCTTGACCTTTCTTTATTATTTCCAAACTGCCCCAGATGCTGCTCCCCCCATTTTTACCTGTCAACTCTTACCTAGCCATGTCTCTCCTCCTCTGTATTTCCCTGACAAACAACAACCCTGTGATGTAGTCCGCTCCACTGTACTAAACTGCCCCTAACAAAAAATGTTCTGGGTACAGGGTGCCCATTATTGATGCTTCCTGTTCATATAAAGGTTCTCTTACCAAGTTTTGGGTCAAAGGTTAATGTGTCGAGGTATTTACCTAAGGCTGTGGCCTTGCCAAGGACCCACCACTGATCAGAGAAGCTTGGCCCTTCTGTTTCTATGAGCAGGATGTCACCCTTGAGTTCCCTGTGGTTAACAATCTGCTCAGATGGCAATGCATTCACAAACAGTAACATCCTAGATGTTATTTGAGTGACAAGTCAAAATGTCAATTTCTTTTGAATTACTTGGTCCCTGAGATCACCTATGAGGTTGCCAAATTTCTTATAGAAGTTCTTAAAGTACAACATTTTAGATAGTACTATTCATGACTGTACCTAATTTATATGGAATCTTAGATTTTATTTTTTATGGTACAAAGTTCTGATTTGTTTTATGACTGATGATATGCCAATAAAGGTCAATGAATGAATGAATGAATGAATGAATGAATGAATGAATGAATATAACTAAAGAGGCACTCCTACATCAGATCCCTAGACAAAGGGAGAGAAACAAACAGATCCTGCACCTCAAGGTGCTTCAGCCAACAATCAGGAGTAACTGCTTCTTTGTCTCTTCTCTCATTTCCCCCTTCCTTCAGAGCCATTTCCTAAAAATTAAAGAGCGCTGATGGAACTAGCCACATTACCATTATTTTGTGACACCCCAAGACTGACCGATAGGCTAGACTCATCCACAGTAACTAGGTTTCTGACTCACAACAGTATAACACAGTATACACTGTACATATAAATATCATAAACTATGTAAAAATGTATCCCAAAGAGGTAAAAAAAGAAAGTAATGTACCATTAGTAAAACAAGAAGTGGGCTGGGCAAAACCACTCACAACGACAATAGAAATAAACTAACATGACATGTTAAGCCATCCTTAGTTGAGAGTACTTTTAGCAGAAAGGATCACCACCATGACAAAAACTCACAGAGCCTTTGTCACATTAAACATTCACCAGGCAGAACCAACCATTGTTTTCTGGCAGTTACACTTCTCCAGACAAACAGAACTTTACAAACCTTGCTTTGCCAAATCACATTTGGATGTGAGCCACATAACGCAGTCACTCAAAAATGTTCAAAGCTTGAATATATAAAATAAAATGAGATATTCATTATAGACTTCCTTTGCTTCTGGGCATCACCAGTGCATTCTGGGAATCACAGAGAGTCTAAATAAAATTATTGGGAGTAAAGGGGGGAAATTAATGAGAAATATTTTGGTGTGGAAATGCTGTACATTCATGTTTGCTGTCACTCACTGATCGTTCTTAAGATCCACATCAATATGACATGTAGACATGTTTCCAACTTTTAATTCTTCATGGGAATCATGGACAGGATATTCATTTTCTATAGGAAAGCTCGTTTCAAATCCTACTGATTGCGGCTTGGCATGATTGCAAAATCTCATTAGACTGGATTTGGTGATTGAATTCCATCCATTCAGATTACTAATTGGACTGCAACCCAATCCCATGAATACTCCTACCAAGCTTACTTTTTTAAAGTGCTACCCATTTGTTTTGGTCAGTGTCAGGGAATCCTGGGTAGTGCATCTAAGATCTGATTCAAGAATCCTTTGAAAAGCATTTTCAGGTGTTTGATAAGGTTCTTTAATACAAGAGGCATGGTCTTGGCTGTTTATTTCTGCGACACATGGAACACTGGGAAAGTGCACCCCGGTCTTCATTAATGTGATATATTCCAAGTCTCTAATGTGATATACATTTTTTTGTTTCAAATTAGAGAATCATTATAACTGAACTCTCTAATACAGTGCTAAAATATATCACATTAGGTAATCTTAATAAACTCTTAGGTGTGCTTTTCTAATAATTCTTGAATCAAAGAAAAGTACACCCAAGAACTTAAACACCCCCCCCCCCCCAGTATCCATGGTTAACAGTCACTGGTGAACTTTGGGTGTGGTTCACAGGATCCAGGGAGTACATACTCATATATCTCCATGGATAATGATCAATATGTTTGTTCACATATGTTCACTGATGTCTGTTTACATATAAACACAGTACACATCTGAAAATTGCTTTCGAGGATCTATAACCTTTGCCTCCCCAAAAACTCTATCAAAACTATGTTTGCTTCCTCCAAAGTGTGTTCAGTTTTCTCTTGTGGAATGCCTCCAAATTCACTTTGGATTTCACTGTAAGCAACATTTGAGAGCCCGTTCTTTCCAAAGTTTGGAAATACCTTGACAGCTAATGAGTACAGTCCATGGTAAATCTGGGGAGGAGTTATGAGTTCAGTCAAGGTAGAAGCTACTATAGAATAAATTCTTCTCTATCTCCACCCAATCTTTTATCCTTATAGGAGCTGGGTATGGGGTGGATTTAATGATCCAACCCAGTTTCTTGAAACGTTATCACCTCAAAGCTTAATCTCCTGCCTTGTTCACTCTTAATGAAGCAAATTTAAATGCACCACAATATGGTTGTGGTCACATGAGCCAGATAAAATGGTGTGGGGGGGAAGCGAGACTATTTCCTCCAGCAGAATTTGACCCACAGTTGTGTGATCACACAGACTTTTGAAGCTGTGGGCACAGCCCACCATTGTGTGAGCAAATGCAACCACGGGTGAGTCGGGGGGGGGGGGTGTTTGGTCATTTGTTTCCTATCGGCTTACATGAAGAATCAATGAATTGCACCTCCTGAGGTTTCCCTATGGAGTGTGCGGGAGTGTGCACTGATGTGCATACTCTGAGGGGGGGGCAATGGTATGGAGTTGGGATGGCCTGATCAGACCATCCTGAAGCCATGAGAGCATGCTGGAGTTATCAGATGCAGGAAAGTCAATTTGTGGCCCATAGCAACCCATTTGCTACTGGACTTTCCGAGGTGTCTTTTAACTCCCCTTCTGTGGCAGATCAAAATGGGCTGCTGACGGCTGCGGGGCACTTCCCACTTGTCTGATCATGCTCCTTTAATTCGCCTGGCATTCACACCTATGTCGGGGCTAATTGTGCGCGTGATCGCAGCCAAAGAATTGCTTCTTTGTCAACCATTTCAGTAAAAATAGCCACATCCTCTGAAACAATGAACAGGCCTGTAGACCAAGGACCCCTTCACCCCCCCTTTTTTGCATTGTTGTTGTTTCCTTTCTCTTTTTCTTTTGTCAATCTGATTACTGGTCTTGTAGCTTTCTTTGTCATTTAGCAATAACTTATGGCATGAGGAATCTCCTCTGCAAGAGTCTATTAAATCTCTCTTAGCAGTTAAAAGCAAATCACACTTAGCTAGACTAGCTGTGGCCTGACAGAGAAACAATGACATTCCTGTACGCGGAAACGACTGTATTATTCAGACAATGGTACTTATGCCGTTCTCCATGTTTTAAAATTCTGCTACATCAACTAAAGTGCTCCAGTCATTAAATATACTTTACAAGAAACTTCCAAGTAGTTCCAAGCATTAAATATATATATCAAATTGCTGGGTTCCCCCCTCCAGTTGTACAGCTGCCCTAATTATTAAATATTAAAACGGTGCTTTAAAACTATGGTGCCAGCCAGGTCATTCCAAAGCACTAAGCAAGCGGCATGAAAACATAGATTTTTATTTTCTCTTCCAGTAGCAAGGGGAGAAAAAGGGAATGTGGGACAATATTTCCCTCCCTGTACTCTGCCAAGTTAATGCTAATTGCCGTACAACAGGCATAATGCGATACATCCAGCTTCTCATTCTCAGGCCGCATTCACACCTGGAAGTAAATTGCCTTGAACTCATGGGATCTCTCTCTCCATAAACATGCATATGATTGGAATGAGGGGATGGGCTAGTTCCCTTTGGCACAATTAAAAATTGGTTCAGTGTTTATGAGCTTTGCTAGCTGGTGGGGGGAGTGAATCAAGAACTCTGAGAGTTCTCGCCCATTTCTTAATATTGGAATGTATATGCTCATGGTGGAAACAAGGAAATATTGTATAGCTTACTAGGAATCATAGTTTCATTTCACCTGCCCTACAACATCCCAGACAGTGTGGTGCAGTTGTTAGAATGCTGGACCAGCATCTGGGAGATCCAAGTTTGAAAAAAAACCCTCTACCATGGAAGAGCAGTGGATGACCTTGGTTGCTCCCTTTATCTGGCAGAGGGAAGTGAAAACAGAGTTTTCTCCCAGCACTTCTGAGGAGGG
This sequence comes from Lepidodactylus listeri, assembly GCA_029233225.1. Lineage (NCBI taxonomy): Eukaryota > Metazoa > Chordata > Lepidosauria > Squamata > Gekkonidae > Lepidodactylus > Lepidodactylus listeri. The sequence continues at coordinate 46,015,180 of JARCFY010000013.1, forward strand.
TTTTTTGAGGGGGGATACTACATATGAAGTGAGATTGGTAGTGCTGTTAGAGTGATGGCCCATTTGCTGGTCTTGGACCACAACAAATGCCCTGCCTTGCCACCCTCTGGAACCAGTCCTGGAGAAATCATCAGAACACAACTGAAAGCACACATACCACATAGGGTTAGGATCTTCCAAGGAATACTCTGCATAATCCAGACCACAACATAGGCTAATAAGATGCAGCATATAGATGCACATGGAAGGAGATATGTTCACATATCTTAATCAAATGAAGCGATCCAGAGGCTACAGAGGAAGTCTGATTATTTTCGCCAGCTTGGTTTCATATATAGTGATGTTTGCATTTGGGACATATAGTGTCCCAAATACAAACATCACTTTTATAGCATGAATTTCATGAATTCCAGTCCTAACTATATTCTACATATGGATTTGTTGTGTAGCCAACAACAACAATAACAAAATATCTAGCCAGTGCAAAGATGTAGATGGCCAAAACAAAACCAGATTGAATAGCTGAAAGATTAAGGACCAGAACTGCCAAGGAGTCTTGGAAGATATTTGCCAGAGTTCAAGGCACAGTGAAGAAATGGTAAGACAAAGCTGAGCTGTTGATTTAAAGCCTAGGTATTTGCTTGAGGATACTGTAACTGGGATGCAGAAGGCAGACAAATGTCAAATGCTCGTACCTCAATGTGGAAGAAGCAAGGGGTATTTTTGACCCTATCCTTACAAGAAAGGGACCAAGAAGGTCCATTGGGGCATTTCCAGCTTGTTTTCCCTTAGCCATTTATGATAGCCCCATCCACTTCCCTCCCTCATAGGCAAGATTTTCCCTCAATTTTTCTTACCCTTAACTGACTGAGCTGCCGTAGTAATGTGTTTTCTTCTTGGCTGAAGAACTCTGGCTGTCCAACCCTGTCACAGTATAATATGCAGGGGTGTAGAGTTTTAAAATCCCTGGGGGGGGGGCTCATGCATGCGGGCTTTGTGCGTGTGCATGCCAGAACCATGTCGCCGCTGCTGCCCCCCCACCTGGCCACTCCTGCCTCCCTCCCTCCATCCAGGGGCCAGCTGGGCAAATGCCCAGTGTGATGGCATCACCCAGAAGTGATGCTATCACACTGGGCACATTGCCGAGGTGATGCTCTGGCAATCACCCCGGAACTCTATGGTGCCATAGAGTTTCTGGGCGATTGCTAGAGCATCACCCTGGCAATGTGCCCAGTGTGATAGCGTCACTTCCGGGTGACGCCATCACACTGGGCATTTGCCCAGCTGGCCCCCGGAGGGAGGGAGAGGGAAAGAGGCAGGAGTGGCCAAGTGTGGGGGGGAAAGAAGCAGCGGTGGGCAGTGTCACGATCTGGATGCCAATAGGACAGGAGTCAAGCAGAAGTCCAGAACAGTCCGAGGTTAAGCCGAATCAGGAACGAGTTGCCAAGTCCAAAACACTAAGCCAGAAACAGAGTCAGTCGAAACCAGGGTCAAAGGGGGAAGCTCACGAGTAGACCAGTCCAGGGAGTCAACAGAGCCAAAGTCAAACAAAGCCGGAATCACAAGCCAGAGGGTTTAGAATCAAGCTAGCTATCACGAACCGAACAGGTGCAGAGCTTAGTCAAGAAGACTTGTTGCTAGCACAAGTTGGTAGTCTCTGTGCTGTGCCTAAATACCCAGCCACTTCCTGTGCTTGTTAGCAGCTAGCAGAGAGGTCCCAGCTCCTTCAAGTACTCAGGACTTAGTGATCTGTGACCACGCATGCATGCCTCTTTCCTTCTTGCAGCTAAGTCTTGCCTGCATTGGGACCTTAGACATTCCACCCAAGGAGGTGAATCAGATGGGCTTGAGCTTAGCTGTGGCTCAGCTGCTGCTGGGGTAAAGCCCTGGGAGGTGCTTGCTTGATCCTCATCTGGCTCAGGTGGAGGCTCCTCTGAAGCTGGGAGCTGATCCTCTGCCTCACTTAGGTCTGCAGGAGGCAGATCCTCAGAGGTACTCATGACAGGCGGGCCTAGGAAGGGCCCAGGGAGGCGTGGCGGGGAGGTGCGGCGGCAGGCGCTCCATTTTGCCAGGGGGGCTCAGTCCCCCCCCCCAGGAAATTTCGGGGGTGGCTTTAGCTCTCCAGCCCCCCCATAGTTGATGCCTATGATAATATGTTGGCTGTTGGCTCAGCCCAGGAACCTGAGGGAAGGATTGGGAGCTCCTTTCAACTTAAACCATTTAAAAGGCACTCAAGATGTTTTGAAATTCAAAAATAAAATATTTTATTTAACATAGAGGGGAAAGGTCAGGTGAAATCAGGGGTTGAAATTTCTGAGGTAAAACCAGTACATGCACAGACTCTAGTTCTTATGTTTCAGGCTAATAAAAGTTTCTTAAGCTTTTCCCAGTGACTTAAATCTTTATGCTGAGAGGCTTTTGTTCAGTGTTTTCCAAACACTCCCGCATTCTTTCTTTGAGTATTCTTGGACTCTTTTGGTTTCCAAAAGGCTGGTGCACTGTTTCCAGTACCCAAACTCCTTCTCTTGAAACACCAAAATTCATCTTGAGTTTTTAATTGATTCTTAAGGTTTCTACAGGCAGTTTCTAACCACAGCAGATCAGAGAACTCTGTACTGTGTACTGTTTGACTGGGTAGGAAAATTATTCTCTCTCTAGAAGATCTATCCCCTTTCCTTGGCCCGAATGGTAGTCTCTGTCTAACTCTGTCTAACTAAAAGTACAGTTTGTCACCATCTAACCACAAAAGTCAAACATTGGTTTGGGACCCCTACACCATCAACAGGAAATTTAGGTAATGAAATATAGAGCTAGGTGTCATCAGACTATTGACGATGAACTATTCCAAAGCTAGTCCTGATCCCTAGAGATAGGTCCTAAATATGGATAACAGAAATAGTACAAGTTGCTAGCTGGGTAGGGTCAACTGGTAAGCACCCTGAGGCATCTGATGAGTACATTAGGTTTCCTAAATAAGTAGCTCCTGTGGCCAGGAAGGGGATCCCTTTGATGATTAGCCACACCAGCTAAACTGTCAATAGGTTTGGAGCTTGGGTGAGGGAAGAAGAGTAAGTATTGTCATCACAGCTTTAGAGTGCAGGCTAGGTAAACAAGGCAGGAAGTGATGTTGGCTCAGTCTGGAGCCAGGGCAAGGTTGTCCTAGACACTCATGGCCAGTAGAGGTCCCACCCTAAAATGTAAGGGAAGTGTTTGATGTCATACAGATCAGCTATCAATGAGACTTAGCTAAACTCGTACCTTGTCTTGTGTCTCCATTTCTGAGTATGCAGGCAAAGTCTAACATACAAAAGAGGTAAAAGCAACATTTGGTATTACACAAGTCTGATATGGAAACAGTGCTAGTAATAGATCTGGCGAAAAGAATGCTCTGTCTGGCAGTGGAGCCTCATGAGAATAATTTCCAGAATTGAATATTTCAGGGTTAAGCCATTGTAGAACCAGGATACACCATCTGATGAATGTTTGGACATCTTCTGATTTTCCTCTGTTTGTGCCATCTTCTCCTTTAGAGGGGAGAGTGAAAGGCTGAGCTCCCATTCTGAGTCCCCAAAAAGATTGGCATTTCTTCCCTTCGGCTCTTGTGCTTGCAGCCTCATGAGTGGCCAGCTGGTGGATGAGGGCTGAGTTATCAGTACTCCGGTGTCCTTCAAAGATTTCTGCATCTTGTATAACCTCTGGAAGACCTTCATCAGTCTTGCATGGGTCTGATAACCCAAGTGGATTGAGCAGATTGCAGTCTCTTTTTTTATCCCTGCATTTTAGGTTTTTTCCCCCCCTTAACTTATTCTGCTCAGTAGCAAAAGCAGATGGTCAAGCCATCTTTGCCCATCTTCCTCTGAAATGTATCTTTGCAGTGCTGAAAGTTAAAGTGATGAGCAGACTCCTTGTGAGATAAGTTGTACATCTGGAGACTTAACAAGAAAATACATAGTGTGGCAACAAACAGAAGTGAAGCGGCTCCTTCAAAGCCTTTGGTTAATACGTGGCATCTCTTAGAGACAATTCCGGTCCCATTCCTCCTCCCGCCACATGCACTGGAAGCAACCCGCTGTGAATGTACAAGAAATAACAGATAACACTGTAAGTGGTGCAATTGAGTGCTTAAGGTGTAATTCGGCTTGGTGGGTGTGTTGTTATTATTTCGGTATCTGGTTTTGTCGTGAGAAAATGTCCGACTACAGACCCCTGCGACCTAACTTTAGGCCTTGCATGCGGTTTCCTAATAAGTATTATTCTGCATGTGCAAATTGCTCCATTATTCATGCTCTTCATTGTCTTCGAATCTGGGTTACTGCTGTGTCTATGAAAAGATCTCACTGGCTCTGGTGTCCCCTGTGACTTTCAATTCATATCCTTTAGAAATACCAGTCCTCTCTGTGTGTGAATATGCCTGTCTTTTTGAAGCATTCAAGTTATTTTTGATTGGTGGGGTATTCTTCACTCCAGCCTTCTTGCAGACGTAGGGAGGAGAGGAGTCTAAAGAAACGTTAAGCAGCTGAATAGTGTGGGGCATACATAGTAATGAAACTAAAGGTCTCAGGTTGGTTTGGCTAGAATTTTCTCATTTTAATTTTGCTTCTACCCTATGAGGAACAAAGCCATGAGGCTTTATTTTATTATGAGCTGGTGGGATGATTGCATTGTTGGACTAGAATCCAGGCAAGCCAACTATAAATTTTCCTTCTGCTATGAAGCTTCCTGTGTGACCTTAGGCCAGTCATGATCTCCTTACTTCACAGAGTTGCTGCAAGGATAAAATGGGCAATGGAGAATCATTTATACTGCCCATATGCACTAAACAGATGTTTTCACAACACTTTCTGTATCCTGGAGGCAATTGGTTTCCATTATAAAGGTACCCAGTTTTCATTGTAATGTGTGTATAAATTTCATATAATCAGTATAAAAATGGTGTAAGAGAAAAGCAAGACAAATATAGTTAATGACAGCAATGAAAATAAGGTGGGTCCAAAGCACTGATGACAGCACAGCGAATCCAAAAGCAACAAAACAGCCATTATTAGTTTATCGTTACGGATACGGGCACTGGCATTAAAAGTAGTCGCTGATATCAAATTCATATCAAGTCCTGATTTTGTCTTCCCTTCAGCCTGGCACTTAGCAATCACTTAGAGAGTAGTCGTCTCTCGTTCTCAAATCACCCCCCAATCTTTTCTGATTGGTTGAAAATTGGGATGACACAAGATGGTTTGAAAGCTGAGGAAATGGAGTCCTACAATTTTTTTACATGAAAAGTGAGGGGGAAAGTATTTTAAAAAAGACAAGGGCCGTATGTATAGGGGGGAGATACTATTTCCGAATACAGTAAGAAGATATGGGTGACTGAGGCAACCTTCACCAGTCTCCAAAATCTCCTCTTGAAACCCCTCCCAAGCAATGCTCCATCTAAGCTGTGGAGTCTTGTGAGCAAAAAAAAAATCTGCTTTGTGAGCTACTGGCATTAAAGTTGTGAGCAAGTGATTTGGCTACTGCATAAATTAGTTTGCTCTGGAGCCATCCTTCCTAAGCTAAGACAAAAATGTATGAGCCGGAGGCTAAAAAAACTGTGAGCTAGCTCATACTTAGAGGGAATACTGCTTAGAGGGAACACTGCTCCCAAGGTAAATTGCAAAGAAAAAACAATTTAAGAACGTTTTGCTGTGAAGGTTGTTCTGTGCTAAGGCTCATAGCTCCATGGTACAGCCCATGTTTTTCATGGAGGTAGAAAGTCTTGTTGAATAGGACCTTAATGTAGCAAGTCAGAAGAAAACCCTTTACCTCAGGCCCAGAAATGCTACTGCCTGACATATTAGGTAATGTTGGAGTGACTCAGTTATTAGAGATGTGCACTAGCTCCAAAGTCTAGGTTCGGAATTCAGAATTTAGAAAATCTGGAAATTCTGAATATCTGAAATGCATTAGTAATTAAAGATTGGTTATGTGTATAATGTCATGCTGTATAACATTAATTGTGACTTTTTTTTGTCGCTTCCCCTTAATTCTCCTGTAACTGTTGACTGACTTATTGTTACACGGGCAATACATTTTTTTCCTTTTCTTCTTTACCCCTACTCTGATTACACCATCCAATTTTGACTGCATCAGGATTGCATCATTCAATAGCTTGTTGTAGGCTGTGGACAGACTGGCAGGTTGGCACAGTTTGGGCTTGCCTCTAATTACTCCATCGCATTTTGAGACAGGGATTTTCAATCAGACTCCCACCCTGATCTGACCGCACCACACACTTCTTCCATGGTTGACTGCTGAGATTAGTGCTGCACATTAACCATGGAGCACGTGGTCTGGTCTTTTAAAAAAACCCACCAACAACTTTGACCTTTTCTGAAAAATTTTATTGGGTGCACATGTGAGTTGTTAGCACAGAATTCAACTACTGTCTATTTACTCCATCTCCAACTCATCTTATGATGGGGTCAGTATGAATGGGGAACAGCTGCCAGATGTGGCTGTGTGAACCAGCTGGTTCAATCCATTAGGGAAAAGCAACCTATATCAGGCCAAACTGCCAGTCTGTCTGCAGCCATATAGTTTTTTAGACACCTGCCACTTTGCACTACATGCTCTTGAGACTGTATCTTCTGGACCAAAATAGGAAGGTAATTAATAAGTTTTTGTTAATTGGACAATTTATGTTATTTCTTATTATTAAAATTGCCTATTGGGACACTGTTTTAATTCTTTTAGGTGTATAATTGAAACATCACCGAGGTTATATGCACCTGATTATGACATAAGGCATATGAGATCTCCATAAGGTCTCACATGAGACCCCCATAATACTTCTATGCCTTATGTCATTGGTTATAACTGTAAGTAATTTAAATTGGTTGATTTTTCATACTATTTTATGCTTACAATTAGATATCTGATGCAATTAGTTAAAAAAAAATCTTTCCTTTTCAACAGAACCCTTTTTGGTCCTACATTGATTAACTATTTGTATTATTATTGCAGTAGTGAGCCTGAGTGTACTGTCTATGCCCGAGCACTGAAGAAGGCCAGTTAGGCTGCAATGCATCCAGTCGCAGTAGGTTTCATTTGTGTACATTGTATAATTTTATCTAGTACTGAGGCTACAGTTGGGCCCATAACTATTTTTTTAAATTATCTTGTAATAAATACATGTATTTTTGATAATTTTGTACTATTTATATGTTTATGTTTTACTTTTTTTTCAGGAATTGGCCCTCAGATTTGTATTCATTTAACCTTCCTGGTTCTTAATTTAATGAGATTAAATGGTGTCTCAACCAGGAAGAGAAAAGGGTAACCTGACCCCTCCCTTACCCTTGAACTGAGATCTCTCTGGCCAAAGGGAAGGTGGCAAGAGCAATGTAGGAAGACAGAACAAACTGCCTGCACTGCTGCAGTCTCAGTCTTGCTACAAATCAGGGGAGAATGAAACCTCACATCTCATTCCAAATATACCAAATTCACAATGCACATCAAGCAAACTGCCTTTTGCAAAGCAAAGGGACTTGTTCCTTCACCAGGCAGAGCCACCAGCATTAAGATATCTGAAACTCTTCTTAACAACAGTAAATATATAAATCCAGGTTTGGATCCCTACTGGAAGGGAAGAAAACTTTCACTGATTTCCCTCTACCACTGCAAGCTTCCAATACCCCCTACATTCTGTCCTGTCACATTTTGGTCTGTAGCAAGAAGGAGGGAATCTAAGAAGTCCTACTCTGCTGATGGAAATCCCTTCCACTCATGGAGATTTACTACAAGAGCAACGTCCCAAAACCCAGGCCAGAAACATTAATGTTATAGAGAATCTATTTACCACATTTTTCATCCCATCATCTTCTTCAGCTATCTCACACAGAGGTCCCTCTGCCTATTTTAATATAAGAACAACCTTGCAAATTAAGTTAGGTTGAGAGTTAGTGATTGGGTCAAAGGCTGCCCAGTGAAGTCCATGGCTAAGAAGTTATTTGAATCTCTTCTCCCCAGTGAATTTCAAAGTGTAGGGATAGAGGGGAGGGGCTGACACAGAGAGAATGACATCATATTGCTTCATTCCCGACAACATATCAGATGAAATTCCTGAGTTCGAGCAATGGGTGTTTATCATTCTCAGCCAGAGTTCATTCCCCCAAAGCATCATGTTGTACTTCAATCAAGACCCATAGGGAAGTTATTCCATCTTTGGATGCAGAGTCTGTTGAAAGAAAGAAAAAAAAACCCATCAGCCTGATCCAGTGTGGCACATTCCTGAGAGATACCGAGAGCATCAGTTGAAAGTCAGTTATAAGACCTATTTATAATTTAAGCTGGTAAGAGTCATGCTTTCGACAGAGCGTATCAAAGTTCCAAACTTTTCTCTCTTTTTTCCCCCTAAGTAGATGTGCCTCCTTTCTCATAATTTCACCTGCAGCAATGATCTGTCAGATCAAGTTAATTTTCAAAGATTATCAGTTGTATGATCTTTGTGTAAAATTGAGTTTCTACTGGTAAGTAAACCTGCTCTGTGCACTGACATCTTACTGGTCTTGCTGGTAGCTTGTGGTAGATCTGAGTGGGTGTGCTGGGTGAAATAATTGCTAAGGCTGTTGTAACAGCAGCGAATGCATTATTTTACCTCTTTATTAAAACCATCAGAGATATTTTATGTATGCACACACACTGTGGGGATTCAGAGGAGCAGGGCTTGCTTCGTCTGCCACCCGGGGAGTTTCCAGCTCTACTAAATTCCCACAAAAAGCCTTTGTTAGGGAGGAGAGGGAGCTTTTCCTCACCTGGATTAAGGGCTTTTTTGGTAGAAAAAGCCCAGCAGGAACTCATTAGTATAACAGGCCAACCCCAACATCAGAAACTCAGTAGCATATTAGGCCACACCCCTCCCAGGATCGGCTTCCCCAGGTGCCCCGTGGCTTGCAGGGTGCACAGGGAACCCGAGGGAAGGAAGGCAGTTTCTGGATCAGCTTCCCCAGGTGCCCCGCAGCTTGCGAGGTGCCTGGGGAACCCAAGGGAAGAGGAGGCTGTAGGCATGGCCATCTTGGAAGCCAGCCAGAACTCCATTCCTGTGCATTCCTGCCCCAAAATAGCCCTCCCTGGATTCCTCTGTACTTCTCCCTTCACTCACTCTTTCATTCTTTCTCTATAGGTGTCCAGTCCACAGACACTTCCTCCTCAGCCTTTGGCTGTGTTAAATTCCCACAGTCTTCACTTCCCCTGCTTCCTGATCCTGGGCTTCATGAGATCACTCAGCCTCACAGAGCCTCATTTCCACAGTGACCAGATCAGAGGCATCTGGTCTTGACTCATCCTGTGTGCTGGATGCCATGGGTCCATGTTGCATCCCCACTATATCATCCAACTGAGAGACTTTCTGAGCCAGAGCCTTGGCCCTCACATTTCATAAAAGTGTTCAAGGTTTGCTGAAGCAACAGAACCTCAACATGAATAAAGGACCAACTGTCTCATAGCTTATGCACCTCCTTCTAATAGGCCCAATGTCACTTCTACCAGCAGGAGCTTACCTGAAGGAGGGGGGACTCACTGGCAGTGTTACAAAGTTCCTGGCAATGTGGTGACATCACTTCTGGCACTACCTGAAAGTGACATCACCACATCAGGTTTAACTATAGAGTTTTGCATGAATGCTAGGACGTCAACCAATGGAAGTGACATTATGACACCAATGCTGATCACCCCCTCCCCATTCACCTAGAAATTTTTCTCCTGCAGCCCAGCTGAGTGGTGGCAAGAAGATATCAGGTTCCCTAGCAATCAGCACTCAACAACAGTCCTTTAGTAGGTTCAGTTTATTGAAGTCAGTATTGCTAACAAGTTCTCTAAACACTTCTGTGTTAAGACTAAAGAGGGGAAGCAGGAAAAGGATTATATACAGGGTTCAAACTGGGATGTCAGATGGCTACAAGCCAATGAGTGCCCCATTATCCTCGTGCTGAGAATAACAGCTTCAGAATTCAGGCGGGAGACTCACAAGAGAAACCCGAGACCTTATGTAAATGGGGCAAATGCTAGAAGAGCATCAAAGGCAACATTCCAGAGTTTACAACAACATTTACAACCTTCACCCCCCCACTTTCTTCATAGCAGCCACTCTCTCTCCCCCACCTTCTTTTATTTATGACAGCCTAGCTGACAGAAGAGCAAGTCCCTTAGTCTCTGCTGAAATGGATGACCTGGCATCTCTACTTCTACACCACCTGCAACTTGTCTTATACCGACCTGCTACTAGCAATGGAATGATAAAACTTAACAGGAGGGACATCAGAACAGTGCACACTTCAACAGAGAAAGGCTAGTATGACTCAGAACCCATCATGGCCCAAGAAGGGTTTGATGGACCTTGCATTGTTAGTGCCTGCCTGGAACTGTGAACACATGGAAGGGATCAAATAGCTGACAGGATCTAATTTATGGTTGGAGGCCTGGCTTTAGGTTGGTAAATTGGAATTTGTCCAGGCAAGATTAACGGTGGGTTTGCCAGCCCCCAGACGGGGGGGGGGAGGAATCCCCCACTATTGCGGGCTCTGGCCTGCCACCAGTCAGCTGGCTCAAGGGGGGAACCCAACCCCCAAACAGACATCCCCACATGACATTGCCGATGTGCTGACATCACTTCCGGAAGTGATGTCATTGTGTCAGCAGCGTCAGGGAGATGCTCTACTTTTTGGGCAAAACTCTATGGTTTGTAGCTCTTTTTACCATAGAGTTTTGCCCCAAAAGTAGAGCATTGCCTTGATGGCTCCAACATGATGATGGCACTTCCGGAAGTTATGTCAGCACATTGGCAATTTTCCTGCCCACCTTGGAACGCCCCCCAAATCCCCCCGCTGGCAGGCAGGAGGTACCTGGCAACCCTAATTAAGGGAGATGCAAGCCAAGGCGATAATAGATGCAGCACCCCAAATCTGTATTGACTTTGTAGCTCAGATTATTAAAGTGTGGCTTTTACTCTGGTAACAAGGGTTAGGGGCAAGCAGACAGATTCACTCACATGCTCCAATCAAGCATTATTACAGATGTTGCACAGGGCCATGTAACCAATAGTGTACAGGAACTACATTGTTTGTTCTTGGCTATCTTTATTCTTCATTCTGTTTTAGTTTCTCCCTGCAAGAGCTAACTGAAGTAGCTGCTTTGGGCCTACAATGTCACTGGAAGCATATTGTCTTTTTCAGCTGTGATGATTGGAGAGCCATCTGCTTTTCAGGCCTTTAAAGGCACGTGATTCAATTTCAGCATTGCTGTGCCATCTTGAAGATTCATGTACAGCACTAGACAGTAGACTTTCTTTGTCCAATAAACAACTAAACCAATCAAAAGTGACAGAAGGCACATATTAGACAATGCTTCTACCACTGAGGGAAAGCTATTGAAATAACAAGATCCAGATGTTGGACCAAATTGAAGCTTATCCTCTCCTGAAACCTCCAAATTGTGTCTGATATGTAATGTTTCATATTAATGGTTGCTTAATTTGCAAAATGCTTGCTTTTTTGCAGGAAAAAAAAGGCACCTGTGAAGAAAACCTGTTTTTCAAAGGCATCGGAATGACATCTGTGTTGTGTAAGTGCCAGAGAAATACAACAACTCATTAGAGACTCTGACAAATACTTTTCTTTGGGTTACTTTAAAAAAAATCAGGAAGAAAGCACTAGAGGGAGGGCTAATGAGATTCACAGCTATTTTATCTATTCACATTATGGGAGTAAACAAAAGACCTTAAACTGTTTTCACCTACAGCCCACTTCCACAATTCAAAGGACCAGCCAGATTTGGTATGGCGGGTGATTGACAGCATTTTTTAATCCACAGAAGATGTTACCTCACAAAGGCATATGTAGTGAAATCTCTCTACCTTTTTCTTGCTCTCTCCTCCTAACACACTTTATTTATACATTTCTAACAGCTGAACATTTCACCCAGCTTGTTTGTGATGCAAGTGACAAATTCCGCTGTGGTTTTGTCTGAGAGCATTTTCTGTTCCGTCACTACCATGTGGAAAGGCCTTCCAGAAATAGTCCTTGTTCCATATTATTTCTTCCAGATCTGGAGAGCTGTTGTGTTTGAGAGGGTTTTTTTGCCTCCCCCTCCTCCAAAGGAAGACAATGACACAGGAGTTGGACTAAACAAGTATCTAAACTTTTCTTAAAAAACAAAAACATCTAAACCTGATAAAACTCCTTACCATTCTTTGGTATGGGCACTTGAATAGACTACTCAGTGGGTTCTTTGGCTCCACGCACAGTGTGAACACATGAAACAGCCTTACTCTGAATAAGAACCTTAGTCTATCAAGGTCAGTAATGTCTACTGAGACTAGCAGTGGCTATCTAGGGTCTTGGACAGAGGTCTTTCACATTACCTACTGCCTGGTCTTTTCAACTGGAGATGTTGTGGATTTAAACTGGGACCTTCTGTATGCAAAGCAGATGCTCTACAACTGAACCTCAGGCCCAACCCCAAAGTGGTAATAAAGCCATTCTTGGCTTCTCCTTGCTGGCCCGTCAACCTCTGCTGAGTGATGTTGCCCATCAAGATCTTTCCCCTATGCCAAAGGCACCAAACAATCAAAGAGAAACAGTACCAACCTGAGAGGGCTTCATGCTGGTCATTTAGCATATAATTGTTAACTGAAATCTGTTTTTTTTCCCCCGTTTAGGTTAAATTTGCTGAATTTAGTTTAAATTTTCTGAAAGCTGCTTATTGGTATGCAAATAATGGGCTTACATTCTGTAGGGGGAAAATAAGAGCAAGGCAGCAGAAGATGGGGTTAAAAAAGAATTTGGGATTCTATTTGAACAAGGACAAATAAAGTGATAGGGAAGCAAAAGCTGAAATCATTCCTGTCATCCAACATTGCCAACACAAACATCCAGATGACCCCAGCTAAACCATCAAGGCTTTTTAATCCATTGCACCCACCTTCATTTTGGTAATATGCAAGTGTACATAACATTGAGAATATGTTCTTGGATTGTATCAAATCTTCAAAATGCCTGTAAAATTAATAATTCAACATTCTTTTGTTTTATTGTGCCTTAAAGTGATAACAGAAAACTGCCTCCATTTATTTCATCATGGAGCCTTAGATCAACTAACAACAATTACTTTAAATAATGTATTTTGCTTCCATTTCCCCCCCACTAAAACCACAGTGGCTTTAAATTGTTAGATGACCCACCCATGGCACTCAGAGTGTATTCTTTATACTAGCAGGAACGAGATCTGTTTCCTTTTCTTCTCAGTGTCTTTGCACTTGGAGACAGACACCCCTTATTTGATGACATGGCTATGTGCCTCTTTACTGAAACAAACAAAAAGGACTTGTTTACAGAATAAAGAGCAGACACAATAATGATTATGTTTTTAAAGACATCAGAATAAAAGTTTGGGCCAAGAAATCTTCTGCAGAGCTGTAGGTGCAAAATTTGCAGTAGAATGATTATGGTTTGTATAGTAAATTTAATGAATAATGTGCATAGAGTGTATCACAGTTATTCTCACAAAAAAGCTCCTGTTGAGTAAGCAACTATTATACCCATTTTACAGACGATTGAGGCAGTGACAAAAAGGCTTTCCAAAGACTATTCTCTCAATAAATGGCTTCATGGAAATTTGAACCCTGAATCAACTGCAGCATTCTGTCAACTGAATTTCATGTTCGTTTGTAGCTGAGCAGAAGGCTTGTCCATATATATGTTCTTTGTTTGGTAAGCCCAGCATCATGTTTCTGTGTGGATGAGCAGTCACATCCATAAAATCTCAACTCAGTGTCTGAATTGGACTACATGTCACTTTCTTCTCGGGCATCAGCATCCTCAAGTCATATTCCATTCCTTTGAAAGGCTGGGGACATCTGATCCATGCCAATTGTGTGGGGGAACTCATTATTTGAAGGCCCTGATTCACACAGGGAGCAAACCTAAGCAGATCTATGCAGAATGAAGTCCCATAATATTCAATGGGGCTTGCACCAAGGAAAGTCTTCTTAGGGCTGCAGACCCAGTGAATTTGCTGGAGGGTATAGAATTGGGTAATGTGGGGACTGGGAAGTTGAATTGTATTGTAAAGCCCAATCTTGTCAGGGTTTTATATGGATAGGGGACCACCAAGATAAATTCTGTGGACAAAGGCAATAGCAACCCGCCTCTGTTTCTCAATTGCTTTGAAATCCCCTTACTGGTGCTACCATAAGTTGGTTGAGACTTGATGGCACTTTCATGCATAATGTAGAGACCTGCTCTGACAATGGAGTGGTGAAAGTAATAAGAAAGTGTAGTAGGTGCATGTGTGAAGCTGACTCAGGAACAAAGAGGAGCAAACTCAACCTACACCTCTGCTTTCCAAAACCAGCACTACCCACTAAATCACATTTTGATTGGGTTAGGTCTGTGTCACTCAGTCTTTCATTAGCCCCCACACAACCAACGATGTGTAGTGGGCTTGTTCTGCGTGGCTCTGTCAAAGTATAAATCGTTCAAGTGAAAACAAGGCTTGATTGTTTCATTTTCTTTGTCTTCTGCAATCATGTATATCTAAAAATAACAACAAAAACCTGTTGTTTAGCTCTTTGATCTTCAAATGTAGAACAAACATGTTTCACCACAAGGAGCTTATTGTTAAGAATAATTACACCTCCTCTGAAATCAAGTGAAATGACATCCTTTATGGGGGGGGGGGAGTTGCAATAAACACATTCCGTGCATATCGAGGGAATGAAAGCTATCTCGACAAGTGACAATAATGCAAAATAATGGATAAGTAAACTAATGAGATTACCTTCGAGAAACGGTGGGGGGGGGGGATAAAGAAAGGCCTGTTTTGCATAGGTAAATGTTGTGAACAATAGAAAGCCTCATTTAAAACATCAAACATTATCTAAAGAATAAAGAGCCATGCAGATTCTTACAGTGGAATTGGATCAGCGTGTAAAGACAGATTCAATTGTGCTCTTTAATTTCTGTTCCAAACAAAGGTGTTTTGTTGTTGTTGTTGTTATTGAACATTTATATGGGGATTATCATTGGCAGCATAAACGTAGAGGTTGACCAAGCTCTGGATTTCCAGAAATGACAAAAAGAGAAAGATCAAATGTGTGCAGTTTTTTAAAAGGTTTGTGTAGTGCTGCAATCCAAACAGAACCAGAGAGATGAACATTTGAATGAGAATAATTTAAATAAAAATTCTTCCCTCAAGTGTCAGATCTACAATTTCTTCTTGTAAAAAAAAAAGGGGTTGTGTGAATCAAACATTTTTCTCCCCTTCTAAGTGAACATCTTTCTATGCATAAGCTTTTGTGTGCACGCCCGCTTCTTCAGAAGTGTGTGTGCACACAAATGCTTATACCTTGACTAAAACTTTGTTGGTTTTAAAGGTGACACTGGACTCAAACTTCGTTCTGCTGCTTCAGACCAACACGGCTACCCACCTGAATCTATCTTCTTTCCATGTTTAGGACATGAGAGGGTATCCTGCTGGATCAAACTAGTGATGCTCAAACACCTGCCAGATCAGCTCACATCCAGTTTACCAGTTGTATACAGGGAGCTGATTTTTCAGTGTTTGGTTTGACTGTTTGTTGACCTGTCTGGGGCTGCTCAGGAGGTTGCTTGACTGTGTTCCTTCCTAACCAGAAAGAATGCACATGCTCAAACAGTCAATTGTGCATGCACATTCTCATGCAGCCCAACTGAGTTCTGCTCCCCGCCCCCATGCTTGCTGCATGACTGCTCTGCTCAGCAGGCAATTGTTTAAATAGGCAATTAAACTAGTCATAAATAATGTGTTTTCTTACAATCCTACCTGTTGGTCTTTGTCTAAGTGGTCCATAGTAACAGTAATGGATGATGATAGTTTTGAAACAGCAGCATCTTTGCACATAAACAACTTTGCCAAAACCTGATGCAAACCACTTTGGTGGGTATTTGTGGCTGTTTGACACAAACCAAACAAACCATATGATCCACTCATGTCTGATCAACTACTTTGAACATGGCAAAATTACCTCCATGTTTGAGAGGAGATGGATGGAGAGTGATAGCAGGGTCTCAGTTAATTACCCTCAGCATTTCACAACTGAGAAGGGTACATCTGCCCATTGATCTCTGATTTTGATATATTTATTTCCTTCATTATGTTTTCCCCTGGAATTAAACCCAAAAAAATCATGACCATGGTTTGGTCCTCGCATCTGTCAAACATCTTAAATAAGTTGGGGGACACGATACTGGAGGGACAGGCTCTACTAGCATGCTTAAGTGGCTGAACAGCTAGAAGATTGGGGGGGGGGTACTTCTTTTTATCTGTCCAGACTCTATTGCCCATCAACCACACTGGGTGTCCTCAAGCTCTAGCATTATGACAGAGGGAGAAAAAGTGCTTGCCATCTCCTTTTCCACCTCCTGCTTAATTTCATAAACTCTAACGTCCACCTTTCATTTTTATTACTTTTTTTTCCTTTTGTTTTTTCCCCTTCTAAGCTGAAAAAGTCCAAGACTCTTTAGCCTTTGGGAATACGAAAGGTGCTCTAGCAGATATTAGGCTAACCAGCATATAAATCCCTTGATTATCTTGGGACCCCTTTTTAAAAGCTGATGTTACATTTGGTCTTCAATAGAGAGGCCAAGTTTATCAAAGGGTTACATATACGGATAAGAGCAATATTTTCATATTTGAGTGAAATGTGCCTGAAGACTTATTCATTTTTAATTTGCCCAGTAATCATTTAAAAAAAAAAAAAAATCTCTTACCACCTCTATTCAACTCTAACATGATTTTAAATCACTTCCACATATCCTGGAAGGATTTGACTCCTTTCAGCTTTCTTCTGAATAGTCCACCTTATTTTTGTAAAGTTCGCTTTTTTGAAAACAAGCAACCTGGTTTTGGACTTTTGTGATTACTTTCCATTGACATCTATGCTGAATTTAATAGCACTGTCGTCATGTCAACAGCATCTACATCTTTCATCAGGTCATGAAAGACCGAGAACACCGAGGACCAAGAACAAAGTCCAAGGTAACGTTCCTTCTATTTCGTTCCATAACCAACTACTCAAATGTATAGTAATGTACGATGTCTACAGTATTATTTATTCATACATTTACCCAGTTAATATGCAGGTAGTTGTTGTCACCCATTTATTACAACATTTTCTGCTTTAGTCACCTCCTTCATTTAATTCTCCATCTCAAGGTCACCCTAAAAGTTTGGTCATGAAGGTGTTAGTATACCCACTATTTTTAAGTTATTTTTAGAGGCTAGTATAGACACACTATAGTGATATCATAAAAGAGTTTATTCCTCTTAGGTTTTCTAGACTATTTAATTCCATGCACTCTTTGATATCTGCACTAACATGATCACCACATATTCCTGCCTGACCTGTTTATACAGTTTATATCCAGGAATAACCACATCCTATTGATGCTGCCATATTTTCTATTTTTCCCCATATTTGATATGTTATGTATTGGTAAGGAGATTTGACTTGAATGTCTTCCAGAAAGACTAGTTTGACAAATATATTTCATTAGGCCTATCGATATAAATAACAGTGATGGATCATCTTAAAACTCTTTCACAGGTATTACATCTTTCACGCTGTTCTAAATTCACTTGGATGTCTATGTTTCTAGACTGACAAGTCCATTAAAATGTGGATCAACTGGACATGTCTCTAATTTTTATCTAAACCACTCCCTGAGAACATTACCACATTCCAGTAATACTAAAGGTGGCCACAACTTATGGTTTTCCTTTCATTTACACTGAGTTAACATAGAAAGACCTAAATGTTCTTTCCACTACTAAAATAGTTTTCTCATTGGCAAATACACCTGGAGAAACTGGACAGAACCTTCTAAAGATAATTGACGATATTTCTTCCTCTTCAGAACGTTTGTCAACAAGCAAGATTGCCAAGCAAAATAGGCTTCTCATGACAGAATGATTTCAGCTTTTTAGACAATGGCTGAGGACAGACTGGCAATCTAAAGTGGGGCAGGCACGCTTCACAAACGGAGGAAAGGAGCACGTTCAGACATGCGCATCTGTCCGTCGGCTCCGTTGCGTACTTACCCGTCTCCCAGTCGCTTTCCTTCCGCTTTACCCGGACACCAGTTTTTCCCAGTGTTCAGGGGCCTTCCTCCGCATGCCTCCCGCTTCCAAACAGTGTGAACTGGAAGAAGTGGGAGGCATCCGGAGGAAGTGTGAACGCACCGGCAAAAAGTTTTGCACATGTGCGCATGTGCGCACATGCGAAAAACATCAAAGGAAAACAAAAAAAAAGTGCAGCAGCGCGCACAACCCGCGCGCGCTGGCTATGTGGCAGTCTGAATGCTCCGTGGCAGTCTGAACACTCCGTATCGCCGCTGATCCGCATTGCTCTGGCCAGTGTGAACGGCCAGCTCCGTGGGTTTTTTCCCCCGCTCCAGTTCCCTCCACTTTGCCTCCACTTCAGATTGCCAGTCTGTCCTCAGCCAATGTCTCTTGTCAACAAGATGTGTCAAAATAATAGGTTTCTGCAGCAGAAGGGTTCAAGCTCCCTTTTCCAGCATAAAAATGTAAAGCTGCTCAAAGAAAGACAAAAGAATTCTTCAGCATTGTATGAAAATTTCTCCTTCAGTTAAATGCTGAAACAACATCTAACTAATCAAACTCAACAAAGCATCACATCCAAGGACATGTCTGGTGAAAGCAATGACTATTGTGTCCCAAGACAATCTCACACAAGGAGTCCCACCATAAGTGCTTTGTGAAGACTGTGAGGAAACTAGCACTGCAATAACCTTTCATTGAGCTAGAAAGAGCACCACAATACTGCCTTTCCTTCACTCACAACAACTTTTTATTATTGATCGAATCTATTTTTCTCCTGCTTTTCAGCCCAAAATTGGCTACCAAAGGGGCTTACAGCAATTTAAAATCCAGATATAAATAAAAATATAATATGATACGTACACAGAAGCAAATGGTAAATTTACCATGAAGAGGCAAACAACACCTCCACAGGGATGTTTCAGGTTGGGAAAACAGAGTGGGGTAAATTATTACCTGCTGACCACTATCTACACCATTGTCCCAATCCAAATGTATAGGGTTTTTTTTAAAAAAAAAAGTTTGGGATGTTCATCACAGAACTTTTGGTGTCACATGTAGTTTGGCCCTTAGTGAGTGCTGGGTTCAAGTGAAGAAGAAGATGTTTCCTTCTTCCCCTCCTACCTCTGGAATGGCAGCTGGAAACAGGAAAGAGGGAGATCTCAGCTGGAGATGGGTACACACACAATGTAAGGGTGCTTAGCTAGGGCCTCTTAAGACCTTTGCCCTCAAGAAAATTAAATGAAGTGAGCAGCTCTTAACTGGAGATAAACCAGCTGTGATTGAAAGAGGCCTTCTCACTGTATCTTCTCCATCTGGTCTATCAATGGCAGCTGATAACTGGGAAGACAGAACTCTCAGCTGCAGAAGGCCAGGAGAAGCCACACAAGCTGTCATGAAAATACTAGGGTGCTATTGAAGTTGCCTGCTTTGTTTTTCAAGGGTTGTGATACTACTGAAACTCTCCTTTCAGGCCAGGGGGGAGGGGGGGACACTGTTTGCAACACAACAAATGAAACAGATCGACCCTCCATAGGATCGCCCACTTCTCACCACTATTGTATTAGAAAAAAAGCAGTGCAACCAGTTGCAGTGCAAGGAAATAGTTTTATTAATCAACCAAAACTTAATGGAAGATGCCCCTCCGCAGTATGGAAAGCACCTGGTGATTAAGAACTAAATCAGTGAACATTTTAAAATATTTTTATTCCGCTTTTATTGTGGTCATTGTCAGTTTGCATTAACCTATAATACTAGGTCAGTGGTAGTCCACACTGCATGAAATCTAATAAAAAGGAGAAAAGCAAGAGTGTTATTTATGATATTATTTCTCTTTCCTTTAGAACCTGTGTGTGTTAACAAAGTTATTGGTACTTATGTGCCATCTCCCTGTACGGCAGGTACATAAGCAGAAATGTGGAAAACAAAACACTGGCTTGAATACCTTGGCCCACTTTTTTTGATGAAGTAGTACTTTACTAACGTAATTTTGAAATTACTATACCACTTTCCTGACATAGAGCTTTCAAAGTGGCTTACAGCAGAATAACAGAACAACCATAACCACTAATATGCATTGACCTGGATGGCCCAGGGTAGCCTAATCTCTTCAGATCACAGAAGTTAAGCAGGGTTCAGCCCTGGTTAGTACTTGGATGGGAGACAACAAGGAAGTCCAGGGTTGCTACGCAGAGACAGGCAATAGCAAATCAATTCTGCTCACCTCTTGCCTTGAAAACCCCATGAGGGGGTCACCATAAGTCAGCTGCGACTTGATGGGACTTGCCCTTGTGTTTCATCTGAAACCATTTTTGCTTCAGTACCCACCAGTTGTAAGTAGGAACCTGATTTTTCACTGAGTAGTTCAGCTGTTTTTAAACAGTTTGGACCTGTTTGGAGTGTACTTTGTGTGCAGTTTGATGCAATCAACACCATTTCACTCATATAACCTGTTGGGAGTCCTGATTTCCACCCTGCTCAAACATGCC
The DNA here is from genome assembly GCA_029233225.1 of Lepidodactylus listeri. Lineage (NCBI taxonomy): Eukaryota > Metazoa > Chordata > Lepidosauria > Squamata > Gekkonidae > Lepidodactylus > Lepidodactylus listeri. The sequence goes on from JARCFY010000013.1 coordinate 46,035,795, forward strand.
ATTGTGGCAAGCCACTCCACAACAGTTTAAATAAAATGCATGGAAAACCAGTCTGTCCGTGATAAATAAATATGCACTTTGTTGCCATTTGGTGTTTGTATTAGTCCACATTATCAACATTATTTATTTTGACCATTTATTTTGACAATTTCTGCTTGTATGTACTTTCCTGCCTTATGGATTGTAGCCCTCCCCCATTTATATAATTACCTGAACCATGTGCCTGGGTAAGAACTGAATTCACTTACTGAAATTTGAAGGAGGAGGTCTGCAGCACAGAGGAGCCACCATGAAAATGCTATATGGCTACTGGGAATAAGCTTGGGATTAAAGAGGAGGCGTGTCCTGTACACAGCTTCAACAGTCAACAGAGTTGTCAGGATCTTCCTGGAAACTCTATTTACTGGTGAAGCTGTGTGCCAGACAGGAAGTGATGTCATCATGCCAGTGATATCCAGGCACAGCTCTGGCATTTAGGCAAAAACTGTATGGTAAAACTGGCTTTTACCATAGAGTTTTTGCCCAAATACCAGAGTGTTACCTGGACATGGCTGGCATGATGATGTTACTTCCCGTGCAATGCCGGCAATGAGGCCTAGGCTGCCTCCTTTTTCCTAGTAAGTCTTCCGATCAGCTAGCTGATTGGCAGCTGGGAGGAGGGCCTGGTGGTGGAGGACCCCTGCCTCCATGGGGGGGGGGGGGGGGTCTGGCAACCCTACTGGTCAATCTTAATTCACTGGGTGTATTGAAGATAGTGTTCTCCAAGCTTTCTAAATCCCACTTATAAAAGTTTATAAAGCTAATAAAAGTTGAATACGGCACCTTGTATTTAATGGGGCAGCAAGAATTGATGAGTCAGCACCAGTGGAGTTGATGTAAAATCAGGATTACCGGCTCCCTGCAGTCACCACTGTACAATTGCCGTATTGTGGTGTTTTGTTTTGTTTTGCAAAGAGGAACTTTCAGTTACATGAGCACTCACCTAAAGTGGTTCAGTTGCACAGCTTTTGAGTGACCTCTGGGGGGCAGGAAACTGCTTGAGGGCTAACTCGCTGTCAGCCAGCACTGGGCCCAATTCTCCCAAATCATCCTTGTCCCACCCACCCAGCCAGGTGCAAATGATGCCCCAATGTATGGCTGGAGCTACAGTGACATGAGCTCTCACCTGAAGCAGTTCAGTTCCACATACATTTGCCTCTTCCTCTTCCGCTAGTCTGTAGTAACATTATGCCAGCAATGCCTGCACAACACATCACCTAGGCAGGAGGATCAAAATCCATCCCCTCCCTCCACGCTTGCTACTAAAGAACAGGGTTATAACATTGTTATTGAAATCTTTTTTGAAACATGTTAAAATATTAAAGAAATAAATGTTGTGGCAGAGAGCTGGGGCTGCGTGTCAGTTTTTGCCGTGTTTTCAGTGCTCCCTCGAGGAATCTTAAGTGGCATTTGAGCTGCTTGTGTTTTTAAAAGCCCCAAGGATGCCAGAATTTCAAATCAAAAGATCTTTTACAGAATAGCAGGGACTCAGCTCTCTTAATGTATAAAAATGTTCTGAAACATAAAAAGGAACATTTTTACCGGCTGTTTTTTGCTCCCCCCAATATACATCTCTGTCTCTCGCAAATCCCGTGAGGAGGCTCATCTCTGACACAGCCTACAGCTACTCTGACTGTAGGAAGTTAAGTAAAGAATGGTGTTCAACCTGCTGCGTACCAGCTTAGGAAGTCGAATGGGTTGAAGAGCACAAAGCTACACAGCACATGAATATGTGTCTATTAAAAATAAATAAGTGCATAGATGGTTTTCCCCTTGGAGCAAACAACAAACTAGAAAAGAACCACAAAAAGTGAATATGCTAACTTTGATTTTCAGTTTTCAACACAAACACCCTGCAGGAGAAGGGAAAATAATAGGCAATCAGGGTTATATTTTGATTGGGAAGATTGGTTGGGCCCACTGGATTCTGCAGCAGCAAAACCTGACAAGCATTCCAGGTACCTTCCTACAATGTATCTGGAAGCAGTGTTCTGAGTCCTTAAAAAATTACACAGCAGCTATCCACTGCAAACATAGTCATCTTAAACAAAACTGTGTGAGGTCTAGTGCTTGAGACCACAGCACTCTCAGAAAAGGTGTGGGGGGGAGCATCTTAGTTGACCCACTATCTCCAGATGCCCCATCAGCAATATTAAATGCTGGCTGTAGTATTTCGAGAACGAGCTTGATGAGGCCCCTTAAGTTAGAAGAGACAAGGCATGGGAACGGAGAATTGTGGACTCTCAAAGGCCCTATTTACACCTCCCCTCTGAAGTAGTTTGACTGCTGTCTTTTCCTACACTCATTTCATGCTGGTTTCAAATTTCACTCCCTCTGTGCATAGTGAAATGGTGGCACCACTGACAGGCTTTCTACTGGTTATAGGGGCCTGCAAATACCTAACTAGCATTACTTAGTTAAAAACTAGGAACGTATGAACTTCATAGTGAACATATTTCACAGGCAAACATAATATGTTTGACAGCCTTCATTGCTCTTGAACTCCATCTTTTATCTGTTTGCCTTTCCCCACATCCTTGAATGACTGTCAAACAGCAGCTGTGGTGGTGCAGTTATGCCTCCTTGTAGTGGTAGAGTTTCATTTCGGGGGGGGGGGGGGTGGGCTTTTGCGTGTGTAGAATGTAAGACGATTCTAACCCAGGGTGGTTAAGTCTGATAATTCAAGGACATAAGGGGAAAACGAGGACTCCCAAAAGCCATGCAAAAATGTGCATGTGCAAGACAGCAACAGAGATTTCAATGCACATAAAATGGAATGCAATATTTACTTATAACCAGTGGCTGATTCATGTGCTCATCATTTTTTTTTAAAATATGCTTGGCTGTCAAGTAGCAAGAAGAAATGACTGGCCCATGGACAAGAAGTCAACAGGTAAGTAGGACTCTTGTTGGATTATTTATTTATTTATTTATTTATTTCAGTTTATATCCCACCCTCCCCTCCTTCCGGAGGGCTCAGGGCGGCTACCAACATACATTAAAATACAATATCATTAAAACACATAAAATACAAAGATAAACAGATAACCTACCCCACTACAAGATGGTGTTTCTTCTTTTATTGGGGTAGCATCTTAGGTATTACACAATATAGATGGTCAGGTAACGTTCAGTCTGGCGGGTTCTTACTCGGGCCAGGGCCAAGATGTATCTATTGGGTGGCCCCAAAGGCCTGGTGGAAGAGCTCCATCTTGCAGGTTCTGCGGAACTGTAATAAGTCCCGCAGGGCCCTGATGTTATCCGGGAGCTCACTCCGCCAATATGGGGCCACCACTGAAAAAGCCCTGGCCCTTGTAACTGCCAGCTGGGCCTCCTTTGGCCCTGGGAGAGCCAGGTAATTTTGGGATCCTATGTGAGAATCAGTGTGGACTTTGTCAATAGGCAACGAGAGCTGCTGCTCTGGGCCCCATGCTTGGGAGATCCCAACTGACCACTGCCCTGCCCACACCTATGGAGGGGAAAAAGAAGAAAAACAGCAGGCTCCCACTGCCACTAGTAGCACCTGCCTTTTGGGGGGGGGGGGGGAGGGTTCAGGCGGCTGACTTGCAACAATGCTCCACTCACTACATCTGAGGCAGCTGGCTCAATGGCAGACACTTGTGCCTGATCCATCCAGGTGTCAGATAACCAGCTTTTGGCCACAGCTTCCACCCAGCTCACCCAGGCTGGGGCTGGCAGGAAGACAAGAAATTCTGGGGGCCCATCCTGAACCTTCCCCCAAGACCACAACAGATTTACTAAGACACACACACCTTCTATTATTTGAATGTTTAACTACTGTTTTTTTTTTCCATATTTTTCTGCAAACCTGAGACTTTTTTCAGGTTTGCAGAAAGATCATTCTTATCTAGTCATGGTCCCAATTTCTGGGTTTAAGTATCCACAGCTGCTCCCTTTCTTTCTTTTCTACTTATAGTTTCCCTTACCTGATCACCTAACAAACCATTTTTTAAAACTATTTCCTGTAATGTTTCTGCATTAAAAAATGCATACTTAGGTAAGCTAGGATATAAATTTTGAGTGGATATAAAACAAATGTGAGCTGCTTGTGTTGAAACAGTCAAGTGCTTGCTTAATCCATGAGCAGAGCTTGAAATTCAGATCATCTACTTTTACCACAAGTGGCTTTTATATTTCCAAAGTGAGAGTGAGAGTGGCCATTACCGTGCATCTGCGTCCCTGAAGCCTTTGATACCTGCCTTGCACCCAGTGGTAGTTAAGTCTGCAGCAACTTAAGACTGCTATAAACTGCAGACCTGGATTTTCCCATCATACTCTGTGTAACATAAAAGCTTCCTCTTTACTTTGTGACATTTTGGTTGGTCCTCATAAAAATGTAGAAAAGGTTTATATATATATATATATATATATATATATATATATATATATAAGGTGTGGAATTTCTGCATGCGGGCAGAGTTCCGCAGATTCTGAAGATTTCTCCTCTGGCAACACTGGAAGCCAGTTTGGTGCTTCTTCTACATGGAAAACACAGGTGAGGTATTCTGAGGGAAACGAAAAATGTTTCAGTAACACCAGCAACATTTATCACAGTGTTATACATTATCTCTAGTTTTAATGTGATGTCCAAAGTATCAGATTAAATCCTTCCCCCCCATTTCTCATAGAGGTGGGGAGCAAATGTCTTCATTCTTTCTGAAGTGGTGCTCAGACTAACATCTGCTTCATCCTGTCAACAGACGGCAGTGACAAGTTATTTCTTCCAGCTTGTCTTTCTCTGACAGTCTTTCCGAGCTGGACACCTGCATTAGTTCTGCATGTCTGGCATCTGACAAGTCCTATTTGTTGTACGGATAACTCTTTTATTTTCCCCCCAACTAACACAGTAGTCTATCATAAAAATGCAACGGTTGTTGGGCTTATTTTTGAGATGTGTTCTTCAAGCTAGAAAGGGCAGGGAAGAGGAGTGAAAGCTGTTCGGCCCAACAACCAAAGCACAAATGTGTCATGTCAGATGTATTTGCTTTCTTTTCAGAATCCTTGCTATTTAGCTGACATTTTTCTGCAAGCAAAACTGCAGTGGCTAGGCATGGGCAGTGTAGAGAATTTGCAAGCGATGCTTGTTTGATTGTTTTTAAAGCCAGGATAGTACCTGTTGCACATGATGTGCCAGAGTCCTGAATTAGGAGATTGGAGTGTCTTGTTTCAAAATGTAGATGAAGGGACCACAATTTTGAATTTTGTAAACAAACTCTTTGTGCAAGTGGAAAAAAGATTCTAACCTAGCCCTGTCTCCATTAGCTACTTTTCCACCTGCAAGAAGTTCTAAGAGAACACTGAAAATGTAATATTCCATACAGTCAAGACAGATGTTTTCCCTTCTTCTGTTTCTAGACTCTGCCATTTTATATTCAGCCTGAAAGATTTCCTATGTAAACCCAAAGCAACCCCTCTTTTTTGCTCTCTGAAGGTGCAATTATTCTGCTATTTCCATATAACGTCTTTCAATCCACCTTGATTTTAAACATATACTTTATTTTGCATGTTCTATCACAGAATGGGTTCTACGGCATGCATCAGATAAAGCAATAAAGCATTGGCATAAATCCCTGAGAAGTATCACCACTGCTGCTCAGTGCTTCTTGAGTAGGGGGTGTGCCTTTAGGTCTACCTGAACTGTATTTTTCAGGTGTATTTCAGCATCCCAAACGTATCTGGGATTTTTCAGGAGAACTGGAAAAAATCGCCACAAAAATCACAGATATATTCGGGAATTATTGGCAAACATGAGCAACAGCTGAGGGGCTGGGGCAGATGGCTCCTGCCACTCAGCTGTTTTGGGGCTGTCTTCTGCAGTCCCTTTAAAGAGACTGCCAAAGACAGCCCACAAAACAATTAAGGGGAGGGCACTCTCTCTGCCAGTTCAGCTGGGGCTCTTTCGGGCTGTTCCACCAACCTGCCAAAGAGAACCCCAGTGGAGTCTGTGGGGAGAGTTCTCCTCATAGGACCAGCTGCTTTGCAGGCTCTGTTGGGCAGCCCGGTTTAAACTGGGCTGCCCAGCAAAGCCTCAGCAGAGCCTGTGGGGAGAGTTCTCACTTCAGGATTAGCTCCTTTGAGTGCTCTTTTGGGCCCTGACCTGGTAGCCCAGGCAAGCCCGATCTCGTCAGATTTCGGTAGCTAAGCAGGGTTGACTCGGGCAAGTACTTGGATGAGATAACTCCTTGAAATACAAGAGCTGGAAGGCGGAGGCAGGCCTTAGTCAGCCAATTCTCTGAATATCCTCCAGGACCCCAGTAGGTGACAGTCACCAGAGGTCGTCATGACTTCCAGGTGCACCCCCCCACACACACACCACATGCACATATGGAAAAAAGAGAGCTCTTTTGGGCCATCCAGATTAAAGGGACCACCCAAAAGAGTACCAGCTGAGCTGCCTCTCAGTTGTTTTTTGTGGCTTTGCTGATGCTTTTTTTCCCCTTGGTATTTTTTGGTTTGGGTCTATTGACCCCCCCCATTGGTTTGGGTCTATTGCCCCCCCCCCCCCCCAAATCCAGATCTAAATACTTTACCAGTACTGGGATCTGGTTTTTTTCAGAAATCCTAAAACTTTCTTGGATCCAACAGACCCGAACTGAAAAATTCTGAGAGAAAAACATTGTACACCCCTATTCTTGAACATTTGCTTCTTGCACAGTTTCTTCGTTATTTTCCTAAGCAGAATCCTTCAGTTCTGGCCCCAAATGCACTTCAAGCAAAACTCAGTTGCAACTTAATATGGCAGTTGCTTTCCTATCAACACTTGTGCCATAAGACCCCTGTAGGCCCAGTTGACATGTTATTGTGAGGGACTTGATAGCTATGCCCTGCCCAGATTACGCCTACATATTATGCTCTTAAGGCCATGGATATTTGCATGGTTATAGATCATGCTGAGGAAAGATATGCAATTTAGATTCAGAAATATCTGGGAGTATCAAATAAGGCTATATTTAGAAGACTTACAAATAATTCTGAATCCAAATTTTATTGTTCTGGATAACTGGAATAATTGCTAATACTTAAAGTTCCATTGACTCCTATAGAACATATATATTTGCATGCACAAGGCCCCAAGTTCAACTCTCAGATGGCAGATGCTGAGAAAGACTTTTTGATGCCTGAGATCCCGGAGAGCCTCAGCCAGTCAAAATCAGTAATACTGAGCTAGATGGACTCATGATCTGTCCAGTATGGAAGCTTCCAATAGGTGAACATCTAATCAGGCAAGCTTATGTCAACAGCCTCTCCATTCTATTGGAGAGGCTATTAACATATGGTATGGAGGTAGCTAATGGCCAGGAAATATCTCTCTTGTTTGCAGATTTCCAGTATTTTAATCATTGGCTCTCTCTCTCTCATTACTATGGGACAAGTGACAGGCTTTCTTAGGACATGGCATAGAAATCCTGGACTTTATCATTTCAGTGATTTGACAGTATAAGAAGACAGAAATTCACATTTGTTCAGTCCCTTGGCTGTTTTCCTTTCCTGCTTTCCCACGGGAAAAAATCATTGTGCCTGCTCCATTTTCAAATGAATGTGAGGATCATATTGTGTGAAGAGATGGGGATGGCCAGGAGAAAGGGAGATGGGATTGCTGGGGGAAAGGCTTCCAATCTCCCTTTCTCATGGCTTTCAAGCCAGGAGAAGGGGGGGATCTCTCTGGAGAAAGTGGAGGAGATCTCCCTTCCAAATTTCTCCTGGCTCCTGATCTCTGCATGGGCTCAGCTGCCACTGGCTCCCTCACCCCTGGTTTAAAGGGGCTGCAGGATAGCACCCAGGGTAGCTGAGCCTGCAGAGAGAACTCTCCCTGCTGTCTCAGCTGTGGTCTCCCTCATGCAGCCCAGTTTAAAGGGGCTGCAAGAGGGAGCCCAAGACGGCTAAGCCATCATGGAGAGCTTCTGTATCAGGGAGCCCGCAGCTGGAACAGAGCTCCAGACTGAATACTGGATCAAGTTCAAGGAACTGTTTTTAACTTTTAAAGCCCTACACAGTCTGGGACCAACATATCCTCAAGACTTCCTCTCCTGCCATACTCCGCAAAGAGCTCTACACTCTCTGAATAACAACACACTGACAATCCTGAGCCCAAGGAGCATCCGGCTGGCTTCAGAACCAGAGCCTTCTCAAATCTAACACCAGCTTGGTGGAATACTCTTCCAAATGAGATCCAGGGTCTCCCGGACTTAGCGCAGTTTTGGAGGGCCTGCAAACCAGAATTGTACCACCAAGCTTATGGCTAACGCTACCAAGGATTCTCATCTTATCCATTTCTCATCTCTCTTCCTTTCTCCTTTTCTCTGGGTCGGTGCGATATAACTCAAGTCTCCCCTGGATTAGACATAATTATTATGATGTCATCTGATTAATTGTAAATCTTGTTATATTTTATATTGAATTATTTTAACTAAATTATATTTCTGTTTATATTTATACTGTTACCCATTCTGAGCCCTACTAAAGTAGGGAAGAATGGGATAGAAATTGAATAGACAGACAGACAGATAGATAGATATCTGGCAAGTGCCCTGAGCAGACATCCCATTTACTCACCTGTGATGGGGATTTACTAATCCTAAAATCCAATTACTTACTTGAGGAATTAAGAAGCAGGAGAAAAAGTGGCCTTCACATAGTGATGCTCCAGGAGTGCCGCTGTAGCCTAGAGTATCATTCAGAAGTGACATCACACCCCTGAAAAACTCTGCCCTCTCAGGGCACTTACCGCCCCCCCCCCCCCCAGACTCCTGTAATTTGCCAAGGCACTGTTAAGAACCTTATCCCTGATGAACGGATGAACGGGCCACTCCCAAGCTAGCCCATTATTGGATGGAGTGGCCAGTTGGGCTGGAAGGGGACCCTCTTGGAAATGAGCAGCATCAAAGAAGTCCTTATTTTCTTGAATTTCATGAGGGGAGGGAATGAGGTTTAACAGCTCTCAGCACAGTTGTGTTTGGATGGGGGAATTGAACTGCCAGACACTGTTCTTCCCACATTATAGGTTCAGGTTGAGACTGAGAAAGCATGGTTGAGATCAGTGTAGCCTAGTGTTCTTATCTACATACAGAGAGGAGGGTTGATCCAGCGCTGTGGCACATGACTTATGGCAACCCTGCTCCTTCCACTTGCATGTAGATACACTGTGTTCTTGCTACTATGACAGAGATCTCAAATTATACTAGAAATGAGGGTACATTGATGTTAGGTGGGCTTTTTCTGTTCCTATGACTCGTACATCAGAGCAGGGTGACTCTCACCCAGCAACAAACCCATTAACATTTCAAATGGGGGAAGCTTTAATTGCAATCTGTCCAAAGCGTTTGCTGGGATGTGACAGACACTCAGTATGTGCCAGACAGGGAATATATACAATGGGACACTTGGCTGGCTCCAAAATGAAGCACAACCATAATGTCAAGCAGGACGATATAAATCAAGGTCATCCCACCATCCTGTGAAGCAAAGTGCTCTGTCCTCTAGATTCCCAAAACCTTTTTTTCTGTCCATTCTCTTCTTGTCAACAAGTCATGGCCTTCCTTACCTACAAACTCAACATGCATTCCCCCCCACACACACACACTAAATTGTCTTTTCACTTCTTTAGGAAGAACTGCTCCATTTGTCAACATCCTACAGTGGATGGCCTGACCAAAGTGGTTATAAGACTATGAATAATTCATGTCTTCACAAAAGCCCAGGTAGGAGCCCCCAGACAGCACTGACAACAGGCAGCTGGTGTTCACTTTCTCTATGGAGTGTAGGCAAAGGGGCCAGGACACTACTTGTTACAGTGCAAAATGCGCGAGTCTGAAATGAGTTTACTCACAATTGCTGAAAGATTCCTCCCCACCCTCCACCCCCCGAAAGCAAAATTGTCTTAATTGAGTGAATGGAAAGCTTGGGCTCGAAATCCTGATGCCTCAGCAGTTTACACAAGCGCTCCTCACTGCCACCAGTAAATACACATGGCAGGTGTAAACAAGGTCAGCAGGGGTGTCTGTAATCGGCCTCATATTTCAGTGGGAAGCTGTCAAGGATTCTTCTCCTGACTGGTTTCACCTCCGGAAAGCGAGGCAAGATATAATATTTTAAAGCTGCCAGCGAGTGCTGGATGCTGGGCCTGTGCTTTGTTTTGTGATGATAGTCATCCAACTGTCAGCAAGAAGAGACAGACCACCTGTACTTGGAAAAGGAAGCCAGCGGGATGTCCAATGACAAACAATGAGAGGGTTCCAGCTGCCATTTGCCAGGCCAGAGGAAAGTTGGTAGGGGACCCAAAGGAAGTAGTGCTCATCCTTTGAAGTGTCTAGTGCTCCCCATCTGAAAGGTACAGCAGGAGTGGCAATTTTCGGTAAAATAATATACTACAGTTGTTGTGCACCTGCTTAAACAAAGACTTGGAGGCTGCAGTCACACATGCCAGTTGAAGGGGAGGGGAGGCGAAGCTATTTCCTCCGGAGGAATTTGACACGCAGTTGCGAGATCACACATCCCTTTGTAGCTGCGAGCTCAGCCTGTCACTGTGTGATCAGATGAAACTGCGGGTGAGTCTCTTTTTTTGGCCATTTGTTTCCCTTGCACATAAACAAGGAATCACACCTTCGCACTGAGGGCTCCCAATGGAGTATGTGATTATGCACATATGGTGAGGGGGTATGGCACTGAGCCAGGACAGAATGATCAGACCATCCCAACGGCATGACAGCATGCTTGCATGATCAGACAGGGGAAAGTCCATCTGTGGCTCATCAGAACCTGTTAGAGCCAGACTTTCTCCAGTTTCTTTTAACTCTGCTTCTGTGGCAGAGCAGCATGGGTTGCTGATGACTGCAGGACACTTCCCAGATGTTGCTGTCTGATCGCGCCCTTTAGATCAGTCAGGCATTCACAGCTATATCCGATCTCAAGGAACATGTGATCACAGCCTAAACAGGGTAATCAGAAGACCTTTGGTGTATTCAGAGTATGGCCCACTTTCTTTCATCTGCATGAAGAGATGGGAGGGAGGGGGTAGGGCAGGGTAAGACTAGAGGGAGAGCACAGCAGATTTAACCACAACTGTGTTTCCTTCTTCATCCGCAGATCAGTTGTGTAGAAGGCTCATCTGCCTGTCTGTAACATTTTTATTCTATCTGTCCTCCAAGGATCTCAGGACAGCAGACACAGCTCTTCTCTTCTCCGTTTTGTCTTTACAACAACCAATGCTCCCTTTAAGCTGTGGAGTCTTGTGAGTAAAAATTCTACTTTGTGAGCTACTGGCATTTAAGTTGTGAGTGAGCGATTTGGCTGCTGTATCAATTAATTCACTCTGGAGCCATCCTTCCTGAGCTAAGACAAAAATCTGTGAGCTGGAGGCTAAAAAACTGTGAGCTAGCTCACACTAACTCAGCTTAGTGGGAACACTGACAACAACCCTGTGAGGTAGGTTAGGATGGGAGAGAGTGACTGGCCTAAAGTCACCCCATGAGCTTCAAGGCTGGGGGGGATGATATGAATCCAGGTCTCCCCGATCTTAGTCCAGCATTTTAACCGCTAACACCCCATTTGTTTTCCCTTGGCATATAACGTCTAAATGACATACAAACAAAAGCATCAGGAATACTAGCAGTGGGAATGAGAGGAGTGCCAAGACTTGCAATGGCAACCTATGTAAAGTTGAAAATTGTAAAAAGGATTGATTGAACATTGCTAATCAAAGTTTCCCTGACAGTGAGACATGTACAAATCTGGGAGTTTTTTGAGAGCCAGTTTGGTGTAGTGGTTGTGTGCGGACTCTAATCTGGGAGAACTGGGTTTGATTCCCCACTCCTCCACTTGCACCTGGCTGGATGACCTTGGGTAAGCCATAGCTCTGTACCAGCTGTTCTCTCAAGGACAGCTTGGGAAAGAGCTCTCTCAGCCCCACCTACCTCACAGGGTGTCTGTTGTGGGGAGGGGAAGGGAAAGGAGTTTGTAAGGCGCTCTGAGACTCCAAGTGAGTGAAGGGCGGGGTATAAATCCAATCTCTTCTTCTTCTTCTTATACACACACACACGCACACGCACACACATACTAAAGTACACATTAATATAAAAGACTCTGCAAACTGATTGGAATTCAAATTTTTCTATCCTGTATATATTTTTGGCAGCAGTGGGGGGGAAGATACATTGCCTTTCAGTTATATTACTGTGCTTTTTATCATTCCGACTTTATTTTAATTTGTTACTTTTGTCATGCAGGCTAATTAATACTAAATATACAAAACCAATGTGTGTGTTGGGGGGGGGGGGGTTGCACCAGCCTCATTGCAGCTCCTGTGATGAATTAATTGTCATCCTGCTTGGTAGGAGTGGAGTCAGCAATTATGTGCAAATTGCTATTTTGAAGATCAGGAGATTCACTAAAACAGATGTAATTAAATGCACTTGATAATTGCCATTATGCTGATACTTAATATTAATTGGACCATGGGGTCCTGATTTTCTCCACACAAAATGGGAACAGTTGAAGGAGAAAAAGGGAAAGCAGAATATATTAAGAGAGAGAGAGAGCAGTCATAGATAAAAGGTAATTAGAATGGGTGGAGTGACTCAGGTGAAGTTATTTAAGAAATGACTTTGAGGTGGAGCTCAGTGTAGAGACTTGGCTCCCAGCACATCCCTTTCCACTCAAGAGACAAGGGTTTGGGCATTCATTGATAGCTCCAATAACATAGAATGCACGATGTCAAACTAGGTGGTGTGGAATAGGCATGGTTTGGGATTCCTTATTTCTGATGTTTCATCACTGATTCTTTTTTTTCTTCTTCGCAAATGGAAGGCACAATTCTTTATTTTTTCACAATTTTCTGTCTCCCCCCCACACACAATTCCTCCCATGATACATTCAAAATTTTCAATATTTGTGGTGCATTGATAAATCACTTATATGTTATATGAAGTGGCTATTCCTTCAAGGGTGCCCAGAGCATTAATCTATCCCCATGGTGACCAAGTGCTGGGAAACAGGAGACACTGAGGCAAGGCCTCTGAACATGGAAGGGAAGCTAGAAATTTGGTGTAGTAGTTAAGTGCACGGACTCTAATCTGGGATAACTGGGTTTAATTCCCTACTCCTCCACTTGCAGTTGCTGGATGACCTTGGGCAAGCCATAGTTCAGTCACAGCTGCCCTTGAAAGAGCAGTTTTGGAAAGAGCTCTCTCAGCCTCACCTACCTCACAGGGTATCTGTTGTGGGGAGGGGAAGGGAAATAAGTTTGTAAGACACTCTGAGACTCTGAGTGAAGGGCAGGATATAAATCCAATCTCCTTCTTCTCTTCCAGTGGGCAATTCCTTACAAAAGGGCAGGTGGTAGCGGCAGGCTACCCAAGAGGTTGAGAAATGCCCCTCCAGGGAGTTGGAACCCCTAGGAAGGTAGAGCAGAAATGGGACCTGCAAGCCAGAGCAGGCATGTTCTGCCACAGGCATGGTTTGGGATCCCTTATTTCTGACGTTTCAACACTGATTTTGATTCTGTTTGTTTGCAAATGGAAGACACAATTCTTTATTTTTGCCCAATTGTTTTTCCTCACAATTCCTCCATGATATATTCAAAATTTTCAACATTTGTGGTGCATTGGTGAATCAGACTTAAATGTAACATGTCTAGTGTATGTACACAGGGTATTATTTTAACATGTCTTATAAATCTGGGTGTAAAAAAACCTGCAACACATGTGCATAATCCACAAAACCAACGGAAAAAAAGTAAAGAACAAAAATGGCTGATCATTTTTTTAAATGAAATATTAATTTGCTCATCCCTAGTTGGGAAGCAAATATGTCTTCAAGTAGGGACGGGCAGCTTAATGTCAGTTAGTGTGCCTGAGTGATTAGTTGCTCAGATTAAGGCCAGAGTCAAGAGCTTTATATGCTCTGATATAACCTTGCCCCAGTTGAGTTGGTAACAGCAGTACCACCCTCTGGTCATTTGGAATGGTGGCACTGCAGTGCAACAGAGCATGGTCCAAAAAACTCTGTATTCCAGAGTAATGCAGAAAGTAAATTATCTGACCCTGTTTGCTAGAATTCTCATTTGAGACCCCTTACAGATTATATCAAGAAAGAATGACTTCTCAGTTTTCCAAAGATAAAGTAAATACTTTGCAGGAGCAATGTGGTGTTTTGCTATGTAAATATTGCGTGTGTGTTTTATTTCCGTGATTTAATATTGAGTTTTATATGTATGTTGCTGTAGTTTAAAATGTAGGCCTCTAGAGTAAGAAAGAGGGAGCCTGGATGGGGGATTGAAGTGTGGCCACTTTCATACTGCCATTTTTGAAACTCATTTGTCCCTGTTGCTTTGGGTTCCCCCCCCAACTTTTACACATGTGTTTTGCTCCCTCTGGGTCTATGAGAGAGAGCAAAACACATGGGGGGAGGGACCCTGAAGCAATAAGGACAAAAATGACAGTGCAGAAGTGGCCTGCACTAAGATTGGATGGTAGCTGTACCCGGGGGGGGGGGGGGACACTGGTGTGTTCAGAGTGTTCTATGTGTGAGAGAAGAGAAGAGAGTGGGGAGGAAATTCAGTGAGGAAAATAAGTCTGTGTGGAAGACATTAGTCTACGAGGCAAGTGAGGAAAATAAGCCTTGTGGCTAGGTCTATTTAAGAAACTTTAGAGAAAGAAGAATTGTATCGATCTGAAACCATTATGCTTATGAACGCTACAGAAAGCATAGGCTGTTTTACTCCTTTTGTGTTCTATTTAGAGTAAATGATTCTGTTTTACCTTTGAGCCACCCTCACACATTGACCGTTCTGTCATTCTCTCGAATATACCAAAGCCATCCTATTATTTGGGTTCAACTAAGAACTCTATGGCAAGAACCTTTGGTGGCAGTGAAAATAAGTAGATAACGCTAAGGAAGGCCAGGAAGCAGTATAACACACATCACCTCAGAACAACACAGAGAGGTGCCATTACAGGTATTACATACAAAGCGTCTCAGAAAAGAAGCAAAATGTTACTGGAAAATCTTAGAATTTTCTTCAGTGAAGCTCACTCTAGAGCTCTATCTGTGCTGAATGCACTCTGATGAGTCTTCAGGGCTCATCATATTCTTTGCAGAGGCTTAGGAACGGCCAGAGTTTCAAAAAGATGACACGGCCCTTATCTTCTTTGTGATAGCAGGGATGTTTACTGCTATGGATTTCTGTTTAAGAACAGTTCAGGACCATGCCCGTTCTTGGTTTCTAGGGACTCAAACAGCAAATTCTTCGTTTATTTTAGATTTTAACATTTTGTCAAATATAGGCCCATTCTTCATCTAGCATTCACTCTGCTCTTTTACCAACCCCACGTTGGAACAGAAATTCCCCTCTACATTGCATGCCACTTTACTGTCTTTGATTGTTTGATTTTATGGAAGCCTCCACACTGCATGCCGGTTTCACTTTTTTTGATCTCTTGGTTGTATGGTTACTGTCTGCATAGATTTATGGCCATTTTATGGCCACTCAGGGATGACTTTGCCATCAGTACAGCATTGGCCCAGGGTATTTGAATGCAGTTTTGAGTTGCATCTTTATCTGTTCCAGTGTGGGTTTGGTAAAACAACACAGCAAATGTTAGATGCAGAATGGGGCATACTCCTAATGTTTAAAGAAACAGACACTTGGTCTAAGCTGTATAAATGGTTAGATAAAACATAATTGAGAGGCTCGAAAAAAGCTTGAATTATACTTTATTGTATGATGTGAGAATAATATCTTGAAAATTCAATAAAAATTAATTTTTTTAAAAAAAAGACAGAATGGGGCATACTCAGATCTCCAAAAGTTGGATGTTGGCTGTGGTGGTGGTACCAATCAGAAGGTATGCTGTTCTTGAATAGTGGTTGTGATGCTTTCCACCTTAAAAATACTTGAGCAAACGTGATCTAAGTCCTTAGATGCTCAACTGTAGTGGTCAGTGACCTAGGAGGCCTGAAGACAAAGAAAATCAGTCTGGTCAATCAGTTGGACAAGAGCCAGTATAATTCTGAGAGGAGGGGAACAGGCTGTGGGTTCAAACATTAGAACAGTTTTGTGTAGTAGGAAACATTGAAGTAATCTTGAAATCATTATTTACATGCCCAGTGCAAGGTACTTCAGTGTGCTGCAGTGAGCGACACAATGTGCCACTTTCTTCTGCTCCACCAAATGCACAATCATGGCATAGATGGAGTTCCTCATCTGCCTTCCCCTGTTTCTCATGCAGCAGATGAGCAGACTTGATGCTGCATGAGAAATGGGCAGCCAGGCACCAGCAGGTCTCGAGCAAGGGCTACATCTCGAGGGGGTTGGCATTCCAGGTGGCCTTGACAGTGCTCTCCAGCCCCAGAGCATCCTTTACCACTAGGTGAAGCATAGGTGCCAGGCAGATGATGCCCTTGAGGTGTACAGTCTTCACCATTGCCAGCATGTTGGTTCCAGTGAATATGACCATGTAGCCATGGACAACGTTGCTACCACCTACCCACTCCCTCAGGCTGCTCTGTATCACAGAAGTGTTTTGCACCATGTGGCTGCATCCAGACCCTGCACATGGAGCAGAACCACTTTATTGCCCAGTGGCAGGACTATCCCCTCTTGGGGCCTGGGTCATGCCCCTATAGACCTGCTGGGCTGGCTGCTCTAGAGGTTTGCCATGAAGTGTACAGTTCTGCCTTGTGCTCTGGAGAGCTGAGCCTTGACCATTGCCACTGCAGCTGACAAAAGGCTATGTCCTCCATGAGGGAGAAGGGTTGGTCATCCACAGCAGTCATCTCACAGACAATGAGGTGAGTGATGGCTTCCTGGTCCCTCCACACAGCCCTTTTGCTAGTGTATGGGCAGTGCTAACAACTCTTTTGCCTCTGTGGAGAGCCCCAGGAACAGATTGGGGAAAGGAGGTTCCTAGTAATGCCCTGCTAGGGCTGGGTTCCATTGAGCTGGCAGGATGGGTTTATTGCCTGGGTATGGGGGACTGTGGTGCACAGAGGGTTGATGACTACTTTCCCCCCATGACAAGCACCCTTTGCACCCCACTTTCACCCTCATGGTACACAGAGGTGTTCACATTCAGGAAGAATGGGAGGGTATAAATGTGGGAGACCTTGTTTGGGGGTCCATAATCTGCCCTCAGTGTGGAAACATTGTAAAGGAGCAGGCAGCAGGGTGAGGTTCTCTGTGCATTTGGTGAGTTTAGTTTGCAGGGGGGTCCATTCTACATGCTTTTGAATGTGCGGTTGACAATTCCCCCCAAAGCACTTTCCTGGGGATATCTTCCGGGGGGGGGGGGGGTCATAACTCAGACCCCTAACTCCAATCTGCACACAACTTGGAGAGCATATAAGGGAGCATCCGGCAGAGGTCCCTGTGAGTTTTATGCCTCTAGCTTGCACAGGGTCCATTTTATCCACTCCTGAATCTGTGCCTGTAATTTCCGCCATTTCCCCATAAAGCACTCTCTTGGGGGCACCTTCTTTGGGGGCGGTAGTAACTTGGACCCTGTCAATCCAATCTGCACCAAACTTGGAGAACAGGTAGAAGGAGGGTCAGTTAAAGATCCCCTGTGAAGCCGGTGTCTCTAGCACACCAGGAAGGAGGCATTCTACTGCATCAAAACCCCACAAACCAACCTGGTTTGTTTCGCGCCTAAAAGTTTGTGATGGTTCATGGTTCGCAAACTGGGCACACCATGAACTGAACCACATTTTCCTGGTTTGTGACCATCCCTAGACTTGACAGCTCTTTCCACACGTTCACACAGCCATCTGTTAAATAAATAGATGCAGTTGGCCACTGAAATAGCTTTCCTTGGAATTGTCTTTCCTGCAAAAATGTGCAACTGTCTCATAGCCAATAAGATCTGGCTGCATGCTGATGTGGCCTCTCTGAGGGCAAACAAAAGCTGGTGTACAGTAAGAGAATCTCTCATATTATGTTGGTTTCATTTGCCCTTGGCAACACGGGCTCACTGCCAAATATTTTGGGCTACACAAAAGTAGCACTTTTCTTCAAAAACTGGGGGGAAATTGATACAAAAAAGAGCACCAATACAGACTGAACACAGGCAGAAGAGAGGTAAGCACCGAGGGAAATTCAGGGGGAAAAACACCTTATGTGTAGAAAATGTTCAGTGTCAAAGATTTGGCTGAACTCCAGCTATTCCTTCCCCCCAAAAAATGCATACATTGTACAGATGTTTGCCTTTTGCCATTTGTCTTTCTTTGATACATTTTCTGCATTACAATACAGTTCCCCTGGCGGCCGCTGTTTCTTCTTCCTGAATTCATCATGTGGATGATTCTCTTTTGTGACCCCTTTCACCTCATAGTGAAAGGGGTCACAAAAGAGGCCACAAAGTAATGCCACTGCATTTCAGTAACTGAAATCACAACCGAGAAGCTTTGACCATACAGTCACATCACTGATGACGGGAACAACTGAAAACCAGGGACAAGTGACAAGTTTCAACAAATCATTGGCCATATTTAAAAGACACGAGGAGCCAACTGAAGGGACTTGCTCCAGGCTAGACCTCCTCACTTCCTACTGAGGTCAGCCGGGAGCAGCCATATGGCAAGCTCCAGTAGTGAGAAGTGTGAGGCAGACTGCCATGCTGTCAAAGGTGAAAAGTACAGGAAGTCCTTCCAAGCTGAGGGGGACTGGGGGGGGGGGGGGGGGGGAGAGATGCAGCCATCACCATGGTTGTCATCTGCACCTCTCATCTTCTGCCACCTACTCTGCAGGCTCTCGGAGCTCTCAGGTGGCTACAGACATGGACGGTTTCAAGAGGGAATTAGATAAACATATGGAGCAGAAATCCATCAGTGGCTATTAGCCACAAAGTATAGATAGGAACGCTCAGTCTGGGGCAAGTGATGCTCTGTATTCTTGGTGCTTGGGGTGGGGCAACACTGGGAGGGCTTCCTGCCCCCACTGCTGGACCTTCTGAGGGCACCTGGTGTTTTTGGCCACTGTGTGACAGAGTGATGGACTGGCTGAGCCACTGGCCTGATCCAACATTGGCTTCTCTTATGTTCTCTCCTGTGCCTCTGGCTGCCATTGCTTGACAAGCATTGCCCCACCATGGAAGGAGAAGGTGTGGGAGGGCTGCTAAGTAGCCCACCCCTTTTTGTTGGGCCCTTCATGCTAGTGGAACAGCTCACTGAGGGTTGGCTCCCTGCTCCACCATGGACAAGTTAAGTCAAAACTTTAGGAAGAACATCTCCAAAAAAAAAAAAAAATTCCAAAGGAGGGGAGGAGGTTTAAGCACTGTCACAAACATTTGTATCATCTGAGTCCTAATCTTTAGAAATTCTGCATCTGTCATGCTGCAAGACCAACAGCTGTATAACCTTCTAATGAACTTGATTTTTTTTTTAAAAAAACCAGATATTTATATTTTAGTGGCTGCTTCTCTAGCCACAGAGTCACTTCAATTGGAGGGAGGCTCTTTAGGCTAGAGAAAGGCTTCAAACATTGCTGAGAAGAGTAGAGAGATATAGACCACTGCTGTAACTCATTGGATGTATAGATCATCTGCATTTTCAGAGTAGCTTGCACTCAAAGAAAGTTGATTCATTTTAAAAAGTGGTGATGAAGGAGAGTTTTACCATGGACCAACAAAAAGGGAAATCAGTGGATTCTAGATCGAGTTAAACCTGAAAATGACCAAACTGAACCTATTGTACTTTGGTCACATTATGAGAAGAGAAGACTCACTGGAAAGAAGAAGAAGAAGAAGAAGAAAAAGAGATTGGATTTATACCCCGCCCTTCACTTGTAGTCTCAGAGCAGTTTACAAACTCTTTTCCCTTCCCCTCCCCACAACAGACACCCTGTGAGGTAGGTGGGGCTGAGAGAGCTCTGAGACAACTGTCCTTGAGAGAACAGCTGGTACAGAGCTATGGCTTGCCCAAAGTCATCCAGCAGCTTCAAGTGGAGGACTGGGAAATCAAACCTGGTTCTCCCAGATTAGAGTCAATTCACTTAACCACTACACCAAACTGGCTCTCAGACAACAATGCTAGAAAAAGCTGAAGGCAGCAAGAAAAGAAGTGGATTGATGAGATGAGATGAATTGACTCAATCAAGGAAGCCCTGGCCCTCAGTTTGCAAGACCTCAGTAAGGCTGTTAACAAAAGGACACTTCCAGTTTGCTATAAACTGGAAGCAACTTGATGGCATTAACACATGCACACATACTGTTTTGTCACACAAAAACTTTGCAATGTAGGTCTATAGTTTATGTTTTATAAACAGGGAAATGAAGTTACTCACAATAACTTAATACATCTAGAGGAGTGGATTGAACCCCAGACTTCCAGAGCGAAGATGCTTGCTAGACCACAATGACCCTCATCAATAGTTGGATTCACCATGTGCTGGATTCCCAGTGCTTCTCTCTTCAGCTTAATACAGAGATTTCATGGAAATGGCCTGGCCTGTCTTCTCTCAGTAGGGAACCTGCCAACTGTGTATACAAACTCCCCTGGTAGTAATTACAGTCAGTCCTCTGCAAAATGTCTTGCTTCTCTGCCCAAATTCTCCAGGCTCCCAGAAAAGTGCCACAATTGTCAAGGGGGAAAAAAAATTACCTACACCTCCCAAATACATCACATTCAACAAAGCAGTAAACGGGGGCCCAATGGACAAAGAAATAAATGTCAACATACTAGAAAAAAAATCTGCCTAAAAAGATAAAAGTCCATGGAAAATATTTAGGCAACTTCATGGCTCCCTTAAAAAAAACCCTTAAAATTATTTAGACTTGTATTCTGCCATTCCTGCAAGCAGGATTTATACCCAGGGAAAAGATCTGAGGGGTTTTAAGAGAAGTTAAAGAGGGTTTTGCTTACAAATGTGCAATCTCACATTCCTCCATAAGTCACAATTTGATTTTGAATTACAAGCAGTGCCGACGAACAATTGAAATAACGCTTGCTCTTTATCAAGCATTTACACTTGATCTAAACTGCACTGCACTGCAAATGCTTTGCGCAGGGACCTACTTGCACTGCATTCCCATGGATGCCTGGTGATCCAACCATCCAACAGGGCAAATATATTGACCTTTACAAAAGATGTGTTTATTTTGTTTGTTTTGATCCTTCTGAGGTGGAGAGCTATGTAGCTTGTTTCTCTAGTAATCCAGCCATGTCAATTTTTCCTGCCTGGCTCCAAAAGATGAGTATGTTCATTGTGCATTCAAAATCAGATTGCTAATACTTTGCACATTCTTGCACAACCACATGGGTATTGATCAAGGCTGTGGTCACACATACTGAATAATCCACTTTCAATCCACTTTTAATGCACTTCCCAACTGGATTTTGCCAGTTCACACAGTAAAATCCAGTTGGAAAGTGCATTGAAAGTGGATTATTTAGCATGTGTGATCGCAGCCCTAGTAAGCACTGAGAATGCCCCAACATGATGATTGCAGCTGAATGCCCAGCCATAAAGGTACCATATCCATTGTCAATGTAGGTGTTATTAAACTGTGCATGACCTGACCATGATAACTCTGGTGTATGCATTATTTCAGCTATCTGGTGAATTGTTATGATGCACCAATCATAACTCATGGGTGGACTTCGGCAATGGGCAACCAAGGCAGGTTCCCTGGGCCCCATACTGGGGGGGGCTGCCCCCACCACCTGATCCCCCTCAATGGAGGGTGAAAATCATAAGAAGAGCAGGCTCCTACTGTGGCCATTTGCACCCCCACCTTCCATGGTTTGGGCACAGGGGTGTCCCCAGCTCGGTTGTTGGTAGCAGTGATTTTGGGGTCCCATCCCAGACTTTTGTCCACAACTCCAGAATCACTGACTGCCCTTGCAGCAACTATGCAACCAATTGTCATGCTGAATGTCACCATCTCCTCAGAGACCAAACCACTCAAAATACTACTAATTTTAAATTGCAAACAAGTAATCAGTGCGAATGTACAAGAGAGAAAGTGTGCATTACAAACTGAGCAAATTTATTCTTAATACATTTTTACAAATGTCACAGGCTCACTAGGCTTGTTAAGACAAGCTGCCTTTCTCATGTTCTGCATATCCATACATCTCAGGCTTTCTTCTTAAATGATGACCAAAGTGAATTTAAAATTCCTTCTCAGACAAAACATCTGAAGAATTTTCAGGGGAGCCAAAAGAATTTGAGTATGATTGTTCACAGGCGTTCCACCAGGCGTTCGAATGGGAGCCGCCCTACCATCACACCAACAAGCCCTGGCCCTTAACCTCAACAGTGGCTTTATTCTATCAGGACTCAGGAAGACCATCAAGTTGGGCACTGTGGGTCTGCCTGTTATGTTTACAGAATATCATCTGATGCATTTCAACCCCATCTTAAGGGATATCAACAGAATTAGCACCTTATGATTTTAGTGTATGAATTGTTTGATTGATTTTATGTATTTTATGTGTTTTAATGGTATTGTACCAATTGTGTAAGCTGCCCTGAGCCTGCTTGTGGGGAGGGCGGGGTATAAATGGAATGAATTAATAAATAAATGAATTGTAAACAAATTTGGGGTATGCAAATGTCAATTTTTTTGCCCACACCCCAAACTTGGATTCTACTTTACAGAAAGCTCACAGAATCCCATCATTTCAGTGAAATCAGAACACCAGCAAAAATAATTTCAGGAATGAAAAGCACACACACCAATTCACATCTCTGCCAGGAGCCTTGCTGAGATGCAGTACAGAAATCTGAGACATAAAGAGTTGTCTGCAATCTTCTACAGAACATGCAGTGAGGCATTTTGATACTGTTTCAGGTCAATGTACCAAAGACCTTAAAATATGATTTATTAAAAAAATCAAAGTATATATTAAACATTGTCCAATATGTACAATAATGGGACTACTTATGACACAAACTAAAACTATTGTGATACATACACTGACATTTTTTAACAACATTGACAATATCAGTACATGGACAATAATCACAGGGTTTTCCCCCCATTTCAGGGTGGTATAAATTTATTCCATTCTCCCATGGAACTAACCATTACTTCATTTCTACCAATCATACCTTAGCCATTAATTCATATATACCATAGCAATCAATAATTCTTAGTATTATTGATTAATTGATATTTTTACTTCTACAATTTTTGGTGATTCATGATCCAAGTATCAACAAGAACCCTGTATTTAATCCCCCCCCATGGTATGTATTTATGTTTTTAAGGCAAAAGATAAGCAGAGGTAACCATTGCCTGTCTCTGCATAGCAACCCTGGTATTCCTTGGTGGTTTCCCATCAAAATACTAGCCAGGACTGACCCTGCTCAGATCACCAAAGAACCCCATGGGCACTATGCAGAGAAAAACAATGGCAAACCATCTTTGTTATACTCTTGCTTTGAAAACCCTTTGGGGCTGCCATGAGTCATCTACAATTTGACAACACTTTACATACCCATATATATATTCATAAAATATGCAGGGGAAAGCTGGTCAATTTTATTAATACTTTTTCAGCTCTCCTTGAAAGTCCTGAAATGTGTGGCCTAGATCAGAAAGTTGTTTCTAATATAAATTTTATTTTAGATAACATTTGATGGCATCTATAGGTTATGGAAAATTCACATCACTGAAAATTCGTTTGACGCTTTTCTGAAGCAGAAACCTTTATTTTTGCATTGAGGGTTTGCTTTAGGCAAAATTCATTGCCTGTTCTTTTTTTTTTTTTTAAAAAAAGAGGATGAGCATTTAAAAAAAGTTCAAAAAAAGAGAGAAGAGCAATTTGTCCATACTAGATTGTCCACTGCATTTCAACAAGTGTTTTCATCAGGGCTGACAATTGCAGGCAATAATAGGTAAACACTCCTTCATTCCATTCAATCACAAATCAGGAACGCCACCCTCCAACATTCAGGGAAAAAGTCTACTTTTGGTCTAACTCTTGGAATTGTTCTAAATTATATTGCAAATGTCTTGCACTCAGATTACACGCACATTTTCACATGCCCATCTCTTTAGAGAAGGTGTTTGACTTGAAAGTAGACAGTAAGCAAATGGATATCCATGTTGCATCAACTAGCACCCATTTTAATCACCTTTTTTTGAATTTTGGGTAAGACCAAGATGGGTAGCCGTGCTAGTCTGTCTGTAGAACAGTAGAAAAGAGCAAGAGTCCAGTAGCACCCTAAAGACTAACAAAATATGTGGCAAGGTATGAGCTTTCATGAGTCACTGCTCACTTCTTCAGAATTCTGGGTAATTTACAGTTGCTGTCTTTGAAGAAGATAGATTGTAATTTGTAACACAGTGGGAAATCTAAGGACGAAGACAGATGTTCACTGACTTAGTTGTGTGTTGACTGCGGAAGCATACTCATCACCATTTAGACACACATATAACCTCACCTGGATCGAGATCAGGTGAAACCTTTTTTTCCCGTTTGAAGCAAAGCTGGATTTGAACAGCACAGATAATCCAGGCTTCAGATTCCTTGTCTTCTAAACACATTTTTAAAGTGAAGTGAAAAGACTTAGAAGAACCTCTTTACTACTGAGGGTATTGCTAAGTAGTGTAATAATTCTTTTAAAAAACAATTTGCCAATTAAATACCTGATTAGTAATCCAGCTCCACCCGGCTGCAGTAGCCCTTGCGGTGGTTGCAGCTGGGAGCTGCCTTTGCCATCTCAGAAGGTGGAAGAGGTGTGGAGTGGCATCACCACTCCCAGGGAGCACAGCAGAAGTTGGTGCCGACTGATGTACAAGGGTGGCTCCACCACTGCTTTTTCAGTCTTGCCACATGCTCGGCCCACCCTCCCACCCAGTATGCAGTGCAGGCTTCTGCTGGTTACTGTTTTAGGGGCTGGGTAGGACTTTTTCACCCCTCACCGATTGGCTGTAGGTGGTGGTGGGAGATGCCTACCTGACACTGTTGCCTGTGGTGTTGAATAATTGGATTTGGTGTTGGTTGAATAGATTTGGTCACTTGGCAGGTTAGTGCAGGAAAAAGGGAGAGCGGATTGGTGAGGACCATTTGGCACCCCCACAATTTGGGGGACAAGGGCTCTGTCGAGGTCAGCCTTGGGTCGTGCGGCTCAGGGCAAGTGAATGCGGACTGCCTGTGGTACCGCCCTGGATAGGTCCTCCTCTCAAGTTGTGCAGCTTGGGTGTCTGGAGCTCCAGGGGATAGCCTGCTATGCTGGCCAGGTCTGAGCCACATAAGGATGGCTCAGACCAGGGGCAAGATGGCTCATCCAGTGTGACAAGGGAGGGGTCAGGAGCAACCCTTGGCCTTGATCTATTCCACACTGTTAGGTTGGCCCTTGCCACTTGCATGGGCAAATGATTAAATAATTAATAAAGTGGTCCATATTCACCCCAACCTTGTGTCCATCTCTTTCTTTCAATTGGGGGGGGGGGTAAAAATAAAAAGCAAAGCAGACACCTCACCTGAAACATACAAGAGAGAACAGCAAACATGAAGCAGCTACGGTACCAGAATTGGAAGGTTCTGTGCATCTCTATAGGAGTGAAGCCCCCTGACCTGGAGGGCCCAGGCTAGTCTGATCTCATCAGATCTAAGAAGCTAAGCGAGGTCGGCCCTGACTACTATTTGGGTGGGAGACCACCAAGGAATACCAGAGCCATGATGTGTAGGCAGACAACGACAAACCACCTCTGAACATCTCTTGCCTCGAAAACCCCAGGGGGTCACCATAGGTCAGCTGTGACTTGGGGTGGCACTTTCCACGTCCACCAGGAGTGAAGCAGGGGAGGGGCTTGATGCTCACTCTACACCCATAATCTTCTGGTGCCTCCACAATGTTCACTTCTCTTCCCCCTTCCTTTTTGACTCTATTTTGCTTTTTTAGAAAGCAAGAGCATCTATACATTACATAATCGATCCTTAATTACCAAACTTAGAAATAAGGCTACTTTTTTCAGTTATTTCAGGTGACGGATCATTCAGGAGATGGCCCACCTTCAAAGCATCTGGGCAGCCTATCATGTTACATAAAAGTGGGTCTAAAAGAGTAAAACGTAAATCATCATACTGGGAACAGTATAGGAGAATATGGAAGACTGAGTCAACTTGATTTAGATTACACACGCAGAGTCTTGCTGAATATGTAATACCATTTTATCTACCATAAATGACAGCAGATGGAATAGTGCTGCATCTAACAAGTGCAAATGCTCTGTGCAATTGTGGGGCATGGAGGGCTGATAAATAAGAAGGCAGATGGCGAAAGCAAGAGCAAATGGAAAGGCATTTGGGGGGATGGCTCAGCAATTGCCGGAGATTTGTCACAAAGGGAAACCACGCCCCAAATAGAATATATGGATCCCGTGAAATGCAGGAAGTAAAATACTCAAAGGAAAACAAAAGGATGTAGTACAGAATAAGTACAACACTATATTTCTTTTTTCATTAAAATCTCCATTATTCGAATGGGGAAATCTGCCGAGAAGCAGCATCTTACAATAACAGTCTCCCTCTTTATTTGAAAGAGCTCTTGTCACTTAATTACCTTGTTGCTTTCAGATAATTGTCATTCTCAAGCCCAGATAGCAACAGATAGCTTATTCATTTATTTCTCACCATGTCAATAGTCTGGAATGGATGTTGCAGAGTGTCTGAACTTCCTGCCAACAGTGAAGAACAGCAGGGCAGATGTTTGGTACATGTTTCAGGAGTGCCAGAAGCTATCCAAGAAACAAAAAGGCAGTAATCAATTTCTTACAAAAGGAAAGGTGCAGTAGATTATTAAAATGTTTCAAAAATCGGGAGCACAGACATGGTACATCCCCAGATTGCTCGTTTTCTTTATGGGTTAAAGCGGGGGGGACTTGGCTGTTATGGCCTGATTTATTTATCCCGTGTAATTTATATAGACAATGTATGCCATTTATTTGGATTGACATATAAATAATAATGACAAATACTTGTACTTTATGGGGTGGATAAAAATGAAAATAAAGTGAGCTAAATTTGGATCAGGGAGAAGCAGAATGGAAACAGGGGTTTTTGAATGGAACCAGCAGGGCTGAGGGATTCATTAGCCTCTCTAATGACAATCAAAAGCAAAAATGTGTGAAACAAAGGGTGTTTGTTAATTCTTCATTATTCTGTTATTCATCATACCCAAATGAACATAACAAATGGGGTTGGGGGTGTTTGTTTCCATTAATTTGGAAACAGATGGGCACCCACATCAGCTAATTGTTTTATAGGGCAATTCTACTCAGAGTTATACCATTCTAAACCTATTGAGTTCATGGATTTACAAAGGTTTAGGATTGCACTGCTAGGCTGCAGACAGTCTTAACCCAGGGTATATAAACAGGTCAGCTCTGACCCTAGATACACATAGGTAAAGGTAAAGGTTTCCCTTGCTCGAAAGCCAGTCGAATACAACTCTAGGGATGTGGTGCTCATCTCTGTTTCCAAGCTGAAGAGCCAGCACTGTCCGAAGACATTTCCGTGGTCATGTGGCCAGCATGACTAGACACTGAGATGCACGGAATGCTGTTACCTTCCCACCAAAGTGGTCTCTATTTATCTACTTGCAATTTCTTGCTTTCGAACTGCTAGGTTGGCAGGAGCTAGGACCAGAAATGGGAGCTCACTCTGTCGTGCATCACTCGAGTCTCGAACTGCTGAACTACCGGTCTGCAGTTCAGCGTCTTAACCACTTGAGCCACTGCAGCTTTACTATGTACTTTTACTACACTTACTATGGAGTAAATTCCACTGACTTCAGTGGAACTTACTTTTGCATATACGTGCTTAGGATTGCACTGTTGATCACTAAAAAAAGAATATCCCATATTTCCCAGGAGAGACAGAAAAATCTTCACTGACCTTCACTGACTGCAAAAAGGACCCTGGGAGGGAAAATAATAATAATAATGATGATGATGATGATGATGATGATAATAATAATAATAATAATAATAATAATAATAATAATATGCTATTCTAAGCAGACTTACAACCTTCTAAGTCAATTGAGGAAAAATGTAATCTATGTAAGTAAAATTGTAATATATGTTAATAAGTGATGACAGAAGGGAGAAACTAGTTAAATGACTTTATTTCTACCATCTTCAGTAACATGAAGCCAAGGTGAGACATTTGGGAATAAAAAGCATAAAGTTCTCAGGAAAGTAACCTAAGCTAGAGAGGCATGATTAAATACAAATTACGGTGTGTATGTTTCTCTCACACGTATCATTATTTTCTGTCTCCTTGTTATATGTATATGCCCGTGTATCAAATGTGTTCATTGTGTTTAGAGGGTCCTCTACAGAACATAATAGGTTTCAAGATTCACGTCTGCTCCATTCCCTCACTATATTAGCTTGCACAAGAGCTCCTGACACGCAAAAAGCAATGAGCTGGACTTCAATAATAAAGCTGCCCATTTTCTTAAACCCTCCACAACTCAGGCATGGAAGATAAGGCCTCCTATTTGTGTTCCATTGAAAGGAGTTCCCTAGCAGGGGACAAGATGAATTGCTGTCCACGAGTGGGTATATTCTTGCAAGTGCTATGGAAAAGAAACAATCACAATGGTGTGTTATCGACCGCTTTTCCCATGCACCCAGGTCCTGTGGAACAACAGAAACCCAAGGATAGTCATTAAATGGATTTGTCACCTTACAGTCAAGGAAAATATTACCTTAAGGCTATGCTTAAACACTCCTGACTGCCCACGCACTTGTATCCTTGATAGTACTTCTCTGGTGTGCTCTGAATAATGACGAAAAGAGCCAGAGGTACATGGAGATAAGTTCCTACCCTGAACTCCCTTTTCTCACCTCCACCATAGTTAGCATGTAAATGAAAAGCTTCATGCAATATAATTTCCCAACTCTGCAATGCTATGAACCAAATTTGTTTTTAACAAAGCAATTATTTTCAGTGTACTTCAAGATTTTGACTTCTAGGGTGCTTACGGATGCACAGAGACCATGGTTGAACAAGCCACCTGTGGATTGTCAAACTTCATGGGTAGGGCTGGCTCACAAGTTTTATGGGCTGCAAACAAGACAGCTCTGGTAGGACCCAGGTACCTAGCCTTGGGCTACACCTGCTTGGTTGGCAGAGCCTGTTTTCTTTCCTCCTCACTGCCCATTAGCCCTCACCTCCCCACACCTATGCAGTTACTTGTCCAGGACCATATATGTGCACCAAGGCAAGCTTGGGCGACATCCTGCGGTTGACAAAACTGCAGAAGACCAGACAACTTTGTCAATCAGACCCTGCTGGAACTCAATGATTTACACTGCCAGGCCCAACAGCAGTCAATTTCAAGGTTTAAATCAGTGGTGACCTCTTTGTCATGGCACAACTAGCCATTTACCAGTTTGGTGTAGTGGTTAAATCCGCAGACTCTAATCTGGGAGAACTGGGTTTGATTCCCCATTCCTCCACTTGCACCTGCTGGATGACCTTAGTCAAATCATAGTTCTGGCCAGGGCTCTTTTTGTAGAAAAAGCCCAGCAGGAACTCATTAGCATATTAGGCCACACCCCTGACAGCACAGCTCATTAACATATTAGGCCACACCCAATGTTCCCAGAAGTGTGGTCATCCAGCCACATCCACTTTTTGCTTCTTATTCTGTTTACCTTGTTGTCAAAACAGTTTTGACAAAACCAATAAAAACATTATTTTCAGTCCCATCTATACAAAATCTTGCCTGAACCAATATCTTATGTCCAACAATTATTCCCACACTGGATTGGAATCAGTTCCTAAAGGTTAGGTTCCCATGGAAATCAGCTTGCCTTCCTGCAAAACTAGTATGCTAAATATGATTTTTTTAGGGTTGCCAACCTATAGGTGGGGTCTGGAGATCTCCTGGAATTACAACTGAGCTCCAAACTACAGAGATCAGGTCAATGGCTGCTTTGGAAAGTGGAGTCCATGGCATTATGCCTTGCTTAGATCCCTCCTTCCCCTAAACCCCACCCTCCACTCCCAAATCTCCAGGGATTTCCTCAACCTTGAGTTGGCAACCCTAGCTCACTGGCAGAACAATGCTAGGAGCCAGTTTGGTGTAGTGGTTAAGTGCGCGGACTCTAATCTGGGAGAACCTGCTGGATGACCTTGGGCAAGCCATAGCTCTGTACCAGCTGTTGTCTCAGAGCTCTCTCAGCCCCACCTACCTCTCAGGGTGTCTGTTGTGGGGAGGGGAAGGGAAAGGAGTTTGTAAGATGCTCTGAGACTCCCTTGGGTAGTGAAGGGTGGGGTATAAATCCAATCTCTTCTTCTAGGTTTGTGGATGCACTGGACGGGAGTAGTTTGTGGACTATTTTATTCAAGGTACAAAATTTTATTCAAGGTATAAGATTTCATGTGCCACCCACACTTCTTCAGATGGAAGAAGTGTGCATGCACACAAAAGCTTATACCTTGGATGAAACTTTGGACTCCAACTTTGTTCTGCTGCTTCAGACCAACACGGTTACCCACCTGAATTATTACACTATAATACTTTTTACAAGCAATTATGTACCAGTGGAGTGGTTACCATGCAGAGTCTGTCCCATAGGTAAAACTATCCTGTGAACAGGTGGTCTTTACCACATAAAAGTATCACTACCATCACAAGATCACCAATCGTTGGAAGTCAACTCCTCAGAAGCATAAATCTCTCTTATTAGGAGGTTTAAGAACATCAACTTTGCTGGCCCATTAAAGGCAGATGTCAGCCCAGTGGCAGGAGAAGAGGGACAATCATCTTCATCAGAAACTCTGCCCACTTTTTAAATTTCACAACAGGCAATCTCCAAAGTGCTGCTGACCATGCTCATTTTTAGTTACATCTCTGTTTCTCTGCAGATGTTCCCCAAAGTCCCCCATGCAACAGTCAAGTGTTCTGCCAACACACAACAACACACACAACAATGAAGCTACTTTTTCAGATGTTTTCTCTTGCATGGCAGTAAGCACCAAACCACTTTAATACAGGCTTTAGACACACATATATTTACAAGCCATTCCCAACAAGACACAATAATGAACTCAGGCTTCAAATGTACTTTTCTTAAGCAAAAGATGCCATGAGAAAACAAAAGAGATGCTCAAAAATTAAAGATATTGTCAAAAGCAGCATTTCCTGGGCTCTCTGCTTTTTTACATCCCCCCCCCTTTTCAATATTTTTTTTTATAAAAACACAAAGAACAAAATGAAACAGAAAGAAAGAGAGAGAGAAAGAAAGAAAGGAAGGAAGGAAGGAAGGAAGGAAGGAAGGAAGGAAGGAAGGAAGGAAGGAAGGAGATAGATAGATAGATAGATAGATAGATAGATAGATAGATAGATAGATAGATAGATAGATAGATAGATAGATAGTTAGATGAGAGAGAGAAAGGAAGGAAGGAAGGTGGAAGAGAGAGAGAGAAAGGAAGGAAGGAAGGAAGGAAGGAAGGAAGGAAGGAAGGAAGGAAGGAAGGAAGGAAGGAAGGAGGGGACAGAGAGAGAGAAAGAAAGCCAGAAATAAAGACAGAGAGAGAGAGAGGAAGAGAGAGAGAAAGGAAGGAAGGAAGGAAGGTGGAGGGGAGAGAGAGAGAGAGGAAGGGGGAGGGAGAGAGAGAAAGAGAAAGAAAGAAAGGTGGGGACAGAGAGAGAGAAAGACAGACAGACAGAAAGAAAGACAGAAAGTAAGGGGGGGGGAGAGAGAGGGGGGGGCAGGGCTCAGGCCCGGCAGGGAGGGGGCGGGGCAGGCTTGGACGCCAGCTGGAACGGCATTCCGGTGCATTCCTGCTGAAAAAGAACCCTGGTTCTGGCACAGCTGTTCTTGAAAAAGAGCAGTTTCTGTCAGAGCTCTCTCAGCCCCAACTACCTCACAGAGTGTCTGTTGTGGGAAGAGGAAAGGAAAGGAGTTTGTAAGCCGCTCTGAGACTCCCTTGGGTAGTAAAGGGGGGGGGGGGTAAAAATCCAATCTTTTCTTCTTCTTCTAGTGGGGATGGGGGAATTCCCACCCCTGCACCTCTGTTGCCCACCCTCACTTTGGCAAGCAGTGGGGGAAGAAATGCAGGGACTGGAACAGCATGTTTTGGTGCCATTTCTAGCCACATAATCAAAAGTGACACTCTAGGATTTATCCAAAAGTCTATAGCTGCATGGCTAGAAATGATATCTCTGCAACCTCCTATCTCCCAGGGATTGCCAGCTGGAAAACCTAAGCACAGCCCTTAGCTTGTGCAGGAGCCTTGAAAGACACTGAGTTGCAGACCAGAAGATCGTTAGCTTGGCAGTTCGAGACCCAAGTGCCATGTGACGGAGTGAGCTCCCATCTCTGGCTCGGGCTCCTGCCAACCTAGCAGTTCGAAAGCAAGAAATTGCAAGTAGATAAATAGGTAACGCTTCAGTGGGAAGGTAACAGCATTCTGTGTGCCTTGGCATTTAGTCATGCCGGCCACATGACCATGGAGAAGTCTTTGGACCACG
Organism: Lepidodactylus listeri; assembly: GCA_029233225.1. Taxonomy (NCBI): domain Eukaryota; kingdom Metazoa; phylum Chordata; class Lepidosauria; order Squamata; family Gekkonidae; genus Lepidodactylus; species Lepidodactylus listeri. The sequence continues at coordinate 46,068,292 of JARCFY010000013.1, forward strand.
CTGGCTCTTCAGCTTGGAAACGGAGACGAGCACCATCCTTTAGAATTGGATTTGACTAGCTTTCAAGCAAGGGAAACCTTTGCCTTTAATGCCAGGTCTGTCCTTTCTGAGTTGATCCCATGACAGCTCCCTCCTAATAATATTGCCTTGTGCTGGTGCTCTATCAGCCCTGAATAACTTACTGTCCCAATGGATCAGCATTGTGTCACCAAGAAATATATACCATATGATATACCTTGAAGGCAAACAGCAAGCATAGCTCTGTACCAGCTGTTCTCTCAAGGACAATTGTCTCAGAGCTCTCTCAGCCCCACCTACCTCACAGGGTGTCTGTTGTGGGGAGGGGAAGGGAAAGGAGTTTGTAAGGCGCTCTGAGACTCCAAGTGAGCGAAGGGCGGGATATAAATCCAATCTCTTCTCTTCTTCTTCTTCTTCAAAGATAATGCTAGGGCAAATATCTTGGATTGCATGCAGCTATGTGTGGTCACAAGTGACTGTTCATGATGCTGGGACCATAACCCCTTGATGGATCTGCCATAGTTATTTAAAGTACTTAGCTGGAATGTTACCAGATTCTGTTGGATGTTTTCCATCCAAGAAATGCACACATTTTTGCAGACACAATTCTACAGTCCCTTGCGGAAATGTGCCAGCCTCCCTAAAGTTCTGATCAGAGAAAGCTCTTCCTCATGATCAGATGAGAAGATGCTAATCAAAGCAATGTGTGCAGGTCGAGCTCAAGTCCTAGTCACAGGGTACAAGACAGTGACACAAAAAACTCCAAAGTGAAACACGTCAACAGAATGAACAGAAAGCCATATTCTAAAAGGAATACAAGAGCAATTAAAATGCTGACAGAGCAACAAATAAGGCAGTTTCCTTCAGCAGTCACACCTCATAAGGTTAATAGCTCTATCACATGATATAACATGAAGCTTCTTTATACTGAATCAGTCCATTGGTCCATCAAAGTCCATATTGTATAGACTGGCAGTGGTTCTCCAGGGTCTCAAGTAGAAATCTTTCACATCGCCTACTACCTGATCTTTACTGGAGATGCCAGGTATTGAACAGGGACCTTCTCCAAGCCAAGGAGATGATCCACTACTGAGCCATAGCCCCCCACCCCGATTTTCTTTCTCAAAGTCATCTAAAACAAGTGATCATCACTGATACCACATTTTGAAGTCATGCTTTTCCTAAGCCATCTCCAAAAGAATTTTCTTTTTTGCCAGTACAAAACCTTCTACTAATCACTTCCATTGGGTTCTGATATTATGATAAAGGGGGCAAATCCTTTCTGCACCATTCCTGCTTTCATAAATCTCTGGGCTCCACTTTGCTACCTGCTCCCTTACACACAGCAATAGAGACCAAAATGAGAGAAAGGAAAATCCTCCACCTAACTGTGCATCAGAAGGAGGGGGGGGGGGGAGAACAAAATAGATTGGGAGCTTTCTCAGTTTTACATGCCACCTTACAAATGCATAAATTGCCCGACATCTGTGTAAATTCTGAAAGGGCATGGCAGGTTTAACAGATCTGAAATTTACATCTCCAGGAGAATACATTGGTTTGCATTTTGAACACTGAAAGGAGTGCATAGTTTATGGCACCAATGCTGCTAGGGTTGCCGGACTAAAATTCATTGTAGTGCTGGTTTTTCTTCCATGCATCTATTAATCCTAGGGTTAGGCGAATGTCACATGTTCCATGCTATATTTGTTCTATAGTTTTTCAGTATCTGTCCCACATACTGCTGACAATCACCGTGAATTTCTGCAAGCTTCATTGGCATGCAAGTGCACATGATACATATTTTGATACACATTGTATATACGCTTGATATGTGCTACTATTCATATTTCCATAGTCATTCCATAATGATAATGCATATCCATATGAGCATCCAGTGTGTTCCCAGCCACTCTCCCACCCACAATCTGGGAATTGCTCACATCTGCAGAAAATGAGTTCTAATAATATAGTCAACTTGGATCAAAACATTCCAGACAGCCTTCCCATCTGAGATATGAATTCAAAAGCATCCCTAATTGACCATTCCACCTAGTGTGGTGTAGTAGTTAGGAGTGTTGGACTAGTATCTGGAAAACCCAGGTTCAAATCCCCACCCATGCCATGGAAGTTCACTGGGTGACCTTGGGTCAGTCCCACTCTCTTAGCCTAACCAACCTCACAAGGTCATTGTGAGGATAAAATGTAGAAGAAGAGAAAGATGTAAGCTGCTTTGGGTCCTACACACAATTCTTCATTTTAATAAAATCTTATCCTTTGATGTTTGTCTGAGTAGTCCCTAGTGACGGTAATGCCCACCAATCTGTTTGAACTTGCAGCATCTTTGTTCATGCGACATTTTGCAAAAACCCAGTGCAACCTGTTCAACAGGTTTGGGGACTGTTCAGCATGAACCAACTAGACTGGGTGATTGGCTCACACCTGGTCAACTTAACTGAGCACAGTATGTTCAACTATTGAACAAGTTTGCAGCCAAATTTGCTGTATCTAAACTGATGCACATATAACGATACAAAAAAAAATCCACTGTAATGTGCTTATATATATGGTATGACTGCATTTCTGGATGGACAGCATTCACATGCATATTAGTCATGTAAGGCAGAGGCATAGATGGCCTTATCCTGTAGATGGGTCAATAGTGTTTCCAGGTGGAGCCAGAAGCAAAGCAACCTTCACCACCAATCAATGTGTATGAATGGAAAAAAATGAAAAATGGTGATACCCCAATCAGAGAAGAACCAGCCCCCAATAAATTTGTCACGCTTGCTTTAAATTACCTTTAATCCCTTAGCCACCTTTGCCATGCTTATGTAACCTCAGCTTGTGGGTTCTTTGGGGCAGAACTTGGAATTAATCTTGCAATCATTCAGAGAGAACAAAACATTTTTTAAAACTTTTCAATTAACATCATGTAACAAAAACATAGAATTTAGTAACACAACAGAACAGGGATCTTTTTAAAGTCCAAACCATTCACTTCTCCCTTCTTTACAGCCTGCCACCCTCAAAGTCCATCCTTTTCCTCTTGTTGGTGGGTCAAGAAGTCCCCAGCTGAACACTCTGTGCACCAGCTTCCAAAGTGAGGGTCCCAGTTGAACTCCCCACTAGATGACACAGCCCGGAAACAATAATTCTAAAATTTACAATTTAGAACAGAAGCCTCCCTCCCTTACCAGTGCCCATCCATAAATCATAGTGACCTTAAGCAAGGTGTTAAGAGCCTATGATTGAGGTTCAAGCTCCCCAGCAGGGCAGTCTGGTTTTCCTCTTCAGCTTTCCACAAGATCTTCCCTCTTCTGCATCTAGAGGCTCCACCTCTTCCTGGCTCATTCCGTTCCCAGGTAGGGGGTTACACTTACAGATTAAAAACAACAACAACAACAACTGTTTCAGAGGACAGCCATCTAGAACAACTAGATTCAAGTCCACTAGCACATTACAGACCATCAAGATTTTGGGAATATAAGCTTTTCAGAGTCAAAGCTCCCTTTATCCAATCTTTGTATCTAATTCAATCTTTGTATGTAATGAAAGGAGTTTTGACCCTTGAAAGCTTATACCCCAATAATTTTGTTGGTCTATATGGTGCCACTGGGCATGCATCTTGCTCTTATAAAACCAGAAATCTTTCAGTTTCAAAAACTGTCTCCTATTCTGTACATAGAAATGGCCACATCACAGATTAGAAGCCTGTTCTTTGAAAATGTTTTAGGTGGAGTGAGAGATGTTCCCGGTGGGGCAGTACCAGGATTAGCTACTGCCTGAGTGGAAAAGATACCAATTATCAGAAATAATTATGATTCTGCAATTAATTTTAAATCTCCCAGTAAAAGGAGAATTGAAGAGCTTGTGTAATTCAGGGCAGAGGTACCTTAAAGGTTGGTAATGGAACATGGGAAAGCAGGTGGTGTCTTACATAGGCCAGTACCTTTAAAACATGCATATAGATCCCAGGCGAAATCAGCTCAGAATAATCATGGTCGGTCCACTAATCTTTCAATGGGATTTGTGTCCAAAACATGCAAGTGTGCCTACAACCAAAGTGCAAGTGTAATTAGATGGTGGGGAGGAAAGCGGGACACCCAGGGCTATTTTTGGGCAGGAATGCACAGGAACAGAGTTCTGGCTGGCTTCCGAGTTGGCCACGTCTACAGCCTCCCCCCCCCCCGAGTTCGAGTTCCCCAGGTACCTCGCAAGCCATGGGGCGCCTGGAGAAGTCAAACTGATCCAGGGAGGGAAGGCATTTTAAGCTGCCTCCCCTCCGCAGGTTCCCCAGGCACCCAGCAGCTGCAGGGTGCCTGGGGAAGCTGATCCAGAAACTGCCTTCCTTCTCTCGGGTTCCCCATGTGCCCCACAAGCCACGGAGCACCTGGGGAAGCCGATCCTGGGAGGCAGCTGCGCTGTTGGGGGTGTGGCCTAATATGCTAATGAGTTTTTGCTGTTAGGGTGGCTTATTATGCTAATGAGTTCCTGTTGGGCTTTTTCTACAAAGAAAGCCCTGGGGGCACCCATAACTTACTCTTCTTCAATATATACTCCCGCTAACAGACTTAACAAAGGAATTTTATCTTCTCATAATCACTGTAATATTATCTTTAGGGAAAAAACAAAATCCAAACTGTGAAGGCCTTAATTTGAAAGCATCAAGCATAATCATTGCAACAGTTTATCCACAGAAGGGGAGGGGCAGCCTAAACTATCAAAGCAAAGATCCTCTCTGCATCTTATTTTTACAGTGACTTTGTTTTAACTTAGCCGGATTCATAAATCTTGTTGGGAGCATCAAGCCTGAGGTAGCAGCTATAAGGGAGCTGAAGTTTGAGAGCCGGCAAAGTTTGGGCTAGGTTTGCGAAACTGCTGGAGTGGATCTACAGGAGAATCATTTAGTAGGCGAAGCGAGGCTTAGTAAGCAACACAAAGAGCTGGAATGAGGCCATATAATTAGCGTTGCCATCTCTGGCTTGAGAAATTCCTGGAGATTATGGGGTGATGTCTGGGGAGAGTGGAAATTGGGAAGGGAGCACAGCAGGGATTTAATGCCAGAATCCACTCTCCTAAACTGTTGTTTCTTCCAGGGGAACAGATCTCTGTGGTCTGGAGATGAGTTGGAATTCCAGGAGAATTCCAGGCTCTCCCTTGAAGTTAGTAATCCTATGCAGAATGCTTAGGATACACAGTGCTCCATATTTTGGAATGCTTCCTCCTTGCAAAAAGAAAACCTGTCCTGTACCACAAGCAAAATACAGGAGGAATTTTCTATTTGCATGGATTTTTAAAAAACAGGATGGAACATGGAATTCAGGTGGAATCCACCTCTTTCCTTTGTGCTATTTTATTCTCTGCCATGTATCCGAGCCTGAGTACAAGATAAAGTGAGAAGTGACATTATCCAAAGTGAGGCTGCTATGAGGAGGTAAACAGGCAGAAAGGGAAGCAAGCAGAGAAGTCCTAATCTGGAAATATTTATAGCTGGGTCAGGTCATGAGAAACCAATAGGTGGCACAAATTTCCTGAATGTGAAGCCAAAAATGATAGCAAAAATAACTGTGATTAGTTTTGGTTCAGTTCTAATATTAAAGGGTGAGAATCAAGGCTCGATGGTATCGAAAACAAATAATTTTGTTGGCAGCAGGGGAAAGTAGCAACCTTGTCTTGCTTGTGTCTTGATTGATCCTAAATATCTTGTAGTTCAGAGCTGCAACTCACTCTGTTGTGCAGATGAGTTGTAGGCCTCCTTCATAGGAAACTGTCTCCCGTGGTTACAAGAAAGCTACTGAGGATCTACAGGGGGCTGTAAGGTTCTGGAACGGGGTAGACAGGTGCAGCAACTGCAAGAATAATTCCTTAGGTGAACAACATATTCCAAAACAGCCAAAATAAAGAACTAGTGGAACATAATGGGTAGATTTAGACCCAAAGACCAAGGTTCAGATGCCCCTTTGGCCATGAAGCTCACTAGGAGATCTTGAGCCAGTTGTTCTTTCTCATTTTTGTCCATATTGCGGAAATATTAGGAGAGTAAAAAAGGGAATAGGAGACTCTGAGCTCCTTGGATGGAAGATGGGATACGGTATACAATATTTTCAGGCTAAATCTATATTTGCGACAGGGAAAGAAAAAAAAAGAAAATGTATTTCACTGCACTCTCTCAAGGAACAATTACTACACTTGTAATTAATTAAAAGTGTGTGTGTGTGTTTAAAATAATTTTTATTTTAAATATTGTTTTAATGTTAAAGCATTTTGATGTTTGCCACCACAGGGACCCTATTTGGGTGGAAGGGGGGATATAAATTCCTTAAATAAAAATAAAAGCTTTTACTTATTTAATTCATTTGTATCCCACCATTCTCCCCAAGGGGATATGAACTAAGGTGTCTGAGATACTAGCCCAGAACTCTTAACCACTATGCCATACCGGCTCTTATTTGAGTTATGATTGACTTAGTTGCCATTTAAACAACTGCCTGATGACTGAAGCCATCATTCAGCAAGGGGTGGGGTGTAGAACACCTCTGGGTTGTGTGAGAATGCTCATGGGCATGAGCAAAAAGCCAGTTGCTCGGTACTGTATGGTCAGGAAGGTATACAGTGTAGCTACTTGCCAAATGGCCACTAATGGACCATGAAGTGAACCTCAAAAAATCATCTTAGAAGAGAGATTGTAGCCAAGAAATCAGGTGATTGAGATGGGGAGGGCAAGAAAAGATCTTTACCTGTCACTGGTGACCAAGGTCAAGTCAAATAATGTCATAGTAATCTCCATTGTGATGTATGGGTGTGAAAGTTGGGCAATGAAGAAGGCTTAGAGGAAGAATGTTGATTCCTTTGAAATGTGGTGTTGGAGGATAGTTTTACAGATATCGTGGACTGCCAAGAAGACAAAACTGTGGGTTCTAGACCAAATTAAGCCTGAACTCTCCCTAGAAGCTAAAATGACCAAACTGAGGCTACTGTACTTTGGTCACATTATGAGAAGAAAAGAGTCACTGGAAAATAAATTAATGCTAGAAAAAGTTGAACACAGCAGGAAAAGAAGAAGACTCAACAAGATATGGATTAACTCAAGCAAGGAACCCACAAACCTCGGTTTGCAAGACCTGAGCAAGGCTGTTAATGATAAAACATTTTCATGGTCATTAAGTCATAGGGTCACCATAAGTTGGAAGCAACTTGACAGCGCTTCACACACACACACACACACAGAGGGAGAGAGAGAGAGAGTGTACAAGATTGTCACAGCCACTGACCCAACCGAATAATCAGAACAGAAGTGAAGAAACCAAAAACACTACAGGTGGACATCAGACAGCCTGTGTGTATAGCGATTAGTGGTGCACTAAAATCTGGAAAGTGCAAGTTCAAGGTACTAGAGTTACTCTTGAACAGAACGGACAAGTAATGGGTTGGATCCATTTATTGGTTCAGCCACGCAAGTAATGGGTTGGATCCAGACAGCTTTTTAGCTCACTCACCCAGTTCTTTTTCAATTCAAAACCCAGGAGAGCATTTTTGGTGGTCAAAAATCGGGCGTGGCTTCGATTGCGAGAGCGATGGACGTCTAAAGGGTGAGCTCCATTCCCCCTCCTATCAAAATTAGCGAAAATCAGCAAAACTACCCACAAACAAGGCATATAAAGCATGGGCAAAAAAGACTTTATCAAAAAATCACTAATTAGCCCTCCACACACGCAAGATTTAAGCTACTTCCTAAAGAAAACCACAGAAACGCCGGCCTTAACTGAAACTGTAACTGACAAAATGGCAGGCCCAACAGTTCCAACCCTCACACAGCCTCCGATAACGGAAGAGCGTTTAACAGTACTCCTTAAAACAATGGAAATTAAACTATTAGACAATATGGCAGCACTTATAAAACCTCTATCAGTTCAATTTGCAGAGCTCAAAATAAACATGGAAAAAACACAACAAACAGCAGAAACTGCCATAGAACTAGGAATGATGTCGAAAGAGGACTGTAAGGCACTTTATAAAGAAAACACAAGCCTCCAAGAAAGAGTAACATCTTTAGAAATGTCAGTCCGCCACCAAAATCTTAAATTTCGTGGGATAGCAGAAAACCATCACACAGACCGAGACCTACCCTCTTTCCTGATGAACTGGCTGTCCAGGGAACTGGAGCTTGAGGATGGCATAGCCCCGCTAATTACAAAAGCAAGCAGATTAGGGTCTCTATCCAACCCCCACCGAAACAATCCTAGGGATGTTCTGGCAACCATCCCCGACATACGCACTAGAAAGAAACTACTTGAAACAGCTAGAATACGGGGTTGTCTGTCTCTAAACGGAGGAAGGATTTTAGTATTTCCTGACCTTCCGCCTGCAGTACTACAAAAAAGAAAAGAACTGAAACCTATTACACTCTCACTACAACAAGCAAATATAGAATATAGATGGGTGAATCTGACAAAGCTAAGAGTCCAAAAAGATGGAAAAATCTTCACAGCTGATGACTTAGACTCCGGAAAGACGCTGCTATACAATCTACAACTGCCGCAACCAATGGACACCAGCAAGGGATCACAGAAGAGGAAACCAGAGCAATCACCTTCTCCATCCAAAAATAGCAAAATACCTATAAGAGCAGTTGAATAAAGAACATTGACTCTTCTAATCGATAAATGAAACACATTACAAATATAAGTGGGTAGTACTTTAACATCAACCTCACAAAAGATACGCTAACAAGGGGGGGGACTTGCTTCTTCTTTTAGCCACCTATCCCAACAGTGAACTGTTTTTGAAGTTAGTTAGTTGTTGTAACTTTAATTTTCAATACAAACCAGGTTAGTACACAACTCGCCTGGGATTGTAATAGTTTATACTTAATAGCTACATAGTATTTATAGCAGCAGAAAATATTTTCCTTCTCTTTGTTTAGTTTAAATTGAAAACAAAGTTGCAGAAAACTTGCCGGCTGGCAGTTACACTAATACAGAAAACATACAGGAAACTTGAAGATAAAAGGAGAAAATAATAACAAAAAAAAGGGCCTCCTTAATATTACAATCTATCAACTATTTGACTGAAATACATAGGAAAAATAGCTGCTAGTTGTTCTATTGTTGATACCTGTTTATAGAACTATATTAGAAAATAGTGATAACCATTCAGTTTTCATAATTTTATTTGACTTTGTTCTGTATTGATTGTATCTTAACTAAGCTGAATTAATTATAACCACAAATTGAAACATACAGCCTATATTATTAATCATAATTTATATATTTATTCCTATTAAGCCATAGATATTAAGAATTGTTGTTCATATAAACTGCTATTGTATCTAATATTGACTAACATTGCATTACAATATACAAGTATTTTAAGCAAAAAATAGAGATTGTACATTGGTTTTACTCCTACTATACTTATTTTTGCTATATACTGCTGGCAATTTTAGTTGCTTAATTTCAATAATTTTAATTATATAGCACAAATCAATTAATATAACTAATACATTTATTTATTTAGACATTTATTTATACTATATATATATATATATATATATATATATATATATATATATATATATATAATCAAGCAGAAGGAGAAATATATATATAATCAAGCAAAGGAGAAATACCAGTTATAAAGCTTAACAAATAGATAATTGACATTAAGCATTATTACTTATACAAATCAATTGTGCTGCTAAGTAAGCTGAATTGTTATTGCAAACCTTAATTTAAAAGTTAAAAACAATTGGCATATTCTATAAATTACAGCAATTTAAAACACAAGACCAAACACAAAATTGATTAGCCTTTCAAAGGCACCTTCCTTTGAAGTTTAAAAGTGTGCAAGTGTATAAATATAAAAGGAGTAATTAATCACATTCAAATAAAATTGGGACAACAACATGATTACAAAGCTAAAAGTCATAACTCTGAACGCAAAAGGTCTAAACAATGTTGTTAAAAAACAATGCATACTCGCAAACATATCAAAACTAAAGGCAGACATAGTCTTCCTGCAAGAAACACATCTGCGTGACACCACTAGATCCATCTTAAAATCCAGCTGGATACAAACACAATTCCAGGCACCGGGCTCCTCGAAGGCCAGAGGCGTTGCTATTCTACTCTCAAGAGCAATACCCTTTAAACACAAAGCCACAAAAATAGACCCAAATGGAAGATTTATCTTTGTCAAGGGCACACTGGAAGATAGACTAATCACACTAGGATCTCTGTATGCTCCCAACTCTAACCAAATAGAATTTATAGAAGAAACATTAACAACACTGAACCTCTTCCAAGAGGGGGAAGTTATATTGGGAGGAGACCTGAATCTAATAATGAACCACGAACTAGATCATTATAACCCCTCTACAGCTCCAACTCAAACAGGAAAACAAGATACAAAATTAGTAAATCTGATAAAAAAAATTCTACCTAATCGATGTCTGGCGCACTAAGCATGGAACAGAGAGGAATTACACTTACTATTCCCCACGCCACAACACACACACTAGAATCGACTATATACTAACATCAGACTCTATGTTAAGCAAAGTGTCAACATCAGAAATAGGAAATGCATGTTGATCAGACCATGCATGGGTTTCAGCCTCATTCATACCCAACCCAACAGTCCACAAATCAACACAATGGACAATGAACAAAAGCCTACTATACTCAGAAATACACTCTCTAGAAATAGACTCCCTCATCCAACAATATCTGAAAGAAAACACTACCGACAACACCTCGCCAGTGATGAGATGGGATGCCCTCAAAGCAGTCCTGAGAGGACAACTAATCTCTATGTCGACCCATTTAAAAAAACAAAAATCAGCAGCGCAACAAGGCATCCTAAAACGCATCACCTACTTAGAAGACCAACATAAAACAACAGGAAGCCCAAAAGTATACAAAGCACTACTTGCAGAAAGAAAACTATTGGAAGCCTTGGAATGCACCCAAATACAGAAAAATCTTCTATACTTGAAACAACGACATTGGAGCAAATCACCTAAAGCTCTACGAATACTCTCTTGGAGAATAAAGGAAAGAAAATCAGCTACAACCGTTCCTTCTATTACAGACAAAAAGAGCACACAACTACGAAAATCCAAGGAAATAGCTCAATGCTTCGCAGATTTCTACAAAAACCTATATTCCTCCAAAATGCAATCAAAATAATCGATCTCAGAATATCTTGAATCTAATACAATTATAAAAAAAATCAAAGAAGAACATAAAGAAGCTCTAAACAAACACATTGAGCTACAAGAAATATTAGAAGCCATCAAAGGATTAAAAAATAACAAAGCACCAGGTCCAGATGGCTTCCCACCAGAGTTTTATAAAAAATATGCAGCACTCCTGGCTCCAATACTCCTGACAACTTGCAACACCTTACTAGAACTAGGAGATATACCTCCTTCATGGCAACTGGCCACCATAAGTATAATCCCAAAAAAGGGCACAGACCTGACATCTCCAGCATCATACTGTCCAATCTCCCTATTAAACTACGATTACAAAATCTTAACATCTATACTGACCAAAAGACTTAACAAATTCATAACAAATTATATACATATGGATCAGGCAGGATTCATTCCAGGCAGAGATATTACGCATAACACTATCAAAACATTGAATATAGTTGATTACTGCACCAAATCTAAAGAACCCTCTTTACTGCTCTCACTAGATATACAAAAAGCATTCGATTCCTTAGAACATAACTACCTCCACTTCTTACTCAACAAGATGGACTTTGGGGGAAACTTCCAACGACTAATACGCAGCCTCTACCATCGCTCTTTCGCAAGAGTACGGGTCAACGGAACACTATCTGAACGCTTCTCATTAGCTCGTGGTACAAGACAAGGATGTCCACTGTCGCCAATTCTATTTGCAATAGCACTAGAACCAATAGCCCAACAGATCAGACAAAATTCACACATCCAAGGACCCTGCATAAGAGGGAAGACCTACAAGATCAGCATGTTTGCAGACGACATGCTACTTTATGTAACAAATCCAGAAAAATCGCTCATGCATCTTCAGGAAATTCTAGACGAGTTTGGCAAGATATCTGGTTTAAAAGTAAACACATCAAAATCCTCTATCTTACCCCTCAACATAACACAAAAAATAAAAACAGAAATTACTAAGAAATATGCCTATCACTGGTCAAAGAAATATCTTTCATACCTAGGAATTAATATAACAACAAACATGAAAGAACTCATACAATATAACCACCAACAAAAATTTCAAGAAATTCAAGTGGACCTCTCAAAATGGAAAAACGCTACAACTAACATGGAATGACAGATACCATCTAATCAAAACATTCGCTCTTCCTAAACTCCTATTCCTATTTCGTACTATTCCTCTAAGAATTCCGCATAAAAATCTTCACCACTGGCAAACCACTTTCAATAACTTCCTATGGCAAGGAAAACATCATAGAATAGGATTCTCCACTTTACGCAAAAATAACACTCAAGGAGGACTCAACTACCCCGATGTCAAAAAATATCACAACTCATCCATACTGGCCACTGTGGTTAAACTTCTAAGAGACAAAGGAAAAACAGACTGGAACAACACATTATTACCACCAGAGAATACAAATAATATGTCAGAACTGATATGGAACAAAGCTGAACACCGCCCAAAAACAGTCCACAAACAAACACTACTATCAAATATTCTTAAAACTTGGGACGACCATCGAAAAGTGCTAACACCACCAATATCGAGGTACTCAACCTTCATCCACCAATCTTGGTTCCCCCCAGGAACAGAATGGGGCACCAAGTCAGTCTGGCACCAAAACAACGTGACAAGATTAATAGATATATCCACTAAAACAGATATAATGCAAAAAGCAGATATTGAACAAAAACTAAATAAAATCATCCCGTGGTTTCAATACCTACAACTGAAACATATGGCCTTACAAATCAAACTTCGGAAAATACTATCAACCCCACGGACAATATTTGAATATCTCCTGGAAGGAACTCCTTCAGAAAATAAAGGGCTAATCAGCAGAATCTATAATATCCTAATCTGTCTTGGAAAACCAAAAACATTACCATATCAAGATTCCTGGCATCGAGATTGTCAACAGACCTTCTCAGAAGAACAATGGTCGATGATATGGACAAAATCATTAATCAAAACACCATCAATAACAACCAAATTACAAAATTTCAAAATTCGAACGAAATGGTACCTAACACCTACCAAAATCAAACAAATATCAAACACACAATCCTCCAAATGCTGGCGAGAATGTGGAGAAGAAGGCTCCTATATACACTGCTGGTGGACATGTAAGATTGTACACACTTTTTGGGAAGATGTAATAACTCAAATAGCCAAAATAACTAACTATACGGTCCCTTTAAACCCAGAAACTATATTACTAAATATGTGGCATGAAGACACTATCTCTAAATCAACAAGAGACCTGATCAGTAGTTTATTAACAGCAGCAAAAACAACAATAGCGCAAACCTGGAAATCCACACAAAAGATTGAAAGAAACCTCTGGATGAAAAAAGTATGGGATCAGTTTCTAATGGAAAAAATAACATACCGACTACATCAAACAGAAATCTACCCGAAAACTACAAACTTCATAGAAAAATGGTATCTTTTCTATGACTATGCTGTTAAACACGAAACACTGCCACAAAACAAATTTTGTAAAGATCTAATACTAATGTAATACACTAAATCTTTACTCCTTACAAGAAACACTTGCACACTATATAACACTCAATCGTGAACAACCCAATTCAATGTTAAAAATACTAGAAATACAACTACTAGATATATTGGAATAACCAAAGGTTAGCATAAGAAAATAGAAATAGGAATAGGAAACTGTCTATTGGTAAATGGTTAAATGCTTTATTTTAGATGTCAACTATTTTTGAACAATGTAACAGCTATGTAAACAACCACCTATGCTGTATGTTATATAAATATCAATAAAATTTATTTATTTAAAAAAAAAGGGGGAAAAAAAGGGACTCCCTCCTTCCCCTTTCACTAGTTAAACAGCTGGATTGAACTCAACAGCTATAGCAAAAAAATAAATAAAATAAAGCCCTGCTGAGTTGTTTTGAACCACGGTGGTCTCTTTCAACCTTCCGAGGTGGTTGTTCTCTGCAGTATTCATTTCTGCCTTTCCAGGCAGCAGTTCATTTGTCTACTCTTAATTTACTGGGAGCACCAATGCTGTCAGACTGTCGGCTGCTGCAGACACTCCTTAAGTGATGCAGGATAATAGAGTGGCAGCATAGTGTTATGCCCAATAGTGTGTTTTACAGAAGGAGGCGAAATTCAGCAAGACTAAGGAATTAGCATTTACAAAGCAGACAACAAGAGAGAGGGCACAGACCACACCATCCTAAATGGCGTATTTTGATAGATTTGTGAATCCACTGGAAATTACACCTTGCAGGCCAAGTCTGAGCCAAGACCTCGTACCATTACAGTGAGGTACAGGCTTGACTTGGACCGGGCTGGTGGTGCTACAGTTCCAGAAACTGAGAGCAGTTATCCAAGTAGCAACTGTCAAATATAAACATTACTTCATTTCATTATTTAATGTATTTATACTCTACTTTTTACAGTGATATTGGCTCCCAAAGTGGCTTATAATTAAAATTCATAACATACACAAGAACATGTAAAGTAGTGTATATGGCTGAGAGCGGAGGAGGGAGACATTTGTGGCTCAGGTTTCATCTTTCCCAATTGCTCACATTTTGAGTTGCTGCTGCTTGGCTAGCCAGTCCATTCTGATTATACATTGTAACTAAAGCCAAGAATTATGATTCATAGTCACATTTTCCTTGCACAATGAAAAAATATACTACTGCATCTGTTTGTATTTAGCAGAACACTGAAGAGTGGCAGCTGTCATTTACTGAATGTCACGGCAGGGGAGAATCCAAGATGTTAGTTCTCCACCCTTTTCCATCTAATGGTGACTTCTAATTAGGGATGGGCGTGAACCACATTTTTGCTATTCATTTCGGTTAATAGATGAACCACAAACTGAATCAATACTAACTGGGAGGCTGGTTCACAAACTGAACCAGTTCATAGTGGTTCATGACCCCACTTTTGGTGGGGAGCAGAAAGCAGGGGGTTAAATGACTTGGAGCTATTTAAACCCCTGCTTTTTGCTCCCTGGCACTTTTCATGTGGAGGAGCCATTAAAACCCCTGCTTTCTGCTCCCTGCCACTTAGCTGTTTTTCAAAACAAAACAAAAGCTGTTTTTTTGTGAAGAGCAGAAAGCAGGAGTTTCAATGGCTTGGAAGTATTTAAACTGCTGCTTTCTGCTCTTTACGAAACTCCATGAACTGCTTTAAAATTCATGGAGGTTTGTAGCAGCTCTTCAATTCACGAAAAATCATCATGAACTTGTGTTCATGAGCCAGTTTATGACCATCTCTACTTCTAATTGATGAGCTTTCTGATATCCCACTCTGATGCTAAGGACTTTCATTCTGGCAATGTGACCCCCAAAAAATAAAACTTTAATTAAAACACTAGTGAGAATTTAAGTCTGAATGGACACCACTATGGTGTCTGGACCAAGTTCAGTATATCATTTTGCCTTTTTTGTCATCAAGTCACAGCTGACTTATGGTGACCCCCCCATAGGATTTTTAAGGCAAGAGACATTCAGATGTAGTTTGCCATTGCCTGCCTCTGAATAATAATCCTGGACTTCAATGGCAGTCACCTATCAATGTATGAACCAGAGCCAACCATGCTTAGCTCCTGAAATCTGACAAGATCAGGCTAGCCTGGACTATCCAGGTCAGGGTTTGTCATGTTTAAGTGTGGACAACAGGGTGTTTTCTTCTTCTATTATGAACTGACTGTCAGAACCCGACACTAGAATGACACATGGCAAGTGTCATTAAGAGGTCACTGGATAATGTGAAGCAGCCCATCTCTGTTAAAGGAAGGCCAATGAAGAATCAGTTGCAAGTAGATAAATAGGTACCACTTCAGTGGGAAGGTAACAGTGTTCCGTGCACCTTGGCATCTAGTCAGGCCAGCCACATGGCCATGAAAATGTATTTGGACAGCGCTGAGTCTTTGGCTTGGAAACGGAGATGAGCACCACATCCCTAGACTCGTATTTGACTGGCTTTCGAGCAAGAGAAACCTTTACCTTTACATTCCTCTGCAGACTTAAAATCAATGGGATTAGAAAGATGTAATTCTATTTAGGTAGTAATGTTATGCTCTGAACTACCTTCAAGTCTTGCCTCTACCATGAATCATTGCAGGGTTTCCGAGAAAATGGAATTTAGGGGACCAGGTTGTGCAGCACGGTCACTTGTGGGGGGGGGGGGACACTGGAAGTAGACAGACCATGTTGTTTATTTTACAGAATGTTTAGGTTGGGTAGGGTCTATGTTGTGTGATGGTGACTCAGAGGGAATTTTTGTATGAGGGTTTGGGTGGCTTTTGGCAGCCCTGACTCATATGCACAATCTTGGCTATCATCCTCTGTCTCTCTTGTTTAGAATGGAAAAAGGAAGGAAGGAAGGAAGGAAGGAAGGAAGGGAGGGAAGGAAGGAGGGAGGGAGGGAGGGAGAAAGAGAGAGAGAGAGAGAGAGAGGTAGGAAGAAGGAAGAAAAAAGAAAGAGAGGCCCCTCTACTAGCAGGCAGCCATTATAGTGCTCACTTTGACTCCCCCCCTTCCAAGTGGGGGGAAGCAAAAGGAAGCCCTTTAAAGCCAGCAGCTGGGGGGGGGGGGTATAGCCATCAGTTGCTTGCTTTAAAGGGCAGGCAGTCATTAAGAGCCTCCCTTTCTTTCCCTCCTGCTTCCAAGCTGGGAGAGAAGTGAAAGGGAGCCCTAAAATGGCTGTTGGACATTTAAAATAAACAGCTGACCTACAGACCTGCCTGTCAGCTGTTTGTTTTAAATGACTGGCAGCTCTCCCTCCCTCCCTAGGGGAGGGGGAGGAGACCTCAGCTGGTGCGGGGGAGGCTTGGCTTTGTGCCTCTCCTACGCACTTGAGGGAGCCAGGTGGGGGCAGGCAAGAGTTGCACTCAGCAGTTCCTGACCTTGCACTCAGCAGGGGCTGGGAATTTGTGTGCCAGTGCAGGCTGGCACAGCTTAAAGGGAACACTGCCCCTGTCCCCCTCAAGGGTTAATGTGAATGGTAACGCTTATTCCATCCTGCAGGTATTGCTAATTGGTCTCTCTGCCTATACAGTCCGTATCATAACCAAGGCCAGAGCTGGAAATGTGGTAATTAGCTTCTCATAAGAACTTGCAGCTGATAGGATGGGAAGGGGGAATCAGGAGTGATGAGGTAACTTTCTAGAGGGTTCCAGCAAGAACATGTCCTGATTGGTTGTCATCATCATCTGATGCTACTTGGCCAAAAAAACTATAATTGAGCTAAGAGCCTGGAGATAAAGGTTAGCTTGGTATCTGACGGACTAAAGGTTTGGACTATGATATGCTTATAATGCAATAGATAGCAACATAGAGAAAAATGTAAGCTATGACCTTTGACTCTTGGACTTAAGGTTTGTGCTATCCAATGTGTTAGGTCCTGAAAATGTGTTAGATAGTTAAGCTAGTTTTCTTGTTTGTTTGTTTTGCTGTGTGACTTTAAAGGGTTGTGTTGCCTGTAGTTTATACCTTTTGTTTTGACAGGAATTAAACAAAACTTCATATAATTTCAAAAAAAATAATAATGAAGGGTTTGGATTACTTGTGTACACCAGCCCTAGGGACCACAGGGTTCAGCTTTGGACTCCTTGACAAAAACCCCTACCACTTTCTAATCTTTTGTATCTAAATAGGCACAGACACACAAACAGAACTTTTTGGTGTGCTTCAGGGAGAATACGTCTTCCCAAATGGAATTGCTCCCTTTCATTTTTGCAACTTATCGCTAAACAAACAAACAAACCATCAAACAAAAGAAAGTGCTGTCTCTCAAAGACAAAGCCAGTTGTTTTCTCCCCAAAATGTGTTTACAGTTTGAGTCTCAACAGGGAAGCGTGTTTTGCATGCAAATGGCAGGTCGTTGGGGAGTAGTGCTTTGACAGCTGATGTCGTGAGCGGCTTCGACATCTGCGGTCTAATAGAGTGACTCTGTAGTCGAGTGAAGTTTCTGATGAAAGGCAACCAATTTAAGGGAGGAGGGGTTCCCTCCCCTCCATTGCACTCTCCCAGCAAACCACGGCCAGGACTGTTCAAGGGGGGAATGAAGAAATGATTAAAAAGAAATTGCACTCTGGCTCTTGTGGCAAGTGACATAAATGAACCTGAAAAGGCAAATAAGACGACACTAATTTTAAAGACACAGTGGTTCTCTCAGTCAGCCTGGCTGGAAATTGCATGCTTGAAAGCTAGAGGGAAGCTTGTTCCTTTCTCTTCTTGCTGCAAATACCAGAGAGCCAGCTCTGAATCCGGCAGTGGGAGTTAAGCGGGCTCGAAAAAAAGGCAATTAAAGCCGCTTCCCAATCTTTTTTCCCCAAGCTGGGCATACAATGGCAGCAACCTCTGTGAGAAATGTGCCATCTCAAGCAGCAGTGCCACTGCTACCACAAGCAATGTCTGTCACAATCTATCACTTCCTTCACTGGATGGAATCCAGAGAGCAATTCAGATCTTCAGGGCTGGTGGAAAATTTCCACAGGTGGCAGAGGAAACAAGGTCCAAAGACAAGCCAAAGCCCACAAAGACTGTATTATGGTCAAGGTTAAACTGGAAAGAGATGTGCATTTTATATTTTTTTTAAAAAAATTGTTAGTATCGTGAAATATTTATTTGCTGTAGCAAAAAGATATACATAATAAAAAGAAAGAGCATAATAGGTGCAATGCCAATATGTCTACCCAAACCATAAAAATCATGTGAAATTAAGAATTCTATTCTCACTCTTTGCTGCAGGGTCCATTATTTACCTTGTTTTACAAATAATTGTATACTTCATGGTATTTAGACATTTATCAGCAAATGGAATAAGGTTTTCTTTCCCTCTTTTAAAAATATTTTGGCATGATTTCTAATACCTAGCCCCACTGAATTAATAGCAGAGCTTATGAATTTGCCAGATACTTGGGGAAGAACCAGATACAAGGTTGATTCCCATGGAAGATTTCCCTGTGCAAGAAGAAGCATTAACATTTGCAAACATTAGAAGCCCGATTAACCCAGTTTGGCCAGAGCTCATCAGGGCTTGGAAGCAAAGCAGGGTTGGCCTCAGTTAGTGCTAGGATGGGATGGGAGACCACCAAGGAAGAATGGGTTTCTATACAGAGGAAGTCAATGGCAAACCATCTCTGCTCATCTCATGCCACAAAAGGGGTTCCCATGGATGGGTTGTGACTCAGTGCCATGTTCGTTAAAAACCTTATCCGTCAAATATTACTAAACAGACTGGTGTCACACAGTAGCTGGGAGATGGGAGCTATGATCCACAAAATCCCTAGTTCAAGTCTTATCTTTGCTGTAAACTCACCAGGTTTTAGAGCTGCCAATCTCAGGTTGGGCCTGGAGTCCTTCTGGGCTCACAGATGATCTCTAGACTACAGTTCCCCAGGAGACAATATCAACTTTGGATGGTGGACTGTTTGGCATCATATCCCCACTGAGCTCCCTGCCCTCCGCAGGGCTTTCCCCAAAATCTCCAGGAATTTCTCAAGCTAGAGGTGGCACCTCTTCTAGCTGGCCTTAAATGAGCCATTCTTGCTCATCTTTGTCCTCTCCCCAGTCTGCATTACAGTCTACCTTACAGGGCTATTATAAGGACTACCACAATAACACTGAACACCTAAATAGTAAACCTAGGAGAGAGTAATAGGAAAGTTGTGGGGTTTTTAAATATTTCAAGATGTTGTGTCAGACTACACTTTTGAAAAGCTTAGAAGTGCCGTGTAAACACATAAAGGACTGTGAAGGGTTAATTCTTCACTGAACCAGGGAGCCTTGGATGACAGACTGTTCCAAGAGATCTGATTGGTTAGCATCAGCTGAGCAGAGAAAGTCTTAAGAGAGCTGCATGCTGAGGGGAAAGTCAGTCAGATTTCTGCCTTCACTGAGTTGAGTCCTGACAGTCTGATTTCAGCCCTACTTGAGAGCAGTTTAACATAGACAGGAGAACTGGGGAAAAGTTGGCAAGTAAGTTTGGGAAGTAGGCAAAGACTTTCATTTGGGCCAAGGAAAAGGGATAGATATTCTAGTGAGAGACGAAAATTCCCTACCCAGTCAAATAGGGAGTTAGAATTAAGAGATCCCTGGCCTGGTGTTCTTAGAAACTGCCTCTAGAGACCTTAAGTGACAGCTAAAAACTCAAGATGAGTACTGGTGTTTCCAGAGTAGGGGTTTGGGTACTGGAAAGAGTGCACCAGCCTTCTGGAATCCAAAAGAGTCAGAGAATACTCAAAGAAAGTATACTAAAGTGTTTGGGAAAACACTGGAACAAAAGCCTCTCAACATAAAGAAACTTTCATTAACCTGAAACATAAGAACTAAAGTCTGTGCATATACTGGTTTTACCTCAGAAATTTTACCCCGATTTCACCTCACCTTCCCCCTTTATGTTGAATAAAATATTTTGGTAATTTGAAATATAAAAACTTCTTGAGTGCCATTTAAGTCATATAAGTTAAAGTGGGCTTCCATTCCTTCTCTCAGGTTCCTGGGCTGAGCAAACAGCCAAAATATTATACTGTGACAGGGTGGGACAGCCAGAATTTTCAGGAAAGAAGAAAACAGACAGTTAGGGCAGCCCAATCACAAGGGAAAGAAAAGTGGAGGGGAAGTCTTGCCTCTAAGGGAGGGAAGTGGATGGGGCCATCACAGATGTCTAATGCCGAACTTCTATAAAACACAAGAAAAGTGCTCAAATCTGTAGACATGACCAACAAATTCTCTTTTCTTGAGTTCAATTAGCACTCAATTATCTTTGCTTGATTCCTGATCTGAATTGAAGGGATGAAATTGCAGCATTACCCAGTGTTGAGTCTGGAACCAAACCTCTGAGCTTAAGGTCTATGGGGAACTGGAGAGAAACTTTGATGTCTATTACAAAGCCAGTGCTCCACAGGAACTAAATTGGTAAAGCCCTGTAGACGATCCATAGCCAAACCCCCAGAAAATCAAATATTGACAAGAAGAGAGTCCATAACAATCACTTAAGTATTTCTGCTCTGCCAATTATATGGTAGAATGCCTGGAGCTTACATTATACTCTAAGCAAAATTGCCATGCAAATGACATTTTCTTTCTTCCATCTCATGATAATAGTTACACTTAGAAGTCGCAAACAATCATGACACTTTTGCTAACTGTCTGGCATTTCTCCTCCACAGTGTAACCTAACATTCACATAATTAAGATAGATATAATTAAAAGGAACACTCCGTACACCTCTGTTCATTAACTCTGAAGCCTCCACTAGAAAGAAAGTCTTCTGGAAATATTCAGAGGGAGCTCTCAGTTTAAATGGTAGGCAGGAAAAAAAATGATGTCCTCACTTAAAGGGATCTTTGCTATAAAAGAGTTCTGTCTTGTCTATTATGCATTCAAGAATTTTTACATCAGCCAGTATTGTTAGACGCCTATTATTTTATTGTCTTTCTACTCCAGTTTAACAGCCTGATCCTGTTCAGAGGAAACATATGCTAACAGTTATGGCTGGGCAACAACACTCTCAGTAAAATAACTGCTAAATCATTCTGTCCTCTCATCTCTCCCCTTTCTGTTTAAAGAACTACAATCAACAAAATTTCAGAATTATAGCTGGATCCAAATGTTTCCTGTTGTCATCAAACGATGGACATTATCACAGTCAGATTATTTGCATTAACTATATTAACGTGATTTGGGTAGAATTTGATCAGTTTTTTTTAATTTAAATGGGGGGGGGGGGGGACATGAGCCCTGCCACTAAGATATGGCCCATCCATAGGCAACTACTTGTCTACGGACAGTTATCCAGTTCTCTGAGCTAACTGCCACAGCGTGCATTTTTAAACAGCTTATTGGGGTAAGTCTGCGAATGAAATGATGGAAAGAACTGAAGAAAAGGCTTGTCTTTTGCTACATATCATGACACACAACAATTAATGGAATACTTGAAGGTGTCAATCAGGTACTTTATTGATGTTCCTCTTCAGTCTCAGAGAGAGAGAAAAAAGTCTACAGGGACACTTTCTTTTGTTAAAGATATATTTTTTAAAAATTGAAAGAACAGCCGTAAAGGGGACTCCAATGAAAGACTTCACAGGAGTGTCAGGAAATAAGACAATGCAATATGTTATGGAGATAGTCAGTTGATGAAATAATGGCTGCCAGTAATTTTTGCTGAGGCCGTACTATTGTTCTGTCCACTTCAGACTTGAATTATTCCCGAGGAGCACCTATGCAGCCCACCCATTAGTGACAGGGGAAAAGTTTCTCTGTGAAAATCCTGTGAAGGAACTGAAGCCACAGCCTATACCCATTGTGACTGTGACACCAAGACTGATTAACTCCCTCCTTGTAGAAGCGTGCCTGGCAGCAAATCTGCAATTGTTTCTTTAACGTGGTTAGTCTCCAGAAGTTGTCCTGATCACCACCATGCGCTTTTTCTGATTGATTATAATGGCTTCAACTGAAGTAACTCGGTACAGGACAGCACTTTAATTGGAGGCTGCAAGTTGCCGCGTGAAAAGTTGCTTGAGAATGCAGGTTAGACACGTTTTAACCATAATTTACACATATTCTTGCCTGAAACAAACATTCAAAGTGAAGTCAAGCAAAATAGCTGTAGGGAAGAGTCTGGATGGCACTAGCAAAAATTCTCTAGGAGGTTTTGCAGACTAACACAACCCTAGTTCCCACAGCAGAAGGAAGTTTAATGCAGCTCATTGGGACTTACTTCTGAGTAAACGTATCTAAGATGGTGCTGTTCATCTATATGCATCACACACAGCATTATTGATCCTTCGGCTGAGAAATTCTGAGTTCAGGGGATCATAACAAATACAACTTGAAAAGCCTTTTCAAACTGAGCCCACATCTCTTACTAGTCAAGCTTTAAGGTAAAAATGGAGCTGGCGCTTACAACCCTCAACACCTCCACCCCAGCAACAAACCAGACATTCACAAAGGAAGGATAAACTCTCTCTTTTACAGTTAGAATTCCTAGTCTTTCCAACCCATTATTTCCCATGGGACTGATGGAGATTGAACCGGGAGGCACAAAAAACTACAGTTCCCATCATACCTGGCAAAAAGTGTTGGCTGCAGAAAAGTGAGATTATAAATTTAAGGAGCCTTCTGCCACTGATAGCTATTTCTTTCCTCAACAAAAGTAAGATTTGTTGCTCAGGAATATGGCTGCCAATTGGCCTGGGAAAAACTGTCCTGACCCTTTAATAGAGGCTTAAATGGGATGTTATTTAACAGGTGATGTTATTTACCTCCATGCCATGAAAAGCCTCACGCATCAATTTCCACATATTAAGCCTCTATTAAAGGATCAGGATGTTGTTCTCTGAACCTGCTGGCAACACTGCTTAAAAAAGGAGGAAACTGACAAAGAAAGGAGAGGACTCTCCCTTGTGCGGATGAATTCAGAGTTGCCAGCCAATGGATGGGGACATGAAGGAGAAGGAGAAGAGATTGGATTTATACCCCGCCCTTCACAACCCAAAGGAGTCTCAGAGCAGCTTACAAACTCCTTTTCCCTTCCCCTCCCCACAACAGACACCCTGTAAGGTAGGTGGGGCTGAGAGAGCTCTGACAGAAACTGTTCTTTTTCAAGAACAGCTGTGCCAGAACTATGGCTTGCCCAAAGTCATCCAGTAGGTGCAAGTGGAGGAGTGGGGAATCAAACCCGGTTCTCTAAGATTAGAGTCCACACACTTAACCACTACACCAAACTGGCTTCTACAGAGAGCCCCTACAGAGCATGGGGCCTGATATTATGTCCAGAGAAAACCAGAAGTGATGTCATGTCACTCTAGGAGTTGCCAGAAACCCTAGAGTTTTCAGTGATCCATATAGCACTGTAGCGTCACATGCAATGCAAGAAAGAAAGAAAGAAAGAAAAAGAAAGAAAGAAAGAAAGAAAGAAAGAAAGAAAGAAAGAAAGAAAGAAAGAAAGAAAGAAAGAAAGAAAGAAAGGATGATGATGAAGAAGAACATAGGAATGGGATTTCTTCTCATAAACCAGATAATCCTATTACATTAAGGACATGCCCTATCCTATGCCTTATTTTCCTAATAGGTAAGCCTGCCCTGAATGCTCCAGACAGGACAAGAAACAATATCCTACAGCAAGAACAGCATGTGACTTACACTAATTCCATTTATCACTCTGCTTGGGTGCCTAATTGTAAATAATAGCAATACAACAGAGGCTGGTTGCTTTTAATTGCAAGAGGGCTTAATCATTTCCTGGAGTGAGCTGCATTCCTTCTTTATTTCACAGCATAATGAACTTCTTTTGGAATGGGAGAGGAAGGGAGGCCTGCCAGCAGCCATAATAGCAAAGATGAAATGCCATTCTAAATCAATCTGCACCCTTGCTCCAAACGTATTAAATCACTTTTCATTTAGCTAACATGAAGTTTGCATTGTGTCCAATAATGGCTCGAGCGAGTCAAGGTGTTGGGTGAGGGGTGAGGATCATCTGTTGTGGAAACAATTTCTGTGTCACCATTAGCCAGATTGTCACTCACTGTTTTCGCCCAAGATGCTTGCATGGCTGGTTGAGCAGGTCCAAGTTTCCTTCCTATGATGCTTCCTTTTCCCCATGTTGCAAACTTAATGATTCCAAAGGAAATGTGTTATTGCATAGTCTGTAGTTAACTATTGACATAGTAGGATATTTTCTTTCTTTCTTTACATCATGCCTTTCTTACTGAAGTTTAAGATTACAAAATATTTTTTTAATTGATCAGCAGCTTAAATAGTAATGAAACTAATCATTATCATCATCCAGTAAACAGTTCTCAAGGACTGGGATTACAGAATTAGGAACAATGCAAACAAAAACAACAACCAAAAAACCCCTGTCTAATTGTGCTTTCATACATGGTCAATCCACTTTCAATGCATTTTCATGATTGTTTCCAAGTGGATTTTGCTATTTCACACAGTAAAATCCAGTTGCAAAGTACATTGAAAGTGGATTGAAAGTGCATTATTCAGTATTTATGAAAGCACACTATACTACACTATGTGAATTACAGAAGGTAGATGACAATGCAGTAAAAGCAAGGTTGTACATACCATAAACATTGCAATAGACTGTCGTCATTTTCCCTTATACATATTTTCTGGTCTGTCCCTTCCTTCCTTCCTTCCTTCCTTCCTTCCTTCCTTCCTTCCTTCCTTCCTTCCTTCCTTCCTTCCTTCTCCTTTTCTCTGTAATTTTATGCCATTTTTCTCATGGTAGCTTTTGTTGTTTTGACAAAGCATTTACTGTTGTCTTATTTATGTAATTCCTTATTTATTCTCATTGCTCTCCAGAGGAGACATGATGCCAAATCAAATCCCTTTTATGTTGTTTCTTCTTCTTCTGTTGAATAAAAGATGAGCTACACTGGGCTCTGTTCAGATTCCACCACCAAAATGAACAGGTCCAGTTCAGTTTTTTTTTTCCGAAAGACATTCCAAAATGGTTGCTCTCCCCCCTGCAGTTTTTCCCAGTACAGAGCACTTTTCACGACAGGTTGCCTTTGCATTTACCCTGGAAAGGTCTGATGAGTTTCAGGTGCTTGTGTTTGGAAATTAAAGCTTTGCATTGAGAAGAGAAAAAAAAAGAACTCAAGCTTTGGTAAAGAGATTGGCTCAACAAACCCATATTGATCTTAAATGCTATCAAATATTACTAGTTGCCAACGTCAACTGTCAGCAACTTAGTAAACAACAAACAGGTAAAATGGCAAATATCAAATTTTATGTTCTACAGAGATTACTAGCTACTATTGATTATCAAATATAGCCTGTCAAATATTGACAGCTGAATATTAAACATCATAAGCTCATGGAATGCCAAATATTCACACACACAACAAAATCTAATACTGAACATTTGGCAGGTATTAGGTATACACATGTATAGTGTGAAAGTTATGGAGAAAACTGACCTGAGTTTTAGCACCTGTTCTCATTCTAATTATTGGCACATTTTTCTAATATTTATACAACTAGGTGGTTACCTGTATATCATCAGGAAAGATGTAATGATTCTTACGTCTCATGTTCACTGTGAATATATGACAACTGCTTCACAGCTTGGATGGGGGAGGAAGGCGCCTTATTTCAAGGTTTTGCTCCTTACAGATCCCTTGCCTCTGAGCAGCAGCAGATATTAAGGAATGATTAGCTCTGGCTGCAGTCCATGATACTAAGATGTCCCCTGGTGCTGTTTGTTATTTAATTAATGCATAAATCTGAGGAGTACCTGGACATGCTGGCACACATTAATTTAAGGAGACTTTTAAATTAATGGCTCTTCATCTGCATCTCAGGCAGAAATGAAGGTGATGTTATTTCTCCAAAAGTTCTGAAGGGTAAAGTGCTGTGTGCCATTGGCCACAGACCAATACGGCAGATGCTTTCTTTAGGCTGACCAATGGCAATTAATCCCTATGGATTTTTGTTCATAGAGGTGTGTGCTTTTCAAAGGAGAAGGGTAGTAGAGGGCCAGACACCATGGCAAGTTTGAGGAATCAGTTCAAAGAGCTAGATGACCAGTTGTAGGTTCCCAGTTGTTTCCCTCTGCAATGATCCTGAGATCACTGACACTTGCCTGGAGGCAACCCCCCCCCCCTTTTTTTTTAGGAAGGAAAGAGAGACTGTGGATATCCTTCAGCCCATGGATGTCCTAGGGACTATAAATGAGCATCAGGAGACTATGAGGGCCTACCCAGCTTTGTTCTGAACTGCAGAAAGGAGAAATAGAATCAAGATGCCAAACCTCTGTCCAGCTTCCAAATCCCAGCTGATGCAACTGCCTCCATTAAGTAAAGAGCCAAATCCTGATTGTGATCAGAGTGTTCCTTTGTGGGCTCAACTAAACATAGATTGGGTGACAGGAAGAAACAGACTTGTGTCACCATGAACTGTGGCTGCTCCTTTAAGTCCTGATAAACTTCCCTAATATACAATATCCTAAAGTCCTGGCAAACATCTGGGACTTTAGGAGATGGAAGAAACGGACACATGGGGCTTCATCTATTAATGTTTTGGATAGAATTGAACAGGGTTACTTCCTGAATGGTTGTTGTGTAGAATTATCATCCTTGGCAAGTGTGGCAAGTTAAAACTGAACTGCCTTCCTTTGACAGAAGAGAAGGGCTTTGTGTTTAGCCAGATGGAGTGGTAGGATGTAACTCATGGAATTTATATGGACAAGGTACATCACCGGAATATATAAGCAGCACAGTGCATATTGAAAGAAAATGGGAAAGATTTGGTGCAAAGACACAATAGTGGATCATGGGTTTGGTTCAGTCAGTTTTGTGTAATGTTTAAGAGTGGTGGACTCTAATCTGGAGAACTGGGTTAGATTCCCCACTCCTCCACATGCAGCCAGCTGGATGACCTTGGGTTCTCTCACAGCTGTTCTCTCCAGAGCAGTTCTCTCAGAGCCTTCTCAGCCTCACTTACCTCACAGGGTGGCTGTTGTGGGAAGAGGAAAAGAAGGAAATTGTAAGCCACTCTGAGACTTCGAGTGAAGGGCGAAGTATAAATCCAACTCTTCTTCTTCTTCTTCGCAGCAAAATTAAAAGGGATTTTTAAATTGAAACATCCAGAATGAAAAATTAAAAACCACTGTTAAATAGGTCAGTTGCAGGGACTATTTTGATTTCAGTGAACTTAGATTGGAGTAATTCTGCATAAGATTGTGCTGTAAGGGTCCAATCTGTTGGGAATATTTCTTTTCCAAGACCCATTGTAGTGAAAGAGTTCTACTAAAAAGTGCAGGGCTTTTCCTTTCAACCAGCTGTATGCAGGACTTTCCCCTCCTGTGGATTGAGTCTATCTTCTTAATATTTTGTATAAATAGGTATTTTTTTTCATATCAGATTCCAACAAGAATTTACATCATGGTGGCAAAATTTTAGAAAGGTACTAGGGGAGATTTTATTATAGAATGTTATTTTAGCTCCCCATCTTTAATTTTTGTAGGTTTTATCTGATATCTTAATCTCCTTCAAATAAAATGACTCCTAATATGATGAAGGTCTACAATTACATTTTGCAATATCCTTTCAGTATATATTTTACATCTCAATTGTGTAGTTTCATTATATGATATCTTATTGCTACTGCATTGATAGCATTCAAGCATTCACTCAATTACTAGCTTTAATATCCATTTTACAGGGAAAATACTTTGACACTTTTAAAAGTTTATCAGTTTTGGATTCTTTTCAATGCAGAGAATGACTCCAAGCATTTGTCTCTAGCAGCAACTTCCTGATTCATCTCCTATAGATAGAAGAAAGTGGGATTTGAGTTTCCTTATTATACCCATTTCCGCTATATGCAAACCAGGTTGTTTTTTTCCTGAATGTATTTCTGCCCCCAAAATGTTCATAATCTAAATAATTACATGGTTTCTGGGATAAAAGCGTCGGTTGAACTGAGTGGGGAAGAGGCCTCTCCCCAGGAAGTAGATTGATCTGCACTCCCATATCGTGGTATTTCATTCCTCATCAGCAGTGGCCCCAATTATCAGTAGACTCCATTGATAACAAAGTTGCTGCAGCATGGGATGCACTATGTATGGGGTGGGGAAAGTGTCTCTAGAGCTTTCACAGGTAGGTAGAAGGATCTTCATCACTTCATATGCTACTCCTCAGTTCTTGAATTGACATTTCCAGACATTTATGAAAGTTTGAATGAAGAGCCTGTTTACAAATACCTGTATCTTATCTGATGGCAAGATGATGCTCATATGTGAATACAGCCCTAACAGGCGGCAGCCTAAGGGGCTGCATAAGGATGGAGGTCCTCTTTTGCAAGCATGGAAGGAGAAAGGTCTGTGCTGGGTGATTCCTGCCCAGATGGGTATCTGGAGAAGGGAGAAGCTTAGTACTTATTAAAGCAACGCTGCCCCCATTGGGGCAGTCTGTTGGCAATCGGCCCTCCCTAGACAATGTGGGCTTCTGCTGGTCACCAGTTTGGGTCTGGGTAGGATTTTTTCACCCTCTTTTCAAATTGGCCAAGAATAGGGGGTGTTTTTGCCTACCTCAGACTGTCTTTGTGGCAGGGGAATTGGCTTCAGGCGGTGCTGTTAAATAGGGTATTTGCGGAAATTTGGTCTTATTTGGGGGGGGGGAGTTGGCACACCTAGCACAGAACATACCTTGGCATCGGCCTTGGATGAGGACTGTGGGTAGCCTGTTATACACCTTGTGGTGTGTCTCTCCTCATGCTCCACAGCTAGAGGAGGTGGGCTCACAGCAGGGTGTTAGCATGTCTGATGCCTGGCAAAGGCCATGCTGTGGTTGGCTTGTGCTAGGGGCTTGGTGGTTCACCCCTTGTAAGGTCGGGAAAGGGATCAGGGGATCCCTTTGCCTGACATGAGTTGTGGCTCTTGCCAGTTACAGTTTACTCATGTTGAATTAATAGTTAAATAAAGCTACCCTTAGCTTACACCAAATACCTGCGTGGATCTCTTCCTTCTGACTATGCATGCAATGAGCCATCAAAGTTTAATTGTAAAAACAGACTTTTATACCAAATTCAAAAGCAATATATTTAGTTCATACATTTTAATAGTCATCAAGGCCAACATTTGTATGCATACAAAGGGGTGTGTCCATTGTTTCACATGTGGTATGAACTTCTTGGGAATGGTGTATGGATATTGCAAGTACAACAACTTTGATATTTCAGATGCATGGTTCCCCCAATCAAAGTTAATTCACCATGGTAGGTACCAGTTGGGTGGGAAAGGTCCATGAGATTGGCCAAGTGCTAGAAAAGCAGAAAGCAACAGAAAACATTTCTGCTGCCTTTACCTATCATTCAGTTAAAATACACCTGACACAGCTACAGCCACTAGGCTTTGCCCCCAAATGAACTTATGGCTTTTGGGTTTTGTTCCCAGACTCTTCCTTACATCCAGGAAGGTTCTTCCATACCATGGACCAGAATGTTTCTATTTCAAGAGTTGGCAGTGGCCACAGTCAACTGTAGCTCATCATTTTAGATCCAGCTCCAAATCTCTTATGTTTCCAGTATGAGTGCCATAATCCAACAAAAAGGTTAAATGAAGTACAAGCATGCAGGTGTAGGTCAGCCCTAAATATGCTCTGGGGACAATAGAAGAAGAGAAGAAGAGACTGGATTTATACTCCACCCTTCACTTGTAGTCTCAGAGCGGCTTACAAACTCCTTTCCCTTCCCCTCCCCACAACAAACACCCTGTGAGGTGGGTGGGGCTGAGAGAGCTCTGAGACAACTGTCCTTGAGAGAACAGCTGGTACAGAACTATGGCTTGCCCAAGGTCATCCAGCAGGTGCAAGTGGAGGAGTGGGGAATCAAACCCGGTTCTCCCAGATTAGAGTCTGCCCACTTAACCACTACATCAAACTGGCAGTATTTATGTGGGCAAGTATTTATGTGGGCAAGATTTTTGTGTCTGGAGGGGTTAGCATTCTATGAATACCAAGAACTTTTAAGATGTGGCAGGGAGTGGCTGTGATCAAACATGGCATTCATCTACCACTGTGTGACAATTTAAAAAATCTGTAGACCCCACCACCACCATGCCACTTAACACTGAAATCTAGTGGGATTTGAAAAGCCATTGCCAGTCCCAGGCCCAGCCGAGCCACAGCCTCCAAGAAAGGAGGAAAGGGAGGCTGATTTTGGGGTGGGGGGGAATACCCTTTGAGTTTCTGCCGGCTCTAGGCCAAAAGCCAGGGAGCAAGCAAAAAAAGGCCTCGTGCTCCTTCTCTGTCAAGCTCCTTCTCTGTCAAGCACAAGGCACGAATGAGGCGGCTGGGGCTGTCCTTCAGCATGGTAGCCCGCCCCCCAGCAAAACCAGGCTGCAAAACCAGTCTGATCAGTCCTCCTTACAAGGAGGCAACTTTGCCCCCTCCAGCCAGCCTTCGGCGGCTGCGGGGATCCGTCCATGTTTCAGGCACAATGAACCATAACATCAGAGATTCAAAGTCCTTATTAGGAAACTGTCTCATTTATAACCACCAGCCTTCAATGTGGAGCATTCTCCCTTTGACACTGCCATGTTTCCTTTTCCCAGTGTGATGATTGGCTATCGGATGGACAGCAGAAGTCCGACAGCAACCTTCTCCAGGGAGACATGTGCTATGTCAGTTAGATACCCAGCTGGTCTCTTTAGCCATCATCTGCAGCTTGGCTTTCTTTTTCATTCATTCATTGCTGAATGTCAGTGACTTGCCTCACATAATCAAAATCAAACTCTGGAATGGAATTAATTGAAATTAATTAGTAGGGAGGCAACGCTAGCCCTGATGTGCTAAAGGAGAGTAACAGCTTATATCCTGTTTACTCAAGCTCTGAAGACAACTACGATGAATGATAGGTAGAGTCTATAACAGGCCTATGGAAAACCACTGAGGGGATCCAACACTTGCCTCAGATGTCCTAGAGACTAGAAGGCACCATTTAGTTCAAGGCAGCCTCATCATGCTCACTACAGGCTTGTGGAGGGGTGGGAAACTATGGAAACTTATGGGCCACAATCCAAGGCAGAATTAAAAGTGCTTCCAGCATTTACAGCCAAGCATGTCTAACTCTGTGCTAGAGTGTTCATTCATTTATGAACACACAAAACTCCACCCATTCATTTATAAATATATGAAACAGCCCTATACCAAACCATGCTGTTTGTCCCTCTAGTTGAGTATTGTTTACTCAAAGTGGCAGGAACTCTGGCAGAGAAGGGTCTTTTTCAGCATTTCCACCTTGATATCCTTTCACTGGAAACACGAGAGTTTCCCCATGACCTTCTTCATACAAAGCCTGAGCTCTACCACTGAACTGCGGTCCTGTTCCTGTAGCTCTGGCCATCCTTCTATCTCATGCTGGGACAAGCAGTCTCACTCTATTATAGATATGTTGGTGGAGGTACTTGGCCCACTCACCTTTGGACTGTGTCCCAGACTGGCATATTGCCAGTTAATACACTAATACAGTTCTGGAGCACCATAATGTTTGTTTAATGACCTTGGTATGTGTGTGTAGCTGGGGATTCGTCAACGTTGGATCAAAGGGTTTATTGTGAAGTTTGTACATACCACAAATGGAGTATTATAATTAGGTATGCCATTGGCCACTTCCCAAATAGTATCTTGCTAGTTAACACCATCTTTAAGCCCACTTTCCTAATTAAAAAATCATTGAGCAGTTTAATTATTACCAAGCGCTCTCACCGATCTTTGGTTCATAATTAAAATTTAAATTCATTTGTAGTTAATCTTTGTTTATGTACGTTTGGCTGTTCTTCTTACGCATGTAACTGCTGGATGATATTTTTGAAGTACACGTTGAGTGCTGACTATTGACGATTGGATTAACGTTCAAAATCACAATTTTTACACTAAGGGCCATTTCACTCTTCAAGTAGAGGCAATCCTGGGGTTCCCGTCAAGCAATTTAGATTGTAAGCATGCGGACGGTAGCCTGTGTATTTTAATTATGTACCACACTGAGTATACTTTTGGTGCTTTTACAAATAATGTGATGATGAAAGTGAAGCCAATCGTAGCTTTATAACTAGAATCCATGCACTTGCAAATGTGTAAGTTGCATAAATACTTTGAATTATTAGGTATAGACTAGAGATTTTTTAAAAAATTCCTCTCATTTGAGTTTATTTACTTTTTTTAAAAAATTGTTTACTTCATTTATACCCAGTTTTTCTCTGCAATGGGGACCCAAAGTGTCTTACATCATTCTCCTCTCATCCATTTTATCCTCACATCCATTTCTCCTCACATCAATCCTCTCCTCTCATCTCTCATTTTATCCTCACATCAACCCTGTAATATACATTAGGCTGTGATGGCGTGACCGCCTCAAAGTCACCCAGCAAATTTTCATCACAGAGTGTGGATTTGAACCTGGGACTTCCAGATCTTAGTCCAGTATTCTAACAACTGTACAACACTGGCTCACTAGACTTCTCTCTGGATTCTACAGTTCCAAATTACCTGGACTTATTTCTGAAATGGAATTCTTGCATGCAGAATCCTCAGTTGTTCCTCTGTATTGCCAACCTATGTACAGCAGATGGTACCAACAAAATTTCCCACACCTTCAGTGTCTTTTCCTTCCTTTACATTAAATAGAATTCCACACAAATAAAACTTCACACAAGTGTATGAACAGTTCTAGCAAAATTCCTTTTATGTGTATGTGTTTTTTTAAAAACCAGTGAACAAGAGCTTATCTGCACACAAAAAGAACCTTGATACAGTGATATCAAGTTTACTTGTTTGCAGTTTTATCAATTTTTATCTATGCACATCAGTAACATGGAAGGGAAGGAAGGCATGAATGAAGAAGAGGTGACAGCAAGCCTGGTGTAGGAGACAGGTTCAATGAAGCTCTGTCATGAAGCTCAGTGAGTAACCTTCAGTCCAGTCACTCTGCTGAGCCTAACCTTTGACACAGATCTGTTGTGAGGATAAGACAGAGGAATAGTGAACCATATATGCCATCCTGATTTCCCTGGAGAAAGGGTGGGATAAAAATATGACAGGATCCGAAAGCATGCTTTAATTCCAGAATAAATTTGTAACTTTTTCCCATTCAAAAAGAATTAAGGAAGAATGCAACATATCACAGGGCAAAACTGTGGAGTAGTTCAAGGGAAATAATTGCTGTAGACATAAACATCTTAGATGTGCATCTAAAAATGAAATGTGTGAAGTGGTCCTTCTAAGAACCAAAGAATAATCTTGGCATGTGCATAAATTTCTGTGTACACACTTGAACTCTCCCAATTTGGAGGGGCGGGAAGGGCTTCATGCAAAGAAGTCTTCTCCCAGAAGTGGTCACATTTAGGGTTTACACACAAGTTGACATGCAGAGCTACAGTTTAAATGGGAATTTCTTGAACATTCAGGAATTTTTATGCACAATCGCTTTTTTTCCAGTCACAGCAGCTCCTTCGCAGTCTTTTATAGCACTGTGTTAAACACTGATCAATGGGCTTAGAATTGCATTGGTGGTTGACACATGAAAAGAAGGAGGACATGTGATCATGTCTGGGGACTCTGGTCCTGACTTCTACACATTCACCCAGTGTTCTGAATATGGTCCCATATGGGTTTGTTGGATTCATGTAGACTGCTTCCATGTGATTGAGACCAGGCCCATAGCCAGGATCTTTTGGTTCAGGGGGCATTTAAATTTTTAAGGGAACAATTAAATTAAAGTTAATTTAATTATTCTGAGCTGTCTTTAAAGGGGGAAGGCACCAAGCTTGTTTCTAGCCCTTCCTTTCAAGGGACAAGGCAGTGAGCCCATCAGTTTCTAGCAAAAAAAAAAAAAAAAACAGCTCAGAGGGCAAAATCAGTCCTAAAACAGAGAATGATGGATGTGGAGAGACAGTCAGATCTTGGTAGATGTCCGAAGTTTAGAGTCCCAGATTCTGTCAAATATCACTTGCAACCCATGTCCTATTTATCGCAGCTTAATACTCACAAGTTTAGGAAAGCCTTCACATTAGCCAGATTTGAGGCTTTCCCCTCCATGATGCTTGAGGGCAGATTCAAAAGGATTCCTACTAAATATAGACTTTGTCAATGTGGCTCAGGAGAGATAGTAACTATCGAGCACATGATGCTCAGATATAACTGGTATAACAAGATTCGTGACAGGTGCTGAGCAGTGTAACCGATTGTTAATTGATGGGAACCGGACAATTACTGAAACTGTGGCCAAATTTTGGGTAGCGTGCTACTGCATCTGAAATCACGATTAAATATATAATAATAGTTGCCTAATAGTCTCTGTTTTACGTTCTTCCTTTATTTTACTATGCTCAACTGTATTTTTATAGAGTTTTATTTTATTCTCCTAAATTCAGCCATATGAATGTTATATTTAAGTATGTGCATTCTATGGCTTGTTGCTGTAATAAATGCCCGACTGACTGACAGCTCAGAGGGCATTTAATTGCCTTCAGAAGGCACCTAAATGCCTTTTGAGTTCCCTTCCACAGGGCAAGAAAGCTTAGAAAGGCACTCAAGAGTGGTATCTTCAGCACTTCATCAATCATCCCCCTTTCTACTAGCCCAGTCCTGCTGTATATCACCTAGGTCATGGTGAGTATTTCAAAAGCATCCCCATGAACCTTCGGGAACATGCAAACAAAGGCTCATGGGAATGCTTTTGAAAGACTCACCATGCCCTAGGTGGTACACAGCAGGACTGGGCTAGCAGAAAGGGGAATTGTTGGAGATGTACTGAAAATACCACTCTTGGATGCCCTTCTAAGCTTCCTTGCCCTGTGGAGAAAAACTCAAAAGTCACCCTCTGAGCTGTTTTTCCACAGGTCCCATGATGCTGTCTTTCCTCAGGTCCCAGGAGGGAGACGGAAGCCCAAGGGCAAGCCATGGTGCTCTCACTGTGGCAGCAGAGGGTCTCTCCTCGAAAATAAGGCTTCTGGCATGGCTATTTGTGGGGCAGGACTTTTAATTAGGGAGCAGGGCCCCAAAATGCCCCATTGTAGCTCTGGGCCTGATTGAGACCCTTGCAAAAAGCAGGATCCTGAGGATATATATGGTCTGTTCGGATCTTTAACCAAACATAATAAAATCAAGGGTGGGTATAATGACTGGATCCTGTTCCCCTCTTCCACAGGTTCCCTATACATTGATGTGTTAACTTACACAAGGGATTTTGCTCCCAACACACACCCATGGTGTTTTTTTTCCTTTCTAAAAAGGACCATAAAACTCCAAAGAAGATATAACCTCCTTCATCTCAAGATCTGATACATTTTGTAATCAAGATTGCATAGAAGGCAATATATTAATGCAAACATTCATCTGCATGTTTGCAAAAGGTCTGTGTACTCTACATTATGCAGAAGGTCAAGGAAAGTGAGGGGGGAAAGTGTCATAAAGCTTCCAATTAAGTAAAAAGGGTAACTAGATAGCATGTTTAATTTCTGCAATCCAAGCAAATCTTCCAACCCCGAGACTATTAACAAAAAATCTACAATTTAAGGATGAAAATTCAATAAATGTATAACATCAAGATGGACAAGGTCAGGACATTCATCCAAGGATGTATGATGAACCTGTGAGGATGAAATATTTACTCAGTAAGACAAACACCCTGATCCAGTTAAAGGTCTTATGCTTGTAGAAGCCGGCAACACTAGTTGAAAGAGGTATCAGATGGTTAAATTCTTGGCCATGGGGACTGTCTCTCCATCACACAGCTGGAACTATATTCATATGACCCTGACTTTTTTAAAAATGCCATTTGGAAGTAGTAGTATTGGATTCTGTCACTTCCTGTCCTCTGCCAAAGAAGTTTATAGTGGGCCTCCAGATTTTAAAGAGGGCTCCATGCTCACATCTGTTACTGAAACAAAAGTAGTTTTCACACTAAAAAATGGGATGGAAATATAATTTTGTTCCCAATTACACCCAACAGTGTGGATGTGCTTTATATGTGATGGAATGAACAGAAAATGATCTAGAGGACAATAGACACATTTTTGTATTATTATCGACTTAACTCAAAATTTCTTTGGAAAGGGCAGATCTTCAAACTCATTTAGGGAACCAGCTGTACTGAGGAAGGGAATGTCAAAGTCGGGCCCCAGCTGAAAAACCCTCCCAAGTTTTCACCAGTTAAACCCCTGCTAAGGCTAGTACTTGATGGAAGAGTCCCAGGGGCAACCAAC
Organism: Lepidodactylus listeri; assembly: GCA_029233225.1. Classification (NCBI taxonomy): domain Eukaryota; kingdom Metazoa; phylum Chordata; class Lepidosauria; order Squamata; family Gekkonidae; genus Lepidodactylus; species Lepidodactylus listeri. The sequence goes on from JARCFY010000013.1 coordinate 46,105,251, forward strand.
CTCAAGTGATAGGTTGGTTAATATGGGTGCAGATGGTCCTTCAGGAACTCTGGACCAAAGGTGTTTAAAAGTCAAAAACAGCATCTTATATTGAGCCCACAAAGAATCTTGAAACTAGAGTAGATGTTTTAACATTGGCTTAATATATTACTCAGCTGAATACCTGTAAAGACCCTAGCTGTGTGTGTCAAAGTAGTCAAGTATGGATGTTACTGTGTGACTGGGAGCAGGTCAGCTTTCTCCAGGAAACGCTGCAGCTAGTAAACTAGCCTCAGCGGGTAAAAAGGTGTCACAAGTAATTTCTAATACTTGACTGTCCAATGGCAAAGAAGTATCCCCAAGCTGCACATGAGTCTTTCAAGGAAATTGCAACCCCATCCAGTATTGGGAGAACCTGTGTTCCTGGATCAATGTTACTTTCTATCCATTGCATGTCTGAATCATGGTTCAATTTATTAAAGCCCTTATCCAGTCCATCACTGTTAAGAAACACCTGTTAAATACGTCTACTACCTCCCTGGATCTTAATGAAAAGAGAGAAAGAACTTTGTGCCATCTGCATACTCATGACACTGTGTTTTAAATGTATAGATGACCTCCCCCAGTAGTTTCATGTAGATGCTGAAAAGTATCAGGAAAAGAATTGAACCCTATCATCTTCTGTAAGCCAGTGGCTACAGGCCTCTACAGAAGTACCTGAGCATCACCTTCTGGTACCTGCCAGCCTGTAAGGGGGGAAAATAGCAAACTTCCCAGTTCCAGGTTAGTCAGGAAGACCAGAAGGATACTATATTATATCAAAAACTGCTGAAAGGTGCAAGAGGACCCATAGAGTTATGCAGTCCTCCTGTTGGGTGATTGGGATAGATCTAACCAAGCAACAAAGGTTTCTGTGCCATGACTAGGTCAGAATTCGGAGTGAAAAGGGTCAAGGTATATAGTTTCATCTAGGAGTGCCTAGAGTTACTGGGTCAACACTATATCCAAAGCCTCCCCTTACCAAAAAAACAAAAAAGGGGTGATTGGACACTGGCCTATAACTATTTAGATACATGCTGTCTAGTACGGTTTCTTCAGGAGGGGTCTGACTATGGCCTCTTTTATCACAACAGGAGTTGTGTCTACCTGTAGATAGTCATTCATGCAACACTATCTAGAACAACATTCAAAGGGAATGTGGAAAGTACTTATTTTCTGCTTTACCAGTTAAATCAAATTTGCCCCCCAATCCGGAATGACGAGACAAACAACTGTGTTTGGTATCAAACAAGGGCCACTTTATTAACTATTTAACTGTCCACACCCACAACGGCAAGGGAGCTAAAGGGAACAGAACAGGCCAGGCAGGTGTCAATCAGCAAACCTCCTGGCCTTGATATGGGCAAGTCGCCGGCTCCAGTTTATGGCCATTATTCCGGCCCATGACTGGCAGCCCAGCTAACAGGTCCTCCCCCAGGGGCGCCTACCCCGGAGGCCCTAAAACCACGAGGGGCGCTTACCTGAGAGGTTCCCAGAGGAGGTCACATTCTCAGCTCCGGACCCTAAAGCCCGAGGGCCGTTCCTGATGACCCCCTATCCCAATAGGGATTGGCTGGAAGTGCTTACCAGTTCTGCTCTCCTTACCCTATAACTCTGCCAAGTGACCAACCTATTTATGGCACCACTAATACCCGAACATTCCCCGAGTTCGATGCAAGGTAGGCAAAAACACCCCTCACCAAGGCCAATGAGGTGGAGGGCAAAAAATTCCTACCCGGCCCCAAAAGGTGACCAGCAAAGCCTACACTGAAAACAGGGCGGGCAGGTGGGCTGAGCACGAGGCGCGAACTGCAGAGGTGGGGGCGGGGCCATGCCTAAAAGGCCAGCTCCTGCCCCCACCGCTGCGACGCTAGCGTGGCAGCACAGTTGACTGCCCGCGCGGGAACCCATTGTATACATCTGGATACCCGTTTTGGGGTCAGCAGAGGGAAGAATGCTGCTTTCTTGTCATGCTTGTGGGTTTATCCATGGTTGGTCACCATGGGAAACAGAATACTGAATACTGAATTAGGCAGTCTTTAGAGGGCTTTTGTTACTTTCTTATGGTCTACTGCTCTTGGTCTTTAATAGCATGGGAGGCTACCATCTTTATGCAGTAATATATGAAACTGCCTTATACAGAATCAGGAAACTGGTCCATCTAGCTCAGTACTGACTGGCAACTTCTCTCCAGGTTTTCAGGCAATGACCTTTCCTATCCTGCTGCCTGAGATCTTTCAAATGGAGATTCTAAGCACTGAATCAAGGACCTCATGCATGCAAAACATGTGATTGGACAGTGAGCTAGGAAGAGTCTAGAGTAGGTAGAGCTTCTGTTCCAAGAGAATTTCTGTAAGGTTTACAAAATTCACCAAGTACAAGGTGTTTCCAGTAGGAGTGAATGAATATTTCCTGCTTTCTTTACATGTTTTTATTAGTGATTCCAGAATTCAATTTTTCACTCTTGGCTTTGTACATTTGTTTGTCTTATGTATGCACAGCTTATATATGCTATTTTACATGCATTGTACATTGTTGATACATATAATATAGGTAAAGTGTTGATTTGTTTACTTAAATAATGTTGAAAAATACATACATTTTATTGGGGGGGGGGGGGATCCCATACAAAGCGTGGGAATTTTCAAGCCAAGATAGCAAGTATAAGAATTTTTTAAAAACCCCTATATGTTGCATATGTCTAAGCTTGTGCTCTCATGCTAGTGAACAGGATGATCTGTGAACTCATGTTGAACTACTGGCAGGATTATAATGCAACACATCAGGATCAGTCCTTTAATGGGGAATGGCGAAAGGGGCCCACACTGAAAATAAAACCCCATATATCACCATGCAAGAGCATGACAGCTTTGAAACTACCATTTACCACACTTGCTGTGATTTTTTTCGCCCCTCGAAAGAGGTCAAATATTCAAGCTTGGATGTTTAAATTCATATAAGTTTCTTGAAGTCTAACAACTCCAAGAAAGCCAATGGTCAAAAATGCGCACAGGGACTATTTGTTGTTATTCAAACCCTGGCAATAAATCACTGAGCTGGAATTTATCACTGCCCATAATGTTTCCCCTGGAGACTCCGGTGGATTCAGTACAGCAGCACAAGCATAAACAGAAAGAGTTTTCTTGACATTTCTCTTTTTTTAAAGCAATAGGAAACTGCCACTGGATCTTAGGGATGAGCAGATTTCCCCTGGTTCTGCTCTTTTATTGTTCCAGAAGTCAACAGTGTATCCACTCCACTCTTCCTTAATACTGGTTTAAGAGCATTTCTAAAATTGCGTCCAAAAGTGGATCCTGTGCAGTTTGTAACAGTATTAATTCTGTTCAACTATGTCTCCCTTGTCTATATTATCAATATATTTGCATGTTTTGATAGAAGATTGCCAATAAAAAATCTTGATGTGATTGCACATAAGATTTTGCATGAGGATGTGCAGTGGTTTCCTGATGCACACAAGCTTTCTAGCAAAATGGTACAGCAGCCCCCTGATGGAGTGGCAGGGTACATAAATATTGCACCCCCCAAAAAAGATGTTTAACCAAAGTACGGTCTCAAACTTCTCTACTGTCAACTTTTGTCTGCCAAATCTGTTCATCCACATGACACATCCAAGTGAATGTGATGTGCTTCCCCCCCTCCCTTGATTTTATTGCCTACAGAATGACTGTATAATATCAGCAATCAAAATCAACAACTGCCTATTTGCATGCTTTCTCCAGTGTGGCTCCCACATTGTGGAATGACCTGCCTGAAGAGGTCAGGAAAGCTCCCACTCTCCCGGCCTTCCACAATCTATGCCAAACTGAACTATTCAAGAGAGCTTTTCTGCACAAATAATATGGCCCTAACAGATGGCAGCCCAAGGGGCTGCATAAGGATGGAGGGCCTCTTTTGCATGCATGGAAGGAGAGAGGCCTGTGTTGGGTGATTCCTGCCCATACGGGTATCTGGAGAGGGTGGAGCTTAGTGGTTATTAGAGCAATGCTCCCCCTCGTTGAGGCAGTCTGTTGGCAATCGGCCCTCCCTCCCTCCCTAGACAATGTGGGCTTCTGCTGATTGGCATTTTGGGGCCGGGTAGGAATTTTTCGCCTTCTTTTCAAATTAGCCAAGAAAAGGAGGTGTTTTTGCCTACCTCACATTGTCTTTGTGGTACGGGAATTGGCTCTGTGGTGGTGCTGTTAAACAGGGCATTGGTGGAAATCTGGCCTGTTTTGGTTATGAGGGGGAACACCAATTGGCAGACCTCCCCCCTTTGTCTGGGGGATTGGAGCACCTAGCACAAACCATACCTTGGCATGGGCCTTGGATGGGGACTGTGGGTGGCCTTGTGGTGTGTCTCCCCTCATGCTCCGTGGCTAGAGGTGGTGGGATCACTTCAGGGTGGTAGCATGTCTGCCACCTGGCAACAGCCGTGTTGTGGTCGGCTTGCACCAGGGGCTTGGTGGTTCACCTTGCCAGTTACAGTTTACGCATGCTGAATTAATAGTTAAATAAAGCTGCCCTTAGTTTACACCAAATACCTGTGTCAGTCTCTTTCTTCCAACTATGTATGCAGTAAGGATGTTCAGTACAAAATAGTTTCTCAAACTTAGATAAATGATAGGGACTTGTGGTCTTTACTGCTGTATATAGCATATCATAAATAGGATCCTATTATATAATTTCTGTACCGCTTGATGTGTCATGTTAATACTCATGCTGTGCTCCAGTTCTTTCTCATGGTTCCAGTATTCTAATATCCTAATGCATTTGTTATTGAATATCCCATTTTGTTGACTATACTGACTCACTATGCATACCCTGCCTTGAGTCCATGTGACAAACGTGGACTATAAAAAACATTAAAAAAATAATAAATATAATATGTATTTGGTTTAGTATATATTTACACATCTCTCCATGCAAAGCCAGAATGTATGGAATTGGCCCTATTGTGCAGTCTGGGGAGCAGCAGCTGATCTGGGAAGTCAGCATTTTGTGCCACCCATCTTCACCTCTCCAAATAGGCACCCACCCACGCATACTACTTTGGAATGTGGCTACATTCAGCCCAATAAACATGAAATGTCAAATCCAATTGCATGTTTATCAGATAGTGAAATAAAATTCGTATTCAACTTTGGCTTATTTTTCACAGAAAAAGCACTGGGGGGAACAAGAAATTCTAAAGACAAGAGCAAAATGATAGTGGAGGAGACCATTCATGTGCAGGTAATGAGATGAACTGACAAAAGAGAGCCAATGGAATTTGTTCATCCCTAATGCTACTATATGTACAATCAGATTGTGATTGCTTTTTCTCAGTGTTTTATGATTGAAGATATTCACATCAGAGAGGGAAAGACAAAAAGAAGCCAAAGCCTCAAGATACAGTGTCTGTACAATGCTCTGTACAAAATCTGAAACTTTAAGAAAGGGAACAGTGGAGGATTTCTTACTGCATTGGTCTCAGTTCAGGAACAAGCCCAAGTAATTCAGTGTTCCAGAATCCAGGGGGAACTTCAAATGAGGAGGCAAGGAACAAATGTGATCAATAAGGAAAAGCAGATGGTCACCGTATGTTCCTGCAGTTCTTGCATGACAATCACACATAGAAATGTCCCATTTGATACAGTCTAAATATTGTATTGCATGCCTTTGGACTGTATCTTTATTTGACCCAGTGGAGATGCTGTGATAAGGAGTAATCATGTATTGTCAGAGTTGGCTAGAAGTTGTCACAGCAGAGCTAGAGGCAAACATTGTGGTTGTAGTCAGGCCTTGGGTCAAGTCCAACAAAACAAACAACTGATCAAGGAGCCAGAAGCAGTCACAATCTGGCAAAGTTCAAGCCTACTGCAGCAAGTCCAGATCCAGGTTCAGATGAGCAGGCACAGCAGAGCTAAGTCCATTCACTACAGACACATAATTAGTAGTAAGGAGCCAAGGCAGAGGCAGAGCTCATATAGCCCCAGCTCTTTTTTGACTGGTCACCTCTGTCACATGACTTTGCTGAGATAGTCCAGGCAGCAGTTTGTCAGCTGGTCATTTGCTTGATGGTTCCATGGCATAGATTGCTGAGTTCACACATAATTCTGATAAGGTACTGGTTTCCATGATTCTGTGTTGAAGACCCCAATGTCTCATATGGGTTACTGAACACTTTTTTATTTGTTGTTGTTGTTGGTTATTGAACACTTTTTGATGAGATTCATCTGTTAAAAATTGACTGTGTGAGATGATATGCAGACTCTACCCTTTCATACTTTGAGCCAAGACTCCCAGCTTCTTATTTATTTAAATAAGAGCTAGTGTGATGTATTGGACCAAAAGTTTGGGTAGGAGTTGGAAGAGACAGACTGTAATCCCTGTTGAACCTTGTGATGGATTGCACATTTTTTTTTAAAAAAAAACTTGGACATGCTGTATAAGTAGGTAGACTGTGAAGGGTTAATTCTTCACAGATCCAGAGAGCATTGAGTGACAGTCTGTTCTAAGAGATCTGATTGGTTAGCATCACCTGAGCAAAGATAGAATTCTGAACTGGATGCTGAGGAGAATTGAGTCTGATTTCAGCCTTAACTGAGAGCAGTTTAACACAGATGGAGAACTTGGGGAAAGTTGGCAAGGAAGTTTAGGAAGTAGGCAAAGACTCTCATTCAGGCCAAGGAATGGGGATAGATCATCTAGAGAGAGAGAAGAATTTCCCTACCCAGTCAAACAGGGAGTTAGCTCTGAAGAGTGCAAGGATCCCTGGTCTGGTGTGGTTAGAGACTGCCTTTAAAGATCTTAAAAGTCAGTTAAGCATTCAAGATGAGTACTGGTGTTCCAAGAGAAAGGGGCTGGGTACTGGAAAGAATGTACCAGCCTTCTGGAAACAAAAAGTGTTAGAAAATACTTAAAGAAAATATACTGGAGTGTTTTGGAAAAACTGGAACAAAAACCACTCAACATAAAGATTTTAAGTAACTCTGAATAGGTTAAGAAAATCGCATTAGCCTGAAACGAAACTAAATTAAAGTCTGTTGCATTTATTTATTATTTTATTTTCCAGATTTTTACTCCACCTTCCTCAAAGCAGACTCAGGGCAGATCACAATAATGTACTGGTTTTACCTCAGAAATTTCACACCCTGATTTCACCTGACCTTTCCCCTCTATGTTGAATAAAGTATTTTTTTAATTTGGAATATAAAACTTCCCAAGTGCCATTTAAGTTGTTTGAGTTAAAGAGGCCTCCCAATCCTTACCTCAGGTTTCTGGGCTGAGCCAACAACCAAAATATTATATTTTGACACGGTGGAACAGCCAGAGTTCTTCAGCAAAGAATAAAACACGTTACTTGGGTGGCTAAGTCAGAGAAAGAAAAAATGGAGGAAAAATCTTGCCTCTGAGGGGAGGGAAGTGGACAGGGGTGTCATAAACCTCACTGGGTGACCTTAGACAAATCATTAGTTTTCTGCCAATCATGGCTATTATGAAATTAAAATAGGGCAGAAGAGCCACATACATATCCTAAGACAAAATATAATAAATAATAATTCAAAAGTTGAGACACTTTACAAACATGTTCTCTTTTTAGATCATTATTCTGAAATATTTGGAGCTATTTCTTAAAAATCAAGAAGGATGGATTTTATAATAACCTTTCAGTCATTTTCTTTTAAAACCAAGAACCAGCTCAAACACTCAGAAAGATATTGTAGCTCCTTCACGTTATCTGGTCTTTGCAGAAAGGGATGACCATTCTTTAAACCTGGGGACAGAAGTCATTTTTCCTTTCTCCAAGCACTTACTGCAACATAGAGCTTGTTCAAATCATTTGGCTTGCAACATCATTGTTTTGATCTGTCACAATCCATTACATCACTCAGGTGCTGTTATGTTAATTTACTGCGACGAGTCCCAGCAAAGCTGTTCTAAGCCAAGGAAACACGTTGAGCTACACAGAGAATGACAGGCCTAATGGATGACACGACAAAGCCAGGTCCCAGATTTCTTGCCCAATTTTGGTATGAATTGCAAGCTCAATATGGAGTGCAGTTGTCATGTTGTTCTGAAAGAATCAGAATTGGGGTTGGGTATTCTCAGAGGCCATCTAGTCCCAATGGATTGCTGCAAGGTACCATCATAAATTTCCTTACAGAAAAACAGACAAAAGACAGTTCATTTGCATGTAGAGAAAGCTCCTGGATGACTCATCCAAGACTCACATGCTACAGGACGAACAAAAAAAAAAATTGAACTGGAGATAGTTGAAGATATTTTGAGCGTTCTAAACAGCTTAGGGGTCCCAACCTCCAGGTGGGGCCTGGGGATCCCCTGCTTTTACAACTGATCTCCAGCTGACATGGATCAGTTCCCCTGGAGAAAATGGCTGCTTTGAAGGGTGGCCTCTATGGCATTGTACCATGCTGAGGCCCCTCCCCTCCCCAAACCCTGCCCTCTCCCAGCTCCACCCCCAAAGTCCCCAGGTATTTTCCAACCCGGACTTGGCAACCCTAAAACAGCTGCACTGTGGTATCTCAAAGAGATGTCACAAGCCCCTTTTTACAGTAGTTGATCATCTTCTAATAGCTCAAGAGCTCTCTTAGACATACCTTCCTAGGCACTCATATGTATACTGCTGCCCCAGTTGATTTGATTTATTAAATTTCTATCCTGCCCTCCCAGCCAAGGCAGGCTCAGGGCAGCTTACATAAAAGACCTAAAATTTTAACAATACATATAAAATAGATTAGCAACAACATTTAAAAATGAAAGAATTCTAAAACCATAAATTTAATAAAGTGCTAGTATTAATAATTTAGTAATTTCACAGCGATAGTTGTTACGCAGAGTGTATGGGCGGAGCTAAAGGTGTGTGTGTGTGTGTGTGTGTGTGTGTGTAGAGAAAGAGAAGGCAAAGTGTTCAGTTTGAAGTCTAAAGTCAGAAGTCAGCAGCTGTCAGTTGTGGTCAATCTACACAGAGTCCAAGAAGTAATCATCTAACTAGAATCATATAGAAATGCTGTGAAAGGCATTAAGATTCTAAAGGAGGAATAACTTATACTTAAGGGGGCATATTAGGCAAAGTTTAATATAGTCAGAGGGGCTGCAGTTGCTCAAGTGGTTAAGACGCTGAGCTGCAGACAAGTAGTTCAGCAGTGCTGAACTCGAGTGCTGCATGACAGAGTGAGCTCCCGTCTCTGGTCCCAGCTCCTGCCAACCTAGCAATTTGAAGCAAGAAACTGCAAGTAGATAAATAGGTACCGCTTCGGTGGGAAGGTAAACAGTGTTCCGTGTGCCTTGGTGTCTAGTCATGCCGGCCACATGACCCCGGAAATGTCTTTGGACAGTGCTGGCTCTTTGGCTTGGAAACGGAGATGAGCACCGCATCCCTAGAGTTTTATCCGACTGGCTTCCAAGCAAGAGAAACCTTTACGTTTACCTAATATAGTCAGGGTATTTTAAGAGTGTGAGGGAAAAGTCTGACAGAGACCTGAGTAAAAAGGGAAAGATTTTACTGAGCAATTTAACATAACATCTTGTAATTAATACACTTCTTTTACCAATAAAGTTTTATCTTGTTTATGGTTAACCCAGAGTCTTATCCTCAGAACCACATAGTCCAACAAAGGAGCCTTAGAGCTTGGGCACAGTACTGTGGGAAAGGTTAATTAAAGACTGAAATTAAATTCCTGGTGGCAGCAACAGATACTTTGAGTGAGAGAAAGAAACAACGAGAAATTTAAAACTACATCACACCTAACCACACAAAATAAAAGAGAGATACTGTCACAGCCTCCTTGTAATCTGCCAATTAATTGACAGCTTCTCTGATTTTGCTTTCCCAAACAGGCAGTAAAAACAGGCACATTTATGAATCTCAATGCATAGCTGATAAGACAGTGTTTGGCTTTCAATCGCAACAAAATGTAGATGCCTGTTATACAGGACTGAAGTACCTTTACCTAGACTCAGTGTCTATGCTCTAAATGTAGCTTTATCCCCTAACCTTCTGTTCCATTCTTCTCATTCATCATATTTCTTTTCTTTCCTGTGAGATAAAATGGATCCCTACTGACCAAAAAATACAGAGAAAAAGAATGGTCTTTGTATCTGTGTGAGGGCTGATTTGCACATTATGGAGTCCATATGATGGACACGTGAACTGTGGACAGACATGGTCTGGGAATTTTGGGCTGTAAACAATTCTTAGATACATATTAGGAAAACTTATGTGTAGCCTTCATACATAGAAGAATCCCTTATGGGCAAACATCAGCTGGTGGTGGGAAGTGCCATCAAGTCACAGGTGACTTATGGTGACCCAATATGGTATTCAAGGCAAGAGACAAACAGAGGTGGTTTGCAATTGCCTGCCTCTGCATAGCAACCCTGAACTTCCTTTTTTTTTTTTTTTGTAATTTTTTTTTATTTTTCAACACATTAAAATTAATACATTTATCTTATACAAATCCTTTTTTCCATATTATATCACATTTTGCTCTATTTGTATAATCTTGTTTTTATCTTGTATTGGCGGTTTCCCACCACATCTGAAGCATAACACATTTTCCACATTATCCAAAATAGTAATACTTATATCTATGTTTACATTTCTGGTAACGGTCATATATCTTAAAAATACTTGTATACTAATTCTTACTTTCTATATTCTTATATAATTCTAAAATAAAAACAACTTCATTATCTAATTATCCTTAATACATTCATATACTCTAATTTTATTGCTTTATGTTATTATAACCATGTATAGATGTAATTTTTCATGTCCCAGTATTTTTCAACATATTCTTTCAAATCTTTCCAATCTTCTAAAAAGGTCTCTGAGTACAGGTCATTCAACTTTCTAGTCCATTTATCCATTTCAGCCATATATAACAATTTTTTCAACCATTCCCACACATCTGGTATTTTTTCATTTTTCCAATTTTGTGCATACACCATTCTTGCTGTTGTTATCATATACCATATTATTGTCCTTTTCTTTACATTTATCTCTTCTAGTTTAAGTCCAAGCAATAACATTTCAGGCAACTTCTTAAATGTACATTTCAAATTTTTTTCCATTTCTGCATGTATTATAGACCAATAAGTCTTTGCTTTATCACAAGTTCACCACATATGATAAAAAGAACCTTCTTTCTTTTTACATTTCCAACATTTGTTAGACATATTCTGGTTAATATTTGCAATTTTTTTTGGTGTCATATACCATCTGTACATCATTTTAAAACAGTTTTCTTTTAAGTTATAACATGTAGATATACCCATAGCATTTTTCCATAAAAATTCCCAAGATTCCATTTCAATATCTTTGTTAAAGTTTATCACCCATTTTACCATTTGTTCCTTTACCATTTCATCAGCGTTAAACCATTTTAACAAAATTTTATACATTTTAGAGATCATTTTTTCCCCACCTTCCTCCCAAACTTGTTCTATTTCATTATTTTTTTCTCTAAAACCGGATTTTTTTATCACTTCTATACATGTCATATATTTGTCTATATCTTAACCAACCATAATCAAAGTCCATCTGATGCTGCTCCTTCAATATAAAGTCTTTACTATGTCTTGTTAATAAGTCTCTGTACTTCAACCAATCTTGTCCTTTGTGACGTGATACTGGATTTAAAACTTCTGTGGGTACAATCCACATAGGTATCTCTTCTGGAAAAAAGTTTTTATATCTTGTCCATGTATCCATTAACGTTCTTCTCAAATAATGATGTTTAAACATATTGTCCATTTTTGCTTTACCATAATACAAATATGCATGCCACCCAAACCTACAGTCATGGCCTTCCAGGGACAATAACTTTCTATCTTGTAACATAGTCCATGTCCCTACCCAAGTCAAACATATTGCATCATGATATAGCCTTAAGTTTGGTAATTGGAACCCACCTCTATCTTTAGCATCACACATTATTTTCATCTCGATTCTTGGTTTTTTCCCTCCCCATACAAACTTAGACAATTCCTTCTGCCAGCATTTGAATGTTTTTACATCTTTCACAATTGGAATAGTTTGAAACAAAAACATTAATCGTGGTAATACATTCATCTTAACCACCGCAATTCTACCCAACAATGACAAATTTAATACATTCCACTTTTTAATATCTTGCATAATTTGCAGCCATAATTTCTCATAGTTATTTTTTATAAAGATCAATATTTTTCGTTGTTAGGTTTACACCTAGATATTTTGTCTTTTTCACCACCTCACATTCTATAAGATTTTGTAACTCAGTTTGTTTGTTGTTTGACATATTTTTACACATCACTTTCGATTTGTTCTTATTTACATAAAATCCAGCCAAGTCACCAAACTCTTTTACTCTCTGTAACAAATATGGTAGTGTAGTCATAGGGTCTTCCACTATAAACATCACATCATCTGCAAAGGCCCTATATTTGAAAGAAAAACCTTTGGTTGTTAAGCCTTTAATTTCTTTATCTTCCTTCACATTTATTAGTAGAACTTCTAGAATCCAAATAAATAACAACGGCGAAAGTGGGCATCCTTGTCGTGTTCCTTTTTCAACTTTAAAATCGTCTGTCTTTTCAGTATTAATTATTAAAGAGGATTTCTGTTCTTTATAAATTGACTTAATGAGGCTAAGCATATATTCACCAATTTCAAGATGTTCTAGAACCTCAAACATAAAATCCCAATTTAAATTATCAAACGCTTTTTCCGCATCTAAAAAGAAAAAACCCACCTCCTTTTCAGGATGTTTATCGTAGTATTCTATAGCATCCACTACTACTCTTAGATTGTCCCTTATTTGGCGATTGGGTAAAAACCCTGCTTGTTCTGTTTGTATAGTTTCTTTAAGGTGTTCTTTTAGCCTGTCAGCTATAATCTTAGCAAAGATCTTGTAGTCATTATTTAGTAGAGAAATCGGTCTGTAGTTCTTAACATTAGTTAAGTCTTGATTTTCTTTCGGGATAAGTGAGATGGTTGCGTCTTTCCAAGTTTCTGGGACCTCACCAGTAAGTCCTATATCATTCATTAATAGCAGTAACACTGGTGAGATCGACTCCTGTAGCGTTTTATAAAACTTCGCTGTAAATCCATCTGGTCCAGGTGCTTTTCCTAATTTTGAGTCATTTATTGCATTTTTAATCTCTTGTAATGATACTGGATTGTTAAATAGTTCTTTAATTTCCTCTGTTGGTTTTGGTAACTTTAATGTTTGCTGGTATTCTTTGATCTTTCTTCTGTCTTTGTTTTCCTTCTTAAACAGTTTTGCATAATATTTAAAAAATTCTCTCTTTATTCCTTTGTTATCTATTATCTCAATGTTATCTCTTATCACTTTAGTGATAAATTTGTTTTCACGTTTTTTCTTTAATTGCCATGCTAAATATTTTCCGGGTTTATTTGCACCTTCAAATGCCTTTTGTTGGAGTTTTTTTAGGTTCCAGTACGTCTCTTGGTTCAAAATAGCTTTTGCTTGGTCTTGTAACATCCAGATTTCCTTTTGCAGTTTCTTTTTCCCTGGTCTGCTCTTCAGTTCTTCTTCTTTTGTTTTAATGGCTTGTATGATATTTTCATATTGTTCTCTTTTCTTTTTGTTATCTTTTGCATTTAAAGATATCAATAGTCCTCTCATCACTGCTTTATATGCATCCCGTACGGTTTGAATTTTTACTTCTTTCTGTATATTTGCTTGGAAGTATAGGTCTGTTTCTTCCTGTAATTTTTTAACTATTTCTTGGTTGTCTAGTAAGTCCTCATTTATTCTCCATCTCTTTTGTTTTTTTACCTGGCCAGCAGTCCATAAACACGGATTATGATCTGAAATTATTCTGGGTAGAATTTCTACTTTTCTTGTCTTAAACGTTAAATTAGTAGTCATCCAAATCATGTCAATTCTTGAATGTGAGTCATGTCTATTAGAATAAAAGGTAAAGTCTTTTCCTTGTGGGTTAGCTTTCCTCCAAATATCTTCCAGCTTCTCTTGTTTTATCAGTTCAAAAAAGTTTTTTGGAAGCTTCCCTAATGCCTCATCCTTTCTCTTAGAGCGCCTGTCTAATTTGTTATTCACAGTTCCATTAAAGTTCCCCAACATCATTATTTGCTCATAATTTACGTTATCCATTTCCATTTGTAATTCTTTAAAAAAAATTTCTTTGGCTCCATTTGGGGCGTAAATATTCACAATCAAAGTTTTCTGTCCTTGTAGTGAGATTTCAATAGCTAAATATCTTCCTTCTTTGTCTTTAAATATTACTTTAGGTTCCAAATCTTTTTTGACATATGTTACAACACCATTCTTTTTATTGCTTGCTAAAGAATAAAATTCTTCTCCCAATTTTTTCCTTATTAAATATTTGTGGTCTTGTTTTTTAAGATGAGCTTCTTGTATGCATATTACACTACATTTTTGTTTCTCCAGCCAATGCCCTACCATTCTACGTTTTTGGGGTGAATTAAGTCCATTTACATTCCATGTAAGTACTTTGTAATCCATCTTGATATATTGTTAAATATCACCAAGGTCATCTTTATTCTCTCCAAGAAATGCGTACATTTCTCCTGTGCTTTTAATCACTACTCTGGTGTTGCCATAGTAAAAGCTTAATCCTTGAGGTATTTCCCAGCGGAATCTGATTTTTTTCTCCTTCAATTTATCCGTCAGATGCTTAAATTTTTTCCTTTCTTGGAGTATTGCTCTAGGCAGTTCTTTCATTACTATAATTTCTTTCCATCTATTTCAAAGGGATCAGTAAAACACTTCTTGTAGATTTGTTCTTTTGTCCTTTTCATTGTAAATTGGACCACCACATCTCTTGGTATATTTTTGTCTCTTGCATATGTAGAATTGACTCTATAAACAAGATCCATGTGTTCTTTAACAACCTCTTCCTGTTCTTGTAAAAAATCTGCTAATGCTTCTTGCATTCTTATAAAAATGTCTTCATTCATTTTTTCCTCAATCCCTCTGAATCTCAAATGGTTTTGCATGTCTTTATAATGCATCATCTTTTCCATTCTGTCATTGTCTCTCATTGTCTTTTGAGTACTTTCTTCCAGTTCTTTTACTTTAGTTTCAATGTCTTGTGTTCTTGTGGTTAATTTTTGAAATTCTGCTTTTAAGTCTATAAAGTTTTTGTCTGCTTGTGCAGCTATGCCATTCATTTTAACATTTACCTCTCCTATAGCGTCTAACATTTTTTTTCCCATTGCTTCCATAACAGCTAGTAGTTCTTTTTCTTTTTTTGCTGCCATTGTAGGAGAGGACCATGTAGCTGCTCTCGATCTTAGTCCGCGGTCCGTCTTGTCTCTTTAAAAAAGATTGATTTTATTTTATTTTCCAAATCAAACACCGATTAATGTGTTCACACAAGCTAGTCTTGCCAAGTCAAATTTCGTTGGTTTCAGCCTTCTAAGTTATATAGTTTATGAGATATTACTGTTTAAAAATTTTATAAATCCAAAATGGCGGGCGCAACTTCTCTATGGTTTGTGTCAAAGGTTATAGTCTTTTTACCTTGCTTCTGGCTTGCCGTAGTTTCCTTTTGTCCCTTCCTCTTGCTTACTTGTCTACTCCCCGCACGTCACTTCCTGTTGTAGTCCTTTTGGTCTGGCAGTTTTTACAGTCCCCTTTGCTCTCTTCCGGTTCTTCTCCGTTTCCCTTCTTGTCTGCTCCTCAAGCCGTCACTTCCTGTCTCAGTCCTCACAGCTTGATCTCGCGATGCTTGGTTTCCTCCTCCCCTCTTTGTCTCGCGATGCTTGGCTCCCCCTCCCGACTCTTCTTAACCGCAGGAATGTTAAACAACTTGTTTTTTTGGCTTTTTAAGTTCAAATTCAGCTGTTTAATGTTTCAAAACTGCACTCATCCAATCTGCAACAGTCTATTGCTTCACCAGATCTTCTTTTCGTCTTTCAAAACGCGGTAATAGTAAGGCAAAAACTTTTTTTCCGTTACCTTATGTTGTTACTTCGCTTCAGATGTGGTCCCAACATTTAAACTTTGTCTTCTTTGTTAAGGAATCAGAGGAATTGGAGATTTTATGTTGATTTAATCAGCTCAGCTCGGCTCCTTAGAGATACTTGCAGGAATCTTCTTCGGCTGCAGTGCTCAAGGTGTTGTAAAAGTCTCCTCCAAGACTTTTCCTTCACCGAGCTTGCTCAAACCTGGATTATATTGCTTGCTAGTCCTCACACTACTTGTGTGAGGTTGCGTCAGGTGGATTGATCCACCCGAGCTGTCAATAAGAGCCGCTGTCTGCCTTGCGCAATTGCAAAGCGTGTCAGACCTCCATTCCTCCGACCGGAAACCGCAACCCTGAACTTCCTTAGTGGTCTCCAGGGATCATTTCATAGAAAAAGAGGTGCAGGAGCTCATTAGCATTACTCATTAGCATAACTTATTTGCATATGCCACACACCCTGACATCACCGGAAGTGTGTCAGGAGGCAACACCCACCGCTCAGGCTCCACCCAAAAAATCTCCAGGTATTTCCCAACTCACGGCTGGTGAGCCAGCTTTACACTTTGATGAAAGACACTTTAGGTTTCCTTTGCTCTTGCAGGGAAGCTACCCTACAACAAGCATGAAAATACAGATCAAGTTAGTATGCTTTTGCTTTTTTCCTCAGGGCATCACCATATGTGCCTGCTCCTGGGCTTGTTACTCCCAGAATAGTGTTCCTGTGCGCTCCTGCTTGAAATGACCCCTGGCTGGTCTCCTATCCAACTTCTAACTAGAGCCAACCATGCTTAGCACTTGGATTTGATGAGATCAGGCTAGCCTGAGCCATCCAAGTCAAGGCATATAGCAACTAACTTGGGCTATTCCATGACAGCAAAACAGTGCATAATTGAGGGGAGGCACCATGGCCCCAATTCAAGTCAGGCCCACACATGCCATGAAACTCCCAGCAACAGCCCTGTAGATAGACTATTTTCAGTGGAGGGGGCACTGGATGGAGGAGGGGTGTGGGGAGAAAGAAGAATGGAGGCACCCAACAGCAAAAGGAGCACACATGCCTTCTCTTTCCCCCCAGACTCTTCAGCCTTTACTCCTAGGGAAGGTGCTCCAGCCCCCTCCTTATTTAGCATTAAGCCTGCCTTTGGTTCCAGATTTCTTAAATGCCCAGGGAAAAGCAATTTTTCTCCAGGCCAGTTTGGCTGGACATCCTGGAGGTTTTCTGTTATTTTCTGGGTGTAAAACAGCAGTCAATGGGGGTGGGGGGGTATTTGTGAAGCTCCTGCATTGTGCAGGGGGTTGGACTAGATGACCCTGGAGATCCCTTCCAACTCTAAGATTCTATGAATTCTTTGTCAGTGCTCTCTCCCCGCTTGCAATAGAACTCAATCTGCTGCCTGCCAACCTGCTCACGCTTGGAATTGAAATGGAATGCAAGCTTTGACCTCATTTGGCCCACTTTTTCAGTCCTTGCAAGGAGTCTAGTGAGTTTGAAACTTTTGAGGTTGACCGGTTCATCCTTTCTCACAGGGCTCAGATCCTTAGTTGTACATATAACAGAAGTCAAATTGTTCCATTGAACAATTCAGAATCCTTTGAAGTCAAAGTAGCCGGGAGATCAAACTGCAGTCCCAGCCCTGATTATCGGCACAAATGAGTTTATATTTGGAACCATAAGGGTTTATGGCATTGCTTCCCAGCAAGTTTGCTTTCCTTTCCCCCCAGCCAGCGGACCACTTGATCCCGGCCCGGCCTCACTTCCTCTCGAAAGGGCGGGGTATGTGCAATGAACTGCATCAAAAGGCAGCAGCTGCTAGACTTCCATAAGGGAAGGTTACTCCCAGGGAAGTTTACTCTCACCCCCCATGAGGCACCCACCTGCTGGGAGTGAGTGGATGCTTCTCAGATCGGCCAGGGGCTGTTCCAGGGGGGCTCCTCCATGCCCTCTCTTCCACTTCCTTCTTCGCCCAGGGTGGCTGCCTGCCTTGACTGACCCCCCTGCACGTTTCTGTAGCCAGCCACGCCCTCGGCCTCTCTCAAGGGAAACTCGGTGGTGGCAACACAAGCAGCAATGGCGTGTTCCCTACTTCTCCCCACCACCCGCTCTGTCTGCAAGTCAATGAGCACTACAAGGATTTTTGGATGAGGGGGTATTGGGAATTTGGGAGGGAGTGTCACCCAATGTGCCCTGCACTAGCTACAGCCCTGCCAGCACATATTTAGTCAACACTTCATGTGTCTACCACATGGACTTTATGACTGGCAGCAAACAGGGTAGTGCCACTGGCTGCCTTCTTCCACCTTAAGCATGGATTCTAATTTTGTCTTGTCTACATTTATCTGCAACCTTGATGGTTTAATCTCAATAGCCCCATTTCTCTTTTACTTCGCCCTTATGAGTAATAATCTTGGGAATCTTTATTTTCACACCCCTTTGTTTCCTTGTGCCGAATTTTCCCCATAAAACTGTACCTGTTTTTTTTTCAATGTTACGTGCATGTCAGCTGCATACACATGATCACAAAAATGCTGTGGACATATAAATGGTGTTAAAAATCTGTAAAAATGGCAATGAAATGATCATCAACAGTAACAAAAATGAGGTGGAACAATAACCGTTAACAGTGATAATGGAATCCTAAAGAAATGAAAATGCCCATATCGGCTTACCCCTAACTGCACAATTTACCTTAGAATTTTTTCAAGAATACAGAATTCTTTTCATTTGGAACCTGACAGCTTCTACTTAGAGAATGAAAACTTTAAAAAACAAACAAACAAACAGGAAGTTTGTGGGTTAAAAAACAAACAACACCGGTAGAAAGTGTCTTCCAGAGTGGTAGCGCTCCATCCACTTGGCACTCCCAGCTCTGCCATGTGATATTGTCCAAGCCTCAGTATAGATTTCTGGACATAAAATAATTGTTCCTATTGCTCATATATATTCTGGCACTAAGACTTCTTCCATACAGGGATTTCCCCCCACCTGGACAGCATGAAGTAGTGTCCGCCTGACATCATGCCCAATTTGTGCAAAACTCTTCTGACTCCCATTCCCCACCCCCTTTGCCCTGAAGGAAATATAAAGCTCATTGTCTTGAAATAATGGTGAAGCAGCTGTGGGTGGAACATCCATATGGATGTCCCCCTTTAGCATCCATGGGAAGGGGGCAGAGCTATGATCCAGGTTTAAAATGGTGGAGCTGAAGGGATTTTTTTTCCACTTTCCCTGTTGAGGAATGTTTTAACGTTACAATACAACTAGAGTTGTCAATAGGCTTGCCATCCCCTCACTGAGGGCAGGGGGTTGCCTGCTTTCAGGGCCCCAATCTGCCAGCCCGGGTCCAGCTGGTGGGGGAACTTTGCCCCCAAAGTGCCATGTTCGCAACAATGTGCCTGGTGCAATGAGATCACCCAGAGGTGACGTCATCACTCAGGGCACATTGTGGGAGGCCACTACCATTCAAGGAAAAACTCTATGGTCTTTCCTTGAATGATAGAGGCCCCCACCCACACCGTGCCCTGTGTGATGATGCCACTTCCAGGTGACATCATTGCAGTGCACACACACTGTGCGTGTGCAGAACATGTTCCAAACCTGGAGAAGAACCCACACACACACCGGCAGCCAGGTAAATCCTGGCAACTCTAGTTGCCAACCTCTAGATAGGGCCTGGGGATCTCCCAGAATTGTAACTGATCTCCAGATGACAGAGGTCAGTTCCCCTGGAGAAAATGGCTGCTTTGGAGGGTGGACTTTATGGTATATATTTATGGTATAACCAGCTAAGGCCCTACCCCAAATCTTCAGGGATTTCCCAATCCAATGTTGGCAGACCTATGCAACTCAGCAGATAATGTGGGACAGGGGAAGTTGTTCAGGCCATAGGGAATCCCAACAAAATGACTGTTGCACCTGCATTTCTGACAGACACAAGGGGAGTTACAAGGAGGAGTGAAGTCTGGCAGCAAAAGCAAGCAGCTCAGGCATGAGGGGGTGTACCATTCTCACCTGTTCCTGTACCACTTGTATGGTTGTTACAGTGGAGGTGTGTCAGTGCAGCCTGGAAATCCATAGCTGTAACAATTCAAATATAAAAATTGGGGCCAATGTCAGGACCACAGAAATTTTGGGGCAGTTATGAAGAAATCACCCAGTTTTGTGGTCTTCTCTTCAAAGCCCTACCTGGAAATATATGAACCACCATTATTAATTAACTGGCATAGAGTAATAGTTAGAATGTTCGACTAGGATCAGGCAGACCCCAGTTCAAATTTCTACTCTGCCATGGAAGCACACTGGGTGGTCTTGGACCAGTCACATACTCTCAGCCTAACCTTTCTCACTGGGCTGTTGTGAGGATAAAATGGAGGAGAGGAGAATGATGTAAGCTGCTTCAGGTCCCCACTGAAGAGAAAGGAGGGTAGTTGCCAACCTCCAAATGGTTGGCATATACATATTGGCAGATATACCTTTAATTCAGAATAGCTCTTTGTAAATAAAGGGAGAGACTGAGTAGGTAATCAAGGCATACAGGTGTGGCTGCAGACATTTTAGCCCAGCACTACTGAATGCAGGAAGCCTATACAAAAGCTGAATTAAGATTTAGACCTTATGGTCAGCTTTGAAAATTGTTGAGCTTTTGGGGTGAGTGACTCTCTTTTTCTCCTGCTTTTTGCATTTTAAATGGAGCATTCTTGTATACTCACATGTAGAATAAATTGGCAGCTCCTGTATCTGAGGAGACAGTCCATAACAGTGGGAACCTGTCTAGAAGCCAGTTGGAATATGCCAGAATCAGTGGGATAGATAGTTGGATGAGCTTCAGGGGTAAGTTTATAACATACCCGGGTCTCTCTTTTAAAACTTAGAAAATCATTTTAAAATATATGTTTGTAAAAAGATGTGACTTTTTACCTGACAGATTGCGACCTGATGAAGCTGAGGAAAACGGGCACCAACTGGGCTCCATCGTTGTGGGACTGTATATTAATGCTTTGCTTCAATGTGTTGCTTTAATATGAATACATTATTGTCCACAAACCAAATAATTTTTGTAAGCCTTTATTAACAACTTTATTGGGAGAGTAATTTTTACTCCAGAGTAAAATATATATATATAAGTGTAACAGTCTATGAACTGTTGTTTGTTTGTTTGTTTGTTTTGCTTACAATTTATAAATCACTGTATTTCCATTGTTGTTACTCAATCTCCAGGTGGTGGCTGGAGGTTTCCTGGGATTGCAACAGATCTCCATGCAACAGAGTTCAGTTCACGTGGAGAAAATGGCTGCTTTGGAAGGTGGACACTATGGCATTATACCCCACTGATGTCCCTCCCCTCCCCAAACCATGTCCTCCTCAGGGTCAACTTCCCAAATCTCTAGTATTTCCCAACCCAGAGCTGGCCACCCTAAAGGAGGGGTATACATGAAGTATTTAATAAATACATAAAGAAATATTAATGAAGGCTGATATGAGGGCCAGGGCAAAATGGCTGAAACCTTGGCTTAGTATCTCAGTGCATGCAATGGGGGGAAATGAGATCAAGGACCATGCAAGATTTTCAAAGAGCAGAGCAATCAATCACACCAAACAAAGAGGAACACCATTACCTATGTGAGCCTGGCCATCATTTCTTCCAAAGTGCCTACAGTCTGCTGGAGGCAAAACATTACAAGCAAAGGCCTAGCCCTTCATCACCATTTCCCTCAACAGCTCCTTTTAGTTCATTCATTAGTGAGGCGTTTCCATGTCACACTCTCCTGTCTTCTGAAAGGAAGGAAACCAGGAGCTTGCATAGTAAATCATTTAATATCTGGAGAAAATGCATTCTTCAGGCACTGAGCTATGCAATGCATTCAGCTAAGGCCCAACAATTACTTGACCATAAACACACAGTCAGCTTCTCCAACTAAAATCATATGTTTAGTATTTCCTCTAAAAGGGTGTGGGTAAGTGTATGTGTTTGTCAGTGTCTTTTGGCTGTAGGCTGCCCAACTCTATGAATGTCACCAGTTGTCAGTAAATTTCAGGTGCCATCAATAAGTGTAGTTGAATTTTTTCGACAGCTGTTCATCCGGGCAGAAACACATTTCTGTATCATGGTTGTAAGTGTTCTACATGTTTATTCAAGTTTTTTAAAAACATAACCTAATTATGTATGACATTCATCTATTTTTAAATGAATTTCTTGGTGGGGAGTTAATCTGTATTAAGCAAAGCAGCTGCCTTCTCCACTTCCTAACTCTTGATTTTTTTTTTAAATGATATAATGAGGTAGGCCATTTATGGCTGTGCCCATTCACGAAAGTGTTGGAACCCTGGGCCTCACTGCAGTCTCTCAAATCAATAAGGACTACCCTCTTAACCATGACAGCTCAACATCAACAATATACCAACAAGTATATACAGAGACCAAAAGAGCTCAGTTGCTCTGGAGTTCCTTTTCTCTTCAGATTTCAGAACTTCTGTAAATACAGGTCTGTCAACTAAGCTCCTGTAATGAATGACTGACTTAAAGTAGCTAGTTCAGTGCTGTAGATACTTTTCCTTAAAAAAAACCCCACTTTGATTGTATGAATATTATTATTCATTTTTTGAAAATGTTGCTTGGGCACCACTATTTCTTCTAATTCTTGCAGTTTCAGTCAGTACCATCTTCCCACGGATACCAAATCTTTCTCCCCTGTAGATTATTCAAAAAGGGGTTCCCAGCCAGTCACATAGTAAATGGAATTAGAGTATCACAAGTAAAGACCCGCAAGAAACTTGCGGGATGGTTATCCCATTCCTCACACCTTTGCTTCCTCCCTTCTCCCCCTACCTCTCTCACACTCTTTTTCCCTTCTGCCCCCCCTTCTTTCTCTCTCTCTCTCTCTCCTCCATGTATGTTACTTCCTTTCTCTTTCTGACCTGTCATCATTCTCTTTGTTTTTCTGCCTCCCCACCTCATCACTCTTTTTCTGTCTTTCTTCCCCCCCACTCCATCACTCTCTTGTTCTGCCCCCATTACTCTCCCAGCCTCCTGCCTGCTTCCTCTCCCCCAACAGCAGCAGTGGCAGTGCTCTGAGAAACACAATGGAACTCCCAGCTGCAGAGATCAATTCACCTTAGGGCTGCCAACTCCAGGTTGGGAAAAACAGTGAGGCTTGGGGGAGGCAAGCAGCCTCAGCAACCCTCCAAAGCAGACATTTTATCCAGAGGAATTTATCTCTGTCACCTGGACAACATTTGTAATTCTGGGTGTTCTCCAGCCCTTGTATGGAGGCTGGCAATGGTAGTTTAAGTGAAGGAAATGGCTGGTTTGGAGGGTGGAGTCTATGGCATTATACTGGTCTGTAGTCCCTCCTCAAATCCCACCCTCCCCAGGCTCCACCTCTCAAATGTCCAGGAATTTCCCAACCTGGAGTTGGCAGCCCTATTTCCTTCCCACCCAACAGCCAACCTACCTTTATCTGTCTTCAGCTTTCCATCTCCACCCCCCTCCCCCACAGCCTCTACCTAGGAAAATTACAGTATTTCTCCACAGTGGGGACTAAAGTATATTATTTCTTCCTTGTTATCTGCACAACAACCCTGTGAGGTTGGTTAGGCTGAAAGTATGTGACTGGTCCAAAATCTCCCAGTCAGCTTCCACCACAAGATGGGGATCTGAACGTGGGTCTTGCAGATCCCAATCTGAAGCTCTAACTGTTACATCACAAAGGCTTTCATAGGGTGGCTGCTGATGAACAGTCGCAAAGCAGCTGGGCCTAATTAAGTCATGCAAATCAGGTGGTATCAAGTCACACAGAGGGTGCTGTCCAGGGATGCCAGCCTCCAGGTGGGACCTGGGGATCCCCTGGAGTTACTGCTCATCTCCAGACTACAGAGATAACTTTCCGTGGAGAAAATGGATGCTATGGAGGGTAGAATTTATAGCATTGTACCTCACTGAGGTCCCTGTCCTCCCCAGGTTCCACCCCCAAATCTCCAGGATTTCCCAGCCTGGATCCGGATCCACTGCCAGTGGCCAGGGAGGGTACTTGGCAACCCTAGACCACTGCCAGTAAAAACCCTGCCTTTTACTGACAGAAACAGTTAGAAGCCTACCCCTCCCCCAAACATTCTAATCTCTCACAGTTGATGTCTGGAACTGATGCCATTTCAAAAGGTATTGGGGGGGAATTCAATGGTCCCTGAAGGTTTTTTTTTAAAAAACATTTTGGATTTTTCTGCAGACCGAGAAAGGCCCCTAACTATGTAGGAAAAGCTGTTGGGGGAGAGTAAGCTCTCTTTTGGCAGATATAAATATCCACACAGGGAAAAAAAACCTCTTGGAATTAGTATATAGATGACATCATCCATAGCCAATCAGATTTAGCTTTTGAATGCTATTGCCAAAAGCAAAGTCAATGGGAAGGGAGAATGCTGTTCATCTTTTCTGCTGGTGAACAAGGGAGGAAAATTCTCCTTTACTGGTCAAAGGGCTTTGTTGGGGATCATGGGATCTGCATGTACAAAGGTCATGTGGGAAGGGAGCAATAGTAAGGAGGAGAATTTGAGGAGACTGAACAGAAAAAAAGAAGAAAAGGGTTTCATAACCTGCTTTTGTCTACCTGAAGGATCCCCAAAGCAATTTACAATCACATTCGCTTCAGGAACCTTGTGGGGTAGATGGGGCTGAGAGAGTTCTGAGAGAACTATGCATGGCCCAAGGTCACCCAGCAGGCTTCCTGTGGAAGAATGAGAATCAAAACCAGTTCTCCAGATTACAGTCCACCACTCTTGACCACTACACTATGTTGGCTCTCTGGATCAAACCAGTTGTACAGGAACAATCAGGAACTGCGCAGCGAATAGGATGGTGTCACTGTGCTATGCAGCCAAACAGATCTGGTGACCTAAAAATGTCACTGAGAGCAAATAAAGTAAATTGAGAGACAGAGCATCACTTCACTGACTGGTCATAAAGTTGTTTCCAGCCAATCAGTGAACAGCATTGCATTGCAATGCTATATAGCCAATTAGATTTGGCTGTGTTATGATATTGGGTGAGAGAGGAGGAAGGCACTAAAATGGTGATCATTTATTTTCAAAGAATACTAACAATTGTCAAGGGGGGTATTTTTCAGCAATGCTGAAAATGTTCTCAAAAAGTTCAGCTCAACCATAGATGGAAGGTTTTCTTGTTTAGGGGTGATATTTTGAATAGGGGTAAAGTGCAGTGTGCATGAGTGAGAAACATTTGTTAAACTTTTAATGTCACATCTGTGATTAATCTCACCTGCCACAGGATGTCACTTTGCCATGACAGCTGAAAACCAGTGACACAGAAGAGAATATTTTCAACAATCTTCTTCCCTAGAAAATCCTTTAAAAATCACAGATTAAAAGCTTATAGTTCCCCCTTCTTTTCTTGTTCATTGCTTCATAAGCCTGCATTTTAAATCACTTGCATAAAAAGAAGAAGCAAACTACTGCTCTCTCAGAAGACTTCCTCGGGTACTTCAGGCACAGATTATTCTACTTAGAAAAAGAGAGAGCAAAGGAAAAGGGCATCAGTGTTTGCCATTACTGTATAATGAATACCTTTACAATGACTCAATAGGGTGACATGATAAGGAAAGCAGAGATGAGTCAATTTGGGATTTAACACTTCATTTAACCACAGTACTTGGTACAGGTTCAGGCAGCCTAAGATTGCAGGCATAGGAGATGCTGCATTCTGGAAGGGAAAGATATTGCCATGAATTTCAGATACTTTCCACACACACAAAAATCTCTCTAGCTAAATTGCTCCCTGGATTCTGAAGTTAGCTGCTTTTGGTTCCACAGCGGAACTGATGAAATAGGAATTTGTCATTTTTCTATTTCTTATTTTGCACAGAACACAGGCCCTGACCCGGGTAGCCCAGGCTAGTCTGATCTTGTCAGATTTCAGAAGCTAAGCAGTGTTGGTCCTGGTCAATAGTTGGATGGAAGACCACCAAGGAATACCTGGGTTGCTACACACAGGCAGGTGATAGCAGACCACCTCTGAACACCTATTGCCTTGAAAATCCTACAGCATTGCCAAAAGTGGGCTGTGATTTGACAGCAAAAAAGGTACATGGGTTATGAACACTGTAGCTATTTATTCCTTCCCAAACACAGAGAGCAATTTTGATATTATTATTTGTTTTAATTATGCCATTAAAGGTTGGAATTGAATTGAATTGAATTATTTGGTTTGTTTCATTTAAAACATTTCTAAGCCACCTTTCCACCCAACATAGGGTCACCAAGGCAGCAAACAATAAAAACATTAAAACAAGCTTAAAGTATGTAAAGATAAATAAATTAAACAAAATAAACAAATAAAACATGGCAAGAGACGTTCAGCATGGCAAAGTGTAAGGCGATGTACACTGGAACAAAAAAAAAAATCCTAATCTTAAACTTTTTTTTTTTTTGGCTGAGCGATCTTGGGGTTATAGTTGAAAGCTCAATGAAAGTGTACAACAGTGATGAAAAAGGCAAAATCCATGCTCGGTATTATAGGAAAGGGACTGAAAATCAAATGGCCAGTATTGTAATGACCTTGTATAAAGCTATGGTATGGCCTCATTTGATATACTGTGTACAATTCTGGTCACTCAAAAAGGATATTGCAGAGCTGAAAAAGTATGAAGGGGGGCAAACAAGATGATTTGAGGGTAACAATACCTTTCTTATGAGGAAGGGCTGGGACTTCTTAATTTAGGAGAAAAAAAGATGGCTAAGGGCAGACATGATATGTTAAGAGCTGTCAAGTCACTTCCAACGTATGGTGACCCTATGAATTCTGTGTGTAAAATGCCACTAAATTGCAATTAATTTACGTCAATCCCAGCAAGAAACTTTCAAGGCAAGTGAGGAGCAGAGGTGGTTTACCATTGCTTTTCTCTGCAGAGTCTTCCTTGGTGGTCTCCCTTCCAAGTACTGACCCTGCTTAGCTTCCAAGATCTGACGAAATCAGGCTATACCATGAATTAATGACCTCCCAAACATCTTATTAGCCTTGTTCAGGTCTTGCAAACTGAGGGCCATGGCTTCCTTGACTGAGTCAGTCCATCTCATGTTGGGTCTTCCTCTATTCCTCCTGCCATCAACTTTTCCTAGCATCACTGTCTTTTCCAATGACTCTTGTCTTCTCATAATGTGACCAAGATACGATAGCCTCAGTTTGGTCATTTTAGCTTCTAGGGAGTGTTCAGGCTTGATTTGATCTAGAACCCACTGATTTATCTTTTTGGTGGTTCATGGTATCCGTAAAACTCTCCTCCAATACCACATTTCAGATGAATCAAATATCTTCCTGTCTGCCTTCTTCATTATCCAGCTTTCATACCCATACATAGTAACAGGGAATACTATGGTATGAATTATCTTGATCTTGTTCACCAGCAACACATCCTTACACTTAAGAATATTTTTTAGTTTCTTCATGCCTGCCCTTCCCAGTCGCAATCTCCTTCTGACTTCTTGGATGCAGTCTCCCTTTTGGTTGTAAGTTTTGAAATACAAGCTGATTTTCTTCTGAAATTCTGTTTTATGCTCCAGTAACCAAAGTAAATTTGCGATACGATCTCTATACCATATATGGTAACCAGGGGCGTAGACTTTTTAAATTTCTCACTGCCAGAGGGGGCCCCCTGCCTGGCTCCCGGCTCCCCTGAACCCACTCCTCTGAACCCACTTGCTCTCTCCCCCCTCCCTCCCAGGGCCATCTGGGCAACTGCCCAGTGTGATGACATCACCTGGAAGTGATGTCATTATGCCAGGCACGTTGCCAGGGTGACACTCTGGCAATCACCCCAAAACTCTATGGTGCCATAGAGTTTTGGGGTGATTGCTACAGCGTCACCCCGGCAGTCGCCCAGATGGCCCCGGGAAGGAGGGAGGGAGGGAGACAGTGAGTGGGTTCATGGGAGTGGGTTCAGGGGAGCCAGGCAAGGGGGCAGGCGTGCCTAGGAGGGGAGGTGCAGCAGTGGCAGCAGCAGCAGTGGGTGGGTGCCCCATTTTGCCCGGGGGCTCAGTCCCCTCAGGAAATTTCAGGGGTGGCCTGTGCCCCTGAGCCCCCCCATAGTTGACGCCTATGATGGTAACAGTCTTAGTTGTAAGATTATAAGTATCACTTTACTTGCAGGAAAAATTAAGGTGGTGGTTTGATAATTGCTGCAGTCTTTGATATCTCTTTTTTTTTGGAACTGGAATGTAGGTTGAGTGTTTCCAGTCTGTGGGCCACTGTTTCGTTTTCCATATTTATTGTCATATTCTTGTAAAGATTGTGATGGATTCTATTTCTGTGACTTTGAATAGCTCCATTAATATCCCATCTACTCCTGGTGATTTGTTTCTCCCAGTTGTTCTCAGTGCAGCTTTCACTTCACTTTCTAAAAGTTCCTTTATTATTGTTCTTCTCTATTTCTTATGTTAATTGTTATGTTTCTCATGTTAATTGTTCTCTTTGTCCAGTGCAAGTCACTAGAATGCTCCATTTAGACTTCTGATTTTATTTCTATCATCTTTTACTTTTGTTTTTCGTTTATCTTTAGCACAGTGAAGAGTTTCATCAGTCATCCATTGAGGCTTTTAATTTCTTTTTGGCTACAGGAATAGTCTTTGCACATTTTTACTTGATAATATATCTAGATTCAACCCATAGTTTTCCCAGTTCCCATTCATTTGAACTTAGTAATGCAAATCTGTTCTTTACATTGTCTTTAAACTATTCAGGAATGTTGTTTAGATTGTCCTTTGGCACTATAAATGTTTTGATGTTTTGTGTCAACTTTATTCTAATTGTCAGTATTAACAGTTAATTAATTAATCTGTGCCACAACCAGCTCCTGGTCTTGTTTTAACAGAGAGAGAGTAGAGCTTCTCCATCTTCTGCTTCTGATTATGTAATCTATTTGATTTCTATATTGGTGATCTGGTGATTTCTGTGTATACATTATCTGTTCAGTTGCCTGAAATGTATATGCAATGAATGGACATCTGGTCTGCACAGAATTCTATGAGTTGCTTTCATGCTTCATTTTGTGCTCCTAGCACAAATCTTTGGCAAACATGAGAAATGTTCATAAAATTATGCATAATATTTAGAACTCAGGTGCACCCAATGAAATTGTTGAGAAATAGATTCAGAACAGAAAAAAATAAATTTTTACTCGACAGGTACTTAAACTGTGGAATGCACTGCCAGTGGAGGGAATAAGGATTATGAGCTTTAAAGTGGTTAGACGGATTCATGGAGGAGAGGTCCTTCAATGGCTACTAGCCATGATGATTGAAGGGAGCCTCCATCTATAGAGGCAGCAAACTTTTGACTATTACTACTGGGACACAGCAGTAGGGGAAGGCCTCTGCCTCTATGCCCTGTTTGTTTGTCCCTCTGGGGCAATTGCTTGGCCACTGTGAGAAACAGTTCTCTGGAGGAGATGGACTACAGAGCTGGTCCAGCAAGTTCTTCTTACGTTCTTATCTTAGGGTTGCTTACTCCAGCATGAGAAATTCCTAAAGATTTGGGGGTGCCAATTCTGGACTTGGAAATTCCTGGGGATTTGGCAGTAGAGCCTGGGGAGAATGAGTTTAGGGAGGGACCTCAGCATGATATAATGCCATAGAGTCCACCCTCCAAAGCAGTCATTTCCAAGGGAAGGGATTGTCTGTTATGTGGAGATGTTGTAATTCCAGGGGATCTCCAGGAGCCAGTTTGAGGATGACAACCCTAGAAATGCCTAGAGTGGGTGAAGTTTGTGAAAAAGAGGGAGCTCAGCAGGGATATGGTGCCTTTAAAGCTTCCATTTTATCTAGGGGAAGTGATCTCTGTGGTGTGAAGATCAACTGCAATTTTTATGAAAACTCCAGGCCCCAACCACGATGTATTTGGCTATAGGTTTGGTTCAGAACTTCCTAACATGTGGTGCAAAGTAGGCATTTCACATGATTTTCAGAGATGAGGGGAAAGCGACTAGTCTTGATCCTCCCATTGTATTGTTCCTGCTTGTACTTGCCCTCTATACAATTTGATGCAGCCACCTTTTCCCCTCCTGCCTACCTACTTGCTTAATTTGTTTTATGTTCTGTCATAGTCAATGGGCCACTTGGAGGTAGGAAGCGCATTGTTCTTTCCCTTGAAAGTAGCGAGTTCATTTTGTGTGCTGTATAAATAGTAAATAATAACAATAATTTCAACTTATTAGTTGGCTCGTGTCTCGCTAAGAGCTTTTTATTAGACTCTTTGCATTTTGCAGGTTTAACAAAGAAGCCAATCCAGCAGATTTCAAAGATACAGCATTAGTCATATAATTATACATCAGGGTTGCACTAAAAAGTCTTACGGAGATCAGGAGGAAACCTAAAAAGAGCTTAAAGGAATGCAGATCCAGAGGCTTTGCAGCCTGTTA
Source organism: Lepidodactylus listeri (assembly GCA_029233225.1). NCBI lineage: Eukaryota > Metazoa > Chordata > Lepidosauria > Squamata > Gekkonidae > Lepidodactylus > Lepidodactylus listeri. The sequence goes on from JARCFY010000013.1 coordinate 46,135,644, forward strand.
TGTCAGACAATGCATTAGGAAAATTACTGCCACGGTGGAGGGGGGGATGCAGGTGAGACTCAGATAGGAAGGGGCATTGATAATAGCTCGGTCTTTGTAATAATATGCCTGAGATGTTTCTGTGCAGCGGGGATTTACTGGCATATTTTGATAAAATGTACAGATTATTAATCAGAGAGAGGTCCATATCTGGGGTAGAAATGAAACAGCAAGGGGAGGGGGTAACTGAGGGTTGGATCCAGATTAAATTATTCAATGACAGAATGGAACTTTCCTGCCACCCCTGCAGCTCAGTGGTCTCTACGAAAGATTGTGGGCAAGAGGGGACCCTGACAAGTAACACAAAGGAGTATGCAGCAGAAAGGGGGAAACAGTGGAGCCGATTTTTCCACCATCTGGTATATCTATTTTGTTTCTATTTATTGATATGTTTTTTTAACTGGTTTTAATGCTGTCTTAAACTTTTAAAAAAATGTTATCACTCTATTGCAAACTGTCCAGAGCCCTACCTGTAGGGAAGGGCAGCCTAGAAAATCTAATTTAATAAATAAATGTTGCATGACATCCCCGCCCACCCCAAAGTGCCCTCCAATCTCCCCACCAGAGTGATGAGGGGACCTGGCAACCCTAGTTCCACCACCTGCAGCAGCCATTTTGCAGTTTTGCCTGTGTCAGAATTCCTGCAACCTCCAAAAGTTTGGGATCCCCTGTACTTAACCTCAGCAGCTCACTCTGTACGCAAGAAGGATATAATAATAGTGCTCTGCCTTAAGGATTTGTTGTAAATATTTGTTAGAAATGCTTTGAGCACCCAGAAATGAGAAGCATTATTATTAAGTAGAACCTCCATAGAAGAATTCCAGAAGAATTATCTTGCAGAATTACTTATACGCAATATCAATTATGCCAATAAAGGTACTGTTTGTTTGTTTATACGCAATATGCATTGAAGATCAGAAATTACCCCCCCTGCAAATTTAGCAACTTGCAAAAACCTAACACCTTTATCCCAAGCTACAGTTAATGCTCAGTACACAATTCTTGATGCATTTCATTCTGGCTGCTTTCACATACACTGTAAACTTTTATTAGAAGCTAATGCACTTCCAGTGCATGTTAGCAATTGTTTGCAGCTGGACTTTCCTGTTGAAAATAATTACTAAAATGTGTTGAAAGTATATGGAAAGTGTATCATCCAACATGCATGAAAGCAGCCTTTGCCTGAGTTTCAGCTATGCTGCTGTTCTCAGCCCTGTCTCAGGAGACAGATTTCCCTGGAGCTTTTCTCTTAGATGTTTAGCTGGCAGATCTTGCTTGGGTTCTCACTGGTCCTCTTGTTGGCTTCTAACACTCTTGGTTTGTGTAAAATGCTATGGAAGCTCTCCAGATGAGCCCCCAAATATGGCAGGCAATATAACCACTACTTTCCCTGCTGCTCCTTTTCTGTAACCCCCCAGTCTTCTCTACTGAGTATACTCATGGCACAAGTGTGTGGGCATTATATTTATTGTGGGTGTTCCAGTATCCTGTGCTATTTGCATGCTTGATATTATTCTGTTGGAGTATATTTCATATCCTGCTCAATAAACAATCTCTGTTTTCAATATATTCTGGATCTCAGTGTTCTCTTCAAGACTTGCCTAGGAGCTTTGTCCTTTTGTGAAAACAATCCCTTAAAATCTGTTTGTGTGTCTTCCCCTGTCCACCAAGTATTAAAAATGAAGCCTGTAGACCAAGAGTAAGAGATGATGGATTAAAGATTTCTTTCTTGAATTTGGCATGCATTAGGTTGGAAAATGGGACTCATTCAAATGGACAGCCATCTACTGCATGTCTGTTTTCCCAACCTCACATATTAAGTTATGATATTGAAAATAATGTTTTTAAGACATGATTGGAGAGCAGATTAACAAGGTACCCAGTCATGCAAAATCAGGCTATGTTCACACTCTTTCGGAATAATACATGCCGCAATATCAAACCATACTCACTTTTTACATCAGCATGACAATTTATACTGACATCCAATAGAAGATCAATATTAAGTATCTTTTTTTTAAAAAAAAAGTGGACGTGAGTTTTATGAACATAAGAAGCTGTCTTATACTGAATAAATGCATTGCTCCAATTAGTTCAGTGTTCTCTATGCTGGCAGTGGGTCTTCAGGGTGTTGAGCAGCGAAAGATTTTTCTAGCATCTGCTATCTGAGATTCTTTAAGGAAGACACCATGTACTGAACCTGGTTCTGTCTACACACATGGTTCTCTCACTGCCCCATGGTTCTTTTTACATACACTGAATGTGGGGGTACATGTGCCTATACGAAACAGGTAGATGTAGATCTGAAACTGATATAGAAATACAAAGTATTAATTGATCTGAGGTTCTCTGACACAATGCCATTTCTGCACCATGCCTGGCAGTGGATCAGGACAGGCATCTCATGGAGAGAAAAAAACTTTGGTATCCACACACTGCTGCTTGCCACTTAGTGTTTAAGGCACTGTATTGCCACAGGCCACTTTCCTTCCTCTAAATGTGGCACCCACTTCCCCTCCCAGGTTGTCATAGTGGATAGTGTGATCATTGCCTTTTGGGGGCAAATAGAACTTTTATTTCAGCAGTCTGACTGCCTAGCACTGAGGGTTGTTTTCCCATCTTCTCCATTCTGCGGGCTAATGAGGGAGACTGAATAAGGCCTTGTTGAGTTGTTTTCATGTGTTACCACTGGGGATAGCAATTTAAGTTAGGAACACCAAGTCTGGAAAACAAATGGAATCATCAATTTAATGGTGGAGGGGATGTTCCTCAAACGAGGACCTCCGTGCTTTGTGACTATGGGAGATCAGGACAGGACACACAATCTGGAGGCTGTCACAGTGCTGCCAGACCTCCCAGTCTAACAGGAGACCTCCTATCAGCAACCAGCCCTCTTCCCCCACCATGACTCAGTATGCATGTGTGTATGGGGGGGGATGGGGGGAAATCACTGGTGCCTGCCTGACTTGGAAGTGATGTCATCACATCATAGGGTGGCCAACTCCAGCTTGGAAAGTTCCTGGAGATTTCCAAGAGGAAACTGGAGAGGGTGGTGTTTGGGGTGGGGAGGGACCTAGGCAGGACATAATGTCATACAGTCCACTCTCCAGTGCTGTCATTTCCTTCAAGGGAATTGATATCTGTGGTCTGGAGATCAGTCTTAATTCCAGGATATCTCCAGGCCCCACCTGTAGGTTGGCACATCACCAGTGACACCCCAATGCCACTGCAGAGCCTTCCCACCAGTCAGTCCTGCCAGTTCCCTAAACTGGCAACCCTAAGCTTTTATAATCCATGACCAGAAGACTCCAGGGCTAGGGAAAAGGGATCATACATGCTTCTCTGAAACATCAATCAGTGTTTGGAAGGAAGGAGCCTAAGGTCTTAAAGGACTCAAAACTAGGGGAAAGTCACACAGAGAACTGGAATGCCTAGGCAGAGAAGTTCTGAGGGCCCAACTAAATATAATGGTGAAATCTTACCTGTCACAAGTATGTAGGGTTGACAGCCTCCAGGTGGGACCTGGAGATCTCCTGCTTTTACAACTGATCTCCAGCTGACAGAGACCAGCTCCCCTGGAAAAAACGGCTGCTTTGAATGGTGGACTCTACGGCACTGTACCATGCTGTGGCCCTGCCCCTCCTCAAACCCTGCCCTCTCCCTGATCCACCCTCAAAGTCTCCAGGTGTTTTCCAACCCAGACCTGACAACCCCTACAAGTATGCTGTTGCAATTTTACAGTGATTTTAAAAAATGCCATGAGGTCCCAATCCAGTGTGGAACTGTGGTGTAGAGCTCTTCCTCCCCCACACAAGCCCAATGACTTTTCAAGTGCCCAACCCGGCACAGGGGATGTTTAAGGGCCTCTCCATGTCTGTTCTGGCACTAGAAAGGGGGGGGGGGGCTCTATGCCACAGGGCTGCACTGGACCAGGGCCTTGCAGCATTTTAAATCACTGTAAAATAGCGACAAACTTGTGGCAGCCATGAGTTCACTGTCACATTTTGTTGGGCTCTGAGTCTTGCACATTATGCTGCATTAAAGTTCAGCTTCAATAATTGCTTGACTGTCTGATTCTTTTGCAATAAAGAGTTGTGGCCCTTTATTTAACAGCTATTGTGGTAGCGCTATTCATTCCATGTCCATCTTAAAATCTCCTGAATGTCACTGCATGAACAAAGCTAACGCATGTTATTTATTTATTTGATTGAGATAATGTATAGACTGCCTCTCACGAGACCTGCTCAAGGCTGCACACAAGGTGAAGGCAATACAACAATAAAGTAAAAAGCAAACATAAAATGTTCAGTGTTTAAACCAGCAATAAAACAAGCAGAGCGCCCACAAGGGACATAAAAGCAGCATACAGACAATACTCAATAGTGTAAAATTCCTATAACATCCTCCGGCTAGCAGCAGGACATAAAAACAACCATTTAAAAAGAAAACCTTCAGCTAAAAAAACGTGGTAAAAAGAAGTGGTTTGGACTGATGCTTAACAATAACGTAGGTAGGTACCAGCCTAGTCTAAAGGGTATTTACAGGTGTCTCCAATTTTTTCAACCCGTGATCACCTTTGGAATTCTGAAGCAGGGCAACTGAAGCAACAACAAAATGACTGGCATGGGAGATGGAGCCAATCACTGACTTACTGGCCAACATAAGAGGTGGAGCCAACCACAAAATGTCAGGAAGTTAGGTCACGCATAACTCTAACAATGATGTTTTAACATTTCACTCAGAAGCTCTGTTTAACAAGATGCCTTTTTAAATGGATATATTGTTTGAAAATATTGTCGGAGGTAATCCTTCAAATAGTCCAGCCTCGATCCATTTAAGTGAGGAGGAGGGGGGGAGGAGGAGATTGGATTTATACCCTGACCTTCACTACCTAGAGGAGTCTCAGAGCAGTTTACAATCCCTTTCCCTTCCTCTCCCCACTACAGACACCCTGTGAAATAGGTGGGGCTGAGAGAGCTCTCTTTAGAACTGCCCTTGAGAGAACAGCCCTGAAAGAACTTATGACAGACCCAAAGTCGCACCAGCAGCGGCATGTGGAGGAATGGGGAATCAAACTCAGTTCTCCCAGATTACAGTCTGAACTCCTAACCACTACACCAAACTGGTTCTCTAAATTCCTAGGCAGAGATCAGACATTTCTGTCCAGGCGAGATGCAATCCTTGTATCCATCCCCCAAGATCCTGGACATTGCATGTTGGATGAAACTGTACAGTTTTCAAATGCAGTCCTATGTAAAGCACACTTCACACTTAATACAATCACTGCATGGTGATAGCTGGCTTATCATCTGAATCCAATATTCTATGTGCCATGGAGGAGATCCAAGCTTCCAGCCATAAAACTGAATGCAACAGCGACCCCAAACTATGAACCTTCAGGGGTTCAAACCCCTCCAGAAAGGTTGATTCCTCAGTTCTCAAGCAGCTTTGCCACTGATCAACCGTACCTCAGTACAGGACTGAACTTCAGTTTATCAGTCCTCACCCATCTCATTACCTTCTCCAAGAATTTGTTCAGGACTTCCACAGACCCTCACAGTTTAGTTGTTAGGGACAAATACAACTGGGTATAATCTGCATATTGATGGCACCCAATATGCTACTCTGAAGGAGTAACAGAGGAACAAGTAATCAGTATACCTTATTTTATATGTACTGGAAAATGTATCATATTTTCCGTATTGTTCACCCTCAAGTGTCAGGTTGTATAACAGAGACGTTTTGTGCAATCAAAAGCATATGAGAAGAGTAGCCTGAAACAGAACTTTCAACTAAATCTATTTTCATCCAACATGTAGCCATTGTACATTACAGAAATGCAAGCATTTTAAGAGAGAAGGCATAGTGACTTGTTCACAGGAAGAACATTATTTGAGCACACCAGTGGGAATGTTGTTGTGTTATTCCTGTTATCTGATTCGATCACAACAATAATCCATTTTAAACATTGTCGCAAGGAAGTAATATATTACACTGACAGCTACATTAAGCCACTGTGGCTCCTTGTGTGGTGCTCTTGACTTTACACAACAGTGTTAAGATGTTTTTAAACCAATTTTCAAGATGAAAATAACACGGTGTCAAAATATTTTTTTTCTCTAACTGATCAACACGATTGAAAACATCATGAGCTTGGAGTTGCTATGACAACTCATCCCAGACACTAGAAGATTGATCCAAGCTCTCCAACAGTGAGTGTTCTAATGTGGAGAATCATAATTAACGCAACCAAACACTGTGCTAGCACCTCTAAGGGCATTTATAATTCCAGTGCTAGAGTTGACAACAAATTTTATCTAAAGTGAAATTTCATCATTTAGATAGTCCAAGGGAAGGTTTTGATGCTAATGTTGGTCACACAGGTCCTGTACATCCCCAATCAATACTGAAGTGATGAAGATCACTAGATAGTTTTGCTGTGATCTCCCTTGCAAACCTGCCGGAGCTCACACTTTTAAACAAAATCAGGAGGATCTTTCCATGCTGATCAGGAAAATGAAATCCCATTAAAGTTGTAACACATGATAGGAATGAAAAATTGTTATGCACCCTTCCTTATCTGAATCTAGAACTAGTTTATATCACTGCACACATGTAGTCCTAATAACCCCCATCCTTCCTCCCTTGTTTAAGTACAAGAATAAGATAATAAGATGGCCACAAAAATGAAGCCTTCATATGACAATGTTACATATTGGAGCAGAAACATCCTCTGCTCTGCTACATAAAGAGCCAGCTGAATAAAGAGACATTCTTGGCTTTCCTCTACCCTTCTGGAGTAGGAAGTGTTTCAGAAGACATTCCCAGGAAGCTAAGGTTGCCAGGTCCGAGGTCCCCCTGGCCATTGGCAGGAGATGGGGAGGGATAGGGTTGCCAGATCCAGGTTAGAAAACTCCTAGACATTGGAGGATGGCACCTGGGGAGGACAGAGACCTCAGTGGGGTACAATGCCATAGAGTCCATCCTCCAAAGCATTTGTTTTCTCCAGGGGAACTGATCTCTGTAATCCGGAGATGATCTGTAATTCCAGGTGGGATCCCCAGGTCCCATCTGGAGGCTGGCATCCCTACAGGAATCACTTGGTATTTTCAGGGAGCACCCATTCAGAAACAGCTGTCTACAGCTGAAGACTTTTTGTATTCAAGAATAAATAATTCCACACTAGAAGGAGTAATGGTGTGACTTTGGTGGGGACCTGCCACCCTGAACTTTGGAAGTCACTTGCAGACCATCTGACATGGGACAAAGATGTTTTCCTGGTGGTTTTAATATTGGTATTCATTTGTTAATGTTCATTTAAAAAAACAACAACACTTTTTTGTGGTGGAAAGCTAGTGAGCGGCCTTGACGTAGTTTCTGCTTGCAACAGTAACTCCTGCAACATTTGAATGCATGTGACAGCTCATATTTTATATAGCACGGCTTTAATGATGGTCATTTTAAATTGCACGTATATAAATAAATAATCACATGCAAGCAGTAGTCTACTTAAATTTTATAAATAAAGTAATGGCATCACAGTGACGTATTCATTTGTATGGAAGAAACACCATTATACCGTTACGGATGTAAATGGCTGAGGCAAATACATTCCATCTATTATTTATTTATTTATTTATTTATTGGAATTTATATCCCGCCCTCCCCGCCAATGGCAGGCTCATCTAGGGTTCCCAGCAACCTGGAAAATAAATGTCTTGTCCCTTTAACAAAGGCTTATTGTGTGGAAATGGCTGTCAAAGCCTTCTTTATGGTCCAGAGGTTAATAACATCACTTGGCCAATGATAACCTATTTATCCCTTGTTAAAGGGGCAGGATACTGGTTTTTCCCCTTTCAACTTGTTGGCAACCCTAATTTTATCCAGTGTTTCATTGATACCTATTGTGGCACCCATGGATACACCCAAGGGGTTTTCTGGTGCCATTTGCCTCTTCCCCGAAGCATCTCTTAGCCTAAGCAAATAGCTATTCCCGACTTTCCTCCACCTCACTGGAGGAGGAAGTGTTTTGGAAGACTGCAGAGGGCATCACCATTGAGTTTACAAGGAGCACCCGTATGGAAACAGCTGCCTCCATCATAAGAGGATGCTTGGCTTGCAAACTCCTGACTGCTGGTGATTCTGTGGCCTCAGTACCCCATGACAGCCATTTTGTGATTTGCCAAAGCCTCCAGTGGCAGCCATTTTTGGTGATACCCATTCTCAAAATTCCCAAAGTGCCCAAATGTTCAACAAGATAAGGGACTCCTGCAACATTTGAATGCCTGTGACAGCTCCTATTTTATATAGCACAGCGTTAACGATGGTCATTTTAAATTGCACATAAATAAATAAATAATCGCATGCAAGCAATAATGTAGCAACATTGGCTTTTTCTCCAGAGGAGCCCGTGCGGAAGTAGTAGTAGATATAGACTGTAAAGGATATTCCATTTGGTAAACTGTAATATAAAAATTGGAAAGCATCTGTAGTTTGGTGACTGCATGATTAAAGAAACCTCCTTTAGAGCATCCTCATTGTAAGCATGCAATGAGCTGATAATCTGTCAGTGGATGAAGACTATAGAGGGAGTCTATTCAGTATCACATTTTAAGTCCATGCAGAAGTCAGTAATGACTTTCCCTATGATTACAGGACAAATTAAGATGTGAATGTCCAGCCTGATCACACAAGTCCTCATTCCTTTGTCCCAACACTTTGTTCTTACCTTTTGATCTCTTAATTTCCACTTTATCTTTTCATCCTCATTTCTATAGCAGCATTTTCCCCACTCATGCCCTTTAATAATAACTCTGTAATGTTTTTTTAAATTCACACACAGACAGGGAGAGAATTACCTCCCTCCCAACCAGTACTGCAAGTTCATTTCTAGAGAGTGAAGATGCTTGCTGAATAGCTAAGGGGTCCTTTGGCTGTTAACTAAGTGGTTTGGGAGATGATCAAGCCATCACCAGGAATAGCCCAGGCCATATGAGAGAAGTGCAAAGAGCAGATGCTTTCTATACCACCTGTATTCCTGCGCCTGGGATAAACAAGCTGGAATGGGGGAAAACTTGTTTTATACTCTAGAATCCATTTACAGAATCTCACATAAAAATGTGCAGTGCTGTATCAGACCAGTGATATATCTAGTCCAGCACCCTGTTTCACAGTGCCTAACCAGTTGCCCTGGAGAGTCAATAAAAAGGGTATACAGGCCTTCCCCGATGTTGCCTCCCAACATTGGTTTTACTGGTTTACTGCCTCTGGATCTGGAGGGTCCTTGTAGACATCATAGCTGTAGACACTGATGGAGAATGGGTTTCTCCTCTATAAATCTGTCTAATCTCTCTTTAAAGCCATGTATGCTAGTGGCTATCACTACATGCACTGGCAGTGAATTCCACACAACACAATATAGCAAATTATTGAATATTACTAAGCATTATAGCACAATCCTATGCAGAGTTAGTCCAGGCTAAGGTATCAATGGACTTAGGCTGGTATAATTCTATGTAGGACTGCAAATCTCATTGAACTCAGTGAAAATTCAGTTTTAAGTAAATCTGGATAACATCAGGTTTCCTAATCTGCACAGCGATGATAAAGAGCCCATTTTGACAGTCTGATGATAAATCCTGATAAAATTGCCATGGCTTGGCTCCCATCACAAAACCATGGTGCAAAAATGAATCAGTTGCTGGATAGATTTCAACCCACTGATCTTTTTTCCCCAACAGTGTCATATTATCTATACATGCAGACACAGATTCAAGTTGAGCCAATCATCAGTCTTTTAGGTTCACAGGGTGCAAAACAATGCCCTCGGGATTAATTCAGAGGCACATGATCTGCTCCTCTGCAAGGCTTCAATTGTATTTATTTATGCACAAGTCATTTTTATATTGGCCTGTAATGCTTTACTTGGATATCTGTCTCAGATATTAATGATCTAAAATATAATGAAGATTTATCTCATAAAACCCTGGAAAAGTAAGATTTCACTAAACCATGTTTTTGTGGGAACTAGTTGGGTGGTCCCTATGTGACCTCTGACTTATGACATTACTGGGACATTGCAGGAATTAATATTCTATGGCTCTTGGGATAAGGAAATACAACAAAAGGGGTCCATAATATATATGTAGATTAGACTGAGAGATTGTGATGGGCTCCGGGTCACACAGGGAGTTCCCATGACATACTAGGTATTTCAACTTGGTTGTCCTGGGTCCCAGTCTAACACTCTAACCATTATACCATGCCAGGTCTCAGTGCTGAGTGTTCACCAAATCCAGAGGGATAGAAATGAAGCTCCTTCTCTATCCCACTGGGGAAGATATGGGGGGAAAAGCAGGTCTGATGTTTCATGATCTCTAGAAATATGTTTTTGATCTGAACTTGTAATGATTCAATTGCCATGCACATTGGGGGGAAGCCAACAGTGGAAGAGAAGCCAGCAACACATTAGCTGTGCCTCGCTATTTATTATTTTCTCAGAGTCTGTGAAATGTTCTCAGCACTCCGTTCTTAAAGTATATATTGCCAAAAAAATGTCTTAGGTACATCAGAAAGTGGAATCAGTCAAGCATGAAATGAACTTGTATTTTTTAGGACTAATAATGACTGATTGCATATAGCTCTCTCTTTCTCCTCCCAAAACGTTGGTTACTGAGAAACTGGTCTTTGATGTCATTGATGAATAAAGAGGTGGCCCCAGTAAGAATTCCAAGCCTAATTACTGACAGATGGTCAAAAGTTTCAATGTTATTATAGGACATGACATGTCAACTCCAGAATGAAATGCAGATGACAAATGGTCAGTCGTCACCCCACATGAAATCTATAGAGATCTGTTGTCAGGATTGTCATTTGCATGACCTTCTCAGAAAGGTTAGAGGAATCAATATTTTTCATGATGTATGTGGGGCACTTTGCGTGATCTGGATCCTTGTAAAGATAAACTGAATGCTGACTGACCACTCCTTTTAAATATTGATTTTGGCACTCTTTTCAACACTAGACATAAACTTTCAGAAATTGTGTGTGTGTGTGGGGGGGGGGGATTGGTCAGTCAGCATTCAGTCTTCAGAGACTTGCTTTGTAAAACAGGTTTCTCTTCTCAAAGATAGAATTTGAAGCCCATAATCTATCTTTTCCCTACTCTCTGGACACAGTGGCTCGGATCCAACATGGATGCATAAAGTGTTTCCATGGATGGAACGATCTCCATAGGGGTAACATTTTCACTTTCCCCATCCCAGTTTATATTCCTGGAGGACGCTGCTGGGTTGAGGCCTATCAAAAATCACTTTGTGGTGGGCCTTTTCTTCCCTCTGCCCACCACTCTTTTCCCCAGTGGCAACATTCTGGGGGTGCACCCTTTGCAGGTGCTTGAGATGGATGGAGGAGGACAAGTGTTGGGACTTTGCACCTCCTCAGATATGTTCCATGAACATTGCAAACCACAAACCACCCAAAATTTGTGAAATACTTTAGTCTGTGAACCTGTTTGTGCCCATCCCTAATTATTACCCATTACCCACCCATGAAAGTAGTTCATGCCTTGCTGTCAATACAAGACATGCCACAGAGCACGGATCAACTCTGGAAGACCTTTTACTGCTCAGACCTGGTGTGTGGTATGGAATAATCAAGAAGACTTCCCTGGTTTGGGTAAATTGTGGTGGGATTATATGGTCACATACTTACTCCTCCAGATGTTGCATGACAATCAAGGCTCATGTTACTAGAATCATATTGGGTCAAAATGTTGATGCATTTTATATTTCTGCTTGAGAACAGGGCTGGCACCAGGATTTTTTGTGCCCTAGGCAAGGCTAACTACTTGCACCCCCCCCCCCCATTAACCAATTTTCAAAAACAGATGAATTCTTGGGAAAATTAAAATCAAAAACTTGACATTGCTAATTTTCAAGCCCTTGCAGCCTTGTCCTTGGCTCCCACGGCTTGGGTGGGGGAAGGCAAGCGCTTGGCCTCTGGGCCCTCTAATTGTCCTCATTTAGCTCCCTGACCGCCGGGGAGTCCCGCCTCACTTCTTTCCCAAGCTGGGCACTCTCAGTGGTTCCTTGTCTGGTCTTACACTTACTGGGGCTCATGGCTAAGGAGTGCGGGCAAGCGGGAGCTGCTGCTGCAGCCCCCGCAACTGCCCAAAGGAGTAAAAGTGTGGGAGAGCTGGGGCTGGTGATTGAGTGAGTGCAAGAACCTGCAGCCAGTTGGAGGGACACTGTCTGTTCTGCACCCCTCTCAGATTTGCGCCCTAGGCAGTCGCCTTACTTGGCCTAATGGTAGCACTGGCCCTGCTTGAGAATTATAATATAATACAGAATAAAAAAAGAATGATGTAGCACAAACTTTTTAAGTGACTTTGAACACTTTCACCTTGATGAAGCTACAAGCTTCATGTTTATGGGAAAAGGCTGTTCTGAGCTGCCCCGAACAGTTACATTGGCAAGTAAGTAGCCTGCTAATTATTCTCCAGCCCAGTCTAAAAGCTGTAGCTCTTAGCTGTAGTTAACAAGCTGAAGTCCTGTTCAGGAGCAAGGTGAGCAGCCAATTCAGTCTTATTATTGCACCTTTCCCAACAATCAGCTGATCAGCAGGATTTCTGTTGTTTAAAAATAGACCAGTTACTAACAATATAGTCATACATTTACACCCCCCCCCCAGCAAATTCATATATAAATAAACTGGAAGAAAACTAAGCCATCTCATCATATTGGTATTTCTAATGGTAGATAGATGTTTGTATACTCATACACTTGTGTACCTGTCTTTCCATTATATTTTTATTTCACCCTTCCTTCAAGGATCAGGGTGGTTTAGATTGATTCCCCTCTTCCATTTTAACCTCACCATAACCCTACAAGATACACTATGCTGAAGGTAAATTACTAGTTCAAGGTCACCAAGAAACTTTACAACATAGTAGAGTGTACAACAGAGAAACATGGTGGCCCAAAAGGGGGGACTAGATGGGCAAAACACTGGGGCTCCTGGTCACCAAGGGGGCCCATGGAGTTAAACAAATCATATGATTTTTTGTATGTTGTTTATTTGGGTCTCGGTCTGGAGAGATAGGATCCAGAAAGAATCTATGGCTGAGGACAGACTGGCAATGTAAAGCGGGACAGCCCCGCGTTGGAAGTGGAAGAAGGGAGCGCGTTCAGACATGTGCATCTGTCCGTCGGCTCCGTTTCGCACTTACCCGTCTCCCACTTGCTTCCCATCCGCTTTAACAGGACACCAGGAGAAACCGGTGTCCAGGGGCCATCTTGCGCTTGCCTCCCACTTCCAGGCAGTGTGAACCGGAAGAAGGCGGGAGGCAAGCGGAGGCGGCAGTGTGAACGCGGCGTTTTGCTGAAACAGCAAATTGCCGAAACAGCCCTATCATGAGCTGCGGAGGCCAGCCCACGTGGGGCCACTCCGCAGCAGTCTGAATGCTCCGTATCGGCACTATTGCGCAATACACCGGCCGGTGTGAATGGCCAGCCCCGGGGAGTTTTCCCCCCGCAGGAGTTTCCTCCGCATTCATCTCGCTCCAGATTGCCAGTCTGTCCTCAGCCTATCTGAGGACCTAGGGTAGTGTTTTCTCAAACCCAGTTCTTTCCAGTCTTACTCTACCATTTTAATTCCATTAAACCTCTGGCTTTCTGGACTCCACTAGGCCTGTTTTTTAAAGTTTTTACCTATACCATTTTTACCTATTACATATACTGCTCCAAAGAACACAATTTTTGCGTCCTGTAACAGCTGACAACTTGGGTCTGGTGGACATCCTTGGACCAAAGATAATCCCACGACAGAAAGCATAATTCAGCCTGATGAGTTTTCAAGTATGAAACATAAAATGTTTCTGAGCATTGATTCAATCATGTCCTGCCACAGCCTTTCCAAGTTTCTCTGATTGATTGACCCACGGAGCACACATTTATCTGAATGAAGTACTCGTGCCATCAAATCAATAGACTGTTGTGTTCTTGCATTAAATACTTTCTTTGATAAAAAAGAAGGTCTAAAATCATTGAAATGTCCTCAGAAAACAGATACCATAGATTTACCTCCTGTCTGGATTATATATCAGTAAAATACCCAGCATGCAATCTTATTCCAGAAGGATGATGTCAGAATTGGGCTACATTAATTAGCAATTTATAAGAGAGAATTTGAAAGGAGAACATGGGTTTGCTTCTAGAAGAGCTCTCTGCCACATTGAAATGATGGATGGCCAGTTCTCATACCCTCCTACCTTGCAGTTCTTTTCATACGGTGTATATACCCCTCTTTATTTACACCTGTCTTGTTTCTAATATCTTTAAATCTGTTATGAAATCCTATAAAACATTATCCTTCTTTTCGTATGTCCAAATAAAAACATTTTTTTTACAACACACCAACTCATTAAAAGTTTAAAAAGGTAGAATGTTGTGAGGGTAAAGCAGAAATACAGAAGCCTGAATGCTGCTCTGGACATCTTGGAGGAAGGGAGGGATCAAAAAGTGATAGATCACCTTGACCAGGAAAGGGTGGAAGGGCTGTGGCTTAGTGGCGGAGCATCTGCCTTGCATGTAGAACATCCCAGGTTGAATTCCAGTTAAGTAATTTATTATTTTATTTGCTTCATTTATACCCCACTTTTCTCCCCTATGGGAATTAAAAGGATCAGGTAAGGAGGTTCAAATAATCAGGTAGTAAGGTATGTGAAAGACCTCGGCTTGAGACCTCAGAGAGCTTCTGCCAGTCTGAGTAGGCAATACTGACACAGATAGGCCAATAATCCAACTTAATATAAGGCAGCTACATGTGTAAAGTATCGAGTGAGACAGTTTCTCGATGTAACTGGGCTGGATGCAACTAGAGATGATTCCAAATATCTTGTCTCTGCTCTTTTAACACACACACACAGAGAGAGAGAGAGAGAGAGAGAGGCCATGGTCATATGCCCTTTAATGCGGGAGGAAGGGCTGTTTCCTCCCGCATTTAAAGGGACTGTTCACAATGGCCGCAGCTAGTCCCGCGCTGAAGCGGGCTCAAATGCGGGTTCCTCCTGCATTTTCCGACCCCAGGAAAATCAAGTGTTTTCCTGGGAGTCACACAAGGAACCCACATTTGAGCCATCTGGGCAGCCCTCTCTCGCAATCATTGCGAGAGAGGGCTGTCCAGATGGTCCCATCTGCCATTCCCCCCCCCCTTTTACACTTGGGCAGTCAAGCGCCCAAGTGTAAAAGGGGGGGGGACCCAAACTTACCAGGTGGCCGGCAGGGCTCGAGGAATGGTGCCTCGCCCACCACCACCATTGTTGCTCGCCTCTTCCTCCTCCGCCGTTGACGCCACCACCATTGCCGCTGCTGCCGTTGCTGCTATTGCTGCCGCTGCTTGCCTTTTATGCCGCCACTCACTGCTGTTCACCTCCTCCTCCACTGATGTTGCCACCGCCACTCGCCTCCTCCTCCACCTCCTCCGTCGCCACATGCCTCCAGGAACGCTGCTGCTGCCACCGCTGCTGCCTTTGCCTGCTGGGGTTGGGATGTGTAAACATCCCAACCCGAACTAAAAAAAACATGGCCCCTTTAAATCCAGAGGGCTCCCGGATTTAAAGGGGCTGTGTGACCACAGCCAGAGAGAGAGTACAGATCCCTATTTCAATTTTGCTTCTTCCAGAACTGGACTGGGAACTTAAACTGGCCAAAGACTTCAGTGGTGTTTGCAACTGGATAAACTCGCACTATAGGAGTTTCTAAGCTCAGACCCAGCCAGCAGCATCACAATGGGTGAAACTCACCCACTGGTGCAAGAAGGAGCCACTGGTGAGTTGGCACAGTTAGAAGAGGTCTGTAGCAAGCATCCCTACAGTATTGGCAAAGTTACTGAGGCTTAGTTCTGCTTGCAGTGGTCTACTGGGAACTTTCCTGGTTAAGTAAATAGCCAGTCTATCCTATGCAAATCAAAATGTGATTCGTTTTCTGTTACCTTACACTGATTCTCCCGCCCCCCCGGAAAATGTGCACATTTTTCAATATTATTTGTTCATCAAAGAAATCAGCGCTGAACATTATCCAAATATTATGCATATGGATTAGACAACCTATAGATCAGTGTCATATAAAAAGCACAAATGCCATATAAATTGCATTCCACTCAAACAAATCTACAAAATCAACAGTGAACAGCAGAGAACTGAAACTGGGGGTGGGCTGGGGGAATATGAACTGATGGACAAAGAAATAATAGTAGGTAACATTTCCTCACCCCTAATCCAAACTATGTGGTTGGATCTCTTTCAATCATAAATGAGGAGTCCTATTAACAAAATGTTGGTTTGGAGCCTGACCTCGTTGTTTGGATTCAGCCCATGATCTGGTTTGTTTTAATGAGGAAAGAGAAGAAGAATTGTTAAGATGCACAAATTTATAATCACAAGTTGATATTTTAAGTAGTGGGAGGTTTACATAAAATATCCTAAGAATGAAAAAATGCTGCAGAATCATTGCTTATTACTAGTTTTGGCAATGGGATAAGTATCAGCATTTCTACATTCTGTTCTTTTTTTAAAAAAATGAGCTTCAGAAATAACTTGTTTTCAGAATCCCAAGTCAATGTTTGCCAAATGTGAAGAGGAAAGTAAAATAAGTAAAAGGGTTATTGTTGAAGTTTAGGATTTCTGTTCCTGACTAAAAACTTTAAACCATGAACCTAGCAAGAAAGGGCAGAGGGAACTTTTTTACAAAATCACTGTCTTACAGTGATGCTAATTACGGTAATTACTTTTGATATTTCCTATACACAGAAGCCTTGATTAAAGGTGTCCAGTAATTGTTGAGTTTTCTATTTTTGAGACACCGTTTTGGAAGCCGATGAAATAAATTCTGGGATTGATTCCAAATGTTAAGTTTTTTGTTCCAGTGGAATCTGGAAGTGTCCTCAGGAGCATTCTGAACTGTGTTGCCTGATCATGGACGCTGATAATGGATGCCATGCCAGGGATAAGTTTTGGGGCCAACACATTTCGGTTTTGAAAGACAATATTTAAGACCAAAGTATTAAAGTGCTACTTCAAGCCTCCTCTTCAGAGATGCAAAATGAACTCCAATCTATATTTTGGTATCATTCATTACGCGAAGGAACTTGCTGACTGGCCATTGACAGCTGAAGGCAATTAGCCTCTTGACACATTCCACCTGCTTGGGAAGGGGCGCGGGAAAGACTTAGGCAGCCTGAGGAAGAGTGGAACAGACAAACTGGCAAGAAGCACTTTGAGAGCCAGTGTGGTGTAGTAGTTAAGAGTGCATGGACTCTAATCTGGGAGAACTGGGTTTGATTCCCCACTCCTCCACATGCAGCTGCTGGTGTGACCTTGGGTCAATCATAAGTTCTTTCAGAGCTGGTCTCTCAAGGGCAATTCTAGGGAGAGCTCTCTCAGCCTCACCTACATCACAGGGTGTCTGTTGTGGGGAGGGGAAGGGAAAGGAGATTGTAAGCTGTTCTGAGACTCCTGGTAGTCAAGGGTAGGGTATAAATCCAATTTCTTCTTCTTCTTCCTTTGGGGAGGGGGATTTGGTGGTATGCTGTTTGCTTTGGGGGGGGGGGAACTGATGCTGTGTTAAAGCCTAGAGTTTAGATGGATCTGTTGTTTCTTGCTCTTAACTTAGGGTCAAACGAGACACGAAGAGGGAGCTCTACTATCAGCATCTCCTACCCCCTCCCTTTCACCAGCTTCATATAGTTGTATATTTTTTGGCTCTTGACGCTGTACATGTACACTCAACAAAAGTAATCTATAATAAAGTCAATCGGCTAACAAGAGATTCCTGCAGGTCTTTCCTTGAGCCTGGTAGTGACGGAGAGGTTAAGTCCTTCTTGATATTCCTACTTTCACTGATCTTAGACCTGGCAACCCTGAAACTGATTCCATGTATATACCTAAAAGCCTTGTGGAGTGTACACTCAGTGTCAAAGTTGGGTTTGCCACTTAGTAGGTCCTTTCCACATTTGCCCGCCACTCCGGATTTTCTCAGTGTTCAGGTCAAGGCAATTTATGTCCATGGCAAACAGCATCCAAATAACTCGGGGCAACAGTAGGCTGAAACCGGACTGACCACTGAAGGAAGGCAATGTAATGCAGAATGGGGGGGGGGGGGGGGAGGTATAAAAAGAAGGTTGAACTAAATTTGAGTGCAAAATGGGGGGGGACCTGGTTTAAAAAGAAGGTTGAATTCGATTTTAGTGCAGAATTGCTTGGAGGACAGCATGGTGAACATGGATTTAAAGGAGAGTACAAAAAGGGCCATAGTTGGAATCTACACGCAAGAATCTCAACGAATAGATAATTCTGCCATTTTTCATACAGCTCTCATACGTGTCTTCCCATTCTCAGGGTATGCACAGCCATCTCACAATTCCTTTTCCACTTTTCTGTTACAGCCCAAGTTCCAAGTGTCAAAAACTTGGAATGTAAATCATACATTTAAACGATATTGTCAAGAATATTAGAACCCAGAGCCAGCAATAATATTTTGGCAGGCAATCATATTTAGCAAAGATTGTTCTCCCACGATAGTTCACTGTGTTACTTTCAAATTACTTAATGTTCGATTTCAGATGTTCTATAAGTGGCTCAGCTGCATATCCTTTACTTAACATATCTCTCCCCCCCCCCTTGAGTGGTAATCAGACCAGATTTTGATAGAAGTAACTCTTTTGCAGTCATTGTTTGAAACTCTGGAGGGTTTGTCCTTCTAAATCTAAACTAACCGACCTGTAGACCTGATAGACGGATACTTTTAGCTGGACAGGGACATAAGAATGTAAAAAGAGCTCTGATGGATTAGATCATGGTCCATTTAGCCCAGCATCTTGTTTCACACAGTGGCCCACCAGTTACTCTGCAGGGGCAATAAACAGAGCACAGTGGCCAAGGCCTTCCCCTGATGGTGCCTCCTGGAACTGGTATTAAGAGGTTTACTGCTCTTGAGTGGGGATGTACCCTAATGTCACTGTGGCTAGATTGTCACTGTGGCTAGATGTCACTGTGGCTAATGCCATTGATGGACCTATCATCCCTGGATCTTTCTAATACCATTTTAAGTCACCTTTAAATTTACATCCTTTGGTAGTGAATTCCACAATCTGAAGATTCTTGATTTAGTTACTGAATTTAATTACTCAAGGATACTGGTTCCATGAGTACGAGGATCCAAGCCAATGGTCCACCCTACTCCAGATCAGGCTATTTTCAGTGTTGCTATTGTGTGTGTAAGAAGCAGATTGAACAGAAATATATATCCAGGACCCCATTTCAGATTATGGGTGGAGTGAAGGAAAGAGGTGGTAACATCAATGCTTTCAATCAGGGCAGGAAGACTCTCACCATGGTATGCCTGTTTGTTTAGAATATTTGTAGCCATGGTTTCTCCAGTCAAGGACTCAAGATAGGTTACCATGTTGATTCAAGCAAATCATGTGATTAAAAAACATTAAAAGCATGACATCCCCTGCAAATCCACCATCCATTATACACGCTACAATCATAAACAGCTCCAGTTCACTAATCGACTTAAAGCTTTCTCAGACGATTCAGCCTTGCATCCCTTATGCAGCAGTAGAAAAGAGCAAGATTCCAGAAGCAAAATTTGTGGCAGGGTATGAGCTTTTGTGAATCACTGCTCACTTCTTCAGATACTACTTCTTCAGGTATCTTATAGCTGCAGATAGACTGACATGGCTCCCCATCTTGATCTATCCCTTCAGACACATTTGTGATTGACCTTCAAAAAGGCTGTGATGTATTGTGATTAACTTTGTTTGAAACAAATACAGCATAGGAGTAGAGATATCACCAATAAGTAAGAAGGAGGGGCTCAGACAGTGATTCACAGTGTGAGAATGCTGGAGCTACAAATGTATCCCTATTTCTACCAGTGAAATACTGGAGGATATGCTATTCCTGGAACTGATAGCTGAACCTTGGAAACAGGACTGGGAGCATTCCAGATGGATAGCTGTGGCCAGTCTACTGCAGTCAAAATAACATAGAATCCTGGGACTCCTTGAAGGCTAACAAATGTATTGTAGCACAAGCACAGAGCCCACCTGGTCAAATTTCCAGATGGAGAAAACTCCCCGCATCTGATGAAATAAACTCTGATTCACAAAAGTTTATGACCCCAAACCATTGTTAGTTCTTAAGGAGACATATGACTCTTAGTTATTTAGGTGCGGCAAAAAAGATATCTAAGGCATTAATCCTAATTGATAAGTCTGCTCAGAAGAAAATCCAGTTGTATTCAGTGGGGCTTTTTCCCAGGCACCCACAGTAGAATCAAAGAATCAAGACATTATTTACAGTCCAATCCTAAACAGAGAAATAGGCTTCTAAACTCATTGATTTCAGTGGATTTAAGAGTGTAATTCTGGCCGAGGACAGATTGGCAGTCTCGGCCGCTCTGCCCCCAGGAGGCGGCCCGGATGCATCGCATCCGGCACCATGCTCCTTCTGCACCAGCCGCGCGCACGCTTTCCACCCGCCGGAGCGGGTGTGAACGTGTGCAGGCAGGGGCAGCTGCGCGGCGTCCGCCCGCCGCTGCAGGAAGCCGCCCGCAGTCTGAATGCTGCGGGCAGCTTCCTTCCGGCGGCGTGCGAATGCCGCACCGCGGGGGAAATTCTCCCCGCCCCAGTCTGCCGCGCCGCGGAGGTGCGGCAGACTACCAGTTTGTCCTCAGCCTCTGTTTAGGATTGCACTATTGAAGAGAATGGAAGAAGGAAATATGATCAAGGTTTGGACAGGTTTGAAAATAAGGCTAGTGTTGAAGATGTTGATGAGAAATTTAGCAGGATCATGCTCACAGTGAAAATTCTCAGGCTACTTCTGATTCAGGGAAGGAAATATATACACCAGGTAATTCTGTTTCCAGATTCAAATATAAATTTACTGATCATTATTTGTACTTAAAAAATAACAGACTCCTTTGAAAATGATTTTGAACCCTGGGGCCTTTTTCAGTGTTATGTGAAAGCTTCTCTTCCCACAAGACAATTTTAATTGTGTTGGAAAATGTTAATGTGAGACACTGTCTTTCATAAAAGCTACTTGTTTTCTCACCCAATTTCCTTCAGTGCAGTTAAAGGCTGAGGTTAGCACTCTGCTGAAAAAGAACCACTTCATTGCCTGTGATTACAAAGCAAGCATCTTCCACTGAAAGGGTCATCAAGGTTGGCACCGAAAATGTGGCTACACTCAGGTATTATCTTTGCTATTTAGATGCCTGCACTGATATGGCATGCAGGCATATTTGGGAAGTATAATCAGAGGCCACACATTTGGGGAAATTATGTGACAGTGTACATGAAACCTACTTATTTGTTTTATATATATATAAACATTTTCCCTACTTTTCACCCTGATATCTACCTCTGTTTTTTATAAATACATTTCTTCTGAGGAGCTCAAAGGATTCCCTCCTAACATTTTGTCTCACAAGCAACCTTATCAGGTGGGATTAAGGGCCAAACTAGATGCTACAGCTGCTATAGTTCCAACCCATGGATGCTGATTCACTCTTTCACCCAAAGGGTGATTAACACATGGAATTCACTGACACTGATTGGTGGTGGCAGCTACATGCATGGATGGCTTCAAGAAGGAACTGGATAAACATATGGAGCAGAGGTCCATCAGTGGCTATTAGCCACAAGGTATAGATAGGAACTCCCGGTCTGAGGCAAGTGATGCTCTGTATTCTTGGTGTTTGGGGGGTGGGCAACAGTGGGAGGGCTTCTAGCGTCCTGACCCCAGTGATGGACCTCCTGATGGCACCTGGCATTTTTGGCCACTATGTGACAGAGTGCTGGACTGGATGGGCCATTGGCCTGATCAAACATTGGCTTCTCTTATGTTCTTATTTTCTCATTCCATTTTAGAGCTGAACTTGTCCATTTAAAAACGTCATGAGGGCCCAATCCTTATCAGGCCTGCAGTGCAGAGGAACCAGGCAGTCTCCCCCCTCCTACACCTTTTCAAGTATTGATACAGCCCCCCCATACCTTAACATCTAGTTTGTCCCTAACTTGATCACCCAGTGAGCTTCATGAATGACTGAGGATTTGAGCTCATTCAAAATCCAGCTTTCTAAGCACTTTGCTATAATGGCTTCCAGAGGAATAGACCCTCTGAATGGTTTACATATATAATCAAGTTATACACATCATGACTCATGTTAATACCAAACAATATGGTCACAAAATATTACAGAGCCCAACAGAATAGCACTCTTTCAGACCAATATTGAACTCTAAAACTTCTTGCAACCCAGCAGAGAAGTTCAAGACGAGAGACACATGGGGTGGGGTCATCTTGGAGCTTTTATAGGGGAACTTAGGAAGATCCTCCAGGTTCTCTAAATAACTGGCACCAGCTGTTTGTAAATGAACTCAGATCAGTCATGTAAGCAAAGCTCTCAGGCTCAAGTTGAGAGAAGCTGATCTATCCTCCTTCCCAGCCCTGGCTGTCCATAAACTGGGCTAACAGATACACTGAGCTAAGTGGACCTTTAATGGTGTCTCATCATTGCTGATGGCTGCCTCTGCACTTAGGTCCAGTCACGGTCTCTGTCCATTTTCAGAGTCTGTATTTGTTTCTGTAAGTAGGGCTGTGACAAGAACCAAGCTCTGACTTGCCACCATTGATGTAAAACCATGGGCTGAATGTTTTCATCCCAGTGATGTTTTGTTGTGGTATCATTTCACATATTTATCAGCCAGTCACCAAGTGTACAGTAAATGAGTGGAGAGACACCTGGTATTTTTGGCCACTGCGTGACAGAGTGTTGGACTGGATGGGCCATTGGCCTGATCCAACATTGGCTTCTCTTATATTCTTATGAGACATATATTTATTCAACATATATGTGGATAGTGCCTTTCCCTGAAAGACTCAAGGTGGCTGACAAAAACAACAACACCCTGGTGTTACCCACAACAGCAGTAAAAACACAAACAGAAAATCCCAATTAAAAAAAAATCAGTCCTATGTAAAACAGACAGACAAACAAACAAATAAACAAAAACCAAGGACAAAACCAACAACATACCTTCAAATCCTCCAGCAACATACCTAAAAACAGTTCAGGGCTGCATTAATAAATGAATTAAGCAGTGACTTTGTATGATTAACTTGTCATCACAGTGTCAGGAAAATTGGTTAAACCTTTACTTTAAAAGGGGCAACTTCGAATGGCAAAATAGGGACAATGGCCCAGAAAACAGGGTCTGTTCATGGATAGTTGCCCATGTCGTGTTGTGGTTTGAGGGTTTGACTGGGACCTGGAAGGTTCTGATTCATATCTGCACTCTCTGGATCACCTTGGACTAGTCACGTATGCTCATTCTGCCTCACCTCACAGGGCTGTTGTCCAATAAAATGTGGGAAGGGCCACAAAGAACTCAGATCTCCTTGGAGGAAAGATAGGATAAACATTCATTGGTGGGGGAATGTGTGCAGGAATAGTACTTATCAAAAGCTTATACCCTGCAACTCTTTCTGGTCTCTAAGGTGCTACTGGACTAACCATCCAATCTCCTTGTTATCTATTAAGCACTGCCAAAATCTTCTACAGTAGCAATTTGCCAACAAGAAGAAGAAGTAAGGACATCACAGAATAAAGCTTCCCGGGAAATAGCCACCATAATCTTCATAGTGTGAGCTCCTAGCAATTTTAGGACACTTCAGCAGCTGTGTTTGCAGTTTCTGAATCATTTCAAAGTATTTTGCAAATATTATAATCTCTGTCAAGACATACATAGATACACACACACATTTAGATATATATATATATATATAAAATTCAGATTTGTAGACTGGGAAACTGTGGGGAATAAATTCTTTTCTACAAAAGGCTTCTTCATTCCAAAGAGATTTTGGAGCTGTGCAAAAGGAAATTGAAAGTATTTGATAGTTATTTGTAAAGTATTACATCCAGACTCATGAAAGATTTTAATAGCATGCTCCAATGTAGATAAACTATTTCTTTAGTACAGGTGTTTCGGAATAATCTCCCAAGGATTCCTCAACAATCTCAAAAGTAATTGAAAGGATTATGAAACTATTTCAGAATGACAATGGAACCCAGCTAAAAGCATGTATTTGCGAGCAGATAAGATTCTTCTTTCAACAAACTTATTCCTTTAACCAAGTTTTTTTTTCCCCATGACTGCTCCATTGCAAAATGTACCTTGCTGCACTGAAAGCGCTTATTTCTGCATCAGATATTTACTGGTTGTTTGTAAAATGTACAAGAGAAAATGAAAAAAAAAAGATGACCAAGTTGAAAGTGAATTAATTCTTGCATCCAGTGTGACTCCCGCTATTGCACTACACAGATGAATGGCCACAAGGGGTGCAAGACCAAGAATACAATCCATGTAATATCTTTTACTGGGACCAACCCAATGACCCACAAGAGTAGGTCAGCTTTGCCCTGACCTGGATGGCCCAGGCAAGCCTGATCTCATCCTATCTCAGAAGCTAAGCAGGGTCGAATCTGACAAGGACTTGGATGGGAGACCTCCATGAAATACCGGAGGCAGGAGGTGGGGGCAGCCTTTATTCAGCCACCCCTCTGAATATCCTCCAGTCTCTCAGGAGGGGTCAGTCACTACAGATCACCTGCCTGACATTAGGGATTTAGAATGAAAGAGGACAGGAACAAGAGGCACTGTGAGAGTGGTGTTGTATTAGCATGCATGAGGGGGAATGTCTCTCTAGAAGACAAGGCCATCTGAGGAAGCAGGAACAAACCAGACACACTTCCCTCATGGCTGGACCCAGCTGTGAGCCCCTCCCTACAGCTTCCAACTGCCATCGCTAAAACGTTCAGAACTGTCCCATCTTGTGGAGATACTGATCAAAGCAACAGCAGCACCTCTTCCTTTGGTTTCCAGCTGCTGTCGATGAGGAAACTAGAAGAGGGAAGGGAAAGTTCCAGGGACCATTCCATTTTGAGTGGGTCTAGCTCAGCTGACAGTCACATTTGCATTGAGTTTTAATGTAATTAAACATTGGTATTTAATTCCTCTGGACAACTTTGGGAACTCATTTTGGCTGAAAATGAGGGACAAAAGATTCAATAAATGGTAGGGGCCATGAAAGTAGCACCAGTGATGTTATTCAAATTGCCTCCTCTGTCCTCTACATCTGCATCAGAAGGTGGAGGAGAGAACAAACACACAAAATATGTAGAAAAAAATCACGTAATGTGCTTCCATCTGTGAATTAGACCCAAACTTTCTTTGAACATATGAACTGGCCCAAGAGATCACCTAGAAAGCTCCATGGCAGAGTCAGGACGTGAACTTACATCTCCCAAATCACAAGTCCAACACCACAACCACTATACCACACTTGCCATCTACACAAGTTCATCGATCTATCTAGCCCAGTAACATCTTGTCCATCTGGCAGTGGTTGTCTGGCTTCTCCTGAAGAGATCTGTTCGATCTTTATTTTGCTCAAGGTGTTTTAAAAGTGAAGACTGAACCAGGGGCCTTCTCCAGCCAAACAATGTGTTCCTCTTTTGAGCTATGATTCCCCCCAGCTATTTCCTGAACAGCTGACCTTAGTGGTTAAAAAAAGAGGAGGCTTGCATCCATAATAAATACTATATTTGTGTATGGGGCATGATATGGGAATGAGGACTTTGCACCACTTGTTGCCTTTGTTCCAGATGGGCTTTACAGAGTTGACAGAGTACCAGGTAAGTACTTTTTTCTCTACTTGCCCTGCCTCATGCATAATCTTGTAAACCTCAATCATGGCACCCCTCAGCCCGTCAGTCATCATTGCAATTCTGTTGCAATGAAATTTTGCTCTTTTTTAAAATAGCGAATGTTGCTATTATATGGCTTTATACTGCAAGTGGTGCTCTAATATGCTGTCGGCGGATTAGATTGCAGTTACTGTTTGTAGTCCTAGGAGTTAACGTTTTTAAGGATTTGGGATATACATTGTATTGTTTTTTGGAAGTGTTATTCAGAGACATATATGATTGTTCACTACCTTGTGAGCACGAATCTAAAGTGCTCCATACAAAAGAATAAAAAACCTATCTTAAACAAACTAGTAAAAGTAATCTGGCAAAAGAGAAGGGTCTGAAAGACTGGCAAAAGAGAAGGGTCTTTGGTTTGGTTTGTGAGCCAGTTTGGCATAGTGATTAAGAGCAGCAGACTCTAATGTAGAGAACTGGGTTTGATTCCCCACTCCTCCACATGAAGCCAGCTGGGTGACCTTGGGCCAGTCACAGTTCTCTCAGAGCTCTCTTATCCCCACCTACCTCACAGGATGTCTGTTGTGGGGAGATAATGGGAAGGCAATTGTAAGCCGCTTTGAGACTCCTTTGGGTAGAGAAAGGTGGGGTATAAAAACCAACTCCTCCTCCAACTCCCCCTTCTCCCTCCTCCTCCTCCCCCTCCTCTGCAATCCTCTTCTTCTTCTGTTTCTGCTTCTTGTGTACTTCCACAGGCCGCCACTGGAAAGGATTTCTGTGCTGTTGGAGCAGCTAGTGAGAAAGCTATGCTTCCAAGAGATCTACCTGTGATGATATCTGCATCAGGACCCATCTTAATAATCAGGATGTTATGTCTCAGGTCCCACAAGTGTACCTTTTCCAGACTGACTAATAGGGATCACTTTTCTAGGGAAAACTTCACTCAGGACCTCAATCCTCCAGACAGACTGAATAAGGCCTCTGTTGAAAACCCAGGACTAGACATGCTTATCAAACCTTTTTTTTGCACCTGCTTCAAAGCATGTCCTATTTCATCATATTAAAGGCTCTCTGGCTGGAAATTTCTCCCAAGCTCTGCTGCCTTTAGAACTTAAAGAGTGTTTATTGAATATACAACACTGCAAAATATCATTTTACTTCTGCTATTTGCCCAAAGGCTGTTAATTTCAAATATGAGATTTTGACACAAAATTTACAGCTCATGTATCACCACTTTTATTAAAGTGGGTAAGGGATGATGTCAGGGGATTTAAAATAAAGAATTAGCAATAACTACTGCCAATTTAGCCCTACTGGGCAGTTTATTGCAAAGCCCAGATAAAGTTAGGAGGAGAGAACTTAATCCTGTCGTGCTGAGTGGGTGAGCCTCGGTGAACAATGCATAAACAAAAGTTTAGCATTTTAAAGATGCCCAAATTTTAATGTATTGTTTCATTACAAGAACATGAACACAATTAAAGTAATTATACTCCACAGTTACTGTTTTTACAAGGACTGAGCTGAAACTATATGCTTTCTTTTTTTGCGATATGCTGGTTTTTCTTTGCAAACATTTTCAGCCGAGCCAGAAAAACCTCCCTTTTTTATTGATTTCTTGGCACTGCTTGCAAAAAAGTCTTTTTTTCCATACTAATTTGAATTGCTCCAAGTGGTGTCGCTGTGCAGCTGAATCTGATTGCACACAGTGTGTTTTATATGGTTGCCAACTGTGGCTTAGGAAATTCCTGGAGATTTGGGGGGTGGTACCAGTGAAGAGCAGAGTTTGAGGAAGGGAGGGAGGTTCAGTGGGCATATGATGCCATAGAATCTGCCCTCTGAAAGTGTCATTTCCTCCCGGTTAACTGATATCTGTAGTCTGGAGATCACTGGTAATTCCAGGAGAACGTCATGACCCCTCTTGACGTTGGTGGCGCTATCCATTCATTGTGCATTCCCTGGCTGGGTAGGATCATTCAAGTAATAAGTCTCTGGAGAAGAGGAAGCCATGATCAGGCATGGAGGAATGGTGCTGTTGAAACAGCAGACCATTTGGGTTTTTCTTACCAAAAGGCCAATATCTAGGGGGAAAGGAAGTCCACTACTAGACATGGAAAAGGCAGTTGGCAGCCAGAATGGAGGTGTCTTCCATGTTTTAAGTCCAGCAAGCTTGACCAAGCAGCTTTTAACTGCTCTGGCTTATATGTGCATAGAAGCGTCCTTGGGATTGAACCTGATTTTCCTGAATGCACCTGAGTTTCCTTAAGTTCCCCTACCTGTTTGACGATGGGTAGGAATGCCCATTCAGACTCCCCAGACCACAAGGAGTAGTTCTTCAAAGGACTCTGGAGCTGAAAAAGAGGTGGCTGCCCCGAAGCATCTGGCAGTCAAATGGGACTTTGATAAACCGAAACAAAGAGGGAAGAAGAGGAAATAATACTGTGTTTAATTTGAAAGTTTGAGAAATTTAAACTAACACTTGCTTGATTTTACTTATGCAATACCAGCCTAAATAAGAAAGCTTAATATAATGCTTCATTATACTGTTTTTGCTTAATAATAAGGGAACTTTGTTTAAACTATGTAAAAAAGCAAATTTATGATCCTTGTTTAAGTTTTTAGGGTTAGTCTGTAGTTTGGAGTGATTTTAGTTTTGTAGTGTATAGAAATGCAAATAATAATAATAATAATAATAATAATAATAATAATAATAATAATAATAATAATAATAATAATATCTTCCAACCGTTCCATGAACTTTCACACATAAAACCTTCTATGAGTCCTGGAAATTTAGCTTGGATCTAGTCCAAACTCCTAATTCTCCATTCAGGGAATCCAAGGATTTCCAACTGAAAGGAGTTTCAGTTGTTGTACACCTCAAGTGATTTTGCCATTCAGTCCTTAGGAACTGAGAGGGGAACCGGAGAGACAAAATCCCAGGGGCTCAAATCATCTGGAGAGTCCCTGCATCATGCTGCAGTCGTAGAATGCATTTTCTTTCCCTTAATTTGGCTGACTCTTTTCTGCACTTTCCTCCTCCTTCATTTTGCTCTCTTCCTTCCCTGATCTGCCACTCCTCTATTCCAACCTAATCCCACCCCAGCCCCCCAATTTTTCAGTCAAGGTCACAACTCGTTCTCATCTATCCTGGTTGGCAGTTTACAATGCATTTAATAGTGGTATAGCAGCAAACTTTTGTTAATCTTATGAACAGAAAGGGGGAGCTAATATTGAACCCAAAAATCTATCAAATTAGTTAAAGGACACTTCCCCCCTCTCCACCCTTTACATACATGATAATAGAATGTTAATCTCCCTTAGTCATAAAAGAATGAGGAACAGAAGTTAGATCTTAGCTTACCTTCCATTGCAAGTTGCATGGTAGGGTATCTGGACATAACCTGGGCCAGGATGTTCCAGTTCTTTTCACTTTTGGCCCTGGAGCTCCCACAATTATCTCGAAGCTGTTGGCCAATTTTGAGATTTCTAGTTTTATTTTCAGATAAGTTATGCCTGCCAAAAATGAACAGACAGATGGATGTACGGATTCTTTTATTGTTATAGATGCATGGTAACAGCCAGCCCAGTGATTTGTTTTGTTATGATATTTGGTTTGGATCAGGATTATTGGGGGGGGGGGGGGCCCAGATGGCAAAGAGCCAAGAGAGAAAGGAACACTGGTCTTTTGTATGAGAAGCTCTGCTCCTACCAACGCCTGCTCCAAACCATCCTCAGCCAGTCCCCCCACCAGGGATGCTGTGAGTATACCAAGACAGCCACAATCTGGCAACTCCAGTGCTGTCACATCTGTAATGGTGCCAGAGGTAGACTCTCAGAGTACTCAGCTACAGATGACAAAACTGTATTGTTCCACTGGCTTTTGAGTTGTAACAGAGAGTGATGATAACAACAGCGCTTTTCAGATGCTGATCATGCATACTGGGAGCCCGCCAGGCATGTGTAGAATCCTTCCAGTACACAAGGTCACCAGTGCTATCTGAACAGAAACAAAGGATGGATTTTGAACTTCAGGATACACAAATCAGAATTTTGAAAAACTGGGGGGTTGCATAGCATAGTACAGAGGAATGTGTGTGCAATGCATTGCCCCTATTTGCATGACATGGCAACTGCTTCCAATGCATGCAGTTGTCTTGTTTACTCCTAACAAGGGCAGCTGGCATCCTCCTGGTATGCACAATTATAGCTTCTGAAAGGGGATAATCATTATGTATAAGGTACCTAACATTACTAGGCATTCTAAGAATCTGTGCGTGCGTGCGTGTGTGTGTGTGTCTTGCCCATAGGCCTCCAATCCAAAGGTATTTATGACTCTTTGCACCAATTACTAAAGGATGTTTTAAAGTCCATGCTGTTATATCTTGGTTTTTGGTCAAAAGTACACACACAACATCTTTATTTCCTGTTCATCTAAGCACAATGGTCTTTCTGTATACCTGATAAATTAGTGATAAGACTGGGTGGTAACACAAGGGTATTTGGGGAAACCTTTGTCTCGGATCATGAATCATATTTTGACATTTTCTAATGATAGATCAATACCTGTTTTTTGAGACAGAGTGAGTGAGAAAAAGAGAAAGGGAGAGAGCCTGTAGTATTTTATAAATAATGAGAGGTTAGCATAAAGTGCAGGCAACAAAGAACAAATCATATTTCTACCTGAGGAATTTTTAAGATCATGCCTCAAACATGATGAATGTGACACATGGGAGCTCTGCTTGAGCTATTAATATTCTGGGCAGTATAAAGAGCTCAAAAAAAAAAAAAAAACCCGGGAGCCTCTGCATTTACTGCCTTTTCTGAGCAACAAACAACATGAAAGAATGGACTAGCTGAGTCAAACTATCTCCTCCAACTTCCTGTTTCCAACGGTGGCCAGCCAGATGGCTCCAGGACTAAAACAAGCAGGGTGTGAAGAGCCTTACCCCAGTCTTTGCACCCAGCAGCTAGCATTCAGAGGTGACTGAAACTGAACATGGAGACTCAACAATGACATCACCAATGCTCCCTCTAAGCTGTGGAATCCTGTGAGCAAAAATTCTACTGTGTGAACTACTGGCATTAAAGTTGTGAGCAAGTGATTTGGCTACTGCATAAATTAGTTTGCTCTGGAGCCATCCTTCCTGAGCTAAGACAAAAAAGTGTGAGCCAGAGGCTAAAAAACTGTGAGCTAGCTCACACTGTTGGCCAGCAAGGCACTTTTAGTGTTCTTATGGATTTTGATATTCATAAGCCTGAACTTGGGTTGCCCATATTGGAAGGGCCATGTGCTTTCTTCATTAGAGGGAAAGGCTCCAGCCCATGCCAGGAGGCTGACACCCTAGACAGTTCACCTGAAACAGAGACAAAAGACTCTTCCTGCCATGAGGTTTCTTTCTGTTTCAGCATGCTGGTCAACCCCTGCCCCCTCCAACATACCTGCATAGTTATGCTAACGTAGTTGCCTAGCAACTAATGTTCGGGCCATCACACAGTCAGCCAGAGCCATTGACTAACAATAGATGTAGCCCAGGTGAGTCATCGGACCCTGCCCGAATGTCCACTTCCTGGTGAGATCATAGTTTTGCAATATTGTCCATCCCCCTGCCCTCCTCCTTTTGTTCACCTTTAACCTATGGAAGGGTCAGAAAGGGATGGACCGCCGAAGAGGTGTGTTAGTGGGATGTGGTCTGATCAGCCCGCCCCAAGACCACCTAATAAAAGACCTTGCACAGAGGCATTCGGTCTCTTGAGCCATCGTCCCCTATCTGCTTTACTACCCCTTATGCCCAGCTTCCTATACCCATACCCTTGCCTCCATCTTTAAATCTCTGGACTCGCGATCCAAGAGAACCACGTGGTCTCGCAGGTTCGAGCCTCGTGTCCCATAGTCTTTCTACTTTTCTCCCCATCCAATTCTTCCATCGATCGAACCATGCATCTCTAGGTAACGTACTGCTTCCCCACCAACAAATTCCTGCTCATGCAAACGTGCTACTTTCTGTCTTTATTTCCTTAGGCCTCTGTGATTGTGTGTGTGATTACGTTTTTGGTGTGCTTGAACAACATTACCCAGTAAACGGCATTGAACTTGCTATCTGCCTCACGTGCCTCTTTCCTTGAGAACTCCCAGGAGGGGTGGGACCCTGGTATAGTTGGCAAGAACCCGTGTATTTCGCCAATTGCTGAGTGTAAATTAAAGCAATTCGGCTAACAACACTAACTCAGTTTAGAGGGATGGGGTAACTGCTTAAGTTGATGGGGCTTTTTGCAACATTGTGGCTCAAAAGAAGAGAATGTGCAGCTTCCATTAAGTCAGATTCTAGGATTCCCTTCTGCCAGGTCTTCACCAATGGAGAAGACTTCCGCCAACAGAGAGACTTTCTCTATTGCAAAAAGGTTCTCTTCACTGAAGAAAGTATTTCTCCATCAGCATAAAACCTAACAAAAAGGAGTCCGACTCCAGGCATTCAAATTAGTGAAAGGCTGTTGTTTACTTTGCAGCTTATAGGGCTAGGGTACTACATTGTGCCAATCCCAATTATAAATAAGACACAAGAGCACTGCTGGCTTTTGGTGAGCCTTTTACTGCCTTGTGTGGATCAGCCCAATCAGAAGGGTACTGGGAAAGAAGAAGAGAAGAAGAGATTGGATTTATACCCCGACCTTCACTCGGACTCTCAGAGAGGTTTACAAGCTCCTTTCCCTCCCCCGCCCCACAACAGACAAACTGTGAAGTAAGTAGGGCTGTGAGAGCTCTTTCAAGAACTGCTTTTTCAAGAACAGCTCTGTCAGAACTGTGGCTTGCCCAAGGTCATCCAGCAGCTGCAAGTGGAAGTGTGGAGAATCAGTTCTCCCAGATTAGAGTCCACACACTTAACCACTACACCAAACTGGCTCTTTTAAAGATATCAAGCTCTCTCTGCAGCTGTCTTTTGCTGTGTGTTGGCCAGCCCATCATTTCTGTGGATAATGTGGGAATATCTGATTGCTTTTATAGGGGTTGAGCAGGATTTTTGGGGAACTCCTTCAAATTGGTTTGGAAGGGGCCTTTCCCTCCTACTCCACAGTGTTCTGGAGAATGGTTGTGTTCTCTAATTAGGCCTGATGTTTTGACTGGTTAGTCAAAACTAACTAGTTTTAGCAGGCGTAGTTTAAGCACAGGTAGGGATAACTGGCAAGGATCATGAGTCATCTAAAGGTCTGTTCTCAAGCTAGCCCTGTCAAGAAATTGGACCTAGAGTTCAGTGAGCATTGATTAAAGCTTAAGGTTAAAACCTAGGCCTGTATTATGGCTGGAGAGTCACATGGAAAACATCTGGTGCTTGTCATAAGAAAGTTAGCCAGTTGTCTTTGTACCTTAGGATAAACACTTCAGAGACCAAAACATTGTTTGTTTTCCAGAATGGCACTGAGTGCCAATGCCTTCCTGCTTCACAGCACCCCTGAAATTCATGCTGTGATTTATACTCTATATAGGAATGGGAGAGATTCTAGAAAACTGTCCATCCCTCATAAAATGGGCTTTCCGTGAGCTATCTGTTAAAACAGGGTCATGTTAACAAAACTTCAGAAGACGGGGGGGGGGGGGGGGGTGTTATTGGCTAAATGGGCCCCTAGCTTATTCAGATTTCAGTCTTTAAAACAGTACAGTTTTGCTGTTCAGAGTGGTCAATTGGAGCCGCCTGCTTCAGCTCTCCAGAGAACAGAGTTAATCCTACAATGGGTTAAGCCACACCTGGCTTACAAAGAAGACTTAGAATGACTGCCTGACTGTATCTATGAGGAGTAACTTGGTAACTGTGTAACTGGAATAACTGTTTAGCTAAAAATTAATATGTAGTTTCTTATTTTTTCTTCATTGCTTTGTTCTCTGAAAATATTCTTGCACACTTTAATAAATAAATACTTTTACTATATTTGGTTGTTCTGTATTTCAGGGGTTGCAATCTAAATTCAGTACCTCAGACTTAAAGGGTCCACCTACTGGTAATTAGAAATAGAAACTTATTCTGCAAGGGTCCAACCTTGCAGGGTCGACTTTCCTGTTAATTCCCAGAAAGGTCGGGAGTCTGCCTGCTGGCTTGTGATCATAGTGTAAGCTCTTTGAGGACTGGCTACATTAGGGGTGTGTCACCGAATATGCAAAGGAGTTCCTGCTAGAAAAAGAGCCCTTCAAATGGGCTGGTGGCAGGTTTGTTGTATAACTTTGAGCTCTGCCCTTCATGCCAGGGATCCCATGGATTGGGAATTCTTTACAAACCCATCATTAGCTCAAGTGGTAGGATGAGCTGTGGGGGGAGCACCCTTGGTGGCTTTGGCTGTCCCACCCTGTGTCAGTAATATATATATTGGCTTTTTGCTCAGCCCAGGAACCTGAGGGAAGGGCTAGGATCACCCTTTAACTTAAAGAGCCAGTTTGGTGTAGTGGTTAAGTGTGCGGATTCTAATCTGGGAGAACCGGGTTTGATTCCCCACTCCTCCACTTGCACCTGCTGGATGACCTTGGGCAAGCCATAGCTCTGTACCAGCGGTTCTCTCAAGGACAGTTGTCTCAGAGCTCTCTCAGCCCCACCTACCTCACAGGGTGTCTGTTGTGGGGAGGGGAAGGGAAAGGAGTTTGTAAACTGCTCTGAGACTACAAGTGAAGGGTGGGGTATAAATCCAATCTCTTCTTCTTCGTCTTCTTAAACCCTTTAAAATGGGAGACGCTTTCAAAATTCAAAAATAACTATAGGTTTTATTTAACATTGAGGGGGAGAAATCAGGTGAAATCAAGGGTTGAAAATACCATGGTAAAATAAGAACAGACTTCTGTTCTTATGTATCAGGCTAATGAGAGGTTCTTAATTTATTCACAGTTACTTAGATCTGTATTTTGAGAGCCAGTCTGGTGTAGTGCTTAAGAGTGGCAAACTCTAATCTGGAGAATTGGGTTTGATTTTGACTCCCCCACATGCAGCCAGCTGGATGACCTTGGGTCAGTCAGTTTTCTCAAAGCTGTTCTCTCAAGAGTAGTTCTCTCAGAGCTTTCTCGGCCTCATCTACCTCACAGAGTGTCTGTTGAGAGGAGAAGAAAAGAAGGAGATTGTAAGCCACTCTGAGACTCCAAGTGAAGGGTGGGGTATAAATCCAACTTTTAAGGTGTCTTCAGGCAGTTTCGAATCACACCAGACCAGGGAATTTTGTACTCCTCAGAGATAATTCTCCCTGTTTGCCTGGTTAGGGAATCTTCTCCTTTCTCTAGAAGATCTATCCCCTTTCCTTTGGCCTGAATGGGAGTATTCTCTACTACTCAAACTTTCTTGCCAAACTCTCCCCCAGTTCTCTGTCTGTATTCAAACCACTCTCAGCTAATGCTGAATTCAGACTGCGTTCAGTCAAGGCTGAAATCTGACTCTGTCAGCACTAAACCCTTTTTTCTGTCGGGGCTATTCACAGACCGTTTCAGTATATCCCTCTTCTGAGTTAAAGCAGGAACCTGACTGAATCTCCTCAGCATCCAGCTCTCTACAGACTTTCTCTGCTCAGTTGATGCTAGCCACTCAGATTGCTTGGAGCAGCCTGTTACTCAAGGCTCTCTGGCTCTGTCCTTTACTCTGTTTATTTATCACTTCAAAGCTTTTAAAAGTGCAGTCTGTCACACCTTCCTTAACTACTGGTGTGGCATGGGAGATAAGATTCAACATCTCTTAGCACTGTTTTATGTGCAGATGAGGAT
Organism: Lepidodactylus listeri; assembly: GCA_029233225.1. Classification (NCBI taxonomy): domain Eukaryota; kingdom Metazoa; phylum Chordata; class Lepidosauria; order Squamata; family Gekkonidae; genus Lepidodactylus; species Lepidodactylus listeri. Next base: position 46,171,179 of record JARCFY010000013.1, read on the forward strand.
ATGTTTAGAAGGCTTGTTCAAGGTGCTGGTAGCCGTGATAGGGTGTCTGTTAGCACCAACTCACACTAATTCATGGATGTTTAATTGATGTAGATCAGCCATTAATTGATTAGTTAACCTGCATACTGATGTCTTGTGTCTTTATCAGGGGGTACTTGTACATTGTGTATTTTTACCGTGTTTCAGTGAATTTGTAGTGATCAGCTAGGAAAGGAATCTTGGGATATGATGGCTAGCTCAATGAAAACTTCAGTTCAATGATGATGAAAAAGGCAAATCCAAAGGTGGGGAAACGTAAAAAAATTGCCAGTATCATAAAGATAGGTCAAGACAGGTAGCTGTGATAGTCTGTCTGTTGCAGTAGAAAAGAGCAAGAGTCCAGTAGCACCTTAAAGACTAATAAAATATGTGGCAGGGTAAGAGCTTTCATGAGTCACTGCTCACTTCTTCAGATATTTAAACCTTATGCTGAGGGTGTGCATCTCTATTGCATTCATATTAAGGGTTTTTTAAATTCTTTAATAAGCAGTTGAAGGGAAAAGACAGCTCTGGCTCTAACATTGTATTTCTCCATCCAGTTGGGATAATATTTTCCAAGACTGTGTGAAGGACTTGCACACGAGACAAGTGAGTTGGAAGGAGGAAAACTCAAGTCTGCCCCTGGCAGTGAACAGTTTATTTTTAAACATACACAGACTTACACGCCACACCCTTAGGTTGCTGCGTCAGCGTTCAGTAGACAATAAACAATCAACAATCATGGAATCCACATAGGGGATGAGACAACTGTCTCAGGAGCCACTGTTTGCAGTAGGAATTATCAGCTTCAATGGGACAATGAGAGACATATGTCTCGAGAGTATACTGTTTACAGGAGGGTTTATACAATGCTCATTGTGTAGCAGGGAGGGGGGAGAAGCATAGACTTTGACCTGGCTAGCATCCCAGTCTCAGATCTTCCCTACAACTGTGTCCTGATTGCCAAAATTCAGATGGATGGGAGAAAGGGTCTCCGATTTATAGGCAATTATATGTCTAACTTGTAGAGCAGGCATAAGAAGGCATTTGGCACAAAGGTATATACTCAACACCTCAAAGAACAAGCACTAAATTTACAGAGAATGCAAAACAAGGAACAGAGAACCTTATTAATGTCTGCTTATCGTGATAAGTCAATGGATCCTCCATGTTCAGAGGCAGGAGACATCATGGTGTGGGTCTACAGTGGGAAAGGTTATAGCCTTCATGTCTTGTCAGCTTTCTAGAAATTTTCTAGCTGACCACTTTTGAAAGCAAAATGCTGGACCAGATGGAACTTTAGACTGATCCAGAAGAGCTCTTTGTACTTTCTTCTTTTAATTCTTGCCAGCATATCCATTCTGTGTTAGGCTTAAACAAATCATAAATGGTCTTTAAATTTATTGACTTTTATTGCAACCTCAGTTGAGGCTAAGTGCTTTCCTTATATATATCAAAATGAATAGACACTCTCTTAGGTGAATTAACCTCAATCTTTAGCAGTAACTTAAAAACTAACTGTATCGGAGTTGGTCCTATCTATCAGGTGCATGCCAGCTATAAAAATCCCAAGGAGGTTTAGGGAAAGAAAGCTAACATTCGCCAGCTGTTTTTGAAAATACAAACAGGAAGTTCTTCACAATGCATTATTTATTTGTGACATTTTTAGCCCACCTTTCTCCAAAAAGGACTCATGGTCTACAATGTTATTGAAAACCATAAGAAAAGAGAGATAAAACGAACAAGTTATATTCTGTTTCCACATAACCTGAAAACAATTTTCAATCATAAGCTCAAGGCCAGAATACTTCAGACAACCCAGCTTCCAGAAAAATAACCATCTGAACAATCTGGCATTTCAGAGTCTCCCCACAAAAAAATAACATGGAGGCCTACTTGACATTTTCAAGAAGGCAATTTGATCAAGTGAGGCCATTACCACAAGGATACAAGAGTGGGCCAATGCTGTTCTCACCTGTCTGCAAGATGAACTTCTAATAAACTTTTTCCCACCGATCTTTGATTTGGGGGATGAGTTTGAGTGCCTCACTTCTGCTGTTTCAGCTTGAAAATACCCAGTCTAATTTGCTTCCCTTTTTATGCAAATTGAACCTGAGATTCTTTAACTTTCAAATTAGTTTGGTTGCCCATTCCAATATCTCCCTATCAAATGCAGCCATTTTTCTGCATCAATGAATCTTTGTTATGCATACATTGTAAGTGGAGTACACTATACAGATATATCAGTCTTATATTTTAATAGTGAACTGTGGCCCTTGTCTGTGGATATCTAAATCCTCAGATCAAGACCACAGAAGAAAAGAAGCAAATACTACTTCAGCTAACTTGGGGACACCCCGGATTTGCAGGGAAATCTGAAAATGATTAAAAATACATCAGGTGGTTAAATCTCATCCCCCCCTATACCAAACATGTTGTCTGTACATGTATAGACAATGCACCTATCTCCTCTAGATGGCAGTGATAATGCTGGGGACAAGAGAAGCAGTGTAGGTAGGCTCAGCAACGGCAGGGATGATGGTGGGAGGGAAGAAGCCTTGGCGAGCCCAGCAACAGAGGTGGGCAGCAGCGTTGTGCCTGGCAGCAATGGTTGGAGGGAGCTGAGAATCACAATGACAGTGGTGATTGTGGGGGAGAAACTGAATAGGCCCAACAGTGCAGGTAGGGGAAGAAGGCATTTAAGAGGAGCAGAGGGATTCCTCATGAGTACTGCAGCTCCCTACTCATATATATAATTCTCAGTATAGCCAGATCTATTAATACTTACATTCAAATATGTGGGTAGACAATACAGATCATCCTACAAACCTGTAAAAAGCCCTAGGTTTGGAGAAAAAATCCAAAATCTTAAAAAAAAAAAAATATAGGACAGTTAACCTCCCCCCAAATGATAGAAGTGCCTGTATCTTTAAGAAACAAATGCCTTCAGTGGCCATTGCTAGGCAACCACAATAGTATTGTCAGTCCTTATGCCTTGCTTTCAGCAGTAAAGGGCATTTGGAGGGGGCAGGGCTCTTTCCAGAGCAGTTTTGGCATATGAGGGAGGATTTATTGAGACAAGACTTGGCACCAACCACCAGGCAACTTGCTACCACCCCACTTGAATGGCTCGCCCACGCCTGGCTGCTTGCTGCTGTTCAACACAGAAATCAGCATAAGCCATGATAAAATAACTATGCTGCTTCACACAAAATATAATCAAAGTATGTGATTCAGATAATAGCAAAACAGTGAAAATACAAATACAAAATATTTAAGGTAAGCCGACAATAAACAGCCGTCAATTATGGAACTAAGCCGTTTACAAAGGCAAAGCTATAGCCGATGTAATATCACTCCTCATTCCAAATCAGATTTAAAATGCCAGAAGGTTCATATAACATTTCAATAGTGAAATATTAAAGTCTCTCGGGGGGGGGGGGGGGGGACATTCACAAAATCTTCATAGTAAAATTCCCTCAACACAGATGCTTTTGAGAGATGTAAATTGATGAGAACCTTATTTCTTCCTTTCTGATAATGGGACAAAGAACGCTTCCACAACCACCTCCGATACAACCAATGGGTCCTGCCAGCCTCTGCAAACCGTTTCCAGCAAATTATCTTCCAGGGCTGCACAGAATACAGCCACAAACCATCCATAAGTCTTCTCAAATTCTCCTCCGAACAAAATTATTTTCAGTGAACATTCCTATCTGCACACTGACAAAGTCCTTCAAAGTTAAATTAGCTCCAGTAATTAAAGGAAGCTTAGTTTAAATTAATTAGCTAACCCTCCTTCCTTCCGCTCACTTACCTCAGGAGAGAGGAGGGAGAACGCAAGTGAGAAAAACCCCACTCTGTCCCCACAAAGAGAAACAGAAGCCCCCAGCGCGGGGGTGAAAGGCGGGCAGGAGAGCATCTTCATTTTGCCTCCCTCACCCACTAATTTATCTAGTTTGGGGTTGAAGGTATGGGGGTGGGAGACTGTTGTGAGTAGTAGTCTCACCTGCTCTCCTGCCCACTCTTCCTCCATGGCATGTCAAGGAGTGGACAGAGCTGATAGGAAGGGGTCACTGTGGCTGGTGGGTTACAGCTGTGTAAAGAGAGGAGGCAAGAAGAAGGAGGCACAGCCAGTGCCACCGAGTCTTTCCGCCTGGCCGCCCAGAGTGCAGAGGCGGGCAGGGGCACCCTTGGCTCTGGGGCCATTTGGAGCAGCAGAGCTGCCATTTCAAATCCCCTGCTGCTGCTGCCCCCTTGGAGCCTGGCACAGCTGGGCTGATCCCAAGGGCTGACTTGCTGGCTGGCTGGCACTTGGGGCTCACTGGGGACTGGCTGGCTGGCTGGCTGATGCTGGGCCTCCCCCTTAATTGATAGGGGGTGCAGCTATGGCCCTGACTCAGCCAGAGTTTTTCTGGGGAGAGGCTACCAGGGGAAGGGAAGGAGTGAAAGCTGAAGATGGGAAGATATAGTTTGGCTGCTAGGTGGGAAGAAGAGAAGGGAGCAGGACAAAAGAAGAGGCTATGGGGGCTGCTCAGGAAGAGAAAGAGGCTATGGAGACATCCAGGGATGAAGAAAAGGGGGGGGGAAAGTAGGGTGAGGGTTAAATGAAATACCCCCAAAGTCCCCACTTGTATTGTACAAATTGCATCTAAAAACCATAGAATATGCATACAAAATGCAAACAAATCTACAAAATCAATAGTGAAAAGCAGAAATCAAACAATGGGGGGAAATGTAAAGCAATATAAAAAGAAAGAAAACTAGGAATAGTTTGTTCTCCCTTCTTTTGAGTAGTATCCTACTTCCTGCACTCTATTTTGCTGTTCAAACTGGTCAGTTTGAGGTAGTGATTATAGTGGAACTGGGAGACTGGGTTCAAATCCCTACTTCACCATGGAGCTCACTGGGAGAGGGGATAGTTTCTCTCTCTCTCTCTCTCTCTCTCTCTCTCTCTCTCTCTCTGGCCTTTTCCCCACTCACATTGTGCCGGCGTTCTGCCTCCGTTTGTCCCAGCGCTGGGTGTCAATTTCACACCCTTTGCTGTGGCGCGTGTGTTAATACGGGGCTTCGCGCCATTTTCTCCACACCTTCAGTAAACCTTTTTTTTTAGATTTACCGAAGGTGAGGAGAAAATGGTGCGAAGCCCCGTATTAACACACACGCTGCAGCAAAGGGTGTGAAATTGACACCCAGCGCCGGGACAAACGGAGGCAGAATGCCGGCACAATGTGAGTGGGAAAAAGGCCTCTCTCTCTCATTTTAATCTATACCACTAGGTTATTGCGAGGACAAAACTGAGAGGAAAGGATCGTGTACCTGAGCTCCTCTGAAGAAATGTGGGATAAAAAAAACATGTTAAATAGCATTGGTGGTACATATTCTAATAAGCTTGGATCCTAATCACTGTCACACTGTCAACCTTACCTGAGAAAATAACAGGTAAAGAGCTATCCATGCAACTTGTCACTACTTGTCACCAGTACTTTATAGCAGAAGTGGGCAATTTCCACTTTATGTAGTTTATACTTTTCCCCAGTGCTTTCCGTGACCCACTGATTTGTTTTAAATTTACAAAGAAAGAAGGAGAAACACATTCAGGATTTCTTAACAATCAAATATGCATTGCTTAAAAATATAAAAAGTGACTTGGTGGATCAGATCAGTGTTCACCTAGATTATCAAGGTACCCAGCAACCAGCAGGTTTACCGTTAGGGATGGGCACTAACTGAGGAAATGTGGTTCATTTCAGTTTGTGTAATACTCAGTGTATGAGGTTCATGTTGCAGTAGAATGCCCCCCCTGGTGCACTAGAGACACCAAACTCACAGGGGATCTCTGGATGACTCTACTCTACCTGCATTCCATGTTTGGTGAGGATTGGATTTACAGGGTGCAAGTTATGCCCCCCCAAGAAGGTGCCCCCATCCTCCATTGTTCCCAATGGAGGGGGGAACAGCAAAAAAAGCAAGGGCAATAGAAGCCCAGCAGTTTGGTGTAGTGGTTAAGTGTGCAGACTCTAATCTGGGAGAACCAGGTTTGATTCCCCACTCCTCCACTTGCAGCTGCTGGATGACCTTGGGCAAACCATAGTTCTGCCAAAGCTGTTCTTGAGAAGAGTAGTTTCTGTCAGAAATCTCTCAGCCCCACCTACCTCACAGGGTGTCTGTTGTGGAGAGGGAAAGGAAAGGAGTTTGTAAGCCACTCTGAGACTTTGAGTGCAGGGCGGGATATAAACCCAGTCTCCTCCTCCTCCTCCTGCAGAAACTGAAAGTTGGGGGCATTTTTGCAAGCCTTGCAGAACCAGTGTAATGTGCCTGGCAGAACCAGTGCCACTGTGGCAGTGCAAACCCAACAGGACTAAATTCAAACCAGAGAATCTCTGCAGGAGAAACTAAAAGGGGGCATTTTTGCAAGCCAAGCAGAACCAGTGCAATGTACTAGTGCCCAACAGAACCCAGTACCAATGTGGCAATGGCAGATCAATCACAATCCAAGCAAGGGTAGGAATTTTTGCAAGCCCAGCAAAACCAGTAAAATGTACAGAGTCCTCAGCAGTACCAGTATAATTACAGAGTGTCCAGAAGAAACCAGTGGCAATATGGCAATTCCAGCTCAACAGGACTGAAGTCAAGCACAAAATCACAATCCAAGCAAGGAGGGTTGCAAACTCAGCAGACCCAGTGCAATGTACTAGTGCCCAGCAGAACTCAGTGCCACTGGCACTGCAAGCTTAAATGGTCTGATCTCAAAGCACAGAGTCACAAATCCAAGCAAGGGGGTGGGATTTCACAAGCCTTGTGCAAGAAAATGGGGAGTGAACACAAAGGAACCCTGGCATGGGGGGGACCCTCTTGAAACTGACATGACCAATTTGAAACTGACATCAGTCTTTCCAAGGCTGGAGAATCCCCCCCCCCCCCAAAAAAAAAATTGCTTTGAAGTTTGGTAAACATTTTGTTTGAGCGGAGACAGTCTGTCTGGAAATGTATCCATTAATGAACTGGCACAAACTGCTTGAAAATTCCACAAACTGCTTGAATGTTCATCCCAGTTTACGTGTATGCGAACCACAAACCAGTCAAAATTCATAATGAACTTTAGTCTGTGAGCCAGTTCATGATCATCCCTATTTATGGTAACCCACTAGAAACTGATCATAGGCCAACAGTCTACTTTAAACTCACCCTTGCTTTAGACAATAATTTCTATTATACACTTTTCCTGTAGGACATAAAGGTATCAATTTGCTTCACAGTCTATCTTTAAGAGTAATGAGCTGTTATGTGGACTCTGATTTTTCCACTGTGACACCCACCCTGGAAACTCCAGCTACATTTTCTTTATACTCCATCTTCAAGTAGCCTAGCAGGGACCTGAGTTATCTTTGTCCTTTGCTAGTCCAGGGTTGAAGGGCAGACAACAGACAACACATCAGCTTGACTTGCCCCTCCTGTGAGACTTCTGGGATTGCACAATATAACTCTTAATCTTAAACTGTTCTTGATGATACAGCCAGTTCGGCCTTGGTGACCCATTGCCATGCCCTTGAGCAGTTCATTGGTCACTGCAGTTACATGGTTTGGCTCTGCCACTTGCATTCAACAGGCACCTCTACCCTTCCTTGGATTGCCGGAGCCTGCATATCCACATCTATTGCTTATGTGTTATTGCTTAGCTAATAATGGTTTTGAATTATTATAATAGTGTATTTTGCATTATCATTAAAACACAAAATATTGCATGAATTTTTTAGCGCTTCTTTGAGAGCTTGTTTTGAACATAAAAACAAGTTAAATCCAGCTGGAGGAATAAATTGAGGTGGAGAATTCCATCCTCTAGTTCTCATCTTCTGTTTTAAGGAAGGAGGGGGACACCGATGGAGCTGCCTGTAGTCTCCCATTTTGGCATCTTCCACATTGTTTAGAAGCAGCTCGAGCTTGTTTATCCAGCACTATCAGCTCCTCCTCGCTTAAATATTTTGAACACATTAATCAGAGTGCATTTCTTCTGCACTCTACCCCCACAGAAGAATTTATTAGGGTCTAAATGGAATATTTTTCTCTACAAGATGTCATCTTTATATATGCATTTGTTTTTATTCCATACTCCTGATGTGCACTGCATAAAATCCATTCATCTGAAGCTTCTGGACACCCTTTTAAGTTGATGAAAACCACAGTAGAACTGGGGAGGGGGAGAGATGCATACCAAAGTAGCAGATCTCTAGAAAGAGAGACTTCTGTAAAACAACAATTTAAACTCAATCCAAGCTGTAGTATATATTAGCCATCAAAATTTCACACTCCATAAACAATCACTTTGGCTCAAATATATCTTCTTCTGATGTCCAGCCAAAAGAGCCTGGAGTCCAACATGATCTGAAAGTCAACAATCCATTATTGCCTACTATGACAGAAATGTACGGTGCAGTTTAAAGCCCCTAAGCTGAAAATACTGCCCCCATTTTCTCTTCATGCAGTGAAGGTGACTCCAATGTCAAGTGCCTTTATTCACAGGAATTGCAGATAGAGGAGGGAGATATTCCATTAGGCCAATTCATGTGAGTTTAAATCATTGCAGAAATAAATATAAACCAACAATCTGTCAGATCCACAAATGCACCACCAGCCACATCTCCAGGTTTTAGTATTACTTAGTATTTATGACATGGAAAATTGTTTCTATATATCACTCTAGCCCTAAAAACCTTGTTCCAGGGTGGATAGCAAAATCTGCACAATGGGGCCAGCTATGACACGCAATGAGGGCTCTGCAAACCCAGGAGAAGCCCTCTAAGCTTGCAAAAAAAAAATCCAATTTAGTAAAAGAAATGGAGGTAACAACTCTAAATTTAATACACATCTCTGTTTGCTCTATCTGGGTCACATCTGGGTTTGTTCTAGCAACTAAAACAAGGGGTGTTTGCTCAGTATATACTGAGCCAAATAAATACCAGAAAAATACCTTACTGGTATTTTTTCGGATATTTATTCAGCCAAATCAGATTTTTTTAAATCTGATTCAGCTACCAATCTAGCTGTGCCCAAATAAAAGCCGATATTATTCAGCTTTTATTTAGGCTCAGCCAACGTGGTGCGAGTTCACCCACCTTCTGGGTTGCTTGTGTGGGGCTTGGCTTTGCAAAAAGCCATTTAAAGGGCAGCTTACTTTTAAATGACTTTTGCAAAGCCAAGCTGCGCATGTGCTTTCCCTTCCCTCCCCAAGTGGCACCGCAGCAGGGGCATGCATCGGCATGTGAAGGGAAGGCATTTAAAGACCTTCCCCTCCCTTGCTGAGGCATGACGCCTCTGTGGTGCAACTCGAGGAGGGAAGGTATTTAAAGTTTAAATACCTTCCTTTGCTTTGCTGCCTCAGCAAGGGAAGGGAAGGTCTTTAAACAGACCTACCTTCCCTTGCTGAGATGTGCCACCACTTCGACATGACTCAGGAAGGGAAGCACGCCTCAGCAAGAGAAGGGAAGGTCTTTAAAGAGACCTACCTTTCCTTCTCTTGCTAAGGCATGCTGCCACTGCTGCATGACTTAGTGAGGGAAGGGTAGGTATTTCAACTTCCCTTCCCTCACTGAGTTGCACCATAGCAGCGGCACACCTCAGCAGGGGAAGGGAAGGTCTTTAAAAAGACTTTCCTCTCCTTCCTTGCTCTTGCTGAGGCATGCCACCGTTCTTTAAATTAAAGTTTAAATCCCTTCCCACTCTGAGTCGGGCCACAGGAGTAGCACATCTCAGCAAGGAAAGGGGTTAAAGAGACTGCAGTCTCTTTAAATGAGTGCTCTTCAGACACTGAGGTGTGCTGCTGCTGTGGTGCGATTCAGGGTGGGAAGGTTAGGTGTATTGTTGACTAAATTCAGCAATACCGATAATTTCTGCAATACTGATTATTTCGGGAATATCACTACATACTGATATGTTTCAGGTTTGGTATACCCGAACCTGAAAAATACTATTTTTTGTGTGTCTGTGTGCACACCCCTAACTAGAATTTGGGCTGATTATATTGCTCTCTCACACACAGTTTTGCATCCAGACATAGGAAGTCAACTAAGGAAAGCCCAGTCCTCGCAATATCTAAATCTACTGGACATTAGTAGCATCAGAACCAGCTGGAAATTGTCATGGGCCTTAGGGCATGGGGTTTCCATATCCCCAATCATAGCCATCTCATCTGCCCTTACTCTTCCCTTTCCTATTGCAGCTTCCTGAGAAGGCATGGTAAACAACTTTTAAATGCACTTTTTAGTGTCATTGGTGTTAGTAGCCCAAAAAGGAGTACAAACAAATTAGGGGTCTCCTCTCCACAATGCCCCTCCAAACAGAAACTGGGAACTTTTCCTCAGAGATCCCTCTGATGGGACAGGTGCATAATTGAAACAAAGGAGTCTGTTTCACACTCCTTTTCATTCCCTTAATGCTAATAAGTGCAAAAGATTCTTAGTTCCATTCAAGGTTCAGGATTCCTCCTCCTCCTATTTCCCTCCAGCAGAGGAAGCAGGGTACAGAATTCCATGTTCCCTCTGCAACGCCATCATATTTGGCATGTGTCTAACCAAGCTGACCCATTACATTGGCCTTGGTTAACATCACTGATTTAGGTTGTTGTGCTGATTCCAGTAGTAAACTCAGACCATGTCCAAGCTGATTTTTTTGACATTGCTATTTATAGGAGTGACTTGAAAATTCACATGGAAAAAGGCAGTGTTTGATTTGTCCAGCCCTTGAGATGTTGTAGAATTCTCAGGTATGGTTGCCGACCATTCTGATTCCCTGTCCCTTCTGAGAAGATGTCTTGTTTGGATTGAGTTCCAGAATGACTCCATGGCAACATTTCCAGTCTGAAACCAATCTTAGAGAACAAGTGGCACTGTCAGTTTGGGTCTTTAAAAGAAAATGCCTACAGGACAAGAACGGGACTGTCTGCAGTTAAGAAAATTCATTTATTTCTGCTGTACGCTTCTTCTTAGGAAAACACACTAGAGGATAAAAGGGAATAATTCTGGCTACTATAAACAAAAATATAATATAGAAAAACATTAAATGGGAAATTCTTATCATTGTTGTTAAATCTTTTGCAGGAGAAACGGCCTTTTATTATTCATTTCATCAGCCTGAAGAATCTGTGGGCCAATAGAAGAACAATCAAAAGGGCAGAGAGGAAATTAAACAAAGTGGTTATGTGTTTGGGGAGGCAGGGGGGATTGAAATTCCATTATTGTTTTGTGAAGAAATCCTGCTGTGCTTGCAAAGCCTTTGGGTTTTTACAGAAAAAGGAAAAGGGAAAAAAAATGAAACTTTACTAAGTGATCAAGCACTCTAGTCCCAATGGCTATTTTACTTTCTATTTGTGATAGCTGAATCCAGCATGACCCTTTGTTCCATCAACCTGTTTATCAGGAATAATATTCACATAGGGTTTTGATCCTAAGACCAAAAGGAGGACTCTTGCTGGATCACTGAAAAGGCTATGTCAGGAATGGTGGGAGCCATGTGGACAAAAGCCACTTGGGATGGGGGCTGCAGTGAGGAGGGGAATCAGGTGAGCAATCAGAAAAGCTGATAGAATCCAACCCATGGTCCTAAATTTGGACTCCCTAGAACAACTGGAAGACTTCATCTCTGTTGTTGGGGTCTGAACAGATCTAGATGTCAACCTTGCCACAGTCTCTGAACAGCGGGAGGACTCCTTGTGTGATGTGATCACTCTCTCTCTCAACTGCATGTGTGCCTAATTTTTCAGCAGCACCCAACTTCAGAGCAGCAAGCCATGGGGCAGAGAGTTCCAAAGCCCAAGCCCTTAGTGCTGTCTTTTGGACTAATGCCTTGAGAGCCCAGCCATTATCTCTTCTAGATTGCAAGACTGCATCCTGTTGGTGTGATTGTGCTTGTGGAAAAGGCCATCAAGTCGCAGCCAACTTATGGTGACCCTGTAGAGTTTTCAAGGCAAGAGACAGAGGTGGTTTCCATTTCCTTCCTCTGCACAGACTCTGGATTTCCTTGGTGGTCTCCCACCCAAGTATTAACAAGGGCCAAGCCTGCTTAGGTTCGGAGATCTGACAAGACTGGGCTAGCCTTGGCCATCCAGGGTATGGGTGGATCTTATTTTTTATTTAGGAAACGTATATCCTACCTTTCTCTATATATATATATTTAAAAGCAATAAACACAGAAACACACACATAACACACTCAAAGCAGCTTGCAAATAAATGAAATATCCAAAACGAAAATTAATGTGTTCAAAACCTGCTGGCTTCCCCCACCCAGTACTGTAAGCCGCTTAGGATCTCCATTGGTGGGGGGGGAAGTGGAGTATGAATGAATGCATGTTGGAACACCTGTTGGCAGCTGGATCCCAGGTAGCACACCTGACACTTTGATTTTTCCTCCCCTTTATTGCAAAATGGGTCCCCACTATGGCAGTTGGTGGAGGTAGAGGCTACCCCTGATAGGAGTGTTCTTTCCCTTTCCTCCAAACCCGTCCTGTCGTGGCCCTGTAGAATTTTTAAAAATGGCTTCTGTATCTGCTCATGGAATCAAGCCCATACGCAAAGACTTTAGGCAGTTCAAAAATAACAGCAGTGTGTGTCCGCCCTCCCTCCCTTTGCTTTGTTTCCAGGCCAATGTGTTCTCTAAATTTCTGTCAACTGCAGATGTGTTGAGATGCATAACAGCATTTCAAAACAGCCAGGCTCTGAAGTTTCTGCTTAGAACTCTGTGTGAAGTGAAAGCTGCTTTTTTCCCTGTTTCGAGCTGAAGCTATTCATCAGTGGAAACAGAGGCTTGTAAATAATACAGCTCTTCTTCACCTCTGATGCACTTCCCTCATACATGCTCAGCTTCTCCTTGCAAGTGGACCACTCGCAAATAGGCCCTGGGGAAACAAGCTTAGCCAAAACTTCATCTATAATTCTGTGGTAATGTCATGTATATGTGTGTGTGTGTTTTATGGAGTGACACGGTTAGCTCCCCCCATCCCTTTGATTTCTTCAGCAAGCGCTGCACAGACGTAATGAGAATATTGTTGAAAGCTCAGTTCTCCAACTAAAATATTGCTCGTATTTTTCAATACTCTCTAAACCATAAGCTTCATTCTTCACTCACTTAGAACCGTGACATGCCTTGGCAATGAGAAACCAGGGCAAAACGTATCATGCCCAAAGCTCTGTAGAGTTGCAGATATTCAACTCTCTCTCAATTCATACTATGGAATTGGAGCCTGTAAGAGATATACATAAGGTTACCAATTTCAAGGTGAAGATGGACTTCTCCTGGAATTACAACAGGTCTCCAGACTACAGAGATCAGTGACCCCTGGAGGAAATGGCAGCTTCAGAGAGCCAATTCCATGGCATTTGATTTGAGCTCCCTCCCCAAACCCCACTCTCCTCAGGCACTATCCCAAATGTCCATGAATTTCCCAAGCCAGAGTTGGAAATTCTAGTTATACCATGCAATCCGAGTCAAAGTTATGCCTTCAAGATGCTTTGACTGCAGTGGACTTTGAAGAGTGTAACTCTGCTGAGGACTGTACTGAGCGTAAAGTAGGGATGCTCCTGAATTTCCCTATCCCTCTTTTCATTAGTCTTCTTACTTCTGTGAATCAAACCAGTGAATTTTTATGATTATACCATTCCCCCCACTCCCAGTTTTCCTATTAAATTGATGCAATTTGTTGTTTCATTTTCACATCAATTGCATATGAATGGTGTGTACAGGGCTGTAGCTAGTGCAGGGTACATGGGGCGATGACCCCTCCTGAATGTGCCCTGCCCTCGACTCTCTTGGTCCCCCTCGCCTCCCCCAGGAGGCCACTGCTCCCATGGTCCAATAAGGCAAGGTCACCTGTTTCCCTTCAGCAGCACTCAACTCCTTGCACTTTCTTTCCCCCCCTCACAAACTCCCTTGTGGGCAGCTGAAGCAGTAACAGGGCAATGCCCCCCCCCCACTGAGCTACGGCCTCAGGCACCCCTCTCATGTGACATGGCATGCAAGAATCCCACATCACCCTAGGCTGCCGCCCATTTGAGAACCACTCACCTGCTGCTTTGGGGACTTTTAGGGGACAGGACAGTGAATCCCCTCAGAGGTGGTGGTGATGATGGCTGGCGTGAGGGGGCAGCGTGCTTTGTAGGGGTGTGTTTTGTAGTGGAGACTCCCCACAGCGGCTCCCAAGATGGTCGATGAAGGGGGCTCTTCAATTTTTATTTTATTATTTTTGTGACATCATGTCCCCTGTGTCACCCCACCAAAAATCATCTAGAAGAAGAAGAGATTGGATTTATACCCTGCCCTTCACTCAGAGTCTCAGAGCAGCTTACAAACTCCTTTCCCTTCCCCTCCCCACAAAAGACACCCTGCGAGGTAGGTGGGGCTGAAAGAGCTCTTTTCAGAACTGTCCTTTGAGAGAACAGCTCTGATAGAACTATGGCTTGCCCAAGGTCATCCAGGAGCTGCGAGAGGAGGAGTGGGGAATCAAACTCGGTTCTCCCAGATTAGAGTCCATCCACTTAAACCACTACACCAAACTGGCATGCCTTATTGAATCAGACCATCAATCTATTTAGGTCAGTATCGTCTACTTTGACTGGCAGAAGCTCTCCAGGGTCTCAGGTGGAGGTCTTTCACATCATCTTCTACTCAACCTTTTCTTTTTAACCTGAAAATACCAGCAGTTGTATTTCTGTGTGCAGAAAGCATAGATTATGTGTTACACAGAGGAATTAACAATATGGAAACTCTCTTTCCACAAGCATATGATGTTCGCTATAACTAGGGGTATGCAAAACCCCCCAGTATTTTTTGGTTCAAATCAACTGAATGCAGAAAAAAAAATCAGTATTTCTGAAAAATCCTGGATCCCAATACCGGTAGGGTATTTGGATCCAGGATTTTTCAGAAATCCCAGTTGGGGTGAGGGGGTGGGGGTCCAGTAGATCTGAAAAGAAAAAAAAATACTGGGTTTAAAAAGAAGTCAGTCCAACCCTGGGGCTGTCTTGGCTTCTGCTGCAGCATGGTTTAAACTGCTCTGCAGGAGAAGCTGGCCCTAGGGGCTGCATGCGGTGGGGAAGTTTCTCCCCACCACATACAGACCTGGCTAGGAGGGCTTCTTCTGCAGCGTGGTTTAAGCTTCACCACAGCAGAAGCTGGGCCCAAGAGGATCAGCTGGGGCAGCAGGAGCTGGGAGATCTGCACTGCCTCTGGTGGGTCTGGCTCCCCTTCCAGGTCAGTTTAAACTGAGCTGCAAGAGGAACTGGCCCTGGTTGAGGTGGCGTGGAGCTCTCAGCTCCCGCCACCACGGCTGATCCTGGGATGGCTCCTCTTGCAGGTAATTTTTAGATATTTGAGGGGTTCAGTTTATGCCAGATACACACCCCTAGTTATAAACATTGGTAGAGGCAAGGAAACCAGGTTCAGAATTATGAATCAAAGCAATTGCTTTCAGGAAATAGTGTAGAAAAATGCAGTTTATATTTTAAGGCATTACTTAGGAGCTAGGTGGAATTCATTGGCTATTACGGAGCATATCTTCAAGCAAAATCTGTTTTATGTGGCTGGAGGATTTAGAGGATTGCTGAGCTGGTGGCCTTTGACTTTTTTTGCGGGGAGATATTGACCAACTCCCCAGTAAGCATAAATCATTCAAATGATAGAAAACACACCCATGGTGTAATGACAGCAACCACATTGGTCTGTGGGGAGAGATCTGCCTCAAAGGAGGGGAAAAAAAACTCCATGGTGCTGTGGGGGGGAAAGATTTTTTATTATTATTTTTCACTCAAATATCTTTGATTGGGACCAAAGATTGGGATTTTTGGAGTGAAACACAATAAAATCCCCACACACATGCACTGTGACTTTTTTTTGGGGGGGGGCTGACTCCTTTTTGCACTGGGTGATAACTGACATCATAGAAAAGCCACGGTGAGCCCCTCTCTCGATTTCTCTCTCAGGAGCGAGAAACCACTAGACGAGTTGCGATACCAGTTTTGACACCAATTCAAGTGAAGTTGTTCCTGCATTATGTAGTTCCCACAAAGAGACAAGATAATTCCAGAGGCTACAATGCCATTGTTTCACAAAGATAGTTGGAGGAGGAATATAGTGCCTGTGTTCTATACTCGTAGTTTATTGGATCTTAGAATCGCCTGTGTTTGTGTTGGATTGCATTGCCTTCCTCCATCCTGTTAATTTGTCCCATAAAACCCAATTCATGTTCTCTCTTTCCTGCCTTTCTTTTTTATCCTTTGCTTTCTTACATTGATAGATTCTCACAGAATCCCTGTGTGCGAAATGCTCAGACTCCAGATGCACACACAGGGAGTTTGGTTACAACGGCTCTGAGGCAAGAATAACCTTCCACTTTTCTTACCAGTGAATAGCGTTCCATTCTGTAGAGGGCAGCCTTGTTTCAGAAAGAGACAAAGCCCCCCCCCCCCACTTTATCATGTGCACGGCAGCTCTAATGGCATTTTGTCATGTTAGAGATTGTCAGATCTGTGCAATAGCGAATGACTTTGTCTGATGGCGATATTACAATGCATGGTGCAGACCTGGGAAACAGAACAAAGCCCAGCTAGTAAAGAAAGAGGGCTCAGTCACTTTCTTTTTCAAATACCATTAATGCCTTTTGCCTTAACAACTGATCGTGAATTTAATTTGCTGCCAAGTACTACATACTCATCCACAGGCAGAGTGTCTGGTCTGCTGTTTCTTTTTTTTTTATTGTTATTATTTTATTCTATTTTCTTCTTCATTGTTCCTTTGAGGGCTTCTGCCTTCCCAGGATTCAAAGAGACGGAACAAATGTTCTATGCTGAAATAAAGGAAACTCCGATCAGCATCCCGCCACCTTCATTCTTACATTAGAGACCACGGTCTTTAGTGTACAGGGTTCGAGACTTGGGGGCGGGGGAGATCAAAAATACCAGGAAGTTGTGCCACTCGACAGCTCGACATGATACAATTTCATGACCAGATTCCCGGGCAACAGCACAATTAAGTTGTGGCATTTGTGTTGCATTGTTCTCCTTGTGCTCTGTGTCTGTGCAACGTAACAGAGTTGCCAGGATCTGCAAATCTACCCACCTTCCTGGACTGGGCATGATGTTTGGCAATTTTACAACCAAATACATGAAGCTGCCTTAAACGGAGTCAGACGATTGGTCTGTCAAGGCAGGGGCGTAGAATTTTGGAAATCCGGGGGGGGGGGCTCCTTAGTGTGTGCGTGAAGTGTGCGCGCTCGCTGGGACAATGTTCTCCCCCCCTCCAGGAAACCACCCCACCTCCCCGAGCCCTTCCGAGGCCCGCCAACCGCTGCTGCCGGTGTCTCTCTCTCTGCCCCCGCCACCCCTTCCCTCTCCCTCTCCAGTAGCAGCCGCCGGGCCTCGGAAGGACCCAGGGAGGCGCGGCGGCAGGTACTCCATTTTCCCGGGGGAGGCTGAGCCCCCCCCCGAGAAATTTGGGGGGTGGCTCAAGCCCTCGAGCCCCCCCCCCGTACTCTACGCCTATGTGTCAAGGTCAGTGTTGTCCACTTTGCCCAGCAGTGGCTCTCCAGGGTCGCAACATCTTTCACAATATTGCTCTCCTGGGGAGTGTGGCTTTGAGCGTTAGGGTAAAGCAAAGGATGAATGATGTCATGGTGTCATCATGGTTGGATTTTTCAAGTGAAAGTCTGTCCTGGTTGCCAGGTCCCCCCGGGCCATCAGTGGGGTCGGGGGATGGTAGGGTTGCCAGCTCCCAGGCTGGGAAATTCTTGGAGATTTGGGGATAGTGCCTGGGGAGGACAGGGACTTCAGTGGGGTAGTTTGGTGTAGTGGTTAAGTGCGCGGACTCTAATCTGGGAGAACCAGGTTTGATTCCCCACTCCTCCACTTGCACCTGCTGGATGACCTTGGGCAAGCTGTAGCTCTGGCACAGCTGTTCTTGAAAAAAGAGTAGCTTCTGTCAGAGCTCTCTCAGCCCCACCTACCTCACAGGGTGTCTGTTGTGGGGAGGGGAAGGGAAAGGCGTTTGTAAGCCGCTCTGAGATTTCCTTGGGTAGTGAAGGGTGGGGTATAAATTCAATCTCTTCTTCTTCTTCTTCTTCTTCTTCTTCGTCTTCGTCTTCGTCTTCGTCTTCGTCTTCGTCTTCGTCTTTGTCTTTGTCTTCTACAATGCCACACTTTGTCTTCTACAATGCCACACTCCAAAGCATCAATTTTCTTCAGGGGAACTGATCTCTGTAATCTGGAGATGAGCTGTAATTCCAGGGGATCCCCAGTCCAACCTGGAACCTGCCATCCCTAGTTCTGGGGCCCCACTACCCTGGCTCCACAGGGGCCTTCCCAAATGCAGGCTGTACTAGACATGGTGATGCCCCCATATTTCCAGTTTTCTTGATTCTTTCATTTTAATCCTTTCAATGCAGTCAAAGAATTTCATGTCCCAGAAGGTCAGGCATTCAATATTCGTTATTCTACAAATTCTCCTTGGGGAAAGTGCAAGAAATATCTGGTACATTCTGAAATGTGGCTCTTGGAACCTGTGACAGTTAATCCCAAGCATTAGGGGAACTAAATGCAATGGAGGAAGAAAGTGAGAGGATAAATAAAGGAGGACAACACTGCAAGAATTCTCTTGGATGTCTCTGCCACCATAACAGGTCATATACGTTAGGCTGGGTGGGAAAGGGTTGGAAGGGGGCAAATGATCTCTGGCCCAGATTTACCATCCCAATCATAGTTGAATTTGGCACCTCTGAAGTTCTGTGTTATACCCAAACCAAAGGATTCTTAACTTTGTCAGTATCTCTCAAATTAGTCACGTTTCATGATGGAGGGTTGGAGTTGGGTGGGTTTATCATGACTGAATGCAGAGTCTGAGATGTCTTGACTGCCAAATTGATTGATTGATGGTGTTTTGAGCAAAGCATAGCAAAAACAAGACACTTCTGAGCTTGAGTAGGAACTAGTTCCATGCAAGAATCACTGGAAGATCCAGAACAAAATTTGAATGGGTGCAGTCCACTGACAAGACACTTTACCTTATACCAGTTTCTCCTTTATGGGCCTAGCTCTTCCTGTATCCTTTATCTGAAAGCAGCAAACTGATTACAACAGAAAGAAATGGGTCTTCTGTTGGCTCACAGCACTGCAGCAGAGATCTTGTAATGCTTGGAGACAACATGAGTCACATGGTTTGCTTCATGGAAAACAATCCTCAGATCACAGTTTTAAGACATACTGCAGGCTTGAATCCTGACAATATTAGGAAGAGGGAGAAAAAAATATGTCCACTGTTGCAGCCAAATTGCTACTCCCAATAGATGCTTAAGGTCACAGCCATCCAGCCAACCCTGTATTTAAAGAAGACTGTTAACAACTGCTGATACAGCCTTTGGTGAAAATAACACCAAGAATCTGCTCCCCCTACCATTTGGCAGCTTCTCAGTATGATGCTGATTTCCTCATTCAAAAACCAATTAAGGAATAAATGCTATTTAATGATTAAACAATAATGCAGCTGATCTAAAATCGCTGACAACCATTTCTCTGTCTTGCATTGCAGTAGCATCCAATTTCATATTCCCATAATTTCCACCTGTAAGATTAAGAGCAGCTGGGAGTTCCTGCCCCAGTTCTCTGAATGAGCTCTTTTGCCCCAAATGGGAAGGATTAAGACACTGCAAAATCATTGCCACTGATGAAAGCAATGGCTGAAATTTATCTTGTCTCCCATAGTGGTAATGAGGACTCGGTTTGCTAACTAGCCAGCATTGTGCTAAGGTGCTACTGGACTCTAATTTGGCTAGTCTTGTATTCCTCTGACTAGTAAAACTGCAACCTGGCAGTTAACAATGATTATGGTCACTCTTGCTCCTTCCTGGTCTACCACATTTTGTCCTGGTTTCATGTTCTACCTAAATTCTATCCTACATTCGCTCTCATTCACCAGGGTCTACCCCAGCCTCCAGCTGGCTGTCCCCTTACAAACAGGAGACCAATCATTATGAAATCAACATTGACAACCCACGTGTTGGCCTGAGAGTTAGGCAATCACCTATTCATGAGCCAACATGGTGGTAGGGGACAGGGGGGCATAGTGGCAGCAAGGGGAGGCCTAGGCTGGTGTCACTACAACGTTGCTGGAAAATCACACAGAATGCTCTGGTATTTGGGCAAAAACTTTATGGTAGACACTCCCCCAGATATAGTTGGGAAGGTCCAAGTGGTGATATAGCATCTGCTTCGCGTGCAGAAAGTCCCAGCTTCAGTCTCTACCTAGCATGCCCAGTTAACAGGATTAGATACTAGGTAATACTAAGGTTTAAACAGTCAAACATTGGGTTTTTCCATCATACAATTTGATACTGTTTTCTGTTCATACATTTGACTGCCATTCTAGAAACCAAGGGCTAGAGAAATCAAGGAGATCTCTATGCATGTAGGAGCCAGACCAAAAAAAAAAGAAACATGTCTTTCCATCTTGTGTTAAATGACCCTAGTTTAATTGAATTACAATCCATCTAGCCTAGCTGTAGGGAAGAGGTTATATCCCCTTTCTTCCTTGCAACACAAAGGTAGCACAAAATTTCTGCAAAGAAGATGGATGGAGATTCAGCCAGGAAATCTAAAGAGATTGCAATTACAAAACATTTTTATATCTCAAGTTCATTTAGGTCACAGAAGTCTCTTGTAAGGTCAGAAACAGATATGGAATTGTACTTCAGACTCTGAAATGAAGAGTGCAGTCTGAGGTTCCCACTAGGTCGGATTAACCAGTGCTCAAATGACAAGGCTAAGTTGGACTTCAAATACTGGAGAACCCTCTTTATTCCCCACTCCCTCCAAACTGTGGCACCATGATAAAAGTGAAATCTGCAGTTGACATATCACCTTGCAATATGCACATCTGGGTTAGAAATAATAGAATTGCTGATGTTTATAGCAGACCACTAGTAGCTTTGGATACTTTGTTGTTGTTAGCTTCAACCCCCCCCCCCCCCCCCCCCACACACACACCAGAACACAGCATATTCCAGGATCCTTCTGAAAATGCTGAAGTTTTCATTAATTCCATTAAGAGATGTGTGCCTGGATACATCTGGTCTGAATATATATCCCCCAAATATTGTGTTGGTATTTGGGGAATATATTCGGACATCCAGAGTGGGATTTGGGATTTTCAGTAATACCTGTATCTGTGTCCTGTATATTTCCAGAAATATTTGGGAATATCCAGGGCCAGCATTTTAAGAATCCCAAGCCTGCTCCCAATGGGCTTCCCAGGCAATGGGAGGGAAGGAGGAGGAAGGCATCTCTTTCAACATAGGGAAGGTGACTCCCAAACCAGTGCAAGTCTCACCAGGGGAAGGTAGCTCCCAGCTGGCACAAGTCTTGCCCAGCCTAGCTGAGGCATATCTAGGCTTGCGTGAGCCAAGAGCAGGGCCCAGCAGATCTCTAGATCTGGTTACGTCCTTCTCCCTCCCTCCTTCCTACCCTCCTTTGTGGGGGCAGGTCTCTTTTCCAGGACTGTAGATAGAAAGCACTAGGGGAGCCTTCAATTTGGGGGTCCTTTGGTTAAAAATCAGCCACTTCACCCCCAAAAAAGTCCTCTGGGGGAATAATGGAACCCAAATAATTCCAGAATCCTTGAAAAAGCTCAGTACCAATACCCCAATAACATCAAATACCAGTATTTATGTCATTCCCAAAATCTGTGTGTTTTTTCCCCCAGGTGCATGCCCCGGTTCAATCCCTGATTGGCTGCGGCTGCTGCCATTTGTTCCCGCCGAGGATCTTGGTAGTTTATTTTACTGATGAATTCGATTGCTGCTTCTATGCTGTGGCTTTTGGTGTGCATTAGAGCTTGCACAACCATATCCTCGTCAAAGCCAGCAGCCTGTAGATCTTGCAGCATCTGCCGATTAACTTCCAACATCCCTCTTACTGAAGAACTTGCTTCATTTGCAAAGGGAAGAAGAGAATTTTGGATTTCCTGCAAAGCTTTATGGTAGGTGACAAATTTAGGGGGGGGCTCAACCTTGTCTGGGATCTTCACTTGATATTTTACCCACTCTTTGCTCTGCTTTTTCAGCCTCTGATGGCTTAGGCAAATTCCGAAGGCTCTCTCGTATTTCTTGCAACATTTGCCAGCTGCTACCAGTATAATTACTAGCAGGAAAAGTTTTAGGTCTCATTTGCCTATATCCTTCTGGCTTCTCACTTCTCTTCATGAAAACACGTAACTGTAGAACCTCTAAGAAATACTTTCAACACGCTCGTTGGACTAATGAGCTAACCCCCCAAATTCACCGTGGACCTCAGTTCTAGTAGTATAATGTTGATTCCAACTCAGACCGGCCAACCTGTGGGCCCTCGTCGCCTGGCCTGATCGGGTCTCGGGAGCAGCGGGGCGAGATCCCTGATTGGCAAAAAACATAGGGACTGTCAACCATACTACTGTGCTCTGTCTGTTGTTCTAAGTATGCCCCTACAATTTCTGCTTTGTTTAAAATGTAAATAAATATCTCCATCCCATTTTTGAATGGAGAGAGGGACAATCGTGGGTTATCCTAATAACAACTAGCAGCTTTCTGATTCTGAGCATGTGGCAACAGCAGCTATGATCAGATGCCTATTGTGATGTCTATGCTTGATGCTGTTCTTGGTGCTGTTTACTAAGGCCATGGGCTAATGCAATAAAGGAGGAGGAGGAGGAGGAGGAGGAAGAGGATGTAAAAGCATCATGTAAACTCAGACTCCATTTTGCTGTTGTTGTTTTTTATCACCAGCACACTTTGCCCATAGCACACATCAGCACACACGGAGCTGTCTCACAGTGAATCAGAGCATTAGTCCATCAAGGTCAGTATTGTCTACTTAGCCTGGCATTGGCTCTCCAGCCTGGGGAGAGCTCTTTCACATCACCTCCTGCCTAATCCTTTTACCTGGAGATGCTGGGGATTGAACCTGGAACCTTCTTGCATGCAAAGTAGAGGCTCTTCCACTGAGCCACAGCCCCTCCCTCCAAAACACACTCCTTAGGGCACACAGGACTTTGCTAACAATCCACTGAATTCTCACCTTATGCAACCAACAGATACCAGCCAGCTAACTTGGGTGACACTGCTGCCATCAATAGTCCAGATGTAAAAATAGTATGTAATCTCAGGATACATCTTGTGACCATTTCAGGAATGCAAGAGTAAATGGGCATCCCCAAGCACTTTATGTACAAGAACTGCAGCATCCCTAGTTTGGGATTCTCACTATATATGGCTCTCTGACTGAAAGAAGCATTGCCATACTCCCAGTACACTTCTTGTATAGGTCTTCAGAGAGGGGACTGTTCAACAGAAGGGTATTCATATTACTTAAAAGTAGTTTTAACAGAATCTTGTCTCCCAAAGAAGCCCACTGGCAATATTTTTCATGCCCGTGCCTTTTGAAGAGCAAATCAGCTCAATTAATATTTGTGCTTTCTCTGTTTTCATGCGTCTTTGGACAAAATCACTCTGGGACACCACTGGCTGGTGTTCTGGAGTATACTTCAAAGGTGTCATGACAAGGAATGGAGAGCCTGCTGATTTGAATAAGGTAGAATCAGCCTAGATTCCAGCCAAAACATGTGGGATTCTTTTTTCTTAAAAAATGCAAATACACCTAAAGTACCTGATGTTCTGATTTAATGTTAAACTTGAATAGTGCAGTGTGACACATAAGTATTCACTATGGCAACCCAAAGACTGCATGCTGAAACCTACTGTGTTGATTAGTCCAAATCTTTTTAAAAAATCACGGTAGTTCTGATAATTGAAACCTCAATAACGCTATATAAAAAGAGATTCGTTTCTGAAATGTGTTTCATGGATTGCATTTCCTGCTGTCCTTGGGGATCTAAAATTTGGAAGGGGCAAAACACATAAGGACCAAGATAAATGCCCTGTATGAGTCACAGGCTTCCTTAAGCAGGAGCCATGAACTGAGGCCTTGTGTGGTACCACCTGCCACTGCCATGTTTCTATCACAGCTTTCCTCAATATAGAAGAAGCAGAGGAGGAGGAGGCGATTGGATTACCCCGCCCTTCACTACCCATAGGAGTCTCAGAGTGGCTTACAAACTCCTTTCCCTTCCCCTCCCACAACAGACACCCTGTGAAGTAGGGGGAGCTGAGAGAGCTCTGACAGAAACTGCTCTTTTTTCAAGAACAGCTGTGCCAGAACTATGTCTTGCTCAAGGTCATCCAGCAGGTGCAAGTGGAGGAGTGGGGAATCAAACCCGGTTCTCCCAGATTAGAGTCTGTGCACTTAACTACTACACCCAACTGGCTGTTAAAAGAATGTTGAATCCAAAACAGCATCCCTCTGCTTCATAGGATAGGATATGAGCCTTGCACTCTAGCCAAAGGGATACCAAATTTCCTGGATGCGGTCCCCACTGTCAGCAAGAACAGAGCTAGGGAGGAACCTCATGAGGACATATTTAGCAGGAGAAGCTTAATAGGAGGTCCTGCTTTAAAGCCCATGGAACGCTTCACATTATCTAAACCTGACTTGATGTGTTTTGTTCCCCTCCCTCCTCTTTTGCAGGGCTAGGCTTGTAAACATGCCATTTGTTGATTTTCCTTTCATGTTCCATCACACAGAATCACAACAGGGGCAAGAAAGAAACAGACATCCCAGCAGTTCAAGTTCAGAAAATTCAACCTCTGGGTTTTGTTCTGCTTGCTTTTGAAAAGGAATACATGGAAACAGTAACTTCAGTGTTCAGCAATTGTTTAGGACACCTGTCCTAATTGTTAAAGGTAAATTCCTATTCAAGTATTCAATTAGGATGGTACCATAGCCCATGCTTTTGTCCATGATTATTCACACAAATGTCACATGGTGTATAATTAGATATACCTTTTATGTTAGACAGTTGAGTGTTAGGGTGATGTGTACCATTATAAATAATTCCTCAACCAGAAGTATCATGAAGACTAGTTATGTGGGTCTCTCCCCCACCCCCCATCCCCGGCTGTATTTTTTTGCTTTGGGTCTATTGGACCCCTGAAAATTTCAGGATTTCTGAAAAATCCCGGATCCCAATACCAGTAAAGTATTCAGATCTGGGATTTTTCAGAAATCCCAATTTTTCCCTGTTTCAATAGACCCAAGAAAAAGAAAAAAATGGGGGGGAGCTGCGGCAAAGCCACCAAAAAAAAAAAAAACAGCTGAGAGGTGGGAGCAGATTGGTCCCTGCCATTTAGCTGTTTGTCAGGCTTTCTTCTGCAGTCCCTTTAAACAGGATGTGTT
This sequence comes from Lepidodactylus listeri, assembly GCA_029233225.1. Classification (NCBI taxonomy): domain Eukaryota; kingdom Metazoa; phylum Chordata; class Lepidosauria; order Squamata; family Gekkonidae; genus Lepidodactylus; species Lepidodactylus listeri. The sequence goes on from JARCFY010000013.1 coordinate 46,196,491, forward strand.
TAAAGGGACTGCAGAAGACAATCTGGTACACAGCTCAGTCAGATGGGAGCAGTCTCCCTGCTGGCTCAGCTTTGGGCTCTCTTGTTCAGTCCCTTTAAATGGGACTGCACAAGAGAGCCTGAGTTGAGCCAGCGGGGAGATTGCTCCCCACCAGCTCAGCTGTCTTTTGGGCTTTGCCAATCTTCCCAGTAATTCCCAAATATATCTGAGATTAGGGGGAATTCCTAGTGTATCATACAGAATATCACATTTCCCAGGCACGGCCCTCAGAAATCTCCCAGAAATTGCCAGAATAGGGCTGGAAGCCCTGTATATTTAACTGATGAAAATATTCACTAAAAAAAACCCCATGGCAATCCAAACTCACACATGAGCCACTGAATAACTTACTGGAAGCCTCTTCCTGTTTCCTGTTACAAAGGAAGCTGGCAGACTGGAGCTGAAGAAAGTAGTGAGACTCGAGTGACCTCTGGAGCGTTTCCTAGGAAAGACAGGACTGAGGATTAATCCCTGACAACCGAGATTGTTGACCACTCTTTCAGTGTCTTCACCCTATTAACATTGCTTCTCATAACCAATATTGCGGATATAATTCAGGGAAAAAAGCAATACAGAAGACAATCATGAGAGAAATCCATTTCTGACAAATTTATTTATTGCATATAGGGATACTTTTGAAGTTCTCATCCTTTGTGTTTCAGCCCAAAATCCCCATTGTGATTTCCCTTCTCCCTTGTGCAAATCAAACCTGTTTATCTTTTGTTCCATTCTTTCCCCTCAGACAGCTGTTGTTTCTGCAAAATGCACACATTTAGAACCATTTTCTATATTATACCTACACAATTCACTCTTAATCACATGTCAGTGAGATCATTGGCAAGTCATTTTTTTTTTAAAGAAATGTACTGAAAGATACGGGGTGGAACTGAGCCATTCCTTATCACAAGAAGGAAAATTCTCTTCATTTCAACACAAAGTGTCGTGCACACATTAGATCGTAATGGGGGCTCAGTTTTATGAACCAGCCTTTTATCCGATAAATATATTACTTTCTGAAGTAGTTATAATTTATTCTTTGTATATAATTGATTTATGCATGCACTTAAAAATATCTTTTGAAATTCACATTAGAACTCTACTGTAACATAATAAAACCCAACACTTAATTTCAAGTTAATTATTTTCCATTATTCTGCATTAGTAGACAGAGCGAGAAGTTGAGCTCCATAACGGAACATAAAAAGTTATTTTGAACTTAAAATAACATGCGATTACTAGTTTAAATGCAAGGCATCACTCATGGAAATTATGAACTAACTGGGGGGAGAATGGTATTAATGTTGTGGATACCGGAAAAGAGTGTGCAACTTTATGACAAAGTGGAACACCTAGACAATGATTTCACCTTTAATAATGTGGTATATGTGTTGGCTGGTGGAGGTAAAGCAACCACATTTAGTACTGTGGTCTGGAGAATTAGAGGGTTGGGTAAACAGCAATGCTATTTATAGAGGGCTATGCAGACAGAAGTTTCTGTTGAGGAAAAGCTTCAAGGAAAGTCACAAATGTGAGGTAAACTTACAATACAGAGACAGGCCTAGCAGCCAAACCCTCCTCCCTTCATGCTTTTTGGCCCTGACCTATCTAAGAATATAATTCTCAGAGTTAAAAACAGTCCTTCATAAATACAAACTGTATTAATAATTGTTGTTGTCATTGTTGTTATATCCTTCTCTTTCATCCCCTCCAACAACAATATGGGTATAATAATTATTGTATGACAGTGTGTGAAGTATAGCCAGGAGATCCTAAGATTGGCTGGCTGCCAGAGGTTCTAGCTCTTTTAGCATTATGCACCATTAGGTGGCAAGCTAGAGTTGTTTTTAAGGCAAGAGATGTTTCAGAGGTGGTTTGTCGTTGCCTACCTCTGTGTCATGCTCCTGGTATTCCTTGGAGGTCACCTATCCAAATACAAGCCAGGGCTGACCTTGCATGGCTTCCAAGATCTGATGGGCCTGGGCTAGCCTGGGCTATCCAGGTCAGGGTATTATAATTATTATAGTTATAATAATTACAACATGGGTGACAATGCATTAAAATATATAAATCCCAATGAACTGTATGCAATCACTGTTTTCCCCCAGCAGAAGGACATTTCTGTCACTGGCATGTTAAGAGGAATTTGTGCCAATTCCTCCTACAACTGAAGACTTCTACTTTGGGTGTGTGTGGGTGTGTGTGTGACCTCAGTGGCTCCCTTTTGGAGAAAGTGGTCCTTGAGGCACAGACCCTCAGTCACTTTTTGCCAAGCTGGTAAGGATAGGACTCTGTAGGAGCAAGCTCCCATGGGTCCACCCTAAAATAATGTTGTTATTCAGTGGGAATAATTCCCAGGGAAGCATCCTCAGAACTGCAGCCTACAAGTACTGCCCTCCAGTGCTGGAGTCCTTCTTATGCATCTCAACTAGGCTTGCAAAGTTTCCTGCAATAGTGGGAGGCCTCCCATTGCAGGCTCCATTACCTGCCGCCACTTCAAGTGGCAGCAGAAAGGGGGGAAAAACAGTTCCTGGCAGTTCCTAGAGCTACCCTTTGTCACTTCCAGGTGTACAACCTCCCCCACCTCCCATGTCTCCACTCCCAGCCCACCCATTAGATGCCTGGCAAGCCTAAGACTGTTCTTCCCTCCACACAGGCCAAGGTAATGGGCAACAGTAGTGAGCAGCTAACACGGTCATTCTACATGTATTTACTCTGAGTCCAATTTTATTCAGTGAGGCTTAATCCCAGGTAAGCGTCTGTAGGATTGCAGCCTGAGCTTTGTCTAAGCCTTCACAATGGATAGAAGGTGGAAGAGCCTTTTTTCTGCATCTTGACTTATGTGGAAGAGGCAGCAGGCAGAGCCCATATTCTTGGTCATTCCACCCTTGCTCGACTGAGAATAGTGCCTTAGACAGTAATGGTTATGACAAATTCCTAGTGCAAACTAAATACCTTGAAAGTCCCTGGTCAACAAAAAACAGTTTTAATGGCAGGCCATTTTGAGAGGGGAATGGGGATTGGTGGACAAAGGTCCCAGACACTTCTCCAATAGCTTGCTGCCAAGACCCACTGCTATAGATGACCCTTATCTATAGCCCTCTTTTGCCCTGGGTTTGGCAACTGGACAGGGAGATTTGGCCTAAGGGTTACCAGTTGCTAATCTTGTGGTTTAAATTCAAGGACCTACAGCCTCACCATTCCCTGGTTAGTCTTCCCAAACTACACTCTCTGTTGCTAGCTCAGTATAAAACCTGGTCTGGACTATGCTATAATTCCTTGGACTGTTTTGGAATACTGGCTAGGAGCCGGGAGTAGATGGATCATAACAGCTACATCTATTTCTCATTATTAGATTATGTCCAAGTAAGACGTACCTTTCTCCAGTATAAAAGATACTCAAGATGTATATGTAATCCCCCCCCCCATCAAGCAGGATTATCAAATGTTCCTAACTATTGTAGCCAAAATGGTTTAAGCATACACAAGTT